>CM052807.1:64937683-64989657 GCA_028533885.1 Nasua narica | reverse complement strand
GAATAACTTTACTGTCTTTACAGGGCTCATTTACTGCCCTGTTTGCCCCCTTCAGGAGTCTCCCTATCTATCCAATCACACTTACCATCAGGACTGACTCGGAGCTCTCTCACTTCCTCTACCAGACCATGGTATGGAAGGAACATGTTATTAGGAACATGTTATTAATCCCTAAGTCCTGTGGATGTGAATACCACTTACTGGAGGCCTACTGTGCACCAGGAACTATGATAAAGCTTTAGATAAATTATCTCATTTCCTCACAACCACCTATAAGGTAGATGGTGTTATTATTTCCATTTTAAAACAAAGGCTCAGAAGGGAAAGTTAAGTAACTCATTTGAACTCATACAGGCAGCAAAGTGGCAAAGAAGGGATTAAAGTCTAGAACTGTCTGACTCCCAAAGTTTATGGTTTTAACTACAACTCTATAACCACCAAAATGTCTCTCACATCAGACCCCTCCTCTCCATCCCTCCCCCCCGCCCCGAGCCTATCCTAGTTCTGGCCCTTCTTTAAAAGACTCCCAACTGATCTTTCCGCCTCTCCTGTTGTCCTCCTCCTGGCCTGCACACCCACACACAGCACTGCCTCTCCCTGCCCTCCCGAACAGGAGGCTGGTGAATGAGCGAATTCACCCTCCACACCACTGCCAGAATTCCTTCCACGGGAAAATCTGAATGTTTGCTTTGCCACATGAAAACTTCCGGTAGATGCCTCTGGCCTTACTGGATAAAGCACAGCACCCGAGGTCCTGCCCGCCCGGGCTGTGCTGCCAGTCCCCACCCCCCAGTGTGGGCAGGGCATGCCAGTCTCTGTTTCGTCCCCGGAACGCATGGTGAACTTCATGCCTTTCTGTCCTTTAGCTCAAGGGGTTTTCCTTGGCCTGGAATGTTCCCTGTCCTCTTACCTCTCTTAAAACCTCCAACTCCGTCTTCAAGGCCCCTTTAGATGCATCCTCCCCCGTGAGACCCTTTCCCAGCGATCCCCACCTCTTCTATCCGTCTTGGGTCAGCCCTTTTCATCTCTGTTTGCCTTGTGTCACCCGGAGGCTATTCAACACATATTTATTGAAGGGAACTGAAAGTCGCATAAGCACTTATCACTTTAAAAACCACAGTATTAAAACTTCCAACACCTTCAAAGCTCTGCATATTTGGAATTAAGAAGGGACTTGAACCTCCAAAGAGAAATAGTTAATAATCATTTTACTCCAGATGACTAAGTAACGACCGTGGACCTTCGCTAGCCTCAGCTAGTTCTGATCTTCAAAAAGACTCCAGAAAATCCGAGCTACCCTCCTGCGAAAGCAAATCAAGTCCAGAGTCAGTCAGGCAGTTCTAACCACTGCCCTACCTCTTTCAGCAAAGAACAAGACATATATTTTCTCTCTTCCTAAAAATATGCAGCTTTTAAATATATCCATCATTTTGGCACTCTCTACTGCAGAGCTTAATAAAGGCAAAACCACTGAAATTCAGGAGATGTCACAGCTCAAAGTATTCCTTGTGTTCAAGGAGGAACGTCTGGCCATGACTGATGGCATAATTTCCCTACAGAACAATAGTCTCTGTCACACGGTAAGGAAATATACATAAACACACACAATTCTCCCAATATGATTCTGTATGTTTTAGCTAGAATGGCAATAGAGGCCTTTGCAGATGATTTTTTTTTTAACAAGGACAGAATACCATCATCACTAAAATAATTGTTTACCTTCATAAAAAGACTCTTTCACAGTCATTTCGCATCTAATGGCTAGCTGAGCTATGCCCTGAGACCTGAGCAACCCCAGCCCCTTTATCCTGAATTCCGGGCTCACACGAGGGTCCAGGGTTCGGTTCAATTCCCTAGTCTAAGAAAGACTCGGTTACCGACAGGCAGCGCGGGAAACAAACAGTGCCGGCCCCACACTGCAAGCCCAGACTGCCTTTGCATAACCCCCACCAAAACCCCTGGGCAACAGGTGCAAGTCAATGATTCACCAGGCCCCAGCTCTCAGCTTCACTCAGTGACCTTAAACTCCCCTTGTGGTGGCTTCAGGATCAATGATTAGCTATCACCACCTCCCAGAAACCCGGCACACTCCTGTTTCTCCAAGAGGGCCCTTCCATTGAGCACTCCACCGCTCAGCTGGAACCAGGTGAATTTCAATAGACGTAGTCACAAGAGCTGAGGAGAGGCGGGGTTCCGGGCATGGGGAGCTCTGCAGTTGACCTTTGGAATCCCAGGGAACGAAGGCTTTTCTGTGGACCCATTATCTTATTGCATATCAGACTCCAAGAGAAGGGGAATTAGGAAGCCAAATGCTTCAATGCTGGCAGAAACAAGTGCAAGGCCCAGCGTTCTTCATAAACGCTCTGCCCTGCTGGGAACCGCTGACGAGGACCAACAACAGACATAATCGCTGAAGGACTCGGTACCTGAGCCAGACCCTGATGTGGAGAGATCGTAGACAAGATCCTGGAGCGTCTTGTCTTTGGAGAGACACATCTCACATGAGGGATCTTCCATGTCCAGTCTCTGGCGGTTGTGATAGACACGCTGATGATAGTTAATGACAAGGAAAACAATGATGATGATGAGAAACAGGAGGAACACTGGGCCAGCAATAATGCCTACCAGCTCCACGGGGCCCCACATGGAAGGGTGCTCAGACTCCTTGAGGTGACCTGGGTCAAGTGAGAGAGGAGAGGGAAAGAACACAGTAAAAACACGGGAAAGCTCTGGCCATATCTGTCCCCAACACCTCCCTCCACGTGAAAATGCCCTTTCCCTCCGCCTGTATTCAAGGTGCCCTTGTCCTCCCTGGTCTTACCAGGCTGTCTGTCTGCCCAGTGCTCTCAGATGCAATCCTCTAATGGAGGAGCCCTTTCCAACAGTCCAACTCACAGCCCACTCTTGTCATCCGCAGCATTTCATGGGACTATCCTGCCTCAGTGCGCCAGAGGCCGGCTTCTGCTCTTCCACTCCTAACAGCTGCTTTAAGCCCTGCAGCTTTAAGTCCCTCCTCTTCGGCTCTCCCCAGTGATGCCTTCTATATGGTACACTTGCAAAGGCACGCCAGCTAATACTTCTCAGCCATGACTGCTGTCCTTCTTCTCCAACTCTGGCCTCTCTTCCCGTCTTGCCATCACCCTCCCCCCACAGCTGCCTTCACACAGTTCAGGGGATGTCTCCATACCTTTCCGTGGGGATCCCTGCCTGGCTCTCGCACTCCTCACCAGCCGCCCACGGCTGCTCAGCCAGCAGCCAAAATGCAGCTTTCACCTCTGGGACCACCTCGACCATCTGTCGCCCCCAACCTCTTGTCCACAAACCTGACTGGGGAGGAACCCCATCCCCCTTGTCACCTTGGAGAACATCAAAAAAGGTACTTTTACCTATCACCGAACAAAGGGATTGGGAAAGAGCAGAAAAGGATGAGATGACGGGGGTGCCCTACCTCCAGGATGAGCCAATAGTCCAACAAGGGTGTCCACTCACCACTGGGCACCCTCAGGTCGATCCTGTTGCAGAAGTCGGTATAGCAGCAGTGGGTGTTGCGGAGATCCTCGGAGCTCAGGCAGTAGAAGGGCTTCCCGGCGGGGACCAGCTCCACTTTGGGGATGCAGGTGCGCACGTGGTGCTCCATCCCATCCAGGTTGAAAATGGAAACCATGCAGGCCCCATCTGTCTCACACGTGTAGTTGGCCTGGAGGCAGCTGGTACACGCACACTGCAGAGCTGCAGGAAATTTGGGAGTACGCTGACATTAACGGTGAGATCTTCTCCTGGGTCCTTTTCCAGACTTAGAATATAATCCTCTAGCACAGTTGATGTTCCCAAATAAGGAGCTTTTATAGAGACGGGGCCCGAAAGATGACACCATCAATGGGAGCACCAACTTTTCGCCTGCTTATTCAGCTCAGAAACCAGGCTTCCAAGCTCCACCATTTTCCTGTCAGTGCCCTATTTAATGCCTATGAGAAACAGAGAAACCACCTTTTGAACTTTGCCTTAGACTCATCACACGTTATTTTGTGGCTGGGGATGAAGTTTTCCTTTACGTGTAGCTCCCCGAGGACGGAGAGGAAGGCACCTGCCCCCTGGAGGATACGGGACACCACCTCCTGCCCCACCCCTACATCCTCCATCCAGAACCGCGCAGGCTTCCTCGCTTGATGACGGCTCACCAAGCCCATCTCCACGCTCTGGCACTAGGAAGGCCCACAGTTTTCTGAATGCAGGATGCATGCTCTCACACATTCTTTTGCTGCAATGTGAACGCTTCTCACAAATCCTTTAAGAGTTTTTTCCTGGCTGCTTCTCACAAATCCTTTAAGATTCAGCCTGACCATCACTTCCTTTGAAAAGCTTCCCTCCCACTAGTCCAACCTCCTTCTCAGCCCTTTGGTGCATGGCAGGTGCACCTCTCATGAGGGGCAAAAAGAATAACCTCCACTGAGGATAACGTGAATGTTCACCTCATAGAGTTATTGTGAGGATCAAATGAGCCGATGCATAAAAAGTGCTCAATAAATTAAACCTACTCTGGAAGGCCCCTGGATATCACTCTAAAAATATTATAAACACATATAAGATGTATACACATATATAAAAATATATATATTTCACACATACACACACTTCCCCCCCACCCCCCAAATAGGCAGTGTGTGCAATCATGTCTGGGCCTGATGAGTTCTGCTGGGTGTGTTTTATACATAAGTGTGCACTGTTGACAGGAAATTACTGTAAATGAATTTGGCGCCTCTGAAAAGCCAGTTCAGCGGCCCTGGAATCTGAAATCCTTTATTTATCCATCTAACAAGAATAGCACAGACAGCAGCAGTTGGTTCTCGCCGACACTGTCTCCCATGAGCCTAACCCAGCCCTGACCTCTCAGAAGGGGCAGGAGCGCGGCTGCGGCCGCCTGGACACTCGGGCTGGGACTCGGCGCTGAATGAAGCGTTCGCCCATCGGGGAATGGCGGGGGCAGCCCACCCAAGTCCCACACTGGACACTCAGTGACTACCATGTGGACGCCAAGGGGGAATACATTCAAACCAAGGCTCCTAGGGAAGAGACATTTATGACGGATTCTATGAAAAACTAGCCTGTTGTAACTCACCCCTGGAGGCCGTAAACAGTCTATCTTTGTCTCTTCCTGCAAGACATGGGAAGGCATCTCTAGGCTTTCCCATTCCGAAGCCAGACTCTACCTGGTAGTCTGTGCGCCCGAGTCCCCTTCCTCGGCCTAACCGACCAGGCCCGCCGCCATTCCCACGCCCGGAACAAAGGAGAGAGCACAAGAGAGGGACACGGCCGCTGATCAGAGCCCTTTCTCCCGGGAGAAATTCCCAAACACGCAGCTACCTGCTGCAGGGTGAGGGTAGTGTTCTATTTTAAGGGCAGGAAGTTTAAAGCAGGTCCCTTTAGACTAGAATCAAAATCATAAAAGCAATTTTTAAAACAAGTTCTTCCTAAACTTCGATTCCAATCCTTTTTAGACATAAGAAAGACAAAGAAATCTCCTCATTTCCCCCCCAAATACCTCTTTTTGCTCCCTCTTTTATTCTTCTTGCTAACTTAAATTTACTTCTGCAACCCTCTGAATACTCGAGCCAAACCTTTTACTCACTCTGGAGTCCTGACCGGTTATCCAAGAAAGCGGACGCCCCTCCCCACTGTGTCAGGGAGGACATTCGGGCACAAAGGGGTTCCCCGTGGGGCGCACACCTCTCCATACATGTGCCGTGACATCCAGCAAAGAGAGTAGCATTGGGGCTATTTTGGGAAGCAAGAAGGGAAAACGAACAACTCCAAGAGGGCTATTCTGAGCACAGTGGGACACACAGGCCAGACCCGTGGCCGCCTTTTGAAAAAAAAAAGCTCACTTCAGAGTCTGTCAATTAGCAGACAGGAGAGCCGGGAGTCTCTGATTCCAGATACTTACTCCCCCTTCGCTGGTTCATGGCCTCTTTCACAGTGATTCATTCTGGAGAACGAACACACCCACACGTGGCTCATTATTTTTGGGAAGTACTTAAACAATCTTGGTGTAAGACAGGAAAGAACAAAAGTGGTGAAATCTATGTGAGACGGGATGAAGAACGGAACTGGGAGCAGGGCCATGCGGGTTTGTGATAAGGAATTAGGCAAGTCCCTGAATCTATCTGGGCCTCAGCCGCCTAACCAGAAAATACCATTTATCTTACAGAGATGGTATGAAGATTAGCCAAACATCCGCTAAGTGCTGTGAGCGTTCGGAAAAGGGCTCTCTCTGCACACATCTGTGTCCCTCTATATATTTTACAGAGTGAGGGAGAAGTCTGAAACAGATACATCTTTAAGATAACCATCACCACTGCCCACACCCCCGAAAAGGATTCAGTTACTTATCGCTCGACCCACAGCGGGGTTATGGTGGCAGGAGCAGGTCAGAAAGACCCAAGGCTCAAATATCAGCTCTAACACCAATCACGTGACCTTGCGCAAGTTAGTAGCCTTCCTGCACCCTGGTTTCCTAATCTGTAAAGTGGGACCGTTAATAATCACTTTACAGGACTATGTAAGAACTATATGAAACAATACATTTTAAAAAGTGCTCGGCCAGTAGGTGCTCAATCAACTTTAATCTCTCTTCTAAATGTGAGACTCAAACATAAACAGACACGCACACAAGCATGCACACGTAAAACGTTTCTTCAACCACTAATTGGGAAGTGGCAAGTTACAGTAAGACCACAGCGAGAAACTGCTCTTCTAGCCTCAGCTCTGCCAGGAACTAGCCGTGTGGCATTGGGCAAGTCACTTAACCTCTCTGAACCTCGTTTTCCTCATGATTAATCAGAAAGGAGGCAATGAACTAGATGACCTCTAAAATCCTACAGCTGAAATTTGAATCCAGTTTGTTTTTAAATTCACATCGTTTGGATCACTGATCCAACACTGGGAAGTTCTGCTTTAAATTTTATATACTTTCTCCTGAACTTTAAAGACAGACATTAGGACTAGTCTTCTGTCAATATTCGTTTTTCAAAATAAGTAATAAAATTATAAAAACATCTGAATTTACTGTAAATGTACTAGTTCACTAAATCAGAAACTTAATCACAATTTCTTTGAAAAGCTAAATCTGGACTAATGAATGCTAACAGCCCTTTATAATCTACTTCATAGTGACTCATCAGGTTAAATCAGTCTACACACACAAACAATATATACCTAAAACTCTCTGTATCCCACAACCAAGGAGTTATGTAGTAGAAATAACACAATTTGGAAAACCAATCACAGAAGAGTAACAAAATCACTCAAGACACAACCAAGGTAAAAAGTGGTCAGAATGAGGGGGCGCCTTGGTGGCTCAGTCGGTTAAGCGTCCAACTCTTGATTCCGGCTCAGGTCAAGATCTCGGGGTTGTGGGATCGAGTGCTGTGTCAGGCTTCCTGCTGGGGGTGTGGAGCCTGCTTAGGATTCTCCCTCTCCCTCAGCCCCTCCCCCCACTAAAAAAAAGGGGGTCGGAACAAAATTCTCACTAGCACAGCAGGTGAGGAAGCTGTTATTTGTTATTTGTACATATATAACAAAACAAATATAACAAAATATATTTGTTATTAACAAGTCAGTCAAGCCTGAACTAAAAACAAACCAACTAAGCAGGGTTTGATTGTGGCCCCAAACCATGATCAGAAGGTGGTCTGTGGTAGGATAAAGATGCCAAATTGATTCACGAGAGAGGCTGTTTCGAGAAGACCAACAAGTCCCAACCTGGGCAGCGTCCGTCTAGCTGCACGTTACGGAGGCACCAACATGGCTGGGTCTCGGCAAAGACAACCCCACTGCGGGCAGGGCACTGGGCCTGGGTCCTCTCTCTCTCTCTGATCCACTGGGAGGACACTCAGCAAGGGTGTGGCTCATGGGAATTCCCAAGAGCCGCCATAAAGGCATAGACTCCCGGCCACTCAGTCCCGTCCTCTGCCCCAGACCACAGCTCCAGGGGACACAGCTGGGGAGAGCACAGGGTGCTGGCACCAACCTTGGAAGGTCAGAGGCGAACCACAAAACATCCACATCTGTCCTGGTAGATAAACATCCACAAATGTTCTAAAACCTCTTAAAGCTACAGTACTTATGACTTTTCACTTGTATCAATTGCTCCTTGGGGATAATGAGCTTCACTGATTTCGGACCAGAATGGGCAGTGTCCTGCTCAGGTACACTAAACTTGCCTCTTCCAAACCTCACTGGGCCGCCTTCTCGTTCTATAGTATCCACGATGAGGTGCCCAAACCAGCTTGCTTAGCCCTTCCCCTTCGCCACTTTCTGCCTCTCAACCCTCCTCCTTCCAGATGACAGTGTCCATCAGATGGGCCAAACTGATAAGAATAGCCTATTACAACGCATGATTATTTTAATTAGTCTTCCCTGGACCTTATCCAAATCCCCTACAGCTTCCTCGGGATAGAATGAAGACCTCGACTGAGTCTGAAGAGCCAAAAGGATCTCAGGGGAAAGAAAGAACAAAGGTGGACGACTCACTTGCCCTGATTTCAAGACTTACTACAAAGCCACAGCAATCAAAACAGGGTGGTACTGCCATTAAACATAGACGCATAAATCAATGGACCAGAAATTAGTCCAGAAACCAACCTATACATTCACGATCAACTGATTTTTGACGAGAATTTCTAAACTGTTCAGGGAGAAGGCCTAGTTGTCAACAAATGGCGCTAGACAACTGGATATCCAGATGAAAATAATGAAGTTGACCCTTACTTCACACCATACATAAAAATTAACTCAAAATGGATCAATAGCATAAATATACAAGCTATAACTTATATTCTGAAACTTCAAAAAAGAAAAACCGGCTGGGGCGCCTGGGTGGCTCAGTGGGTTAAGCCTCTGCCTTTAGCTCAGGTTGTGATCTCAGGGTCCTGGGATCGGGCCGCATGGGGCTCTCTGCTCAGCAGGGAGCCTGCTTCCCCCTCTCTCTCTGCCTGCCTACTTGTGATCTCTCTCTCTGTCAAAAAAATAAATAAAATCTGAAAGAAAGAAAGAAAGAAAGAAAGAAAGAAAGAAAGAAAGAAAGAAAGAAAGAAAGAAAGAAAGAAAACAGGGGTAAAGCTTTATGACTTTGGATTTAGCAATGGTATCTTAGCATATCAAAAGCACGAGTGACAAAAGAAAAATAAACTGGTCAAAATAAAAACCTTTCGTGCATCAATGGACAGTATCAAGAGAATACAAAGACAATCTAAGGAGTGGGGGAAAATTTTTGCAAGTCATATATCTAATAATGGCCTAGTATTCAGAATACATAAAGAACTCATAACTCAACAACACAAAGCAATTAAAAATGGGCAAAGGACTTGAACAGACAATTCTCCAAAAAAGATACACAAATGACCAACAAGCAGATAAAAAAATGTTCAACATCATCTCAAATGCAAATGAATTTTAAATGCAGATTAAAATCAAAACCACAATGAGGTACCACTTCACACATACTAAGAAGTTCATAAGAAAATGAAAAAGAAAAACACCCAGCGTTAGTGACAACTCAGAGAAACAGGAACCCTCACACACTGCCAGTACACCACTGATCATAAAATGGTGTAGCTGCTGCAAAAAACAGTTGATGGATCCTCCATAAACTAAATGTTGAACTACCATATAAACCAACAACTCCACTTTAGGTATATATCCAAAAGACTGAAAACAAGTATTCAAACAAAAACTTGTACATGAATGTTCATAATAACACTATGTATATAGTCAAAAGGTGGAAACAAACCCAAGTCCGTCAAATAATGAATGGAAAAACAGAATGTGGTATAGTCCTACAACAGAGTATTATTCAGCCATAAAAAGGAATAAACTATTGATACACACTACAATATGAATGAACTTTGAAAACACTATCATTTTTTTTAAAGATTTTATTTATTTATTTGACAGAGAGAGAGAGATAGTGAGAAGGGAACACAAGCAGGGGGAGTGGGAGAGGGAGAAGCAGGCTTTCTGCCAAGCAGGGAGCCCAGTGTGGGGCTCGATCCCAGGACCCTGGGATCATCACCTGGGCCAAAGGCAGACGCTTAACAACTGAGCCACCCAGGCGCCCCTGAAAATACTGTGAAAAGTGAAAACAGCCACATACTGTATGATTCCACTTATATTAAATATCCGGAGAGCACATTAGTGGTTGTCAGGGACTGGGTAGTAGAGTGGGAGGGGGGATGGGAAGTTACTGCTTAATGGTTTACTAGGTTTCCTCTAGGGTAAAGAAAAAGTTCTAGAACCAGACAGTGGTGATAACGTTATGAAGGTATTTAACACCACTCAACTGTACATTTTAAAATGGTTAAAATGGTAAATTTTCTGTTTTCTGTGTTTTACCACAACTTAAAAAATACCACATCTTTCAAAAATAGTATGTATAATATCAATTATGAAACAAAAACAACACCTCACACATGCATAGAAAAAAAAACCTGTGTGCCTGGCTCATTGGTCGAGCACACGACTCTTGATCTTGGGGTCATGAGTCTGAGCCCCACGTTGGGCGCAGAGATTACTTACTTAAATACATACATACATACATACATACATACATACATACATACATAGAAAGAGAAACACTGGAGGTCTAGTATTCTTCAGACTGTATTCTTCCTGAATTCTCCCTGTGCTCTCCAAGATGTCCTAGGAACAAGCTCCGCAAGGCGGGAGCCACTGCCCTGCGCTGCTTCACCATTTTCTCACTGGTGTCTAGCACAGTGCCTGGCAAAAAGCACTGGGTTTTTTAAATCCCAGCCTAATAACTTGAGAGGGAAGGGGGCTCTGCCAGAGTGGCTTTTATCTGCTGTACATACGTTTCTACTTTTGTATTCTTTTTTTCTTTTTTAAAGATTTTATTTATTTGACAGACAGCGAGAGCAGGAACACAAGCAGGGGGAGTGGGAGAGGGAGAAGCAGGCTTCCTACGGAGCAGGGAGCCTGATGCGGGGCTCGATCTGAGGACCCTGGAATCAGGACCTGAGTCCGATGAAGACACCCAATGACTGAGCCACCCAGGCGCCCCTCTACTTTTGTATTCTTTAAAGAGTTGCACTTCTTTAAAAAAACAAAGAAAAAAGAAAAATATTGTTCAGTAACTACTGATCTAGACAACTGCCAAAATGTTCAGGAAAATTCTGAATCAGGTTAAAAAAATGGAGGCGTCTGCCACTAAACTGTCACAAAGCAGAGGTCATGTTTGGTTCCCCTGGTGTGGGGGGGGGGGGACAGTAACTGGAAACTGACAATGCGCCAACAGCCAAACCTCTAACCTAAGTAGAAACATCACGTAATGTTAAAGTAAAGCAATCAGATCCTACTGGTTGGTTAAAAAAAAAGACCCAAGTTACATTTTCACCCTTCACAATCATCAAAATTAGGTTTGTTTGTTTTCTAAGATTTTAAAAATACATTCAAATCAAACCAAACCAAACCTCTCAAGTATCCAAAAGCCAAAATAAAGTCAAATTTTACATGCCTAGTTGGGTGGTACCTAAAAAAACCAAAAAAATGTACTGGTAAAACGCACTTATGAAAAAAATGTAAGTGACTTAATAAAGGAAGCTATTTGTATGAGGAGGGAAAAAACCCAGAGACTTAACAATAAGACACTTGATAAGCTTGGTATTTAATTCCAATCTGGGAAAAGGTCTCGGAATGGGGTTTGCATAAGGGAAAGGTGTTTGAAAAGCCAGCTCCACGCTCTATCTATTCTACCAGCTGCCTTTCTGACATTCTACGTGGAGACAAACCCAACCCGAGAGAGCTGTTTAAACAAGTTCCCCCTTAAGCCTCAGGTCTAGAGAATGAAAGCTTTGTTCTCACTCAAAAGAGACGTTTGATGTTTATGCTAGTGAGACCTGTCACTGCAACTTAATTTATGGCTGACTGTAAATACCTGGATATCTTAGCAAGGGCCCACCTGCTGCCCAGGAGAATGTCAAGGTAAAATTGGAACGAGGGGTGTCTCACTACAGCGCGTGCCCGGTGTTCCCAGGATCCAAGTGTACGGACTTGGCGGTCCTATTCAGACTATCTAGGAGTAACCCGGTACTTCTCCTTTACTTACGGTTTATAATGAGCAGGTAAAACCATTCTGCTTTCCCTCTCTGTTGTATTTAAATAGACCTATTTGTGGCTCATTCGGGGAGGGGAGGATGTTTATGAGTGGTATTTTGTATTTGCTTCCTGACCTATTTACCATACTATGGCTGAGTGGAGAAGAGACAGTGTACATCACAGTTTTGAGTGAGAAGAGGAATAGGAATGGTTTCAGGCAACTGGGACAATGAAGGAGAAAAAAAATCAGCCTGGGCTGAGAATAAAACTAATGAGGCTGAGATCAAGTGCATTTGGCTGGAATAAAATGGGTAGGTGGTAGAATAAAACAAAGATGAAAGCGGTGAGGTAGGAAGAGAGCTTATCATGTTCCAAGTAACTCACAAATGTTTGTAGCATTTTTGAGTGACTAGGATAAAAACTGCATATAGAGGAGATCCTAAAAGTACAGCAGGACAGAACTGGAATTATTCACCTAGGATATTGCTGGGAGGATGGAAAAGAACTGAATGAATTCAATTAAACAAACTTATTAAGTACTTAAAACGTGCAAAGCTCTGTGACAGGACAAAGCCATGGAAAGAAGAATAAGCCACTTCTGAGCATCCATTTTTAGGGGGCAGAGGCCAGGGGAGTGGGAGGGGCAGACGGACCAAAGAGAAGAGCAGAGAGGATGGAACCACGGACCAGGGGAAGGCAAAAGGACAAAGATGGCCCCACACCGGAGGATGGTCACTTTGGCTAAGAAGAGAAGGCTGAGGCCAAGCCAAACACAAGGCATATTAGGTTCATGGTGACTGGACAGATGCGAGGTTCCAGCCAGAGACGAGGATGGCAAGGGAGATGAGACCAGATCAGACGCACCATGATGCCCGGGCAAGGGGCCTGGGGTGATCTTGGAGGCCACATGAAAGCACTGGAACCATAAGACACAGGGCATACTCTCCAAAGTTCAATCCAGCAACAGAATGGACAACAAGTAGGAGACTGGAAGCAGATGCTGGTTAGAAAATTACTTTTGGGGCGCCTGGGTGACTCAGTGGGTTAAGCCTCTGCCTTCGGCTCAGGTCAAGATATCAGGGTCCTGGGATCAAGCCCCGCATCGGGCTCTCTGCTCAGCGGGGAACCTGCTTCCCTTTCTCCCTCTGCCTGCCTCTCTGCCTACTTGTGATCTCTCTCCTCTCTGTCAAATAAATAAATAAAATCTTAAAAAAAAAAAGAAAATTATAGTCCTCGTAGGATATGGTAGAGTACAGGACCTACAGCATATGCTTTGGGAGTCCGACAGACCTCGAGCCCACTACTGAACCAAACCATGCCCGGGCCGCTTCATCTGTAAAATGGGGATAAAGGGGGCGCCTGGGTGGCTCAGTTGGTTGAGCAACTGCCTTTGGCTCAGGTCATGATCCCGGAGTCCCGGGATCGAGTCCCATATCGGACTCCCGGCTCTGCGGGAAGTCTGCTTCTCCCTCTGACTTTCTCCCCTCTCATTCTCAGTCTCTCGCTCTCTAAATAAATAAAAAAAAAATCTTTAAAAAAAAAATGGGGATAAAGGTGCTCAGAGTAGCTCAGAGTACCTGTCCTTAGCATCATACCTAAGCATACAGTAAGCGTTTGGTTAACTAGATGCCTCTATTGTCATCCACCGCATGAGAAGGGTCTAAACTCTTCCTAGTCTTGTGGTTGTTCCAAAAAGAAGAAACGTACATTTGTGTATAAACTTAAGAGTGAGGACAGACTCTTTCCTCAGTATCCCTCTCACCATTCAGCTTGCTCCGAGATGTTAGAAATGAACACAATTCAATCTTATGGACCACAATTACAAAATGTAATGTAAAATGTATAGCAAGACAACACAGGAAGATCTAGGGCAAGGCAGGTTCGCCAGAACTATTTAATAAAAAAAGATATGCTTCAGTTCAGATTCCTCAACTCGAACACTGTAACCGCCTAAAAAACTTATCTGCAAAGTACCCACAATCTCTCTCCTCCACTCACTCACAACTATCGAGCAAAAGGGAACTGGCAGTAGGCGAAGGCCACGTGTAGTAAAAGGACTTTTCACATGCGAGGTCCATCAATAGCATGGCTGGGTACCAGGTCTCAGGTCTCCCTGAGCCTATCTTGGGTAGTTTCCTTCTTGCTTTCCTTCTCCTCACAGATCCATCTGAGCCAACACGCACGCACGCACGCACGCACACCCTCACTCACTTTAAAAATCACCACTTATTTACTATCTCAGTTTCTGCAGGTCAGAAGTCCAGGCGCAGCGTGACTGGTGTTGGCCAGGGCCGCCTTCTCTTCCAGGGCTGGGACCTCTTTCCAGCTCGCTGGTTGTTGGCAAACTCCACTACCTTGTGGATGGAAGCCTGAGGTCCCCTTCTGCCTCCCTGCTGACACCCAGGGACCACTCTCAGCTCTGAGAGCTGGCCCGGAGCTCTAGCCACGTGGCTCCCATGGGCAGTTCACACACGGATATTTACTTTTTCCAAACCAGCCGGAGCATTTCTGACTTCCTCTTCTGCAATCAACTGCGAAAACTGCTTTCAAAAGGCGAGCTAGTTAGGTCTATCCCAACAGCCCCCTTAGCTGAAGACAGACAGATTTGGGACCTTAATCACATCTGCAAAATTCCTCCAAGGCATGCCTAGATTTGTGTTTAATTATTGGAAGGTGGTACAATCCAAAGGCAGGAGCAAATCCTGGGGCGAGGGAGCAGAGGGTGGACTGCGATAGAAAGAATCACCTTCTATTTTACTTATGGTCTGTCTCACCTGCCAGAAAATAAGCTTCACGAAGGCAGGCATTTTTATGTCCTTTTGCCTACTATTGTCTACCTCTAGCACCTGCGACAGTTCCTGGCACACAGTATGTGCTCAATAGGTATGTGTTAAAGGAATCTTCAGATCACTGTATATTTACTTAGATCACTACACATCTATATATCATTATATATAGATCACTTAGATCACTATATATAGATAACTATATGTATTCACTTCAGATAATTATATTTACAGGCTAGAAATCAGACTTCCCTGTATATTCAAATTCTGGTTCAGGGAAACTATTTAGGAATCCTTGGAATTCCAGATGATATAATCTAATCCCTACCACAATGATCTGTATGGCTTTAACAAAATACAGGTGATCCTCATTTTGCATAGATTCCATATTCATTAAAATTTATCTGTAACCCCAAAATCAATACTCTCAGGGCTTTCACGGTCATTCACAGACATGTTCAGAGTGGTAAAAAAATGTGAGTCACCCAATGCACATGTCCCCAGCTGATGGTGAAGAAGGTGACAATGCTCTGCTTTCTTGTTTCAGCTTTCACACTATAAATACGTGTTCTTTTCATAGTATACTCTGTGCCATGCTTTTCACCTTTTTTGCACTTTCGTGTTGGTGGGTGAGGATTTCACTGTTTAAAACGGCCCCAAGGGGACGCCTGGGTGGCTCAGTAGTTAAGCATCTGCCTTCGGCCCAGGTCATGATCCCGAGGTCCTGGGATGGAGCCCCACATCGGGCTCCCCGCTCAGCGGGAGGCCTGCTTCTCCCTCTCCCACTCCCCCTGCTTGTGTTCTTTCTCTTGCTGTGTCTCTCTCTGTCAAATAAATAAAATCTTTAAAAAATAAAATAAAATGGCCCCCAAGAATAGTGCTAAAATGCTCTCCAGTGTTCCCAAGCGCAAGGAGACAGTGATGTGCCTTGCAGAGAAAATACATATATCGAACAAGTGTCATTCAGGCTTGCACTATAGTGCTGTTGGCCTTAAGTTCAAGGTTAATTAACCAACAATATATATTAAATAAGGTGTCTTTAACCAGAAACAAACACATAGCAGGGTTATGTACTGATCGGTCAATGAAAAGGTGGCGACCGCTGGCTCACAGGAACCTAACCCCATCTTTCCCCTAGGAGCAGCGGGTAATTACTAGCCCAGTGTTGCGGGCAACTTTATAGAACGTAAGTTCCACGAATAATGACACTTGACTATTTTAGCCTCATTTTACAGCTGAAACAATGAAGTTGAGAGAGATGTGAAATGGTAGCTCTCAGCAAGCACACTCTAGCACATTATTCTGTTTTATTTCCTCCGGAGCACTTAAGACTGAGAACTGTGTTTACTTATTTATCTTCAGTCTGAGCCACTTGCTATTCTAAGTTCCATGACAGTTAGGGACTTAGGGATTTTTGTCCATCTCATTCTCTCGGGGTTATTTCCCCAAGCTAAGAACCATTCCAGGCACATACCCAACCTAATGAATAGAGAAATCTCCTATATGTAATCACGTAAATATCAGGGGTGATTGACACTTTAAAGGGAAGGGCAGTTACTTTCATTATGTTAAATTCGAAATATTCAGTAAGACAAATGCAGGCTTAGGCTGAAGTGGAGAGAGATGAAAGAAGCTGGAAAGATCCCCAGAGCTGCCTGAGGTGGCACTGTCTCTGAAACCCAGAGAGCAGGTCAGATGGTCCGGGACGCCAACTCCACGGCTCAACCAATGCTGGCAGCTCTACCGAGTAAGGGAAAAGAGAAGAAATGGTATTTTTGCTTGGTGTTACATTTATCCTTGATGGAGAAGCCGGCGGGCAGAGAGAAAAGGCAGGAGCAGGGATGGTACCTCCAGGAGCCCAAGCTCAGGTCAAACCACATGTGTGAGAGACACTGAGGAGAGCAAAAACCCGGAGCCGGCAGGTAGGTACCTGGAGCTGGCCACGAGAGGCGGTGTCTACCGAGGGGGACAAATGCGGCCGAGACTGCGGGTCTGAGGAGCCCCTTCCTTCAAAGGCTTCAGCATTCCCAGTCCAGGCGGAACTGATGGGCTACCCGTGCCAGCAGCACTTCCGGCGTCAGAGGGAGGCATGAGAAAGAGGACTCTGGGATTTTCTTTTCACAAACACGGAGAGGAAAATGAGATAAGACCCTCTTACATCAACTCCTACTGTAACAGACAAATAACACAAGAATTCAAGACAAAGAGGCGCGATTCCAGAATTGATGTTCACCGCTGCTCCGAGCAAAAAGTGAACAATAAACAATAAGGATTTCGAAATTAAAACAAAAGAGCCACTTCAGTATTCTAATTTAACCTTGAAAAATAAAGACGATCTAAAGCACCAAGAACTAAGAATTCCGGTCCACCTCAACACCCTGTACTCCTGAGTTATTATGAGAGCAGCGTGCAACGCAATCCAACTCCTGTTCCAAAATGCAACAAGCACCTTCGGCAGGACACGCCGAAAGCGGCTCCTCGGCTCCTCGTTTACTGATTCATATTTTGGTAGCAAGGTTACAATTAGCTCACCGGTGGAGAATAAGCCTATTTATAACACAGCAGTCCACCTGAAAGACACAATCATCTAAAAAGGTTTTTAGAGGAAAATGAAGTGCAGCTTCTTCCTGTGCTGATTGCAGATTCCCGAGGTCCTTTCTCGGATGCAGCCCTCAGTCTAACCTTCCTGTGTTCACAGGCACTATTCCAGCCACCTCTCAGCCTCCATGTTCTTATGTAACATTTACATAGCGCCATAAACATACCCAGAGTTGCGTAAGAATTAAAACGTTGCCAAACCAATAAAGCCTAAAGCAGGTCACTCCCTCCAGACTGACTTTGATTAGCACAGGTACGCTGCCCGGTCTACGATGTAAGAGCCTGTCAAAAGACAGAAATTAACTTGAGGAAATCTGAAACCGGCTACAAAAAAAAAAAAAAAAAAAAAAAGCACAAATCAGAAGAAATTAACCACACTGTGGCCTGTGGTGCTTCTATCAATCCCAAGAGTATGTTATTCCACTCCATAAGATAAAAAGTAACCCAACGTTGCTTGTTCCCTGAAGTCAGAAACTGTGTCTAAAAATACCTCCCAGCCAACTGGCTATCAGTAAGTTAGTCTCACAGATGTCCCAGTAAGAACTACAAGGGCTGTTTCCTTACTTTACAGAGGGGAAACTGAGGCCGTCACAGAAAGGTTAAGCAAGTGACTCGTTCAAGGACAACCAGTAAAGGAGCAAAGTTCTGGGGCTGAGCTCTGGCCTCCTCCCTCCATCTGGCTCCAACCTTTAACCAGAGTAGCCATTTTATTATGTTTTAATCACATCTGCTCCAGGAGCTCTTTTAACAAAATCAACCAGAGATTCTCTTTTTCTCTACAAGAGTTCACTTTCACTGTACTTCAAATCCATGTCCACTCAACAAAATTCCAAGACCTGGACTGAAATTAGATTTTTAAGTCTGTTCACAGAAATCCAAAATGTTCCTATGAGAACCTCAAATGTCTCCGTCGTTCCTTTTGTCTTAAGAAATTTATGTCATGCTCTCCCACTACTAATGCAACTTTACATTTTTAAAGACTGATGTGAAAATTCCAAAGTGAGACCTTAAAACCGGCTATTATCAATCTATCAAATGGATGCTGCTTATAACCTGGAACGCGTTCTCCTTGTCATTGTCTTTTACTAAGTCCTAATTAATGCACTAACAGGAATACCTATCCCTTGCTGCCCTCATGTCATGTCCAAGTACCAGCCATCAGAGTGGCCTGGCTCAGCCATTCCTTCAGCTCACCTAGGGGAGCACACAGAGGAAGTTCAGGGGAGGAAAGCAATCAACTTCTTGTTAATCCCACAGCCTCTATTTTCCCAGAACTGACGTTTTACTTTTAAGCCTTTTGCAACAGTGGTCTCTGTAGCATGCACTGTTGGCAACTACATGTGTCCCGGAAAAAACTGTAGCGTCTGGCCAAGAAGTTTAAAGGCCTTCGAGAATGTTTGCTGGACACACAACCTAATTTCCAATTTACCAAAAAAAGAAACTAACTCCCTATTATGCCCACCCATCCTCACCCTAACAAACATCCATTTTAGGAAGGTTACAAAAAATGAACTCTGCCCTATTCAGAACCAGCCGGATTACCAATTAAACAGTCTTAACTAGGCTCACCACAAGAAAAACCCCACAGACACTACACCCAATCAATAGGGAAATGGCTGTCAAAAATCTAACTATATTAGGGACAGTATAAAAAATTCTATGGAAAGAAGGTAGAGATTTATTCAGACACATAGAAAAATGACAAACCTGATGGCTGAGTCTCCTTATTTACAATATCCTACTAGAGAAATAACATATTACACATTCCAAAAACATGGCCCATAATAAGGCCCAACAGACATTATTCACAAAAAGCATTATCTTACCCCAACGGTCAGCCCATGTTCGTAGACCTTCACCATGTTTATCAGACCCCCACAGCATCTTACCATGCACAGAGCAGCGAGCCCCAGAACACACACGAGGTGCCTGACAGAAGCATTAGCCAGTGAACAAAGACCCCACTGCACAGGCTACACCACTGGGAACAAATATCAAAGCTAGAGATAATGAACTTGTTTTGGAGACTCCAAAGTAGGATGATGTCTTTTCTTGTTTGTCTGGTTTATTAAAGAAGCCTGAACCCACCTGAGAATCATTATTTTTCGTAGGGAGGAAAGCCACAAGAACACACATTTGATCTCCCATAGCTGGAAGGTTAGGGGCTGCTGAGAAGTCAAAGCCCAGGCTTTGTACCTCGGGACGAATACAATCCTGATCCTCTCTCCCAGATCCATCTGCGGGTCAATAATCGCTTCAACATAACTGCCAAATATAACCTTCATCTGCTACCCCAATGCCAAGACACATTTCAGACGAGTCTCTTAAATTAAATATTTTGGGGTTTCATCTGCTCTTCTTAGCCCCTAAAGCCTCATAAACAACACACCCAGTCGAGTGTCCCACAGAGAGGAACCCACCTCTATAGTGAGAAGGGTGGGGGTGGTGTCAGGGAGCAGAAGGCTGTGGGGGTTGGAAGGTTAGGGGTGTGTGAGGGTGGGGGAATGCGTGGGGGGCAGGGCTGGGAAAAGGGATTGTGTGGGAAGGTAAATAAGTACTGACCAAGCACTGGGGAGTCAGTCGGGGAGTCAGTCGAGTGGTGGGATCTTTAAATAATCTTGGGGGTTGGAGGGAGGTTCTAGGATTTCACCTGAAAGGCATCCACAAAGTGATTAACTGAATGGGCCCCCTGGGGTGGGGTGGGGGGAGCGAGGTGGAAAGCAAATACACCTAGATGCAGATTAACCGTTCAGGAACCAGGTTTCCTAGGGTTAGAGAGATTCCAAAGCCAAGCTTCAAAAACATTTAGGGGCCTGTTGGTCTCGCTTCCTCCAAACAGCTTCCACGGGGCATGTGTATGTGGGGGGTTTTGCCCCACTGAACTCAAAGGGGCTGCGCGTAGGGGAAATGTGACTCCCTTTCCCAGAACATCAGGGAGGAAGCAGAGGGAAGGGAAGAGATACCCCAAATGCAGGTCCTGAAGGAAAGGTTAGAGACCCCTTTCCCTGTCATCTGAGGTGCGTAAGGGCTCGCAACATCAGGATACCTCAGTGAAGCAAACACCCATCGCCTGAGCCCCTCAATCTTGGCGGGAGAAAAGGCGCCCCCCAGAAGCATCTGGAGGGAGGGAATGAAGACCTCCGCCCCTGGACATGCTGAGGGGCAGAAGCACGGACCTCCAAATCTCAGGGGAGGGAGCCTGCACTCCCCTCTATGGAACAAGGGGGTGCTGGGAGCGCGACCCTGAGAGCTCCC
This sequence comes from Nasua narica, assembly GCA_028533885.1. Lineage (NCBI taxonomy): Eukaryota > Metazoa > Chordata > Mammalia > Carnivora > Procyonidae > Nasua > Nasua narica. The sequence goes on along the minus strand of CM052807.1, from coordinate 64,968,910 downwards.
AAAATCCAGTTCCGCCTGGAAGAGGGCTCGGGTCCCCAGGGGCCCCGCGTGAGCTCGGTCCCGGCTGGGCAGCCGCGCCTCCGGGGTCTGGGGACGGCGACCGCGGGTCACCCCGACTCCTCCGCGCCCCCCACCCGGCCATATTGTGCGCGTGGGGAGGGGGCGCGCTGTAGCCAGGGGCCGCGGCGCGAGGCCTCGCCCTCGCCCGGCCCTCTCCATCCCGGCCCCCGCCCCCCGGCCCGGGACTCACCCTGGATCCCCCGGGGCCCGGACCCGCCGCTGCCGGCTAGCAGGAGGACGACAAGGGGGAAGAAGGAGGAGGCTCCGGCCGACTCCGCCATAGTAACCGCCGCCGCCGCCGCCGCCGCAGCCCAGCAGCGCCCAGCGCGCGCGCGCGCGCCCCCGGCGCCTCCCCTCCTCCCTCGGCCCCGCTCCCGCCTCCCTCTCCTCCGCCCGGCGCCGGCACGTGCGCTCCCGGCCGAGCCGGCGCCGCGGCCGCCGCGCGCGCCCCCGAAGGGCGGGGCCGGGCGCGCGCGGGCGCCCGCCTTAAAGGGGAGTGTCCCTATTAAAGGGGTGGGAGGGGCTCGCGCCTCGGCCACCTCTCGGGTGGGTGCTGAGCGCTCCGTGGAGAGGCCCGATTCTGACACGCGGCCTCCACCCTGGCCTGCCCCCCGCCCTGCGCACAGTTATGAGCACCCTCCACCCCCTCCTCCGCATCAAATGCTCTACGGGTCGCGTGCGTGCGTTCCTGTTCCCTCCATCCCCACTCCCTCGCCTCAAGCCCCCATCACGATTCACGTCCCGCCGGGGTCCTCGTAACCGGCCTCCTTGTCCCGCGCGGCCGCCTGCGGTCCGCTGGACGCAGGCAACCTGTGTGATCTCATCGTGGGGAGTCCCTTTGCAGAACAGAGCCAGGTTTTTAATGTCAGCGCTCAGTCTTGGGGAGGGGGCTGCGGGAGGCACTCTCATTCTGCTGAGAGGTAGAACCTTTTTGGTAAACAGTTTGACATTATATGTCAAATGCCTTAAAATATCCATACCCATGGGCTGGTATTATTCCTTATCTGTCTTCAAGAAATAATAGAGATGAGGACCAATATGTATGAAAAATGTTAACAGCTGCATGTTTATCATCGTGAAAAGCTGGACCCTGAAGGAGGCAGTAATAGACGACGAATGAATTGTGGCCCATCCATGGAATGGAGCATTATTTAGTAATTAAAAATTATATTTATAAAAACCAATAAGGTGTGACGTTTGTGAGATAATGTTAAATAAGCAAGCAAAATACCAAACTATTTACAGTATTATTTTAATTTTGTTGATAGTATATAACTGTATGGGGAAAAGACTGGAAAGGAATTACCCAATTATCAGTAGTTATTGCCAGAATATATATAGATATATATACTATATATATTTTACTTTTTAATTTTTATATATAAAAATATATATATATTTTTACTTTTTCTTGAAACACTTCAATGTTTTCTAAATATTTTACAAATGAACAAGTGTTACTTTCAAATTTAGAAAAAAGTACTTGAAGAAGGGTAACTGAATCGCCCATATCTTTTTGAAAAGGGTTCTCTTTCTTTAGCTTGAGAAACAGTTTTAGCTCTTCAAGAGGGCAGTCTTCTGGATCTGAATTTTCCTTTTCTTACTAACTGGCATGAAAACCTGGGCAAGTTTCTTACCCTCTGTAAGTGCAGTGAATCGTCATCCAAGATCTAGGAGTGGAAAGGATGACCGGAGGTGGGGGCACCATTTCCCAAAAGGAATCCTCATTTTATAAGTTGTTGCAAATCTGAAGAACACCCATCCTCACATCCAGAAAAAAAACAAGACTACAGCCACACTCCCCAGACACAACTCACACACAAACACACACGGGCAAAGTCACGCAGAGACACTCTCTCTGAGCTGGTCAGTAGCTGAATGAGTAAACACCTTATTTTTATACTGCTCTCCCTCATCACCCCAAAATGGTCACGCACACCCCCGAGTCCATCTAACAACTGGTCTTTCAAACTCTGTTCCCCCCATTCTTAGGGTCCCCACCTGTGATGTGCACAGTACCGAGTTACTGTGTTAGTTTCCTGGGGCTGCCTTAACAAAGTTCCACACACTGGGCGGCTTAAAATAACAGAAATTTATTCTCTCACAGTTCTGGAGGCTAGAAATCTGAAACCAGGGTGTCAGCAGGCCCATGCTCTCTCTCTCTCAAGCCTCTAGGGAAGAATCCTTCCTTGTCTCTTCTTGCTTTTGATGGTTCCCAGAATACTTGGTGTTCCCTGGCTTGCGGAAGCATAATTTCATTCTCTGCCTCCCATCTTCACATGGCCATCTTTTCTCTGTGTATCTCTGTTTCCAAATTTCTCTCTTCCTATAAAGACACCAGTCACTGGATCAGGGCCAACCCTAATCCACTATGAGTTCAAGTAATTTTAACTTGATTATATCTGCAAAGATCCTATTTCTAAATAAGATCACATTCATGGGTTCTGGGTGGACATGAATTCAGGGGAGACACTATTCAATACAGTACATTCACCAACCCCTGTGGTTGCTTTACTCCTGGACTGCAAGGTCAGCTACGTACCAGGACATCCAGCCTGGGGAACAAGAACACTGGGTCAACAACCCAAAAGCCAGCTCCACCATCTTACTTGATAGCGTTTGACTTCGGGCAAGGTATTTTACCTCCCTAAACCTTGATGCACTCATCTGTAAAATGAAGTTGATGATAGTTTTATCTCAGCTGGGGGGCTCAGGGGGTTAAGCGTCCAACTCTTGGTTTCGGCTCAGGTCATGATCTCAGGGTCATGAGATCAAGCTCTACGTCAGGCTCCACGCTCGGCAGGGAGTCTGCTTGAAGTTCTCTCCCTCTCCCTCTCCCTCTGCCCCATCCCTGGGCCCTCTCTCTCTTTCAAGTAAATAAATCTTTAAAAAAAAAAAATAGTTCTATTTCACAGAGATGTTGCAAGGATATCAAATGAAAAGCACTTAGCATAGCCTCCGACACATAGGAAGTGATATAAAAAGAATAGCTATGATGATGATGGTGATTTGACCTTTCCTGCAATCCTGTGAAGTCGTTGAGGCATGTCGGTGTGTGTGTGCAAATTACAGGTGAGGCAGTTGAGACCCAGGGAGGGTGAGCAACCTGCCCAAGCTCACGTATAATTAAGTGTTGAAGGCATAGCCCCCTGTCCTGTGTTCCTTCAACATCATAGCATCTCATGCTTTCCCCGGGAATTGGTCTCCAAGAGCCAGCTGAAGGTAGGGAAATTAGACTGGATGGGATGTGGGAGGGGTTAGTTCTATCCTCACACCCTATTCCTGAGGGTTTGGTGCATCCCCTCAAATCATGGCTTTCTTGTGTGATGTGCCTACCTTCCCTTTTAGGTCCAGAGCCGAGCCCTGAGGAGCCCAGTCTACCTGTGTCCCGCCCACAGCTCAACTCTCTGACCATCCCTGAAGGCTTCGGCAAAGTGTCCATTTCTGTAAAACTCCTTAATCTTAGGACTGGACCCACACGTCACAGTCTATGAACTTCCTCTCTGCCCTCTCTGTCCCTTTGTCATGGGATTCCCCAGAGCTTACTCCCCGGGCTCCACTAACTAGACCATCCAGTGTTAGGCTACAACTTAGTCACAGTGCACCATCTTAGGGGATCTGGCTCAGTTGGCCTTGGTGAACAGCAGGCTTAGTAACCTCAAGAAGGGAATAGCTCATCTTCATTCACCCATTCTATAAGCATGTACGGAGCACCTATGGTATACCAGATGCACCATGTGAAAGAGAGGTAAGTCATGGTCTTTGCCATCATGGAACTTACAATAATAGAGACAAGCATTTTTTAAAAAGGCAACAACAGGGGCGCCTGGATGGCTCAGTTGGTGAAGCGGCTGACTCTTGATTTCAGCTCCGGTCGTAATCTCAGAGTTCTGAGATCGAGCCCCACATCAGGCCCTGCGCTGGGCGTGGAGCCTGCTTAAAATTCTCTCTCTCTCTCCTTTTCCCTTTTCCCCTCCCCCACTCCCTCCTCTTAAAAAAAAAGGCAACAACATGTTGTATATGCTATAACACACACCAGTAAAGGTTCAGCAGGGGCACTCAGGGGGGTATGGATGTCTCAGCTCTTCAGGGACAAGCTGAGGAGGTGGGAAAGCTTTCACAGAGAGGCCCTGCTACAGCTGACTCTTGGGAGATCAAAGAACATCCTCTAGATAGACAGGCTGGTGTGGGGCAAGGGAAAGCGGAAGGTGGTTGCCGGCAGAGAGAGCAGTATGAGCAAGAGACAGAAGTAAAATTACCTGGCATTTAGGGGAAGCATGATTATCATGGCAGCACACGGGGTGAGGGGGTGCAGGGTGAAGGGGGCTGGTGGGGGGGGCGAACAGGTAACATTGAAGAAACAGATGTGGATGGATACTTGGAAATGTTCTTTTCTCCAGTTTTCTTGGCGGGTCCTAAGCAGGCAGGTTTTTGTTTTGTTTTGTTATTTTTTTATTTAAATTCAATTACCGTATAGTATATTATTAGTTTCAGAGGTAGAGTTCAGTGATTCATCAGTTGCATACAACACCCAGGGTTTCAAGAGATCAGTGGTTTCTAACGTTGAGAAAGGGTAAGGTAAGATGAGGAACAAAGAATGTCTAGGATTTGAGGACTTGAAGCCTGATGCTTCAAGGGGAACAGGGTAGAGGCCTAACCTCAGGGGGCTACAAGTGAATGGTAAGCAGAGGCTTAGAAAGACTGAGAGTCGTCTGTTCTTTAAAAGAACTTGGCTGAGGGGCGCCTGGGTAGCTCAGTCAGTTAAGCGTCCAAATCTTGATTTCGGGGCAGGTCACGATCTCAGGGTTGTGAATCAAGCCCCACACATCTCTGGGCTCTGTGCTGGATGCTGGACTTGAAACATGGAGCCTGCTTAAGATTCTCTGTCTCCTGGGGCCCCTGGGTGGCTCAGCTGGTTAAGCATCTGCCTTCATTTCAGGTGATCATCCCAAGGTCCTGGGATCAAGCCTCATAGCAGGCTCCCTGCTCAGTGGGGAGTCTGACTCTCCCCCTCCATCTGCCTCTCCCCCGGTTCATGCTTTCCCTCTCTCTCTCTCTCTCTCTCAAAAATAAATAAAATCTTTAAAAAAAAAGATTCTCTCTCCCTCTGCACCTCCCCCCCCAAATATAAACAAACAAACAAATAAAAGATCATGGCTGTGATGGGAGAGGGAGGTTTGGATTTCCTTCTGAATGATGGACCAGTTTCCCTGAGCAAACCTGCTGCTGAAGGAGCAACTCAAAATGCTTAGTAAACTACCAAGGAAGTGAAGAATTTTCAAGTCAAAAACTAAGGAACAGAAGAGAGGAAAGCAAAGCCACAAAGCTGGCTTTCACCTTGAGACCATTTGTATACCAGGTGAACTTGAACTTTGGTTTTCAAAGGCAAGCAGGATACAGGGAACAGAAAACAAAGCCCAGGCCTGCCCAAGGTGAGGAGTCTAATAAGCAACCATCCGCACAAAGCTGTGACCCATGATGGGTAATAATATACCAGGTTGAAGGATGAACTAGAAATAATTCACTCGTCCAGGAGATAGGCAAGGAAAATTGCCAGACTTAAACCTAGGCTCTGAGTGAGAATGGGGGAAAATCTTCCCTGAGAATTCACAGCTACAAGCTGGCTTGCACGATTCAATTTCATTACAAATTCACTCTACCAGTGTGATCTGAAAAACTATCCACTATTTAGATTCAAATGGTCCTGGGGCTGGTGGTACCTTCTGAAAGTACCTGGAAGGAAGAAGAGCAGTTCATCTCTAGACGAGCCCACCTTCAACTCAGGCTACAAGGCATTCTCACAGGCAAAATTCCAAGAAATATAATCTCTGTAGTCAAAAATCCAAAAACAACTAAATAGGTCCAAGAGAAAAATAGCAGTCAACTTAGAATATCGCATACAATAGCTCCCCCTATCCACAGGGGATACGTTCTAAGACCCCCAGTGGATGCCTGAAACCGTGGATAGTACCAAGCCCTTTATATACTACGTTTTTTCCTATCCATACATACATACCTATGATAAAGTTTAACTTACAAATTAGGCACAGTAAGGGATTAACAACAATAACAATCAAGTAGAGCAATTGTAACCCTATCCTGTAATAAAAGTTATGTAAATGTAATCTCTCAAAATATCCTATTGTACTGTACTCACCCTTCTCCTTGTGATAATGTGTGATGATAAAATGCTTACAAGATGCAATGAATGAGGTGAATGATGTAGGCACTGTAATGTAGTATTAAGCTTCTATCGACTTTTAGACAATACATCAGAAGGAGAGTCATCTCCTTCCGGATCACAGTCGATCACAGGTAACTAAAACTGTGGAAAGGGAAACCACGGATGGGGTGGGTGGGGGGGGCTACTGTACTTATAGAAAAAGTCTTTCAAAAATAAAGACTCAAAAAAAAATAAATAAAGGCTCAGGGCACCGGGGTGGCTCAGCCTGTTAAGCATCTGCCTTCAGCTCAGATCATGATCCCAGGACTCTGGGATCAAGCCCCAGATGGGGTTCCCTGCTCAGTGGGGTATCTGCTTCTCCCCCTGCTCATGTTTTTCTCTCTCTCTCTCAAATAAATAAGTAAAATCTTTTTTTAAAAAGCTAAATAAAAAAATGTATATGTTATGTATGAATTCATGCATACTTTATTAATTGTCAGATATTTGCTAATAAAAGAGAAACAGATTATATAACTTCCAGGTTAAGAGAAGGAAAAAAATAGAATGAGAAAAAGTAATCCATCCAAAAGGAGGCAAGAAAGGAAAGGAAAAAAATATTAAGGAAGGATGAATAGAAAGCATAAACAAAATGGTGAAAATAAATCGAACTATGTCCATGATTACAATAAATGTGCATGGGCTAAATAATCCAATTTAAAGATACAGATTTCCAGGTTGGACAAGAGAAAGAGAGGAAAAGGAGATTTCTAGAAGGATACACAAGGTCACAGAAGTGTTTTGTTGCTTTAATAGGAGGGGAGCGATGGCAGCTTACACTGCAGTAAAGGAGCCAAGAGGAGTTCAAAGATACAGGAAGAAGAAGGAATAAGTGATGGAGCCAGAACCCAGGGTGGGTGGGGAACCCAGGATCAAGATCCAGAGGTACAGGGAGGAGTGCTGGCCGGAGGCTGGAGGAAGAAGGTGGACTGGGGGAGTTTATAGGCATGAGAGGGCCACCTGGGTGTTCTCAGCCAAACCGTGGTCATGCCCCTCTGTTGTGATCCTACTGGTCCACACTCTGTCAAGAGGCAGGATGCCATATGATGGTGGATCTGCTTGAAGGGAGCAGTGAGCATTTGGAAAAGCCGCTGTGGAGAATGGGAGCAACGGGAGCGGTGTGCAGGGACATGGGAAAGCAGAAAGGGATCGCCTTGATGGCACTGGGGCCCAGCCAGGGTCGCAGAACATAAAACTGAGGTCATAACAAGCTTTGGTACAGTTTCTTCTGGAAATACTTAGCAGCCCCGGATGGGAGAAGAAGAGGGGACTTTTGGAGGATGAAGGGCTAGGGAGTGGGGTGATAGGGGCTGGTAGGTGAACAGATGGGACAGGGATTTGAGGGAAGCAGTGGGAGGGCAGTGTAGGAATGGAACGTGATATGGCTGGTGGCTGAGGACCGGAGGCTGGCCAGAGGGGCTGCTGTGGCCCTTGCTGTCAGCCGTGTGCCGTCTGCGCTCAGTGGTCCCATGAGATGGTGCTGAGCTCTGGTTTCCTTGAGGAAAACCCTCCCCTGGCTTTCCTCCCCCTGCTGCTGCCCCAGAGACCATTGCATGGTTTTAGATTTTTTTCTTTAACCCTCACACTGACCTCGTTCCACCCCAGTGTCTCCTTGGTAAACAGCCCTGGTGCCCTCAGTCTTGATGATTCATACTTCAGTTTCTCTCTGAGCATGCCCGGTGACCAAGCAGGATGGCTCTCCTGGTCGTGCTCCTTTGGTCGTGGACCATCTGAGCTTTGGCCTGCCTGGCCCCTTCTTCTCCCTGCCCTTCATGAGGCCAGACCCTCAGACCACACATCGCTGGTTCGGCTCATACTGCAACCTCTCTACCACCTGGCCACACTCCCCGCTGTCGCCGGGCACACCCCTGCACGCCCGTGTCCACGAAAGCCCCTTTCATTGTGTCATCTGCCTTCTGCACAGCATACAGGCTCCCCGTTGGCCAAAGCACCAAGCCGAAGCCACGACATCCTAAATCTGGAGGAGAGTTTAGAAATTATTTTCGTCTGATCTCATTTTACAGATGGAAAAATTGAGGTTCAGACAAGATCAATGACTTGTCCGGGGTAGAACCAAAACTGGAGGTCAAGACCTCCACAGGATAAGAACTTACTATCCATCCAGACATAGTTAAAAATAGCGCACGGGAACTGACCGTTTACTCTCCTGAGAGCTTTCTATGGATTATTTATTTATTTATTTTAAAATTTTATTTTATTTTTTCAGTGTTCCAAGATTAATTGTTCACCCACCACACCCAGTGCTCCATGCAATACGTCCCCTCCTCAATACCCACCACCGGGTTCACCCAATCCCCCACCTTCCCTCCCTCCAAAACCCTCAGTTTGTTGCTCAGAGTCCACAGTCTCTCATGGTTCATCCCCCATTCCAATTTCCCCACATTCACCCTTCCCTTCCTTCTCACAATGTCCTCCATGCTTTTCCTTACGCTCCACAAGTAAGTGAGACCATATGATAATTGACTTTCTCCGCCTGACTTATTTCACTCCACATAATCTCTTCCAGTCCCCGCCATGTTGATACAAATTTGGGTGTTCATCCTTTCTGATGGAGGCATAATATTCCATTGTATATACGGACCATATCTTCTTTATCCATTCATCTGTTGAAGGGCATCTTGGCTCTTTCCACAGTTATGGATTTATTTATTTAATCTTTACAACAACTCCGTTGCAGAGATGAGGAGTGGAGGCATTAGAGAGATTAAATAAATTGCGAAAGTTCGCCCAACTAATCTTGGTCCTGATAGCTCTCCTGGCTTCTCTCTCCCTCTCCCTCTTACACATACACCCCCCCACACACACACACACACCCCAAATCCTCGCAGTGTTCCCCCTGCCTGGACAGCCCTCGTTCCCTCTTTTCCATCTGGGTTATGAGAGTCAACACTCCCTTCTCCTGGGTGAGTACATGGTCTGCCCGCTGTGCACCGATGATTGGCCAGGGTTGGGCAACCCAGGAAAAGCCAGTAGACTGGCTGAGCTCTTCAGTTTCTCTCTTATGGGCCTTTGAACTCAGGACGCATAGTAACTGAGTCACTTGCATGGTGACAGGAGCTACAGAGCACTACCTGAAAGCCCCTCTGGACATGTGGCATCAGGCTGAGCCAGGAGAGGGGAGCAGAGTGGAACAGAGGCAGAGAGAGAGAGGGAGAGAGAGAGAGAGATTACTGAGGCGTGCCTGTGGGTGTGTGCGTGTGCACACACGCCCTCCAGACTCACCCCCTTGGTCAAATCATCTTCAACACATACCCAGCCCAGTGTCTTTTCAGATCCCAGGAGATCTAGCTACATTTTCCACTACCAGTTTCTCTGAGATTCCCACATTTTTCCAGGAAATCCTCTTTTCACTTCCATCGGTTTGAGGGTGCTGGTCCTTGAAGCCTGCACCCCTTAGCCAGAACACCAGCTCAAGGAATTGCTCCCATCCTTCAGAAGGAGCTCAGGGCCTCACTCCTCCAGGAAGCCTTCCCCTTCCTGGGTGTGCTCCTCTCTCTTTCCCCAGACAGACCGTAAACCCTACTACTTCCATTTGCCTTCTGATGTTCAGTAAACGCACACGGATTGATCGAACCTTCTAACTTTGGGGCATCCATTTCTAATCTCGCTGTCTGAAGTTGGACTATCTTTATTGCTACCATTTTATGTTCTAGCAAATCCACACATCCACCCATTCATCGTTTATTTATCCCGGGAATATGCCCTGAGTATCTATGCACCAGGCACTGGACTAGGCCCTGGGGATGGTTAATATGAAGTTCATAGTCCAGGAGAGAAATCCAGACTTTCCTCACCAAACTGGTCATAGCAACATAGCCTCTGCTTTAATAATCCCAGACACACACACATACACACACACCCCCCCCCCAGACATGACTCTCAGCCTTGTCACTGTGTCACACACACCCAGACATGGGCTCTGTCGTGTTTCCTTCTCCCTGTTCCTTCATCCCTGTCCTCACACCAAGTGCCCACCTAGTTTCCTGCCTGGCCCCGCACTCACACTCATACAGCTCTCTGCTCAGGAAGATGCCCCGGAGTTCTCTCCCCTCCACTTCTCCCTCCTTTTGGATCATTCTTTGGTATGGGAATTGACACTATCGTCTAGAGTGTGTGTGTCTTTATGCTATTTTAAGACCCCAGCGCTTTGCAAAAACCTGGTGGCGAATACTGCCAAAGCCAGGGAGTGGGGGAGGGGGCTGGGCAACCTGAGCCTGGGGCCGCCAGGGTGTCTGCGAACCAGGTTAGCTGAGCCATGGGCAGGGACTCCGCTCCAGCCTACCCATTCACTGCCGGTGTCCCAGCCACCCTGCTGGCCCAGCCTACCCCGGGCTCCATGTTCTCATGCCCTGCCGGCCCTCATCCCTCCCCAGGAGCTGCTTAGGAGTTTGCACACCAGGCAGCATGTAAAATGGTTGTGTTTCTGGAAACACACACACACGCAGAGAAGCCTTGAAATTCTTCTTGGAACAGGGCCAGGGATTTATTTATGAAATTCCCAGGGGGCGGGAGAGACAGAAGTCTGGACTTTGCAGACTGAGTGTTGTGTGGCCATCCCGTCAACATCACCACCAGCTCTCGTGTGCACTTACTAAATGCCCACTGCATGCCGGGGCTAGCCTACAGGGACCTCGGGGGGATGGGAGGCAGGCTCAGGAGCGCCATACTCAAGACAGCAGCCCGCTCTTCCCTGTCTTCCCCATAAGAGGAAGAAACAAACATGATATTGACCTATTTTGGCCATAGTTCCCTGCCCTGGCGCCTCTCTCCCCCTTGCCCACGCTACTTTGGAATCCATGCTGTCCTGTGGATGGACATCAGGGTCCTCTAAAAAAAGGCTTCCTGGCCAGTTTCTACACTGTAGAAGTGTGAAACTGGGAGCCGTAGTATGCTAAATCTTCTACTCCCATCCTCGGCAGTTTGGCATGGAATAGAAATGGGGTTTATACCTAAGCAGGGCAGGGTCTGCTGGATGCTAGAGAAAGCCGCTTAGGATGGTTTCCAGATCATTCCCGAGGATGTCTTGTGGGTGCTTCAGAGGGGAACAGGCTGATGGAGTTGGGGAGAGGACCTTAATTCAGCTTCCAGTGGAAAACCATGTAGAAGCTTCCTGCTATGAAACGGGCTTTCCGTCTCTGCCCCTTATGTAGCCCACTACTTAAGAGGACACTTGGCAGAAGAGGCTTCTGGTGCCTTCCTTGACTCTATAGAGGTAGGAAGGGGTGGACCTAATTGTGTCTTTAGTTTCCCATATATACCCTGACTTTCAAGGGAAAGGCATAGGATCAATCTCTGCAATGACCGATCTTATGCAAATGTCGTGATTTTATTCAAGAACTTAGGGGTAAGGTACCAGGTGAAAATATAGAATAGCCCTCCAGAGATAAGATAGAATGATAGAATTAAAGACCTCAAGGTGAGACTCGAAACCATAAAAGTCCTAGAAGAGAGCCCAGTCAGAGTCGCCTGGGTGACTCAGTTGGTTGAATGTATGACTCTTGGTTTCAGCTCAGGTCAGGATCTCAGGATCTTGAGATCAAGCCCATGTCAGGCTCTGCAACCAGTGGGGAGTCTGCAGGAGACTCTCTCCCTCTGCTCCTGCTCTTGCGAACGAGCTCTTTCTATCAATCAATCAATCACGGGGCATCTGGGTGGCTCAGTGGGTTAAGCCTCTGCCTTAGGCTCAGGTCATGATCTCAGGATCCTGGGATTGAGGCCCCACATCAAGCTCTCTGCTCAGCAGAGAGCCCGCTTCCCTCTCTCTCTGCCTGCCTCTCTGCCTACTTGTGATCTCTCTCTCTCTGTGTCAAACAAATAAATAACATCTTAAAAAAAAAAAACTCTGTTTCTTGACTTCTCTATTTCTCTGTCTCTCTTTTTCTTTGCTTGTTTGTTCTGTTTCTTCAGTTCTACATATGAGTGAAATCATATGATATTTGTCTCTCTCTGACTTATTTCACTTAGCGTTATACCCTCTAGCTCCATCCGTGTTGTTGCAAATGGCAAGATTTCATTCTTTTTTGTGGCTGAGTAATATTCCATTGTGTGTGTGTGTGCCCTTTATCCGTCTTTATCCATTTCTTCTTTATTTACTAATATATTCATTTTTTACTAACATAACACTATATGTTAGCTACACTGGAATTAAAAAAAACATTAAAAAAAATGACAAATAGAAGACCACTGCAACTAGGTCCAGAAGACCTAGGACTTTTAAAAATCAAAGGCCACATCCAGAAAAGCAGTAAATCAGACTACAGGTAATTAAATACATTAAGTAAAAAAACGGACACTGGAAGAACAATAGGGACAGTTTTCCTTTCGGAATACCAGAACCTTCTCTATCCTAACCTTGGAGCAAGTGAGGCTCCAAGCTCTGAAGTTCAGGGTCCCTGTTCTTTTTAGAAAAAAAAAAAAAAAATCCCCCTGAAGTCCCAGGGGCCTCACAGACTTCCAGAAATTTCTCCCTCCCTTGGGAAGCCCCAGCCTGGTTACACAGGAGGAGTTGGGGCGGGGAGATGTGCCTTCAGCGGCCTCTCCCAGGTGAGGCGAGCAGGTGTGGGCAGGCTTACCTGCTTGGGAAGCCTGTTGTGAGTAGGCGGGCCCATTCCTGACGGGGGAGGAAGACAGCAGCAGCCTGCCGGGGCCTGTGTGTACATGTGTGCGTGCCTACGTGCGAGCGTGCGTGTGTGTGCGTGTGTGTCTGTTGGAAAAGAGTTGGCGCAGTGCTAAAGGCACAGAAACACTCCCCCCACACACCCCTAAAGCTATGCTAAGCAACCATGACTTGCCTCTTCAGGCTGACAGGCAAGTGTACCTATGGGCAGATAGAAAGTTCCAGAATTACTTCTCGGCTCCTTCTGTAGAAGAAAGACCCTGGGCTTTGGGTTCAGACAGCTCTGAGCTCAAATCCCAGCTCTATCACTTCCTAGCTGTGTGATTTGGGACCCGTTACTTAACCTCTCTGACCTCTAGGTTCCTCATCTGTAAAATGGGAATAATTTTTCTCTCGCAACCTTTCGGTGAGGACAGAAGGAAGCTGTACTTGATCAATTGCCAACGGCTGCAGACGGAAGAGTTATGACTTCTTAGAGGTCCATCATACAAGCACTGAAGTCAGACTGCCGCTTTTGAAGCTCCCTGTATTGGTCTTGGCGCCCGGAAAAAGGGGCCAGTAATGGTCCCACTTCATAGGTTAGTTGGGAGAATCCAAGTCAATATACATATACAGCATATGTAATGGTGTCTGGTGGGAATAAATGCTCAAATCAGGTTGGATACTGTCCCTCTCAGAGCCCTCACTCACCCCCTCTGTGGTCTTTGTCCCCAGGACCCAGCCCCACTAGCCCTTGTCAGGGCTTGGCCTGCCTGTGGCTTCTGGCCCCTTTTTCTTACAGTGAAATCTGTTTTTCTTTCCCCCCAGGCTGGTCCTTCCTGGGCGTGCTGTTGTCATGGGAACCTACAGGGGCTGCCTGAGTTTGGGGGAGGAAGGGGTTGTGGATTAGAGCTGAAGAATCCCACCACTGCTGCTGGAGCACTACCACAGTCGGCTGGCCACCGTCCTTGCCCCATAGAATAGATCCAGACAGTGGGGGCCAGCGGGGGGAGGTTGTGGGGCCTACCCCCTGCCGGTCCCGTGTGGCTGGCCAGGTAGGTAACATCCCCTGATTCAACACGCTCCGCCCCCGTCCCCCCCCACGCCCTCCACCCCCAACCTCGAGTCTCCATCATCTTATCAGAAACACAGCCCCGTACTGAGCACCATTGTCTCTTCATGAGGCTAAACAAATGCACGGCTTAGAACAGGGGTTTATGGTTGATTTATTATTCCTTTTCACCTCTGAGAAAACTATGCTACTCCAGAGTAGATATAATGAACCTCACTTAACAGATGGGGAAACTGAGGCCTCAGAAACATCTAAGGGACTTGCCTGAGTCATTCAGTCTGTAAAGTGTGGAAATAGCCCTTGGAATCCAAGTCCTTTGATCTTTGCCATTATCCTGAAATGCCTGGGTGCAGAGGAGGAAGGGAAGAGGGAAGAGAGCCTGTCCCCATAAGCCAGTGATTCCGGGAGGACTAAAAAGCACTCTTCCCTCCTCCCCCACTAAAATTCCACTTTTAAAAATTAAGGCAACTTTTTTTTAATGAGCAAAATAGCACATCAAAAGTCTTAAAGAACTTCTAAACTTGAACTTCATAATTTCACCCCTGGAAATTATCCCACGCATATCCATATATTTCTTGACCCTACAATTCCAGTTGTGAGAGTTCATCCTAAAGAGACACTGTAATCAGACACATGCATAAAGATGTGACTTGGGAATTCCAGTCATTGCAGTTTCGGCTGAAATAGTAAAATATTGGTATAAATGCATATTCAAAAATAGAGGATTGTTCATGCAAGGTGCTTTTATACAAAGGGTTGTAGAAAAATATTTAATGACAAGAAAAGATGTTTCTGATATATAGTTACAATGGGGAAGAGCAAGTTATAAAATATGTACAGTATAGGGGCGCCTAGGTGGCTCAGTCATTAAGCGACTGCCTTCGGCTCAGGTCATGATCCCAGGGTCCTGGGATCGAGTCCCACATCGGGCTCTCTGCTCAGCAGGAAGCCTGCTTTCTCCCTCTCCCACTCCCCCTGCTTGTGTTGTCTCTCTCTGTCAAATAAACAAATAAAAATCTTTTTAAAAATAAAATATGTACAGTGTATCGAATATTTATGCACAAAAAAGAGCTGGAAAAATACTTAGCAAAATCTTTCTGAGCGTTATCTCTGGATGGTGAAATGACAAATATTTTCCTCTTGATTATCTGTGTCATCATTTTCAAAGATGACTACATATTACTTTTGCAATTAAAACAATCAATGTGAGCTCATTTAAAAGAGCCTATCCAGGGGCGTCTATGTGGCTTAGGAGGCAAACTCCTGGTTTCAGCTCAGGTCATGATCTCAGGGGTCATGGGATTGAGCCCTGCCTCAATCCCCGCTCAGCAGGGAGTCTACTTGAAGCTTTGCTTCCTCTGCCCCTCCCCCTACTCCTGCCTTCTCTCTCAAATAAATAAATAAACGAATCTTTTAAAAACTAGCCTGGGATACCTGAGTGGCTCAGTTGGTTAAGCATCTGCCTTTGGCTCCAGTCGTGATCCCGGGATCCTGGGATTGAGTCCTGCATCGGGCTCCTCCTCTCTCCGACAAATTGATAATGAAATCTTTTTTTTTAAGATTTTATTTATTTATTTATTTATTTATTTATTTTTAAGATTTTATTTATTTATTTGACAGAGAGAAAGAGATCACAAGTAGGCAGAGAGGCAGGCAGAGGGAGAGAGGGGGAAGCAGGCTCCCTGCCGAGCAGAGAGCTCCATATGGGGGCTCAACCCCAGGATCCTGAGATCATGACCTGAGCCGAAGGCAAAGGCTTTAACCCACTGAGCCACCCAGGCACCCTGATAAATTAAATCTTTAAAAAAACAAAAAAGTAAAAAACAGCACAACAGAAAAATAGTCTATCCAGGGGCCCCTGGATAATCATAAGTAATCATTGATTACTTACCGCGTGGATACTTACCTCATTTCCTCCTTCCACAATAACTTGGAACTCTGTAAGATGGTAAATTACCTAGGACTTTGTTGGTTCCAAGTAGCAGAAATCCAGTCTAGGTATTCAAGAAAAAATATATATTATACATATTTTTTTCTTTTTCAGTGTAAGGATGCAGGAGTTTCTCTCAGACTCAGTGCGCCTAGTCTCAGTCAGTCACTGGAAGCAGGATGGCAAAGGCACAAGATTCTTTCTCTGTTTCCACCCTCTCTACCTCTCCCGGCCTTTGCTTCTGTGCACCTGTTTCCATCTTCTTTGAGACAACCAGCTTTCTCTGCTTCCCATCCACCAGGAACACAAGGCTCCTGATAGCCAGTGGGTCTATACTCAGTCCGGCCGCCCAGGAGGGTCTCCAGTGTGACTCTGTCTGGGTCCCAACTCCTCCTTCAGGAGGTAGGGACTGATGGTCCAGCTTGGGTCAGGGGCCAACCTCGGCCCCATTATCTGTGGGGAGTGGACTTCACCACGTTATACAAACATGGCTGCCAGGAATCCCCACTGTTTCCACATAAAGAGGGAAGAGGAAGCAATTCCTTAAAAATGTATTTCCAAGTGGATAGGTGGAGGTGGGTTAGGTAGTTAGAAATCCGCTCCATCAGTCACCAGACGCGTTTACTGATAATAAGTTAGTCATACATAAGAGTGTCCCAAAACAGAGGGGATGGCCTGTGCAAGGGCCCAGAGGCAAAAGAGGAACAGTGGGTGTAAGGAGCTGAAGGGAAGAAATCCAGTGTGACTGGACCACAAAGAGAAAGGAGGGCTGTGGGAATGTTGCAGCCTGGCTCAGATCAAGCAATGCCGGCCTTTTGATAAGGAGTTTGGACTTGAACCCGAGGGCAGTGCAGCGGAGAACGTTATGGAATACACATGTATATTTTAGAGGAACTTCTCCAGCTTCAGTGTGAAGGATGAACTGGAGGGGCTAGATGGGTGCAGGCCAGAAAGAGCAGTTCCCACTGACCTAGGTGAGAGGTGCTGGCGGCTGGGACCAAGGTGGGGATGGAGGGAGGTAGGCAGAGCCGGAGAGGTAATTGGGAGGTGGAAGGGACAAGAGTCCGGGTTTGATTGATCGACTAATGGGGGCGGTGATAGGTAGAAAGAGATCATGAACAAATCTCATGCGTTTGCTTGGATAGTAATACCATTCTCTGAACATCAGGGACAGAGCAGATTTGGGGTGACAGATAACGAGTTCTGCTTGGGACATGATGAATTGGAGAAGCCTGGGAAACATCCAAGAAGCAGTCCAGAAGCAGCTGGGGCTTGAGGTCTAGAGCTCAGGAGGCATGCGTGGGCTGGAGACACAACTTTGAAAGTCATCAGTGAGCATTAAAACCAAGGAGTGATGAGCTCACTCAGGCGCATGTGTAGACGGAAGAGAGGACGGCAACAGAGTGCTCCAAGCACCAGCATTTATGGAAGAGGCAAAGAAGAGAAGCCTGCAGAGAAGTCTGAGAAGGAGCCCCCACCCCCACCCCCACCCCAGGCAGGAGGGAGGCCCGCAGTGAGCCAAGAGGTGGGAGTGGTTAGCAGTCAGACGTTGCCTAGAGGTTGAGTTAAATAAGGAAGGACTGATAAGGGGCCACTGGATTTCACAACAAGGAGGCCAGTGATAACCACCAAGAGTTCAGTTTCCATGGCGGAGCTGGAAGGCAGTGGGTCGGGAGGGGAAGCCAGGAAGCAGAGACTTTTCCAATAAATGTGACTGGCAAGGGGAGGGGTGGTTGAGAGAGATCTGCAGGGTTGGAAGGTGGGGGTGAGAGTTTTTTGTTTGCAGCGAGTTTACACCCTGGTGGGAAGGACCCACAGAGAAGGGTAAGTTGAAGATTCATTCCGAAGAGTGAAGGGTCGTCAGAAGCGAGGAACCTGAGGTCCCAAGCCAGCTGCCTGTTTTTATAAATAAAGTTTTATTCAAACATAAAGAGAGAGAGAGGAACCTGAAAGGGCCCCCCTCCCCCAAGAGAGAGAGATAATGATGCAGATGAGTTTATAGGTTTCATGTCAGCCAGAGAGAGCATTCTGGGCTCTCATTTTCTACCAAAAGGCAAAAGCACTGGAAACCTGAGATTCACGATCAACTCATTTAGACAACTGTGATAAATCTGTTTTTGTGTCCTTTAACCTCAATGCTACGGTATCAAATTCACACCTGAAATACAATAAAAATACAAATATGGAAAAATTGCAGAAAGGCCAGTTCGAAGGAGTGAATATTGGTTTAAAAAAAAAAGAAAGAAAGAAAGATAATTTTATTCATTTCAGGTACATACAGTAACACAAAATATTACCTAGTGGTTGGGAAAGGATCATTTGTAATTAGCATAGAAATTGTTTGGAATGTAAATTAGTTTTTCTGAAGTACTTGACTATGCTTAAAAACAGTACTTTAGTATTTTAAGAATTTCCCTTGTGGGGTGAAACCACTTTATATCTATTTTAAGACCTTGTTAAGTCTGCTTAAATGTAGTTAATTTTTTTTTTTTCTGGAAAAGATACCGGCTACATCAGAAAACTGTTTCTGGCAAAGGTAAGATCGTGCAACTGTGCCCCACACAGGCACTTTCCAAAGGCCATTTCCACCAGAGAGCAGATCTGATTGCCGGAGATTGTTACTAAGGGAACAGCGGAGCGTGAATATAAATTTCATTTCACAAAAGACCTAACTAAAGTATTGATCCAAAGGGATCAGCCAGAGAGTACAGGATGAGAAGGCTTTTTCTAATTGAAATAAACACGCATATAAACAGTCTATGTAATGTGTGTGTGCAATCTTAGGTTCTCACCTTGTCCCGCAAATCTCTCCTTTTTAGCAGCTGCCCAGATAAGGAGGCCGGGGAGATTAGAGAGCCAGGGGCTGGGGAGAGGGACTGCCTTTCTCTCTTCTCACTTGGGAGAGGAACAAAGCTAGAAGCATTGACACCAAGCCAGCCTGGAGCCCCACAGAACTAAAGCCATCAACACCGTCAGTGAGGCTAGCATCCTAGTGTTGGCATTGGTGTTATTATTTACTGAACAACAATTCTGGCCGGTCCCTTTGCTCCGCATGCTCACAACCACCTTATGGATATTATCCCCATTTCAAGAGTGGGAAGCTGAGTATTCTGTGCTGATCGGGGTCCAGGATCACAGGCTCATGAACGGCTGTCAGGACCCAAAAACTCAGCACAGTTGTGGATTGCGTTTTCTTACCAACCCCCACAATAGGCCTCTCGGGTCAGTCACACGGTTGCCTGTCAGCATCTCCGGCCTGTACCGGGCAGCAAGGTGCCTCTCGGGTTGTATTTTCTACCTCATTCTCCAATCCCCTTCACAATCTCCATTCACCTGCTCCCCTCACCCCACAGGCGCTCTGGTGAATTTATTTGGGTCTTTTTTTTTTAATTAATTTATTTATTTGAAAGACAGAGAGAGAGCACACACATGTGTGAATGGTGCGGGGAGAGGGGGCAGAGGGAGAGGGAGAGAATCCCAAAGCAGACTCCCCGCTGAGTGCAGAGCCCTCTGGGGCTCGATCTCACCACCCTGAGATCATGACCTGAGCTGAAATCAGGAGTCAGACACTTCAAAGACTGAGCCACCCAGACGCTCCTTTGATAATGTCTTTTTTTTTTTTTAAGATTTTATTTATTTATTTGACAGAGAGAGATCACAAGTAGGCAGAGAGGCAGGCAGAGAAGAGAGGGAAGGAGGCTCCCCACTGAGCAGAGAAACCGATGCGGGGCTGGATCCCAGGACCTGAGATCATGACCTGAGCTGAAGGCAGAGGTGTTAACCCACTGAGCCACCCAGGCGCCCTGATAATGTCTTTAAATGCATGCATATCCTTGGGAAGAATGTAACATTGTTTTGAATATACATGCATTCTATTATTATGGGGGGGTAAGAACACTTGACATAAGGTCTACCCTCTGAGGGTGTTTTTAAGTATACAATACAGTATTTTTTTTAAAGATTTTTTTTTTTTTTTTTTTGAACAGAGAGATCACAAGTAGGCAGAGAGGCAGGCAGAGAGAGAGGGGGAAGCAGGCTCCCCACTGAGAAGAGAGCCCAAAGCGGGGCTCGATCCCAGGACCCTGAGATCATGGCCTGAGCTGAAGGCAGAGGCTTTAACCCACTGAGCCATCCAGGCGCCGCTACAATACAGTATTGTTAACAATAGGCTGTATACTGCAGAGTTCTAGAACTTATTTTTCTTGTGTAAATGATACTTTGTACCTTTGACTATAAACACCCTACTTCTACCTCGTCCCACCAACCCTGATAACCCTGATAACCACCATTCTACCATCTGCTTCTGAGTTTGACTATTTTCAATTCCTTGTATAAGAGATATCTTGTAGTATTTATTCTTCTGTGTCTGGCTTATTTCACTTAGCATAATGTCCTCCAGGTTCATTTATGTTGTTGCAAATGGCAGTATTTCCTCCTTTTTTTTTTTTTTAAGATTTTATTTATTTATTTGACAGAGAGAGACAGTGATACAAAGTACACAAGCAGGGGGAGTGGGAGAGGGAGAAGCAGGCTTCCCGCCAAGCGAGGAGTCCGCTGTGGGGCTGGCTGGATCCCAGGAGCCTGGGATCATGACCTGAGCCGAAGGCAGATGCTTAACAACTGAGCCGCCCAAGTGACCCAGATTTCCTCCTTTTTAAATATTAACATTGGGCTCCTGGGTGGCTCAGTTGGTTAAGTGACTGCCTTTGGCTCAGGTCATGACCCTGGAGTCCCAGGATCGAGTCCCATATCAGGCTCCCAGCTCCGCAGGCAGTCTGCTTCTCCTTCTGACCCTGCTCCTTCTCATGCTCTCTCTCTCTCATTCTCTCTCTCAAATAAAAAAATAAAAATAAAAAGATAAATATTAATATTAATTAATGGGTGAATAATATTCCCTCATATATAGATATAGATATATACCACATTTTCTTTTTTAAGAGATTTTATTTATGGGTGCCTGGGTGGCTCAGTCATTAGGCATCTGCCTTCAGCTCGGCTCATGATCCCTGGGTCCTGGGATCGAGTCCCACATCTGCTTCTCCCTCTGCCCCTCCCCCTGCTTGTGCTCTCTCTCTCTCTCTCTCTCTCTCTTGCTTTCTCTCTCTCTCTTTCTCTCTCTCTCTCTCTGGGATAAATAAATAAAATCTTTAAAAAAAAGAATTACACAAGAATTTCTATTTTCCCACATCCTTGCCAACACTTGGCATTACCCCCTTTTCAATTTTTGCCAATTTGATGGATGTTAGTTGTTATATCATTTAAGTGTGCATTTCTTGGATCACTAGTGAATTAAGTCATTTCTTTCCAGATTGTTGGTCTTTTGGGCTTCCTTTTTAGTGAACTGACTCTTCACATCTTTGCCCATTTTTTATTGGGTCTTGCTGATTTGCAGGAGTTTCTTATATGTTGTAGATATTAATGCCTTAAAGTTTTAGGAATTCCAAATATCTTCTTTCAGTCTACCATCTATTTTTAATTTTATGAATTTATGTTAAATTTATTTATGGTGTATAGCTGAAGAGTGAACTAATATATATATATGATTTTTTTAAGATTTTATTTGAGAGTGAGAGAGAGATCACAAGTAGGCAGAGAGGCAGGCAGAGAGGGAGAGGGGAAAGCAGGCTCCCTGCTGAGCAGAAAGCCCAATGCGGGGCTCAATCCCAGGACCCGGAGATCATGACCTGAGCCGAAGGCAGAGGCTTTAACCCACTGAGCCACCCAGGTGCCCCTATATCTATATGATTTATTTGTTTTGCAATTTGTGTTTTGGGGTCTTATTTAAATATCCCCCACCACCACCAGGTCACAAGGATGTCCTCTTACATTTTCTTTTATTGGCCTTACAGTTTTGCCTTTCACATTTTCGTCCTTATTCCATTTAGAGTCCATCTTTATATGGGATGGGAAAATAGAGACCCAGCTACACTTTTTCTCAAAACCGTGATCTAGCATTCCCAACAGTATCTAAACAACCTAGCCTTTCTTCCCTAATATTTAAAGATTTTATTTATTTATTTGGAGAGAGCCATCAGGAGGAGGAGCAGAGGGGGAGGGAGAGGGACAAGCAGACTCTGAGCTGAGCATGGAACCCCACAAAGGGCTCAACCCCACAATCTGTAGATCGTGACCCCAGCTGAAACCAAGAGTCAAAGCTTAATTGACTGAACTACCCAGGCACCCCCAAGGTATATTATTAAGTGGAAAAAATAAGGTGTTGGGGCATCTAGGTGGCTTAGCCGGTTAAGCGTCTGTCTTCAGCTCAGCTCATAATCACAGGGTCCTGGGCTGGAGCCCCGCCTCAGCTTTTCCCTCTCCCTCTTCCCCTGCCTGTGCTCCCTCTCTCGCTGTGTCTCTCTCTGTCAAATACATAAATAAAATCTTTAAAAAATAATAAAAATTAAAAATGCTACTTTTGTATAAAAGGTAGGGTGGGATAGGATCGATACTAAATTCATATGTATATTTATATAAGCATATATAAGCATATAAATATACATATATATATATATAAACTCTGAAGGGACAGAAGCATAAGAAAAGTAAGACGGGTGGCTTCTTTGGAGGTCAGGGAACTTGAGCAGATAAGAGACAATGATAGAAGAGAGACTTTGGCACTTCTGGCTTTGAATCATGTGAATGTATAAACTATTCAAAAAGTCATCTAAAATAAGGGGAAAATTGATGTGGCTCTTTGGGAATTTCTATTCTTCTATATAGAATTAAGAATAGGGATGCCTAGGTGGCTCAGTTGGTTAAGTCAGGTCGTGATCTCACGGTCCTGGGATCGAGCCCCGACTCTCATGGGGCTCTCTGCTCAGCAGAGATCCTGCTTCTCCCCTCACTCTCCCTCTGTGCTTCTCTCTCTTTCTCTCTCTCCCTCTATGTCTCTCGAATAAATAAATCTTAAAAGTTAATAAATAAAATTAAATTAAGAATAAATTTGTTGAATTATTAAACAGAAAAATCCGGCTGGAATCTTGACTAGGATAAACGCCTTTGCTCTTCGCCACACTGCTCCTTCCTCCAGCATCCGAAGTGCGACAAAAGATACGAGGGACCGAAGCCGGAAGACCTTGGTCACGTGGGTACCAGGACTAGAAACAGTTAAGAATCCAGGAAAAAGTCACTGAGTGGCTAAATGGCCGTTGTTTTTCTTTTAAACACTGGCCATTCAGAGAACCATCAATTCCACTCATTTATGTTTGCCTGTTTCATTAAGGAATTACATCTCTGGGGAAGACAGGGAAAAAAAATATTGACTAGAGATCATTAGAACACCTCTGTCCATGAGCAATGGCTACTTGAAGCCTATGGGGCCGGTAAGACCTCATCACCCACCTGGGGGCGGCTTATGTTAACTGCGGGGAGGGGGGGGGACGGGCTTGAGAAAAACTGCCTTCGTCCCACTGAGTTGACAAATCCAGGCTCAAGAAGGGCAGCCCAGGATGCTTTACAAACTTCTTTGCTGTGTTTTTTTTTCTAGAGATCAGTCTGGCTCCTTGTCCTGAAGGATCACAGATTCCAAATTGGTAGAGTCAAAATTAATGAGATCTCCCAGTAATGAGCCTAAGACTAAAATTACGGAAAATCCACTAACTATAGACTATGCAGCCACCTAGCCACTACTTGGAGCCAGGCCTCTGCAGGGAGGAGGGAGAGGAAAGGTCACAGATGCAACCTGCGCCTGACCGTCCTTCCTTCCTGCTGCCACTGCCTTTCTCCCTGGGCTTGGGGGCCTCACGGCACCCAGTGCTTCCTGCCACTGAGCTCAGACCCCGTGCCCCAGCACACCCCAGCCAGGTCAAGCTAGGCCCTGCTTCTAAGGGCTCTGTGAGGCCAAATTCCTGGAAACTACAAAATAAGGCTGACAGTGGAGGTGGGGGGCATGTTTTCCCCTCAGTTCTGGGAAGCAGTGGGGGAGGGATGCTGGGAGAAGGAAGAAGGTAGAAAAGGCAGACAAAATGCCCATTATACCCAACCCTGTCAATTTCCTTTCTCCATCTCTTTATCAGTGTTTGCGACTGAGCTTCTTATCAACAGGAAACGCCTGCCTAAGGGGACGAGGCAGGTCCAGGGGGACTGGACGCCAGGGACTGGGAATTCTGGGTAGCATTGCTACTGTCCAGCCTGATGGCCTCATGATTCCCAGGACCCAGTAAGGCTCTTTGCCTTGGTAGCTGGTAAATCCTTAGGTCTATGTGGTGAGACAGCGCACCAGACGGGCCCTGAGGCCGGATGGTGCAGGGGGGTGGGGCTCCACCCCTAGCCCTCCGTGATGGTGACCGAGGACGAGTCACCTAACAGCTCAGGGTATGAAGTAAGAATTGCTCTTGGCCCTAAAACCCACCAAAGCCCCTCCTTTCTAGCTGAGGAGAGGCCAAGTGACCTGCAAAGGTCACCGACAACTTAGCGACAGTCACCCCAATTGGCCTTTCTAGTGTGTCTGCCTCGAGCCCTCAGAGGACGGTGCCTGTGAGGGGCACCCAGGGCTGGGACTATTAGGAACTTGGCACAGACTTCTAGATGGAGGGGAGGAGAAGAGCTCTGGTGCTGACTGACCTCCTACTATGTGCCAGGTGCTTTAAAAACACGGATCGTCAGACCAGGATCCTGGTCTCCCAGATGGGACTCCCAGGAGAGGGCCAGACTGAGGGTCAGATTTCACAGGAGGAGAAGAGCAAATCTCAGTGCTGAAAATAAATGCCCAAGGGGGATAGCTGAGCCAAGCGAGGCTTTACAGGCGGCCG
Source organism: Nasua narica (assembly GCA_028533885.1). Classification (NCBI taxonomy): domain Eukaryota; kingdom Metazoa; phylum Chordata; class Mammalia; order Carnivora; family Procyonidae; genus Nasua; species Nasua narica. Next base: position 64,944,262 of record CM052807.1, on the reverse strand, counting down.
AGGAACAGGTTGATCGAGGCGTCTTTCTTCAAACTGGCGGAAGCCTGAATCTAGAGTATGAGAACTGGCCGTTCTCCTGGTTGGGAGAGACGGGAAAGGTTTCTGTAGAACAAAACACGGGCTACCTCCTTCCCATTCCTTCGCCCTCGGCCCATCATGGAAATTCCAGCGCCTCTTGCCCTGTCCTCGTGTCTCCCTGGACAACCCCACTCTTCCCCCTCACCTCGACACTTGCTCCTGCAGTTGGGATCTAGGTCAGTAAGAGTGGGTGGGTGAGAAAGAACAGAGAAGAGACTCATCCAGACGTGACACCCCGCAGGGCAGCAAGTGACAACACTTTAACCTGAAATCTGCCTGAAAATAGACTGTGTGTCTATGACATTATGCAAATTATATGCAAAGTCAAGAAGCCCTCTGTCTCTATTTCTAGCAAACGGAACGTGGCCTTGGTGGAAGCAGCTCCTTCCAAGAGTCGCCCACCTAGAGTGGCGGTGGCACAGATAGCATCGGTCCCCGCCCTGGGAGGCTGGACTCAGGACACGCACCCCTCCGCTCCGCCCCCGGGCCTGGGTCTCTTACATACGAGGATGGCCACGTCTTGGTCTGTTAGTCTTGATGCAAGGAAGGTTTGGGGGGAAGCAGAGCACCCTCCTCGAGGGCTGATGTGGGGTGGGACTGAGGGGGACTGGTGATTCTGGCGGAAGAAGGGAGAACCATCCTTGGGGGCCTGGGTACCTTGAGACCTTGGCAGGGGAAACAGTGGTCCTCAGCTTCGAAGCTCGTGCTCTGAAGACCACCTTCACCCCCACTTGAGCATGTTATAGACACTCATCGCCCCTTAGGGAGGGTTCTCATTGCACAGATGATCCTCTCCCTCTTTGTACAGGTAAGAAAATTAGAGTTTGGGGTAACCCAGGAAAGCAGGGCAAAACTGCAAAGAAGTCAATGGGTTTTCTTCTTCCACCAGCAGTCACATTTCCTAGGCTTTAAGTGGGAGACAGAGGCTAGGACACGGTGATCTCCCACGGACTCTTTTAACCCTAGAGGGCAATGCATCCATTCTCCTTTCTCCGACCCCAGCCATGTCCAACCATAATGTGGACATCAGGGTGTGGATGTAAGGACCAGGGAGGAGAAAGGCTGCCTTTATAGGATGCTAGGAACGCTCTAATTTCCCCAAAGCTGGTCTAAGGTTTCCTCTGGGAAGGAGGGTACTGTCTGGGGGAAGGAGGAGGAGGGGGTGGTCCATGGACACGGGCCCTAGGAGGCTCTAGCGGGAACCAGGCATTAGGCCGACTTGGGGTCTGCAGCGAGTCCTGCCGGTCCTCTGTGGTAGAAAGAATTAGGGTACCTTTTCTGCAGTTCCCTAAGAGGGCCTCAAATACAAAAGCGCAAATTTTTAAGGCTGGGAAGTCAGATGGAGGAGACCCTCTTCGCTTCTTTCAGTACCTCTCTCCCCCATGACACTTCCTTGCCCCCAATTTCCCGGGGTTGGGGCTGGGGGAGGTGCTCTCTAAGCGAAGGATGCCAAGATGGGTCCCCAAGGATGGTGAGCTCCTTCCCATTCTAGGAATGAGCTCACTGACTCTAGGCAAGGTGGGGGCCGCATTTGGGGAGGAAATGGAGAAGAGAGAGATTGAGGCGGACAGGTCCACGCTGCCTCTGCGTAAAGACGCAGAAAGCTCTTTCCTAGGTGTGGTTTTCAGGGGACGGTCCCTGCAAACCGAGGCCCGGCAGCGCACGCACGCTGGCGCCCTGCGCGCTGGAGTCGGTCCCGCCCCGGGGAAGGCCCCGCGGCGCGGAAGGCGGCTGCTGGGCAGCCGTCAGCCAGCAGAGGGCGGTGTGGCGGGCGCCGCGAGTGCAAGCTGCTCCCAGCGGAGGGACTGAACTGAGATTTGGGGCGCCCCGGTCTGTGCCAGATGTGACTTGTCCTTGAAGGGCAAGGACCGGGCATGATGCTCTGGGACCTACTCCTTCCCTGCGGCCTCAGGTTTCCCCTGCGTCAAGCCACTCCAGAGGCAAGAGCCTGGGAAAATGCAACAGGAGCTCAAGATTCAATCACGCTTTATTGAGGACCTACTATGTGCTAAGCACAAGGTTAGTACTCCCATAAAGTGTCCCCAGGTGAGAGACTGTAACTTGGGCCCTGGCACACCTTCCTACCCTCAGACAGAAGCACCAGGAGCACTGCTCTCTCCAGGGCCTCCCTCCCTAGCCACTGGCTACTCTCTCCCGACACTGTGGCCCCTGTCACTCGGCCTCCTGCCTCAGACCTTCTCCCTCTCCAGCCTGGGGGCGGGGGGAGCTGTGGCCTGCCAGTTCTGGTTGTGGAGTCCCAGGAGGAGATGCTTGAACCCCCCCTCCCCCCAATCCAGCAGAAATCAAATCTGGCATGGGGGCAGGGGTGGGGACTGGCTCCTGGGCTGGGTGGCTTCCAGTCACCAGAAGACATGAAAGTGCCCCGAACTCATCTGAGGACCCAGCAGGTCCCTCTCACTTTCTGTTCTCACCCAGTTTCGCTTCCTGGTTGTGCTGTGGGCCTTGCACAACATGGGGAGACAGGCCTGGGAAAGTGCCACGGTGGCTGGCGGAAGCAGCCCGCAGGCCGCCTCCTGGGGAGGTTGTGCTGGGTCATTCACAGCAGGAGAGAGGACGCAGTCTTTTTGTCACCTCCTGTGGAAAACTGAGGCTCCTTCTCCACCATGCCCCGAGGGCTGAGATGCTAGGACTTCCAAACTTGGGACTGTCCTTGTCCCTAGCCCGAGCCCCCCATTCCCCAACCCTCAGGCTCTATCTCCCATTCCCCGACCTGCAGCCCACACACCCACCAGGGTTTGGGGTAACCTCTTTATTGCATGGACCTACACCCCTGACATGGCCAAATGCTGAACTTTCCATATGTTTCTCCACAGCCCCCAGGTTCTTCCTAGACACACACCGTCTGGGGCCTGGCCAAGGCTGTGGACCTGGGCCAGGGGCCAATGGAGAGCGGGCACCTGGGTGCTGGAGGCTTGCTGGCTAGAGCCACATGTCTTCTGAGCCTTGGAGGCCCTGCAGGAAGCCAGCCCTCAGCCCTTCTCAGTCCTGGACAGAGAAGGCTAAGCCACGGAGTGGGTTGAGTGGCCTGGGTGGCCTGCCAAAAGGCCCAGGGCTGTCTGAATCCAAGGATGGCAACTGGTTTGAGGTAAGGCAGGAATTGGAGCTTGGAGAATTTGTCTAGGAGGCCTTTCGGGCACTCCTGACCTCAGATTAAGTTATTTTCAAGTCCCTACCTTGAGGCAAATTACCAGGGGCCGGGGCAAAAGGAGCAGAAGGAACTGATAAACTGACCTCTGACACAGGCTGAAATGTCAAAGAAAATTGGAGCTGAAAAAAACCTCAAAGGACATCAGGACTGAATCTTTCAATAGGTAGATGAGGAAACGAAGGGCCCGGACAGTGAAGACTTCATTCTTGTCCCATAGAGCAATTGCCCAGGACCAGAACCCGGGTCTCCTGACTCCCAGCTGAGCCTTTCCCCACCTGTGCTTGGCTTTAGCATCTCCCCGTTGTTCTGAAGGTCCTGAGCCTCCCCATCTGACTACCTCTCCACCGTCCTTTGACCCCGCCACACCTGCAGCAGGATTCCTCCGGTTTACCGCCCTAAGAAGTGAGCTAGGAAGGGCGTGGGGAAGGGGCCCAGGATCAGGCCCCAGCTCTCCCAGGAGCTGGTGCTCAGCCGGTGGGGTCCTGTCCAGGGGACACAGGCCCCAGGCAAGCCCGCAGAGAGGAAACGATGGACCGTGGGTGTGGGGCTGATGCCAGAGGCAGGATGTGTCCTGAAGGCCAGACAGAGCCCTGCGTCACCCTGGCAGCTCTGCTGGGGCAGCGGGGTTGACGGAGGGCAGGGGGAAAAGCGCAGGCCTGGGCTCTGGGCCCGTGACTGGGATTCCCTGGCCTGGCCACCCTTGCTCTGGGGCCTCTTTTGCATGTCCTGGGGGTGGTAGGGGCTGTGCCCAGGGCAGGAGGGTGGGGAGGGAGCCAGGCGTCAGGGAGCCTGCTGCTTTGAGCAGGCCAGACGGCGGGGGATCGGGTTTCAGCCCAGCTGTATTTTTGGCTAGAGGAGCCGCAGGCACAGCCGCCCCTAGGCCACCGTCTGCCGCCCCGCCCCGCATGCATGGCCGGCAGAGGGGAGTCGGGCTTCAGGCCTGCGGCTAGTGAATCACTTTGGGCTTCTCGAGACCGTTGCTGAGTTTCTGCAGTGTCTTCTTGATCCGCAGCGCAGTGAGGCGGGCGGAGGGGTTGGGGTACCAGCACTCCCGCATCATCTGAGCCAGGCCTGAGAGGACCTGCGGGGCGCGGAGAGGCAGAGGAGAGGAAGCAGAGACCTGGGTCAGGGAACCTGGAAACGGGGTGGCAAGGAGGACCCCCTGGAATGGGTAGACAGAAGCAGGACAGAAAGGAGGAGAGTGTTGAGGAGGGGAAGAGGAAAGCCGGTGTGGTAAGAGCGGGGGATGGAGCCAAGGAGGAGAGGAGAGGGACAGTGATAGAAGAGGAAGACTGCGGAGTGAGAAGAGGGTGGAAGGCAGCAGGACCGAAAGATAGCCGGAACTCAGCTCTTGGGGCGCACTCAGGCCCCCTTCGGTGAGGGGAATACCTTATACCCACCCCCCACCTCCACCAAAATGGGGGAAGGGGAGATGTGAGAGCTTGGGGGTTGGGCCCTGCAGCCGGACCCGGTGCGGAGGGTAGTCTCTCCCAGCACCTCCACCGGCCCTGGCTCTGTGCGGGGGCCACGGGAGGAGTGTCCGGGAGGAACCCAGCCCAGGGCGCTCAGTGGCCCCAGGGTGAGCCAATCTCAGAACCCAAGCTGCCCCCTGATAGGGAGTGTGTGTGCGCGTGTGTGTGTGTGCGCGCGCGCGCGTGCACAGAGCAGTGCATATATGTGGCTTTTTATGGATATGCGTGCTGTGCAGAAACATACATGTGTCTATGTACATATGTGTGTATCCACGTACATTCGCTCTTTCCAGAAACAACGATTGAGCACTTACTGTCAACCAGCCCAGCGATAGAAAAGAGGGAGGCGAGGCGGCGCAGGAGACATGCTCTTTGTCTGCCCAGGCCGAGGGTCTGGCACGCCGCGTGTGTCCCGGTGAGGATGTGTTTATGTAGAAGCATGTGCGTGCCTGTATGTGTTTGCGTGCACACGCGCACGTGTCTTATGTATGCATGCGGAGGGTTTTGAGAAAAAAACAAAAACAGTTCATAGCAAGAAATGCAGCCGAGAGCCCAATGTTACCCAAATCTCAGGGGTCCACAGGCCAGGGATGTGGGAGGGGGGTCCCCAGGGAGGGACCCCGAACTCTAGGGACCTCTCCAGGGGAGGCGAAGGCCTCAGGCACGCGCTCCCTGGGCCTGAACTCCCAGCCGTGAGCCCCCACCCGTGCCAGCCCGGCCCCTGCGGAGGCCTCACCGGGTCGGCAGCCAGCCGGTTGGGGATGGTGGGGGTCTGCTGATCAACACACACCACCTTCTTCATGTCCTCAAAGCTGGGGTCATTGGGCACCACATCATAGAAGGGTGGCCTGTAGTCCTCCACGATGCCTGAGGGTGGAGGAGGGGACGGGACTGTCACTCGGCACCCCAAGAAGGCTCCGTGGCACCCCGAGGAGACCCCTGCCCACCTTCTGTCTCAGGGTCCAGAAAACCAGCTCTCTGACCCACGCTACCCCTGAGAGGACCACTATCACAAAATCAGCATGTTTACAAATACTGAGAATTATGGCTGTTGAACTTGCACTCACCAGGCGCCAGCCAGTGTGCTTCATCTTTGCGACAACCCCCTGGGCATTATTGTTACCGCTTGCTTACAGATGAAGAATCTGACGCTCAGGGAAGGTGAGCCCAAGGTTACACTGCTAGTAAGGGCAGAGTCCGGGCTTAAACTCGTGTCCTCAGATCCCTGGGCCGGACCTTGTTCCAGTCTCTCCGTGGCTGCCTTCCACCCAGGGCCCGGGCACTGCTCCCAGGTCCCCACTCTCCCAGATGCCCAATAAAAACATTTACGGGGGCGCCTGGGTGGCTCAGTCATTAGGCGTCTGCCTTCCACTGAGGGCATGATCCCAGGGTTCTGGGATCGAGCCCTGAATCGGGCTCCCTGCTCGGCGGGAGGTCTGCTTCTCCCTCTCTCACTCGCCCTGCTTGTGTTCCCTCTCTCGCTGTGTCTCTATCAAATAAATAAATAAAACCTTTAAAAAAAAAAACCCACAAGGGGCGCCTGGGTGGCTCAGTGATTGAGTGACTGCTTTAGGCTCAGATCATGATCCTGGAGTCCTGGGATCGAGTCCTGCATCGGGCTCCCGACTCAGCATGGAGTCTGCTTCTCCCTCTGACCCTCTCCCTTCTCATGCTCTCTCTCTCTCTCTTCCTCTGTCTCTCAAGTAAATAAATAAAATAAAAATTTTTGAAAACTACAAAAAAAAGAAACATCAACACCCCCCCACCCCCCCCACCCCCCCCCACCCCCCCCCCCCGCCCAGACACATTACTGGCCACACATGCTGTGCGGGGTCCTAACTTAACGGCATTGAATCCCCA
>CM052807.1:64886464-64937583 GCA_028533885.1 Nasua narica | reverse complement strand
AAGAGCTGGCCTCCTGCTGGGGGACGATGTGGCACAGGGGACTTTTACCCAGTCCACCCACTGTCAACGACGATGGCACAGGCCTCGCTGCCCCCCTCAGCCGCCCGTGCCGCTCCCCGCCATCGTCCCTTAGCAGAAGCCTTCTGGAAAACGCTGCCTGAGGGGCTGCATACAGCTCAGGCAGAAGAGGCCAAACCCAGAGAGAAGGTGCTCCAGACCCACCCCCTCCCCCCCGCCACCACCCCTGCTTCCCAGCCTGAGGCGGGGGGCCGTGGCCACACAGCCACAACCTCACTAGAGTCTACACCAGCTGTTGTCCGCATGGCGGGCTTCCAGGCCGGCCCCTGTGCCGCTGGAGCCCTAATCAGCACTGCGTAGAGGCCTGAGCGTGTCTAATGGGCCTTTAATCAGTGCCGGGGCTGACACCAGATTACAGTGTTTATAATGCGCCACGAATCTGTGTGGGGCTGACGAGCTTCCCTCCGCCCCAGGAGCCTGCAGTCAGCCTCCCTCTTCGGCCCTGGCCGGGCCAGCCCTCTCTTCCTGCCTGCAGCCTCGTCCAGGGGGCCTCAGTGCCCTCCAGGTGCCCCCTGCCCCAGCCCCCCGGTCTCTCTCGAGCCTAGGAGTCCCCACCTGAGGGGGCAGGAATCTGAGCCCCTCCAGAGTCTCCCAGAGGGACCGGTTACACCCTGCCCTCCACCTGTCGATGCTGAGGGGAAAGGAAGCTTGGCCTGGGGCTGGCTCCTAGCAGATGCTCAGGAAATGAGAATGTCCCTGTCCCCAAGGAATGGAGTTCCAGTCATAACCTGAGGTCGTCCCCAACCTGTCCGGATGGCCACCAATCCCTCCCCATACACGGCTTCCACGGAGGCTGACGAGCCTCCCCGACCTGGCCCAGACCCCACCCAGTATCTATCCACCCCGGGGCTGGGAGGGCACCGGCCCCACGGTTGCCCCCGGATCAGCCAGCCCGAAGATGAGTTCCCTCCACCTGCTCCCAGCTCCTCCACAGGCACCCACGGTCATAATGAGGCAGCGCTAAGTAGGCCGTATAGACGCTGCATTTTTGCAGCAAACAAACCACGGCCCCAGAGTCCAACAGCCTGATTTCAGACCCTGGCGCCGCCTGCAGCCCTCTGGAATTCTGAACCTCAGTTCCTTCACCTGGGAAATGGGGACCATACTATGTCAGGCATTCGTTATTACGATAAGTTGCCACGGGTGTTTACCGAGCCCCAGAATAGCTCCAGATACTATCTTAGGATTATCTCAACAGCTTGAACTATCTTCATTCTCCTTTTCAAATGAAACTGCGACACGGAGAGGTTAAGTAACCTGCCTGTGGTCAGCGGCAAGGTCAGGAACGGAACCCAGGCAGTGTGATTCCCGACCCCGGCTCTTAAGCACAACGTGACACCGCCCCCTGCCAACAGGGGACGATGTACTGGGACAGTACATGGATATCGCATGTTTAAGCTCAATAAAACTTAGCCGCTACTGATGTTTCTGTCCCCGCTTATCCAGCATTTCACAGCCAGACTCACCGACCTTAATAGGTCACTCATTTGAACCCTCGGGCCATGGGCACCATCCGTGGCAGGAGGCCCGTCTCCTGTCTGTCTGTCTGTCTGCCCTAGGCCTCTTCCCCCACCCTGCGCAGAGCGGGCCCTCACCATTGACGATGGTCCGACGGGCAATCTCCCACAGCACCAGGCCGAAGGCCCAGATGTCCGTCCACTTGTAGGACTCAAAGCAGTCGGTGCGGATCTGTTCTTCCAGCACCTCGGGGGCCATGTACCGCTTGGTGCCCACTCGTGGGTTGTTGCCGATGTCCAGGTAATCGCTCCCCTGGGAGTGCATCACAGCCAGGCCTGTGGGGAACGGCCCGTCATTCCTGCAGCTCACCCGAGCCCCCGGACGGGGTGGCCTCGGAGGCTGGGGTGCAGGAGGCCAGGTGGGCAGGGAGAGAGATGGCGGGACACGGAGCAGCAGGCAGATGGACACCTGCCCGGAGGCGGGCTGGGAGACCGCAGCCCCGGTTACGCTCGGCTTGGGTAGCCCTCCTGCTAGGTGCCCAAGCGCCCCGAGAGATGTGAGTCGGCAGGGCGGGCATCATCGTGCCCATTTCACAGAGTGAAACCTCAAGGCCTGGTGAGGGGAGCAATGCAGTCAAGTGAAGCCAGGGGGAGAACCCAGGTTCCTGGCACCCTGCCCCTTTCTTGCGAGTCCTGGAGCCTGAGCGGTACGCTGGGAGGAGTCTGGGCTTGCAAAGCCACCGGGCAACTCGCGGGGCTCTTGCAGAGGTGGATCAGACAACCCACGCGCCGGGAGGTTTTAGAGCACCAAGCGGTAGCGGCATCGGCGCCTTGCACACGAAGAGGCAAAGGCAGAACGTAGCGGGGAAGGAGGGGGCTCGAACCCGCGCCCTGTCAAGTGCCCGCCCCTGCCCAGCAGCTCACCCAGGTCGGCGATGCAGCACTGCAGGTTGCTCTTGACCAGGACGTTGCGGCTTTTGAGGTCTCGGTGGGCAATGGCCGGCTTGCCCTGCGTGCCGAAGATCTCCACGTGCAAGTGAGCCAGGCCGCAGGCGGCCGACACGGCCAGCCTCAGGGCCAGCTGCGGCTCCAGCGTCTGCCTCTGCAGAAAGTCATAGAGCGAGCCGTGCTCGTGGTAGTGCGTGATGAGCCACAGCTGTGTGCTTGAGTTGCGGGAGGTCATGTCCGAGGCGATGAAGCCTGTGGGCAGAGGGTCCAGGTGGCTCAGCCCAGGGGCGAGGGGGAAAGGAGGCTGGACTGATCGGGGTCAGGGTCAGGGCCGAGGCTGGGGACAGAGGAGACACGATCAGGGCAAAGCTGGGGCTGGGGGTGGAGGCTGGTCTGGCTTAGGTCGGAGAGGGAGCTAGAGTCCTTCAGGACTAGGTCAGTGTCCCCAGGCCTGGGGGGCCCCAGCCCTGAGCGCAGGGGGCTGAGAGCCCCAGGCCGGGCTCAGTGTCCCCACTGACCGAGGATGTTGTCGTGTCTGAGCAGCACCGTGTTATAGATCTCGGTCTCACGGAACCAGGACTGTTCATCCCTCGAAGAGAAGATCTTGACGGCCACGCTCTCACCATGCCACAGGCCACGCCACACCTCGCCGTAGCGACCCTTGCCTGATCCAAAGGCGGGAGGGATGGCAGAGGTCAGGTATAGGCATGCACAGGCCCTGGGCGTGGGGCTTTCCCAGAAGAAACCCCCGTCTTGAGGCTGCACTGACCCCAACCGCAGAATCCCTGATGTTTATGTTTCTCTTAATCCAGCCCCAGCCCCATTGGCCGGGCCACCCCAGCACCCGCAGAAGGATCTCGCCCTGATCCATCCCCGGCAGAATTCCCACTCGGGACCTGGCCCTGCCTATGACTCGGAGGCCAAGAGCTCGCTCACTTCTGCAAGCTCACGGGAGCCCCTGGTCCCACCCCGCCGTCCCGGGACTCACCCACAGCTCACCTACACACTCCACGAGGGCCACCTGCCGCGCCACTGTCCTTTGCACCAGGAAGGGGAGTCCCGAGCCACTGCCCGTGGTGCAGTCACTGTCCAGGAGATCCTGGGGGATACAAACAGGCCACTGACAGGCTCCCCCCACCTGGCCCAGCCCATTTCTTCCCCCTTAAACTGGGCCCCGCTACTGTGTCCCCGCGTGCCCCTCACTCGCCCGGCATCCCCCACCGCCCACCGATCTGAGTGTGTGCGACTGTGCCTGTCTTGGCTACCTGTCCCTCGGCACCCTCTCTGGTTCTGTGGCTCCTGCCCCCCTCCCCCACCCACATCCCAGGTTCCCCCAGGCCCATACCCCCAGCATGCTGTCCCCCTGCTCGGATGCCTTCAGGATGAGGCTGGACTCGCCTAGCTCGCTGTGCAGGCCCCGATGCTTCTCCTGCCTCCGCCGGACATGCCACAGGCCCAGGGCCCCCAGGGCCCCCAGGGCCAACAAGGCCAGCACGGGGCCCAGGATCAGAGGCAGCTGGCCATCTACCTTCGGCTGCTCCGGAGGAATCTGGGTGGCTGGTGGAGGGGGGACACGGAGGCCCAGCTTCCACCAGGCCAGATCCCCACCCCCCCTCACCCCCCCCCAGCCACTCTGCCAGTCAGATCCCAGGGTCCTGCCTCCACCACCGCCAACCCCCCCCCCCGCCCCGCCCCTCTTCCTGGCCAGAGCTCGAGGTTGGAGCAGCACGCAGCACGGGGAGGGAGGGTCTGAGAGGGTGGGGCGGGCTGGGCGGCCGCATGTACCCGCCAGGACCAGGGACACGTTGTGGTTGCAGAGGGAGCTGTAGCAGCAGTAGTGGTTGACGAACTCGGTGGGGCGTCCCCGGCACAGCTCCTCGTGCAGGCTCCCGCAGCCCCGGTGCTCCTGGGGGTGCCGGCCCTCCTCCCGCACCAGTACGACCGTGCACCAGAACCCCTGGCAGGTGGGCCCCCGGCACTGTGGGCTCTCACAGGTGCAGGTGACCAGCGGGCCCCGAGAGGGCTTCGCGGCGTCGCCTGGGAGACACACTGGAAGCTCAGCCACTCCGGGCCCGACTCCTAGGCCGGGCCTCACACCCATGTCTGTCCCGTTACCCTCCCTTCTGACCTCTCAAACATAACCCCTGAGGCCTTGGTCCCTCAGTCCCATCCTTCGATCACCCTTCCTTCCAGAACCTTACCCTCTGACACAGTGAGAACCAGGCTACTATCCCCTCTCTGATCCTGCGACCTTCCCTCCCTGTTCTAGGCCCAGCCCTGGCCCCCAGCCCCAACCCTGAGGGCTCTCCCAGGCCCTCCCTGCCAACATTCCCACTCTCGGCACCCTCCAGATAGAGATGCCCACCCTGGAGGCCAGTAGAGCACCAGCCTGCGGGTTTGGATCAGAAGGACAGCAAAGGAGGGCTGGGGTAGCGGCGGGGTTATTCTAAGTGAGCCTGCCTCCCACCCTCCAGCCAAGCTCCTAAGTCCCCCCTCTCCCGGGCTCCTCAAATTCAGCCCCAGCAAGAGCTGAACCCAGCCAGCGCTTTCCCCATCCAGGCCCCTGTCCCCTACCTGCTTCCCTAGTACTCACCCTGGGTCAGGCCCAAGGCCATCAGGAGCATCAGAAGGCCTCTCCTGGGGGGATCCAAGGTCATGGTCCCTGGAGAGGAGAGGGGGTTCAGTAAGATCTATGAAATGTGATCACCTCGGCGTTTTCAGCCACTGGCTGTGGGTCCCTCCCACCCAGAGGAAATCACTGGGAGTTTTTTGGGGGGGCAGGAGGCCTCCTCCCTACTCCCTGTGTCTGGCGTTGGGGCGGGGCCTGCAGGGGAAGTCCTGGTTCACTTCCCCATGGAAACCATCCTGTTAGGGGTAGAGGGTGGGGGAGCCATGTTTAAGTGACAGACGGCTTGGGGGACTCCGAGCTATTCACCCCTGCTTCCGAGTTCAGACTGGAGGGCACAGAGGGCATGGGGCCGGGGTGGAAGGAGCATCTCTTCAGCAGTCCCCCCCACCCATCGGTCCTCCGCTCCTGCCCACCCCCTCCCCGTCCACCCCTTGCCCAGCGCCCCCACCCCCCAGCACTGGCCGCTCAAACATAAACAGGCTCCTGTCTTCACTTCCTGCCATTCAGGGTCCCGCCAAGCTGGGAACAGGAATCAAGATTGTTTAGATTGGGGTCTGGATAGAACAGGCAGGAGTCACGCACAGCAGGGAGCTCAGGGTGTGTCCTCGGGTCCTGGCTGAGGCGGCTACAGGGTCTGGCGGAGTCCCCTGGGGCTGGACAGCCCCCTGACAGAATTCTAGGGGGACACCTTGGGAACCACAAAGCCCACCTCCTTATTTTAGAGAAGATAGAGATTAAACCTCAGACAGGCCAGGAGACTCGTCCAAGGTCAGACTTGTCCAAGGTCAGTGGCAGTACCAGGAGTACACCCCAGGTGTTCAGACTCCCAGGCCACTGCTTCCTCCATTCTGTCTCCCAATCCAGGGGGCAGCCTGGGTCCGAGCCCTCGGGCTTATAACAACCAAACACATCTTGAACTGCGCAGCTCACCAGGTGTGAGGAAACCTCTCTACTCCTCACTGGAGTATCAGATGCCTGCTCTGAGCCATTCCCTGGCCCCTTCCTTCTCTCTCCTTGCTGTCCTGGGAGGGGGCGGGGGGGGGGGAGGGTAAGTGAATGTGGGAGGGGAAGTGAAACATACTAAGGCACTGAATGATTGACCTTGCACGGCTGGTTAAGGTTGAACTTTTCCAGAAGTGTGCTAGAGAGGGTTAGGGAAGTAATTCTGATCTAGGAGAGTCCCCAGCCCAGGTCCCAAACCACGTAGTGCTCCAGAAGCCACCCCCTTCTTCATTTCTCAAAGGTTGAGAACAAGAGGATAAGGGTCGACACTGCAGCAAGAAGGCCTGAGGTCAGACAGCAAGAAGGACTTTCTCAGTGGTGGTGAGGGTGCGGGTGTGTGCCTGGGGACTGGATCCCCAGGCAGGAGCAGCTAACACGAGGGAGGGGGAATGACTTCTGGCATAACCCAGGGAGGTTGGGAGGGCTGGCTGTCTGGCCACATGGGCTTCGGCGGGCCCACAGTCTAAGAATGGTACCAGATGAAGCTGCATGGTGTTGAGGCCTAAGGGCAGGATGGTTGGGGCGGGGGTGGCTCATGGGCCTCTCTGGCTGGTGGCAGCTCTGGCCTTCCTGCCTGGGCTTCCTCTGCCCCAGAGGCCCAGGGCTGGGGGAGGAAACGGAGCCTTGGGCTGCTGCAGCTGTGTCCCCAGTCTCCTGCCTGACCTCCTGCCTCTTGCCCCTCCCGGCAGGCAGTGAGGACTCTGGCAAGCGCTCGGCAGTGGGACTGGTACTTGGAGAAGGAGACCCAGACCAGCTGAATTCGCCCCCCACCCCCGGGGTAGGGGCGGGGAAGCCATCCGTGGAAGTCTTTGCTTCCCCAGAGAGCAGCTAAGGAGAAAGCATGGGGCAGGAAGGAAAGGGTGGATAACGGTAAGGATGAAATCGGGCAGCCTTTCGGATCCTATACCCATGCATCCCCTTCTCTGACTGTGCCCCAGTGTAGCCCCTTACCTACTTCATCACTCATCAGAACCACTTGAAGCGCTTCGCTTCGTTAGAAATGCATTCTTTGGCCTGCTGCCCCCCCCCCCCAGACTCCCAAATTCTGACTTCAGTCCATCTGGGACCAGCAAGAAGCATGCATTTTTAAAAAGGTCTCTAGGTAATTCTCATCAGTTGGCATGGGTACCACCCCTTGAGAAATGGGCCCTACACGAGGCTAAATCTGGGCCACGTGTTTTCATTTCGCTGTGCGGGGCCCTGCTGGATGTCGGGGAGCAGGATGCTGAGGGCAGAGACTCACTCCCACCAGGGCACCTCCTCCCCACCCGCACTCGCCCCTCCAAGCTGGAGAAGCCACCGCCACCGCAGGGGGAGGGTGGGGGGAGGGCTTCGTTCTCCAGCTTCCCAGGCTCGGTGGCGGCGCGGGGAGGGCCTGGCAGCATTTGCAGCATCTGGTCGATTCTGGGGACTATGGGGGAGTAAAACTGTGACTCTCCCTCCAGCTTTTAACGGGGCCCAGCACGGAGTGAAGTACAGGACGGCGCTGAGTCCTGCCCAGTCCGAACTCCGAGCGACCCTGACCCATCCGCCCGGAGACCTGACTCCAGCACAAGCAGAATCCGGGTGACTGGGGGGGGGGGGCAACACCTGCGAGGTGACGCCCCCAAGGCGGTTGGGCACTCCGCCTTGAAGCTGGAAGATCTCCCTTGGACAGAAGCAGCACCGCTGGGGGCCAGAGAGCCCAGGTGCCGAGCTAATTTCAAAGGTTAACTTACCACCGTGAAAGCCTTCGTAGTAAGAATTGACCATCTCTGAGTACTACTTAGGTCCGAAGGACTCCGTTTTGACAGTCCATCTCATTTAATCCTGGCAACCACCCAGTGGGGAAACTGAGGCTCGGGGACGTTTGCCTGCGCTCACCACGTGTGTCCTGACCGGCTTATGCTGCTGGGAATAAATCCTCCCTCGGACATTTCCTGCCTCCAAATCTTTGGTGTTCAGTGAGTCCCTCAAAGGCGGAAAGGGAGCAAGAGGGTTCCGTGGACAGTCACAGACGGTGCCCCATGCGGGTTTGTTTAGATACGAAGACAGAAATCATCTGCTTGCTGTTCGCTTAGTCTTAAGTGGAAGAGCCAGAGTCGGGGTGCGTTCAGAAGGTGGCTGCCATTCTATTTCTCCCTGGCACACCCCAGGAATTGTCACAGGGCTGGAAAGAGCTGCGCTCGGCGTGTCAGCAGGTCTTAGCCAAACGGCAGAGACCAGGCTGCCCTTCCTATACACACAACACATCCATCGGCTTCACCTCCCTGGCCCTTCACGGCCCGTGTGATGAGCATCAAGCCTGGATCTTAGGGCCAGTGCAGAGTGAAAATGTCCGGCAGCACCGGACAGCACAGGGGTCAGGGTTCAAACCCTGCCTCTGGCACCTAGAGCTATAAGATGTGAGGCAAGTTACTTCAACTTTCTGAGGCTTAGGCTTCCCAACAGAAAAATGAGAATAACAAGAGAGCTCATTTCACGTAGTTAAACTATTTAGCAGAATACCAAGTGGCACACAGTGCCTAATAAATGCCACCCAAAAGCCACCCAAAACCCAACAGCACCGTTTACACCATCCATGGGGCTTTGGACAAGTGACTCGGGTCCAAAACTCTTTCCCTTTCAGGAGGATGGGCATAATAAACCTGTCCTCCTAAACTGCGGCCAGGATGACATGAGAGAAATGGAGCTCAGTACACACCTAAGACTGCATAGTAGGAACCCAATAAATGGTAGCTATTTTTACCACCCAATGAGATGGGAGGAGAGAGGGATCAGGGCAAATGGGCCAGAGAGGGATCAGAGAGGACAGACCCTGACTCAGCCAGAAGCTGCCCCTATAGAGAGGGCGAGTGCTAGAGTCCACTATGCCCTTGGTCCTTCAGGAAGAAAAGGGGCTGGGTGGCCAGGCCAGAGATGCTCTTAACAGCACTGACCTCCAGGTCCTGCTGAAAACCTGGGGTCCCAGCCTGCAGGGACCCTGGGAAAGCCTCTGGCCTGGATCCCCAAGGAAGGCCAGGGCATGGGGGTTATCTGACCTCGCAGGGTTGGAGGGGAGGTCTGCTGGGTGGGATTACAGCGGCAGATGCCTTAAGCAAGAACTGTGAAGACTGGTCCGGGAAAGCTGGTCCGGGGCTTCCGCGGGGCTCGGCAGGGTCGGAAGTAGACACTCCCTCCCAGGTAGGTGAAGGCAGCTGCCTGGACAGACTTGTGACCCCTTGTCTGGGAAGAAGAGCAGGAATCCCTTCTGCGCATTTTACAGATGAGGCTAGGGGGACAGAGAAGTGAAGTGACTGGCCCCAGGAGCCAGAAGTTTTCTGATTCCCAGCCGGGGTTCGGCCCAGTCTGCTCCAGTCTCAGAGGGGGTCACGGGCAGATGTGCGGGGAAGGTGAGGGGCAGCTCGCCCTAGTGAGGAGCTGGGACTGACCCTACGGCGACCTGGCGACCTGACGCTCTCTGGGATCTGCCCCAGGAAGGGCCCCTGCGGGGTTGGGGGGCGGGGGGCAGGCAGCCCGCGGACCTGGACTCACCTCTGGGCCCGCCCTGCGGGCAGCGGGCCGGGCGCCTCCCCTCCCTGGCGGCGGCCGCGGGAGCCCCGCGAGGCCAGCGCTGGACGGCGGGCGCGGGTCGTGCGCGGCCCAGGACGGCGCTTGGACCCGGGAGGGGCTCGCTCGGCGCGGATGGCGCGGCGGCCTCCCGGGACTGGGAAAGGGGCTGGAGCAAAAATGTTTCTTATTCCAGCGTCTTCCTGCCTGGCCCGGCTCCACCACTCCCTCCTAATAAACCGTTTCCTATTGCCCAACTAGCCGACGGGCCTCCGGCTCGCCTTAGCTGGGGCCGCAGGGCCCGGACCCTCCCCCGCGCGGCTCCCAGACCCCGAGGGCAGCAGCCCCCAGCGGCCGCCCCCCGCCCGGGGATCGCGGCTGCGCCCCCGCCCCGAGCCTCCCACATCCGCCTCCCCGAGGGGGCGGGCCTTGGACTCAGGCCGCGGGGATCTCGTGGTGGGGGTCTCGTGGGGGCCAGGCCCGGAGCCCGGAGCCGTGGGGCCGGGGACCGAGGCTGGAGGCACTATCTGAGGGCCCGCCAGAGGAGGGAATGGAGGGGGAGGAGCCCCCTCGAGCTCTAAGCCGCGGACGGGGCGGCAAGGAATCCAGGACTGGAAGGGGGGCACCGAGGGAAAGATGCAGGGAGATGGGCGCAGGGGACGTGACTTACCTGTTCTCCCACCCTCAAGTCCCTGGTCCCGAGGCCTAGGAGGCTCAGAGAACCCCGGGCAGAGTTTGGGGCTGGCAGGGTCCGAAATATTTTTCGGACCGCCCTCCGCCCTCTCCTCCCCCTATCCCCCTCCACCCCCTACCCCTCCCTGCCCGCAAGGACTCCCCACTCAGTCCAAATCCTTCAGCCTCCTCCCTCTTGCCCCTTCACCCCCTCTTGTTCACTCCCCTCTTCCGCAGCCTCCAGGCCCCATGGGGCTGCTCTGGGTCAGTGGTGAGAGCAGCGGAGCCCTTCCAGCCGCAGCATAGCTCAGTGACAACGATGCCTCGCCCTACAAGGCTTGGCCAGAATGGAGGGAGAGGCTAGGAACCGCCTTGGACTGCCCCCCTTCCAGGCAGGCCCCTCGCCCCACCAAGTGGAGATGGGGACTGGAACCTATGTGGGGACACTGATGGGACAAGGCAGACAAGGCTCTGGGGAGGAGAAGCAGAATGGCTTCCCCCCCAGAGAGAGACTCGCTCTTCCTCCAGATTCCTTTGCAGAGGCTCAGAACACTGACATCATCGTCTTGCTTTGCTCCAAGCACTGGGAGCACCCTGAAGGCAGGACTTCATTTCTAGCCTCCTGGTTACCCACAAAGACCCTGAGGTCTGGGAACCCAGGCGAGTTGCCTAACCTCAGGCAAGTGACACCTCTCCATGCTTAACTCTCCCATCTGCTAAATGGGCATGATCAACCCAGCCAATCTCACAGGGCCATCCTGAGAATGAAGGCAATGATGCTTATCTCAGTGCAGAGTGAAAATGCTGGCTGGCATCAAAGAACATGTTAAATTAATAAATAAAAAAGCTGGGGGAGGGGGTACCCTCCAAGCCAAGCCGGAAGAGCAGGTTTTATTTTTTATTTTTTTATTATTTTTTTAAGATTTTATTTATTTGACGGAGAGAGAGAGAGATCACAAGTAGGCAGAGAGGCAGGCAGAGAGAAGGGGAAGCAGGCTCCCTGCTGAGCAGAGAGCCCGATGCGGGGCTCGATCCCAGGACCCTGAGATCACGACCTGAGCCGAAGGCAGAGGCTTTAACCCACTGAGCCACCCAGGCGCCCCAAGAGCAGGTTTTAGAAGCCGAAGCGGACCTCTAAGGTGTCTTCCTCTATGAAGATTGTGTAAAATGGGCCAGGACCGCCACTCTCTGCTGGGAATAGAGGCTGGGGGGACATCAGCCGAAGGTTCAGCTAGCCATCAACTGCTGACTGACCTCACTTCCTCTGCTGAAACCCTCCCCAGCCCCCACCCCACAGCTGCTTCACAGATCCGGGAGCTTTATGAATTCCAGAACCAAGGCACACCCAAATTTCAGTGTTAGGACAGAGCCACGTCCTGCAGCCAATAGGAAGTACTATGGGATTACGGTATCTGCTCTTTCAGATTATAGCGGCCACTTCGGAGTGTGGCCTCCCGTCCATCTTTCATACCCACTCTCCCCCCCGCCCTGCTCTGGCTTCTGATAAACTTCTCCCAATCCCAGGGCATGGATCTCTGTTCTGGGAGGTGGAAGTGGGGGCTTCCTCAAGGGAAGCATTCAGTCTGAGACCAACAGCGAGCACCGAAACAGTGACACAGCTAGGTCTGAGTCGCCGGTGAGAGTCTGCGGGGATGGGGGACTCTATCCGGGAAGGGGTCATGAAACAGATGAAGGAGGGTCGGGTTTGGAGGAGGAAGGCAGGGCCCAATGGGGAACTGGGGAAACCCCCCACCTCGCCGAAGTGCTGAGCCCTCTGGACCCCGACCAGGGGTCCCTTCTTGTGACCCCCATGCATTCTAGAGCACACAGAGAACCTGGGGAAGGCATCCGAGGAGGGACGCAGAGTTGGAGAAAGCCCTGGAGACTCAGCCCAATGAGGAAAGGGAAAAGGAATTACAAACTGTGTCCAAGTGTACAAGATTAATTACTCAGAAGGACCAGCTGTTCCCCATATTCAGTGAGGACAGAACGAGAGGAAACAGGCTGAAAGGGCTACGATTTGAATTTAGATATTCAGAAGCATTTCCCAATGGTGTGTGAAACAGAGGCTTGGAGATCCCAGGGAGGTCCGTGGGGTGAACCTCCCAGAGATTCTTACCTGGGGAAGGCCAGTGACACAGAGGCCCGAGTGAAGGAGGAGATTGGGCAACTTGGGCTTTCAGGGCCAGCTATGAGTATCGCGTTCAAGAATCTCCCCTGACACTAGAGCAGGACCAACTGCGCGGGGGTTGGACCCGAGCGGGTGCACAGGACCCCACGCTTGGCTTAATGCTTTGCCGTGGCCATCTTGAAATTCTTAATAATGTCTGAACGAGGGGCCCGCCATTTTCATTTTGCATTGGGCCCCACAAATTATGTAGCTGGTTCTGCACCAGGATGAGTAGGAAGAAAAAGCAAGGGCGGGGGGGGGGGGGCGGGAATTAGCAGAGAGGGTGAGCTGGGCTTTGCCTCATTTAAATTGCAGAGTGGGAGATTTCGTTCAGCTAATCTAGGGATTTTTCAAATACAAGAGACATAGAAACATAGAACAAGGTTCTGCTACCTGAGGATGAAGAAGAACCGAGGGTCTCCTTTAGGAAAGAAGTGAGGCAGATACCTGTGAATTCCATTTGTCCATCTATTTAACACAGAGGACAGAGAGAGCTTTGTAGGCTGGACATAGCCTGACTTTTGCCTGGAGAGGGAGGGAGATGCGACCTCTCCAGGTCTCCTTCAGCTCTGAGCAGAAGCACCGTCGACCCTGTCCTGAAGACAGCAGGAAACCAGGGGTCATGGGGCCTGGGTCACCTCTTTGGGCCTCAGTTTCCTCCTCTGGACACTGAGGGGTATAAACCAGACACTTCTGAAGGTCCTGCCCCGCCTTCTATCATCTCGTTTGGTTCTACGATTCAGAAAATGGTCTGGTCCCACGGCCGCTCCATCAGGGCTCTGGTGGAAAGGCCACGTGGCTGGTGCTAAGGTTTGGGGAGGGCGTGGCAGCCGGAGCCCGCCCAGCACCCCAGGAAGAGGCTGGCAGCCAGGGGCCAGGTTGCCAGACTTGGAGCCGCCGAGTCACCTTCCTCTTCCTCTCCAGCTCCTCCAGGATGTCCCCTAGGTGGGTGCATCCGCTCCTCCCCTACCCGTGGGCCATCAGGGCGACTCATCCTAGGACGGAAGCTCTGAAGGAAGGGGTAGCGAGTCAGGGCAGCAGGTCTGAGATTGGGCGGTGCCCACACAGTGGCTCAGAGTGAGTTGGCCTACGGGGCCAGCCGGGGCTCTGCTCCAGCACCACCCCCTCCCAGGCAGGCCAGGGGCTTCTGCACTGCCCCTCCCCACAGACCCCCTGAAGGCTCCGACTACTCCCCCAAAGGGCCCAATCGCTGTAGGAAAGAGTCTGGACTTGGACTTGGAGTCTCCGCCCACAAGCCTTCATCTCCACACCTGTGCCAGGTGCGACAATTCCTTCTCTACCACATCCTCCGCCTAAAGGCAGACGATCTGGGAGAGTCCCCTAGCAGCTGTAAAACCCACACAGATGTCCGGCTGTGCACGAGAGGGAGGCCGAGCTGTGGAGTGGGAGAAAGATCGGGAACGGGGAGGCAGGCCTCAGAGCTCCGTTTCCTTACCCGGTCCAAGGTGAGTACCACCTGCCGCTTTGTCTGCTGCCAGGTACCTACCTGAAGGCTGGTTATCCAGATGAAGGCAGAGCCCACTGCAGAGGACTTGGAAGGGTGAGGAGACCATTCCAGAAAAAAAAAAAAATTCAAAAGATCTCAAATAAGCAGGGGGGTGAAATAAAGAAATGGGATTCTGCAGAGAAACTTTTTTTTTTTAAGATTTTATTTATTTATTTGGCAGAGAGAGAGAGAGAGAGAGAGAGCACAGGCAGGGGGAGCATCAAGCAGAGGAAGTGGGAGAAGCAGGCTTCCCGCTGAGCAGGGAGTCCAATGCGGGGCTCGATCCCAGGGTCCTGGGATCATGACCTGAGCCGAAGGCAGAGGCTTAACTGACTGAGCCACCCAGGCGCCCCCACAGAGAAACTTTATAATGAGAAGTGCCTGTGCCCAGCCCCGGCCCCTCTTGCTGTGGCCAACCTCCTTCCCGAAGTCTCAGCTCTTTCTTTCTCTGTCGTTCACTTCACTGACTCTGAATAGTACATTCACGCTGCTGTTTTTCCATCTTTTTTCAGTTTTGTTGACGTCCAATTGACAAAATTATAAGATATTTGAAGTGCGTATCATAACGATTTCATACACGGGTATGGGGTGCAAGGATTCTTCCCATCAAAGCACACACACACACACACACACACACACACACACATCCATTACCCTCATATTTATCTTTTTGTTGTGTTGTTTAGAAGTTTTTTGGGGAATAGAATTTAAGTTCTACACAATTAGCTACTTTCAATTATGCAATACAGTGTTCTCAACTATCAATAGTCACCATAGTTCACATTAGATCCCAAAGCTTATTCATTGTCTAGCTGCAAGTTTACACCTTTTCACCAACTTCTCCCTATTTTCCCCACCCCTTCAGCCCCGGCAACCACTTTTCTATTCTCCGTGTCTATGAGTTTGCCTTGGTTCTGGATTTCACCTATAAGGAAAACCGTGCAATATTTGTCTCTTGGCTGTCTCTACGTTTAAAAGCTTCAGGCATTATTATTTTTTATTTTATTTTATTTTTAAGTACTCTCTACACCCGATGTGGGGCTCGAACTCATGACCCTGAGATCAAGAGTCACCCAACTCTACCAACTGAGCCACCCAGGCGTCCTCTGCTGTTATATTACAGCTTCAGAATTTTGGCCATTCATTTGTTTTTGTTTTGTTAATTGAAAGAGCATTGGAGATGCTTGGAAGGGCTCGCTGAGCATTTAGGATGGCACGGGAGTTCCTAGAGTCAGCAAGACTTTTGCCCACTCTAAAGAAAAGCAGATCTCAAATTCGTGGGGTGACGGTGGGCAGAGTTGCCCGGCAAGGGGATAGGGGCCTGGTAGGCTCTTGGGTGGTGCCGAGGGGACCCTTGCTGCCCGAGGACAGTCTGAGAGGTTAAAGGGACTATCCCCAATGGGAAGGGCTTGGTATTTGGACAAGGAGGGGGTCCTCAGGATTTGAGAGCTGGTCATGGCCCCCGCTGGGAGAGATTGTTCGAAAGAGGGTCTGAGCGGCTGGGTGAGGCCACAGGCCAGCGGGATTTCCTTCAGCTCCAGCGACTCGGGTGGGTGGGACCGGATTGCTGGAACTGGACACAGGAATCTCCCTTTGTTTCCAGCTGGAGGGGAAATGCCATAAATCCTGCCCCTTTCCCACCCCCCCCGGCATCCGTGCCCAGCTCTGTCCTTGCAGCACCGGACAGCCTGGTACGGACGACCGTCGGCGAGCTCTCAATTCCTGGAGCTCCTCACCCACAGGCCTCTGCCCCAAACTCCCCCACGGCAGATCAGGGGCACGGACGTAGGAAATAGAGGTTGGGAGGTCTCCAAGACGGGTCGGGAGTAAATAGGCACCAAGCAGGAGTTGGGTTTTGACCTGCTCCCCTCTCTCCTTTCCCTCCAAGGGACCATGGCTTTCCAGTGAGGTCTAAGGGTGAACTCGAGGGTAAGCCTTGGCCCGCCTCCCCCCACCAACTCCCACTCCAAAGAGCTGGACAGACTACAGTTCGGAGCACAGTCCCATGGGCAATGCCTGGAGTCGGACGGCTGGGGAATGGGGGAGTACTGGGGTGCAGGGGGGCTGGGGGAGGGGCGGGATGGGACCCCAGGGACGGGGAACCCTGTCTGTATTTTTCCCTGTCGGTGGGTCCGTGTATTTGTGTGTGTGCGTGCGGGGAGAGGGGCAGTGGGCCTGTGGAGACTTCCACGCCTGGGGACCTGCAGCGCCCTGGGGGACCCGGGCTGGCAGTGTGTTGGCACATGACATTGCCCGTGTGACCGATCCAGGCTGCACAGTCCCTCCGACTCCAAGCCTCGCCCTCCAGCCCTCCCTCCGGATGGGGTGCCTTCCTGAACCATGAAGAGCCAGGGTCCCTCTGAGGAAAAGGACAGAGGGGAACAGCTCCGATTCCCTGCAGGGACCCGGCCAGGTGGGTTTGTCAGCGAGGCCAGCGGACATCTGATGGCAGAAATGTCCTCAGAGGCCAGGGAGGGGAGTGGGTGGGGGATGGGGGGAAGTGTGGGGAGTGGAAGATGTGTGGATGGTTCCAACCATTTGGGAAGTTTGACTGCTGGGGACGCCTGGGTGGCTCAGTGGGTTAAAGCCTCTGCCTTCGGCTCAGGTCAGGATCTCAGGGTCCTGGGATCGAGCCCCGCATCGGGCTCTCTGCTCAGCAGGGACCCTGCTTCCCCCTCTCTCTCTACCCGCCGCTCTGCCTTCTTGTGATCTCTCTCTCATTGTCAAATAAATAAAAATCTTAACAAAAATAAAAATTAAAAAAAAAAGAAAGTATGACTGCTGGAGGGGAGGGAATCCTGTCCAGATGCCCCAGTTTGGAAGAAAGGGGCCATAAACCATTGAGTCTCCACCTGTCCCTTTGTCCTCTCTACATATATGTATTCCCTTGCCTTGTCTTGGCCCAGCAGGACTTTTCTGGGGTGTGCCCTGGGATGACTGGGGATCCGTGGCTCTTGGACCAAGACAGTCCCTTTGAAGAGGAAGGCGATGATAAACGGCCCTCTAAGCATCCCAGACCTTGGTAGAGCCTGCACACAGTTCTTGTCTACACATTAAACCTGTAGGGGCTGGGCGCAGAGCCAGGGACTGGGGAGACAGACCCAGGTTCTGCCCATGCAGGAGGGAGGGGAGGCTGTCCCAGGAGTCCTCACAAGGGTGCGTGTCCGGAAAGCCAACTTTTCAGTCCCTCCTGTAGGAGCCCCTGTGGGGCAGGGTGAGGGTGGACACGCACGTGCGGGGAGCAGGCTGGCCAGCCGTCAGGGCTGCGGGGATGGGCAGCGGGCCGGGAGTGCCCCGGGCTGGGGGCACGCTGAGTTTCCAGGAGCGGCTCTGAGAAGGCTACCTGGGACAAGCACCTGTTTCCACTTCAGGGCCCACCAGAGTCGAGTCCTGGGACCACAGGGGGATGCCATGAGGGTTCCTGGGACTTGTCCACTGGCCTCCTCCCCAGAGCCGGCCCTCGCAGATCAGCCCAGTAACAACACCTGTTGTTGACGGGGTGCTGACTGTTGGCGGGGCCACACTTGGTGCCCGCATAGCCTCCCCCCCACCGCCCCGTTTAGGCGGCAGGACAAGCCTGGGAAGTAGAGATTATATACTATCATGGCTGGATGTTACAAATGAGGAGACCGCGGCTAGGAGCGGTCCCAGGTCACGGAGATGGTCAGAGGCAGGGCCGGGATCCAAACCCAGGGGTTGGCCTGAGCAGGGCACTTTTGCTGGGGCGCGCTCCGCACAGTCAGGGACCTGGCCCTGAGTTCCCTGGGCTCTGCGGACGGGACTCCATGCGGAGCTGCAGGAGCTGGGCTGGCGTGGGAAGAAGCTGGGAGGTTTGGGCGGCCCAGGCAGAGCCGCTCACGTCGGTGTCTTTCCTCTCTGGAAGCCTGAAAGGCCGTCAGAAGCCGTTAGAGGATTCGAGACAAAAGGCTTGCTTGGCCTCAGAGGGGCACTTGGGGGACGGCAGACCTGGGACTAGAGCTGCCCCAGGATGGCCAGGGAAGGACGGTGGGTCTCCAAGGTGGAGAGGCTGCTTCTGCTGGAGGATGAATGCCTGCTTGTTGAACTCCCCAGCCCAGATCCAGCCCCTGCTGGCCAGGAGGGAGAGAGAGCCACGGAGGGCTAGTTCTCTGGTGCTGAAAATGCCGACGTCACCCCTGTGCCCTAGGACAACTCAGGCCAGTTAGATGTGGTGGGAGAGGCTCAGAGAGCCTGCGCACCCAGGCCGTGGGCAGAGGCCATGCGCTGCCGTGGAAAGGACACAGGTTTCAGGGTCCACTGACTCTTGGTTGCAGCGCAGGTCATGATCTCAGGGGCCTGGGATGGACCCCCCTGTAACAATGGGCTCCATGCTCAGCAAGTCTGCTTCTCTCTCTCCCTCTCCCTCTGGCCCTCCCTTGACTTGAGCTTGTGTGCCCGATTTCAAATAAATAAATCTTCAAAAAAGAAACAAACAAAAAGAACCCTCTGGGAGAAATCACACACTATCTAACCGAAACAGTTGCTGTCACCTCAGTGCGTCTGCATGCTTTCCCCTATTCAAAGAACGGCTTTATTTTTTAATTTTTCAAAATTTAGTAATACATGACTAAAAAGTCAAAACGTTCTGTGCAGAACAATTCCGAGTAATTTATGTAGATACTCCACCCCCAAGAAGATGGAACGTTAACTCCCCACTCCTTCAGTGTGGGCTTCATGTAATGACTTCCTTCCAAAGAGCACGACGATATAGAAAGGGGGAAGAAAGAATAACATCACAGGGAGAAACCTGAGAAACACCGCTTCAGCCAGGTGATCGAGGTTCCCTCAACCGTGACATTCATAGCACGTACCCTTCACCGGATGTAATGGGAATGGCGTGTCACCTCTGTGGTCTTCCTCCTAAAAGCCCGTAACCCCAGTCTCATCAAGGAAAAACATCAGACGAATCCCAGTTGAGGGAGATTCTACAAAATACCTGACCAGTACTCCTCAAAATTGTCACGGTCATTGGAAACAAGGAAAATATGACAAGTCGTTACAGTCAAGAGGAATCTACAAAGGCATGACAACTAAATGTAATACGATATCATGGATGGACCTCTGGACAGAAAAGGGACATCAGGGAAAATCTAAGGAAATCTGAAACAAGTTTAGACTTTAGCAATAATAATGTATTAATACTGGGGGCGCCTGGGTGGCTCAGTGGGTTAAAGCCTCTGCCTTCGGCTCAGGCCATGATCTCAGGATCCTGGGATGGAGCCCTGCATCGGGCTCTCTGCTCAGCAGGGAGCCTGCTTCCCCCTCCCCTCTGCCCGCGTCTCTGCCTACTTGTGATCTCTCTCTCTGTGTCAAATAAATAAATGCTTTAAAAAAATAATGTTTTAATACTGGTTCACTAATTATAATACAAGTACTATACTCATGTTGACAAGGTCACTGAGTGTGGGGTGTATGGGAACTCGGCACCGTCGCCACAACTCTTCGGTAAATCGAAAACTGTTGTAAAAAATAAGGCTTTTTTAAAAAGTCAAAAGTTCCGGGGCGCCTGGGTGGCTCAGTCATTGGACATCTGCCTTTGGCTCAGGTCATGACCTCAGGGTCGTGGGATTGAGCCCTGCATCGGGCTCCCTGCTCAGCGGGAAGCCTGCTTCTCCCTCTCTCATTCCCCCTGCTTGTGTTCCCACTCTCGCTATGTCTCTCTCCGTCAAATAAATAAAATCTTAAAAAAAAAAAAAAAACTAAAAAGTTTCAAAAAGATATTCAGTGAAAAGTTTCCCTTCTGCTCTTGGTCAGTTGCTCAGTTATCTTCCTGAGCAAACGGTCATGTTTCTTCCCATCGAGGTTCCAGTGAGGCAGCAGGGTTCCAGTGTAAAGCCTGGGCTCCACAACTGGATGGCTGGCTCTCAAGTTTGATCTCTGCCAGTTTCTAGCTGTGTGACCCCAGGCAATTCCTTACCTTCTCTGTGTCCTGTGTCCTCAAAGATAAAGTCCTCATAGGATTATTGGGAGTATTAAATGTATTAATGTATATACTAAGCGCCTTACAAATGGCTGCTTTCATTATTATGAATAAACAAGCAAATGTATTTATGGAGCAAATGTGTTAAGAAAAAATACCCAGGGGTGCCTGGCTGGCTTAGTCGGTGGAGCACGGGACTCTTGATCCCAGGGCTGTGAGTTTGAGCCCCACCTTGGGTGTGGCGATTACTTAAAAATAGAATCTTAAAAAAAAAAAAAAGTGAGAAAAAAATCATAAATAAGGCACACACACAAAATCACTAAGTGCCTTTTCAAGATACTTAGATCATTGGCTAATAACCCCACCTATGGGTCATCCAGAGGAAGTAATTTTGCCTGACATGCTATTTACTATTTATTAGGGCCCAGACCTTACATAAGTTAAGAGGTTAAGCTGCCGAAGATTGCGATATATAGCAAACTAATTTTCTCCGGCAGAACAAAAAAGTGATGCTTTTATTGCCAGGTGGGAATTAAATTTTTTTGTACCTGCCTTTCCAATCCTATTCAAGCATTTTTCTCTCCACTGTCGGTAACGGTTTTTCCTTTCCCTCCTTCATTCCTTCATTCACTAAGTCGTTAAACACACCCTGGTGGTCATTACACGTTTGTATCAGTCAAGTTCATCTTGGTGCAAATTTAACCTTGACAAACAGCATGCCATCACGCTATTCCACCCTTCGATTATTTACGCTTAATACATCTTGATGATAGTTTCATATCAGAACATACAGAGCTTCCTTAACCTTGTTTTACCACTGTATAGAATACATCCTATGGATGCACTATGACCGCAGCCATAAGCAACTTAGCTAGTCCCCTAGCTAAGGTGATGGACACTTTGGTTGTTTTCACTCTGATGATTGCAAACAACGCCGTACGAAAAACATCCCAAGGAGGTTAGCGTAGAAGCATTTGTACAAAGATGAATGGGAAAGCGGGAGGGCTCTAGAAGGCGAAGGAGCCTTAGAGAGGGACTTGATCACCTCCTCCCAGCCTGGCCTCGCTCATCTTCCCCTAATTCTGTGCCTACCTAGCCTCCTCCTCCTCCTGCCTCTTCCTCTCCATCCTGAGCTCCTGGTATCTCCAGACAGGAAGGGCTAGCCTTCGATTCTCTCGGCGCCTGGGCTCTGGCTTGTACTGTCTGGGAGATGCGGGTGCCTTGGAGAGGCGGATCTTGGGGGTTGGGGGCCTGGGGCTGCTGCTGTCCCTGGGCTGCAGCCACTGAGGGCCCATACTCAGCACGCCGGGACGGCCCTGGTAGGGGATGAGGACCCGGGAACCAGGGACTCCCTGCGGGGGCTGGGGGGCGGGGGGAGGGGGCGGGGCAGTGCCGAGCAGCTCTGGCACAGACTTGCTTCGGGTGCCCAGCGCAGGTGGCCGGTCAGGGCACAGGGGGTGGCAGGCCGTGGTGAGGAAGGGACTGGCCAGGCTGGTCGTGATGGTCACGAGGTGGTCCAGGACACCCCCTTCCTGAGGAGACTGGGCAAAGGGGAAGCTCAAGGTGGCCTGCAGTCGCTCTAGGAGAGATGGGGTGGCCTGGGCCTGGGCCCGGGCCTGAGCCACGAGCCCAGCCAAGGCTGGCCACTCGGGCCGGTAATGCCGGCTCAGCTGCTCTATTTGGGGACGCCGCAGCAGCGCCCGGATCCTCTGCACGGTGTCGAAGCTGTCGGTCAGCAGTGCCCACTCTAGGGCCGTCTTGCCCCGCAGAGGATCCACCGCTGTCAGGTCAGCACCTGGGAGGGGTGCAGGAGTGACATGGGATGGGACCGGAGTGGCGACTTGCAGAAGGGCGGATTCTTCAGCAGCGGAACTGATTTGGGGGCGAGGGCAAATCACAGAGGCCCCTCCTGTTGCAGCTGGAATCTGGGAGCCGTGAGCGGCTACAACCTCAGGACAATATCAACCCCAGAGCCCAACCTCCCGTTTAAGACTAAAGAAGAAGGGGCGCCTGGGCAGCTCAGCCAGTTAGGAGTCTGCCTTTGGCTCAGGTCATGATCCCAGGGTCTTGGGATCAAGTCCCGCATTGGGCTCCTTGCTCAGTGGGGAGCCTGCTTCTCCCTCCCTGCCACTCTCCCTGCTTGTGCTCTCTCTCTCCCCGAGATAAATAAATAAAATCCTTAAAAAAAACAAAAACAAAAACCCAAAAGACTAAAGAAGAAAACGTAGACGTCCAGACAATAGAAAAGACTTGAGAGAGACCTGGTTGGGGGGGGAGGGTGTCTCCAAACCTGGAGCAGAATAAGGATCTCGTGAGCCAAGGAAGGGATGGTGGGTAGGTTGCCCATGACAGGGGAGGTCTGAGCGGTACCTGCTGGGCAGGTGGAGGGGGGTCCTGTGGGCCCCCACTCCTCATTCTTCTCCTCATCACCACACCCCTCTAATCTGGGGTGGGGCGATAGCAGTCACTTTGGGATAAAAGGAGGTTGCAGATTTTCTCCCTTCTCCCCCAAACAGTCGAATGGGATAGGGAAAGGGAGAGTTGGAGGCTGGGGGCCCCCAAAGTGACCAACAGAGGGCAATCCCACCTGAAGGAATAGTGGAGGCCCAAGATTTCATGAGCGGTGTGGACTTTACCCCAGAAAAACTCCACTCGGCTGCATATGCCTCAACTACGTATCATCATGTCCCTGAAACCCTGGCTTGTCAGAGATGGAAGTCATCCCAGAGAAAACCAACACCCTCATTATACTGGTAAGGCCCAGAGAGGGAAGGCATCTGCCCAGGGTCACTCAGCTAGTGGCAGAGCCAAGACTAGAACCCAAGAGTCTGGTTCCAGATATCAGCGTTTTTTGTTTTTCTGGCTGGTCGAGGTTTTCCTCCCAAGCTTTCTTTTCTAAGACCAACATTCACAGCGTAAACAGAGACAGCAATAGCTGCACTTTGTTGATTCTGAGAAGCTCAAGCACACTCCCCTCCTCCAGGAAGTCGGCCTAGATTCAACCTCCATCTCCACCTCCCTTCTCTCCTTCACTATACAGCTGACTTAGCGTCAGGCTGGAAGGCTTAGGGGAGGGACTGGAGGTCACAAATCCCGGTCCAGGTCCCATGCACCTGCCATGAGGAGGGCAGCCACGCATTCCGAACGGTTCCGCACAGCCGCCTTCATCAGTGCCGTTAGCCCCCGCTGGTCTCGGCGCTCCAGGTCCAGGCCCGGGTAGTAGTTGAGCAGGAGACTCACCAGAGGCACGTGGCCTGCAGGGCACCAAGGACGGAGCTTAGCTCTCCCCGAAAGAGGGTGATGAAGCCCCAAACTCACCCTCCACCAAACAGTCTCTGCGGTGGGAGAAAGTCATACAAAAATTATGGGATTGTGACCCTGTCTGAAGTGGGGGAAACTGGTGGAAGGTAAGGTCAACAGTCTCTCACCTGCTTGGGCAGCCAGCATGAGGGCGGTGTCCCCTTCTTTATCCTGCTGGTTCACATCGAGGAAAGGGCAGCGGCTGAGCAGAGCCACAACACTCTGGAAGCCTCGGTAGCAGGCAACCATGAGACCTGTCTGGGGGAGGGGCAGCTCAGCCCTTGCGCTTTTCCCCAGGATCTCCTTGGGGCCCCTGTGCCCTCTAAACCCACGTCCATCCCACAGATGTTCAGCCTCGGTTTAGACCCACCGTCACCCCCTGCCTTCCTTCAGTGGATCCAGGCACTGGATGAATGTCCTGCCGCGAGGACACAGGTTTGCTCTAGCTGCCCGGGGAAACCCCTGGGGTAGCTCACCCTTCCGTTGCCATCCACCTGGGTGGCCTCTTCTGGGGAAACCCCACCATCCAACGTGGCTTGGAGCTGGACAGGGTCATTGTGGACACAGGCCCAGTACAAGGCCCCCAGCCTAGAGCCTGGGGCAGAGGGCTCCTGGTCGGCGGGGCAGGACGAAGCCGCCGACATGCCCAGCCCTCCCCTGTGCAACCGCCGCTCTCCCTCTTCCAGCCGGGGGGCAAGAGGGCCCGTTCCTCAGCCTCGTGCAGCTGGCATCTATAACACAGAATAGAGGGGAACCGTGTCTCCCTGTACCCCAGGGAAGGGTCCCAGCACCCCACCCACCTTAAGAGAGGACAAACTGTGGGCAGGAGCCCTAAGAGTGGTTCGCTGTGAGGATCCCAGTAAGAGTCAAGGAGAGGGGCGGTCTTCTCTTTCCCACGGGACCTTACCCGGGTGTGGAGGCTCCCTAGGAGGCAGTCACTGCCGGGGGGCCATAGCATCCCCCAGACTCCTGGGAGCACACTCGCGGGATCTCCAGGGCGGCCCGAGAAGGACTCTCTCTCCCCAGGAAGCAAGGCAGGTAACAGATGGCTGGACTTAGGGAAAGATCTGCTGCAAATAACCCGGGGCTGAGCTGGATCAAGCTGGGTCAGTAGCGGACGTGGGGGGGCGTGGCGGGGGGGGGGGAGGCGCCGGGTGCTCTCCTCTCGCAGAGACCCACACGGCCTGAGAGCCTGCCCCTGAGTGGGCGGGGCCTATCACGGAGGCTCCTCCCCCGCGGAGGTGGGGTAAGACCCCGCCGCCCCGGGAACCCGCTCATTTTCCCCCTCCTGCAGCAGTAACAGACCTTTCGAAGGTGGGAAGGGTCCCGACCCAGCCGGGTAAGCCGGAAGTCCTTTTCCCTTTCGCGGAGCCAGGGTGGTGGAAGCAGAGAGTTCGAGTGCAGACATCACGATGAACAGGGCCTGGGACCGGGGAATGTGGGGCTCAGGAAGTCACCTGCTCCTTTTTTTTTTTTTTTTTTTTAAGGTTCTGGGGAAATTAAAACATAAAGAAATGTCTAATTAGGATGACAGAAATTACGATATAGTTAAGATTCATGGACTAGTTTTGGTATGGTAAATTCAGTGTGGAATATTTAGATTGCATTAAAATTAACAATAATAGAATTAAATTATTTACAATTATTTGTTAATAATTATTGAACCATCCTTTAAAGTAAATTAAAACTGGGACGCCTGGGTGGCTCAGTGGGTTAAGCCTCTGCCTTCTGCTCAGGCCATGATCTCAGGGTCCTGGGATCAAGCCCCACATCCGGGCTCTCTGCTCAGCAGGGAGCCTGCTTCCCCCTTCTCTCTGCCTGCCTCTCTGCCTACTTGTGATCTCTCTCTGTGTCAAGTAAATAAATAAAATCTTGAAAAATAATAAAGTAAAACTAAATATTAATTTAGTCATAAAACTATATGATTTAGTTAAAAATATAAAACTAAATATTAAATTTAATAGATCAGTTTTGGACCTTGGGTGTAGAAAACGGAGCCAACCATGTTCATCTGTTTATATCACTTCCACCATCAGCATGTGTGAGACCTTTTTTTAATTTTACTTGATTTATCTCTGTCATCCCTGATCCCCACAGCCCATTTTGCTCCTGCTTCCCTTTATCAATTGGCACTTATATATTCTTGAAAATGTACATTGCATTAAAAAAGGTAGTGTTGGTTTATGTATGTTTTTTCGTCAGTTTCAGAGGTAGAGTTTAGTGATTCACCTCTTACACATAACACCAGTGCTTATTACATCAAGTGCCCTCCTTAATGCCCATCACCCAGTTAGTTATCCCTTCCCCCACCTCCCCTCCAGCAACCCTCAGTTTGTTCCCTAGAGTTAAGAGTTTCTTATGGTTTGTCTCCCTCTCTGATTTCATCTTATTTTATTTTTCCCTCCCCTCCTCTATGTGGTTTATATACGTTGTTTTTTTTTTCCCAAAGATTTTATTTATTTGACAGAGAGAAACACAGCGAGAGAGGGAACACAAGCAGAGGGAATAGGAGAGGGAGAAGCAGGCTTCTCGCCGAGCAGGGAGCCTGATGCGGGGCTCGATGCTGGGCTCGATGTGGGGTTCAATCCCAGGACCCTGGGATCATGACCTGAGCAGAAGGCAGACGATTAACGACTGAGCCACCCAGGCGCCCCTGGTTTATGTTGCCTTCTGTGCAGTGTATCTGTGAGGCGTGTCTTTCGTTTTAAGTAACCAAAAGCTGGTCTCTGTGGTGTGGTGGCTGCCAACATTGATCCAAGACTCCTTTTCGTGTTTCTTCTGAATTACAGAAGCTGGAAAACCAAAACGACACTTCCTCGATTCCCTTGAGCTAGGAATCCGTGATTGAGGTTCTTGTGCAAGACATAATTTTGGAACAGAGCGAAATACCATGGGACATCTGTTTTGCTGTCACAAAGCAGGACAGATGTAGCGGGGCTCTGGTGAGTAGCTTCCTGATTCATCAGCTTCCTCTAGTAGTGACTGTTGCTTCCCGATCACAGGCAGCGGTCATGTGCTTCTCAGAGCTGGGAGTTGTTTCTGAACTTAGAACCTGTTTCTCCATTCCTTTATGTCTAAACTAGCCAGATCTATTTCTGTTGCCTACTGTTGAACCCTAACGGCCCCAAGTGGCTTAACCAAATAGGGGGTTATTCTTTGCACAAGATTAAGAAGTTCGGGGATAAGTTGTTGGTGTTGATATAAACTGATGATGGCAGGGCCTTCTCTGGGAGCCTCTTGACTTTTCCTCATGGCCACAAGATGGCTACTGTCCCTCTAGCCATCATAGTAAAATCTGCTGAATGCATGCAACAGAATTCTGTGCAGCAATTAGAAGGCATCTACTACATTATGTGTTAGATATCACTAATTAGAGGACACAACCCCTATCTATGACCCCCCCCTTCTCTCTAGTCACGTTTTAGTTAAGTGTGACCGTGGAACACAGTTTTGGCCAGTGAAATGCAAGCAGTAGTCTAATGGGTAAGGCTCCTGGGAAAATCTTTGTTTTCTTGATAAATGAAATGGGGCATATCCTTTACCTTTCTTTCTTTCTTTCTCCCCCCTTCTTCCTGCTGCATAAAGTCCCATAGTGAGCATCCACTAGATTTTTTTCCTTTTTTTTCAGATTTTAGTTATTTATTTGGGGGGGGGGAACACAAGCAGGGGGAGTGGGAGAGGGAGAAGCAGGTTTCCTGACGAGCAGGGAGCCCAATGCGGGGCTTGATTCCAGAACTCTGGGATCATAACTTGAGCTGAAGGCTGATGCTTAACGACTGAGCCACCTAGGTGCCCCCATCAGATTTTTCCTCTTCTTCCAGTGTTGCACACCTAGCTGCCTCCAACTTTCTGCCACTTCAAAAACATCCTGTATAGGTCTAGCAGACCCACGACAGAGTGCCCCTGAGGCTGCTAGGTCAGGGGGCGCGTATATGCTTACTGAGCAGGTACTGTCAGATTGCGCTCTTGTTTGCCTCGTGCCCACCGGCAGTGCATAAAAGCCTCCTACATCCTTGGCCGTGCTTGTAATTTTCAGCCTTCACACTTTTGTCAATCTGATCGTACAGAACTATAAGGTGATATCACTATTTTACACTGGATTTTTTTTCTGCTTTATCAACAAGGTGAGCATCTCTCCAAATACCTGCCTTCCTGCAGACTGCCTATTTTTAGCCTTTGTCCGATGTTTTGTTGTTTTCCTAGCTTTTTCTTACTGCTTTTTCAGGAATTCCTTTTAATATTCTAGATAACAAACCTATCATCAAATAGGCTTTAGATGTCACAACCGTACTATGTACATTTCTGTTTGCTTTACCTGTGGTGAGCTTCACTGAAAGAAATCTTGATTTGGGGGCACCTGGGTGGCTCGGTCGGTTAAGCATCTGCCTTCGGCTCAGGTCACGATCCCTGGGTCCTGGGATGGAGCCCTGCAGCATTGGGCTCCTTGCTTAGCAGGGAACCTGCTTTCCCCCCACCCCTCCCACTGCTCATGCTTCCTCCCTCTCTCTCTCTCTCTATCTCAAATAAATAAATAAAATCTTTTTTAAAAAAAATCCTGAATTTCGATGTGGTTAAATTCATCAAAATTTCTCCTTATACTTTGTGCGTTTGGGTCCTGTTTAAGAAGAACTTCCCATAGGACACCTGGGTGTCTCGGTCAGCTAAGTATCTGCCTTCGGCTCAGGTCATAATCCCAGGGTCCTGAGATCGAGTCCCACACTGGGGCTTCTTGCTCAGTGGGGAGCCTGCTCCTCCTTCCTCTGCCTGTCTTTCCCCCTGTTTGTGCTCTCTCACTCTCTCTCTGTCAAATAAGTAAATAAAATCTGGAGGGGAAAAAAAAAACACTTTTTACTCCAAGATCAAAGATCTTCACTTCTTTTATTGATCTTGTACTTTTATTTTTCATAATTAAGTCTTTAACTGTAAACATCTGAAATTTAGTCATATATAGTGTGAAGAAGGGATCTGTTATGGGCTGACTTGTGTCCCCTTAAAATTTGTAACTTTAAACCCTAACCCTCAGTGTAACTGTACTTGGAGATGAGACCTTTGTGGACATACTTATAATTAAATGAGGTCGGTACGCCTGGGTGGCTCAGTCAGTTAAGCCTCTGCCTTCAGTTCGGGTCATGATCCCGGGGTCCTGGGATCAAGTCCTGCACCAGGCTCCTTGCTTGGTGGGGATCCCACTTTTCCCTCTGCCCCCTCCCCTGCTCATGCTTGCTCGCTCTTTCTGACAAATAAATAAATAAAATCTTTTTAAAAAATTAAACAAGGCCATGGAGTGGGGCCCAAATCCCACAGGATCGCTGTCCTTTCAAGAAAAGGAAGAGACACCAGAGCTCCCTCCTGCTCCCCACCCCCAACCCCAACCCTGTGTGAGCACAGTAGACAGACCAAGTGAGGACACAATGAGGAGCCTGCCATTTATAAGCCAAGGAAAGAGTCCCCACCAGAAACCAACCCTGCTGGCACCTTGAACTTGGATTTCCAGCCTCCAGAACTGCAAAAATAAATTTCTGTTGCTTAAAACATCCAGTCTGTGCTATTTGTTGTGGCAGCTCAAGCAGACTCATATAAGATCCAACCTCATTTATATAGAACTTGATAGAAACTTTGGGTTCTCTTTAATGTCTCCTGTTGGGTTCGAGTTGTCAGAGAGACCACCTCTGCAGACCGTTCTTCTGCCGATGCCCGTTGCACTACCCCAGGTCTGTAGTCCATCTGACTACCCGACAGGGCGCTCACCCTGTCTGGTTTTCTTTTTCAAAACTGATTTTTATTCTTCTGTATAAAATTGCAAACAAGTCTGTTTCCCTTTAAAGCGTGTCTTTTTTCTCTTGCTGCCTTTACTTTTTTTCAAAGATTTTACTTATTTTTACAGAGGGGGGCACAAGCAGGGGGAAACGCAGAAGAGGGAGAAGCAGGCTCCCCGCTGAAGAGGGAGCCGGATGGGGGGCTTGATCCCAGGACCCCTGGATCATGACCTGAGCCGAAGGCAGACACCCAGCTGACTGATCCACCCAGGCACCCTTTCTGCTGCCCTTAAAATCTTCTCTTTGTCTGTAGTGTTCTGAGGTTTTCTTTTCTTTTCTTTTCTTTTCTTTTCGTTTCTTTTCCTTCCTTCCTCTTTCTTTCTCTCTTCCTTTGTTTCTTTCTTTTCTTTTCTTTCAAGGTTTTATTTATTTATTTGACAGAGAGAGAGAGCACAAGCAGGGGGAGTGGGAGAGGGAGAAGCAGAATCCCCGGTGAGCAGGGAGCCTGATGTGGGGCTCCATCCCAGGACCTGGAGATCATGACCCAAGCCAAAGGTAGATGCTAAACTACTGAGCCACCCAGGCGCCCTGATTTTACTCTTTAAAAATAAAGAAATAAAAATGTCAAAATAAATAAATAAATAAATAATAAAGTTTTACTCTTATGGGTAGGTATGGATTTCTAATGGTTTATCTTTCTTTGTGTTTTTTTTTTTTTTTAATCTATCCTGCTTTTGGACCCATAAGTTGTTGTCCTTTATCGATGTTGGAAAATTTGGAAATCTATTAAATTCACCTTGGTTCTGTCAAAGATAAAGACAGTGGATATTGTGGGGCATCTGGCTGGCTCAGTCAGAAGAGCGTGAGACCCTTGATCTTGAGGTCATGAGTTCGAGCCCTACATTGGGTATAGAGATTACGTAAATAAATAAAACTTAAAAAAAAAAAAAAGACTGCAAATTGAAGCTCAAGTTTGCCTAATTCAATAAATATTTTCAAACTAAAGCAGATTCTTTGATTTCTTTTCTTCTCTGAGATCCTGCCTTCCCTTAGATTTTAACCTAATAAAGTCTTTTTTTAAAAAAAGATTTATTTATTCATCTTAGAGAAAGTGAGAGAGTGCAGGCATGTGCAAGGAGAAGTGGAGGAGACAGAGGGAGAGGGAGAGAAAAACTCAAACTCATTGAGCGTAGAACTTGACATAGGCCTCGATCCCATGACCCTAAGATCACCACCAGAATGAAAACCAAGAATTGGACACTCAACTGACTGAGCTACCCAGGCGCCTACCCCCCAAATAAATTCTTGCTATCTGACCAGCTCTTTTTTTTTTGGCCAGCTCTTTTAGAATAATTTTTATTTGGTATTTTAACTAGCATTTTTACTGTTTTACTCAGAAATATCAGTCCAGAGTCCAGCCAGTCATGTTATTGGACACAGATTTTCTTCTAATCTTAATTAATTAAAAAACAACCTAATAGTAATATGGGGGAAAGACGAAAGACGTGGTAATTAATTCATAGAAGAAATACAAATGCCCAATAAACATATGAAAAGATGCTTAATCTCACAAGTAAGCAGGAAAAGGCAAATTAAAATAATAATGAAACATTGCTTTTGGCCCATCAGCTTGGCAAAAATTAAACATTAATAATATTAAGTGGTTACACTGTTGGGGAAATGTAAATTAGTGAGGTATTTTTGGAAGGCATTTTGACAGTATCTATCAAAATACAAATGTACATACACATGATCCCAAAAATTCTGCTTTTAGAAATCTTTCCCAAAACAGTACTTACATATGTGAACAAAGATATACTGTATATCCTTTGCAGCACTGTTTGTAATTATAAAAAAGAAATTTAGAAATGACTTAAATGGGGGAGCCTGGGTGGCTCTGTGGGTTAAAGCCTCTGCCTTTGGTCAGGTCATGATCTCAGGGTCTCTGCTCAGCAGGGAGCCTGCTTCCCCCTCTTTCTCTGCCTGCCTCTCTGCCTACTTGTGATCTGTCAAATAAATAAATAAAATCTTTAAAAATAAATAAATAAATAATACGATAGATCCATACCGACTGCTTGGAAAATATCTCTGAGACGTGTTAATTGAAGAGAAAAAAGCCATATATATATATATATATACATGAAGTGTGTGTGTGTGTGTGTGTGTGTGTGTGATTGGCTAACTTACATGTATGTAAATGCATAGAAAGGACTGGGAACAGTAGTTGTCAACATGGGGTGGCCCATGTAATCACTTAATCACTTTAAGTGATTACACTTAATTACTTATCACTTAATCACTTTTCAAAAAATAGTAGCAGGGCGCCCGGGTAGCTCAGCCGGTTAAGCACCTGACTCGTGTTAGCTCAGGTCATGATCTCAGGGGGCCCTCAGTGGGGAGTCTGCTTGGGATTCTCTCCCTCTGCCCATCCTCCCACGTCCTTGTGCATGTGAGTGCACGTATGCTCTCTTTCTCTCTCTCAAATAAATAAATCTTTAAAACAAAACCAACCAAACAAACAAAATAGTAGGGCCACCGGGCTGGCTCAGTTGGTTGAGCGGCTGACTCTTGGTTTCCACTCGGTTCAGGATCTCAGTGTCCTGGGATCGAGTCCCGAAGCTCGGCTCCCCACTCAGCAGGGAGTCTGCTTGTGGGATTCTCTCTCCCTCTCCTTCTGTCCCTTGCTCAGCTCTCTCTCTCTCTCTCTCTCTCAAATCAATCAATCAATCAATCAATCAATCTTCTTTAAAAATAATAAAACAAAACAAAAAACAGTAGGGGCAGCTGGCTGGCTCAGTCGGTAGAGCATGCAACTCTTGATCTCAGGTTTACGAGTCTGAGCCCCACATTGGGTGTAGAGATTACTTAAAAAAAATAAAATAAAATTTAAGAATTAAAATTTAAAAAATTAAATCTCCCCCATGCGATTCTAACACGTAGCCGTCTGAGGATTTTTGTAAAGAATGACCTGTGTCGGGACGCCTGGGTGGCTCAGTTGGTTGAGCAGCTGCCTTCGGCTCGGGTCATGATCCCGGCGTCCTGGGATCGAGTCCCGCATTGGGCTCCTTGCTCGGCAGGGAGCCTGCTCCTCTCTCTCTGCCTCTGCCTGCCTCTCTGCCTGCTTGTGTTCTCTCTCTGTTAAATGAATAAATAAAATCTTAAAAAAAAAAAAAAAAGAATGACCTGTGTCTGGGACGCCTGGGTGGCTCAGTCAGTTGAGTGTCTGCCTTAGGCTCAGGTCATGATCCCAGGGTCCTGGGATCGAGTCCCACATCAGGCTCCCGCTCAGTGGGGAGCCTGCTTCTCCCTCTGCCTGCTCCTCCCTCTGCTTGTGCTGTCTGACAAATAAATTTAAAAAATCTTAAAAAAAAAAAAAAAGAATGACCTGAATGAAAGCGTTGCCAGTGGTTAATTTAAGGGAGGAGAATAGAAGTGAGGTGAAAGGGGACCTTCATGTTTTGTTTTTTTCAAGTTATATGATGTTTGAATCTTCCACCAAGATAATTACTACTTCATGACAAAAGGAAAAAAAAAGAGTATATACATACATATATGCATATATGTATGTATCTTTTACATATATGTATGTATATTTTACATATATGTATATATGTATGTATATTTTTCTATTTTTAGGAGGCTCCTTGCCCAACCTGAGACTCGAACTCATGACCCCCAGATCAAGAGTTGCCGGCTCTACTGACTGAGCCAGCCCCTCCCCCCACCCAACCCCTCCTGAACACAGGGTTCATCACTTCTCAGTGTACCTCTGAACGAACTTCACTCATTCAATCATTTGTTCAATAACTATGAACTGAAACCTGCTTGGGCTTGTGTCAGGCACATACTCTGACTCTTCTCGTGAGCTACCGTTAATCTTGTTCTTGGCTGTTTCCCTCACCCTGGTCATCTGTCTCCTCATCCAGCACAGTGTTGGCCACTCAGGGAAGGGGAAGTAAGTCCCCTGACAGTTTCTCCTCTGGCCTGAAGAACCCTGTCCCCCGCCCCCCCAGTACCATTCAGCAATGACTGCAGAAGGATAGGAGACTTTAATCTGTGCTGAGAGGCCCCAAGGACGTCTGACTAGGTAAAAGGGAATTTCACATTTTGCTTTTCAAATGATCTTCCTCCAAGCCCTGACCACCCCCAGCCTCAGCAAGAGTCCTGCTCACCAAGGCCACTCTCCGCCAGCAGGTGGCAGCCCTGGGCAGGACTTGGGACAGCATCCCCATCCGCAAGGAGGCTAAAGCGGAGGGTCCATGCGTTGGATGCAGGGGCAAGGTCTTGGCAGAGCGGGTACACAGGAGGAGCGGGACGAGGTCCATTTTTGATCCCAAAGCACGATAGAAAGGGGAATTATTTCTGTGGATCAGCTTTAGTCGACCTGGTTGGGCACCCAGAAAGTTTGTAAGGCTTCTTCTACCTTCTGCCTGCAGCCATGCTCAGGTCCCTGGTGCCCTGTCCAAGCCTCTGTCCTCAGGCAGACTGTATGCTGGTCCCTTCCCACCCCACCCCCCTTGTCCAGTTCCCCAAGGCTGGGTCTTGACCCTCCCTGTGTATGTCTTTGCTGATAGGGATGATTGTGGTAGAGGGGGACTGGCGGTTGCTAGTTAATGTGTAAAATAATGGATCACCTCCTGGGTATTATGGGTACATTTCAGACTTCTATAGTCTCAGTGTGGCAGTCTTAAGGATTAGCAGTGAGGGTTATCCTCCTTTTGATCTCTTAGCTGCTGGGCTCTGATAGGAGTGCACCAGAATGCTCTTTTTTTTTTTTTTTTTTTTTGCCTACTCCAACTTCCCTTCAATCTCCATCTCTTCACTGCTTCTGTCAATCTGTCTTCTTTCTGTCTGCCCGACTTCACCTCTTCTGCATCTTTTCAGTTTTGATCTTTCTCGTCGCACTGTCTGGATCTTTCCATCTATCTATCCCTCTAACAATCTCGCTTAAGCCCTGATAACATACATTGTCTCGGGCACCAGCTCGATTCTCTCTCTCTCTCTCTCTCTCTCTCTCTCTCTCCCTATCTTGTCTCTGACCGTGATGCCGTATCTCTAGCCATCTAATGCTTTGGTCTGGGTTTGCAGGAGTCTTGACTTGTGGAATTCAATCAGAAGGGAAGGGGGAGATTTCTCAAATCTACAGAGAAAGAACTCAGCAAACTCTTGAGTCAAGTTTGGAGCAGAGGCCAGTCACCGTTAGGGGACAAAATGTACTGTCATCTCAACCTCTGCTCTTCTTTCAGGTTCTTTTTCCAGCACAAGCCCCCTCTTCCCTACAGGCCTGGTGGCAAGTACAGCTGGGGCCAGCAGTCAGTGAGGAAAGAGCCCGCCCCCGCCTAAGGACTAGACATGCGATGGGACCCAGCACGGTTGATGGAGAATGGAGGAGGTGACCTCTGACCGCAGCTCTGGCCCCTTCTGGGGGTCCCCCATGACCTGCCATAGGTCATGCCCCCTCCTCCCCTACCATGATCTACATCACAAAACCCATAGCTCATAACTCAATGCCAGCCAGGGAAGTCTGGGATTGATTTAGGGCCCCCTCTGACCAGTTCACCCCCACTGGACTATGGCCCTTGGGGTGGAGGTGGGGATGAGGGTCATGGGTGAAGTTCAGGCAGGAGGGTCCTGACTACCACCACATCGTACCTGTTGCACTCTTAGTGGATTTGCTGGGGGGGCGGGGAAGGGCCCAAACACAGGAGTTCAAGGTTCTTACTGATTAGCCGCTCTCTTTGGCTCAGCTCAGGGCCATGGTGTAGGTGTTCAAGGACAGTGTCCTCATGATTCGGGCCCCAGGAATCCTATAAAGCAAAGAGATTCTTGTTACCCATTAAGAGGGCAGTCTGGTAAGTCATCAGTAAGTGCCCCCAGCTGCCCCCAATCTTAGCTACACTGAGCTACTCAGAGCCAGGACTCCCCATC
Source organism: Nasua narica (assembly GCA_028533885.1). Classification (NCBI taxonomy): domain Eukaryota; kingdom Metazoa; phylum Chordata; class Mammalia; order Carnivora; family Procyonidae; genus Nasua; species Nasua narica. Next base: position 64,902,670 of record CM052807.1, on the reverse strand, counting down.
CTGGGGTTTCATAGTCCAGGGCCCATTCAATGTATATCTTTCCTGATGCATTCCTTGTTGTCAGTTTCTATCCATCCGCCCTTCACCCTTCTGTTCTGGAGATACCAGGAAAGAACTTCTTCTACTTGGAATATTTCGAACTTTTTTGGCCATCACTCACAGTAAAATACATCTGCCTCGGGCCCCAGGACACAAGAACATCCGAAGAAGTAAAAGCAAAAGTTTTACATAACATTGTGATGCATGTGATATTTTCTTTTTTCCTTTTTTAAGATTCTATTTATTGAGAATAATTCTCAATTATTATTCTCAAATATCAAAAAACTCCCTGTTTTATAAAGAGAAAACCCATATTATCTTCACGAAAGCAAGTGAGAAGGTAGGGCAGGGTTTTTCATCTACCTATTTATAGAGAAGCCCATGCAGATTCTGAGGGGTTAACCGACCTGCTTGAGATCCCCCAAACCGGTGAGTGGCTTAGACCGGACCCCATGCTGGGCTTCCACTTACTGGTTTGCAGCCCCTCCAAGCCACACAGCTTCTCTCCCTCCCTCTCCTCCACAGCCCTCCCCACTGACACCATTGTCTCTTTCCAGTTTGAAGGCCATCCCCTTCCTCGAACATGAGGGACAGAGCAGCTGAGTAATTCTGTTTTCTTGTCATCTGTTAACACTGCACCATCTGCCAGTCCTCCTCTCCCAGAGAGGCCGGAGCAGGGGAGGCGGCTGCTTTCCCCGGGAGTCTGGACCTCCAGGCGCCCCTCGCCAAGGAACTCAGAATACTCCCAGAAAGCTGATTTTTCTGCTGGATCCCAATAGCAGTGGGGTAGACTTACAGGGATGTGTAAGGGAGCGGAGCAGGATGGGAGGAAGGACTTTCTGATGTCAGAGGGATAAAACAATAGCACCCACCCCTCCCTCTCCCCCATGGTCAGGGTCCAGTCTTTGGGCCTCCACACCTTCACCGTGGTGCTGGTGATGCTTCTGAGCTGCAGGCCGCCGCTCTGGGTGAGGACAGAGCAAATCCACCTTACAGGGAGCCCAGGAAGATTTATGGGGCCTTGGGTGTGGCGGGCTGTTACTCAGCCTCTGACTTTCTAATCCCCCAGTCTCCTCACCCACCCCGCCTCCTCCCCAAGAGGGCCTTTGTGCAGGACAATGAGGAATCTATAAATTCCGGGGGACAGGGATGTGGGGGAGGGGAGCAGCGGTCATCTCAGCCCAGCATAGACAGCAAGGGGTGGCCTCCATGGACCTGCCACGTCTCCTGAGATCCACATTGGAGCCCCAAGAGAAAGGTGGCCAAGCCTTACCACTGTCTTTTACAGATGAAGAAACTGAGGCTCAGAGGGTGAGGGGGGCTCCAGTCCCTACTTCATTTCCTCCATCTTTCACTCATGCATTTATTTTCCCCTGGCCTTTCCCTCACTCAGGCGTTCACTCAACGAACACCTGTATTCACTCAACAAACACCTACTGAGTATAAACTCCTTGCCGGCCACATACGCAGAACTGGTAGACCCCGGTCCCGCCCGCGCGCCTCCCCCCCCAGGGGCACACAGCAGGGGACTGACTCAAGAGGAGCCCAAGTATGGCTCTATCCCCAGCTTCTCGGGCCAGCAGCGGGCACCCTTTCCCTACTCCCTTCCCTCCACAGCCCGGTGCAGCTGATGAAGCATTTTCATGAGCATTTTAAAATTTAATCCCAGTGACAGCTCAGGCAGCTTGGTGTTATGTAAGCCTTCCCCGGCATTTTGCTACTGTGGCCCCAAGCCGGTAAGCGGTTGCCCAAGATCACCCCTCCAGTGGGTGGCAGAATACCGGACCCAGGCCTTCACCTCTGCAACACAGCTGCACCCCTGTGTGCCGTGGGGACCCAGGGCAGGAGCACGCGCCGTGGTCCTAGACTTCCTCTTCTACCTACTTGCCCAAACTAGTCCTGTGTCCCCCACCCCTGCCCCCCATGCTGATCTTCCCTAATGCTCTGTCCTCCTGAGCCCCCGCAGCGGGCTCGCCTGTGTATTTACTCAGTGCGCCCATCTGTTGTCGGATAATCAACTCAGTCCTTATGATGCCTGAAGGTGTTTGCTGAATGGCCACACATTCTTGTGTGTTTCCTCGAACGTCTCTGCTTGTAAACTTGTAAACCGAGGATGTTAGGACCTACTTAGTTGTACGAATTAAATCAGTAAAGCCACGTAAAGCACTCAATGCCTGGCACATGTTTAGTCTTGGCTGCTAAGTTTATAGATACTGGAAACCACAGGCCTGCCCATATGTGAGGCATTTGGGTGAAACGCAGGTGAATATAGGGGTTTGCAGCTGGCTTCTCCCAGGGAGGGACCCCGTTAAAAGTGATCAAATGGACGGTAGCCAATTCATTCCCCAGGGACTCCCACATTCCTTAACTGCATGATGTACGTTGAGCATCTCCTAGGTCTCTGCCAAGCACGGTGCTAGCGGAGAACAAGAGAGACACGTGCATTCATCAAGTTGGCATTCTGGGAAGTGAAACAGACCACAAACCAAGTGAATAAAGACGATAATTACAGAAAGCAGTTAAGTCCTGAAGAAATAGACACGGTTAAGTGACACAATAGATCAGGCAACTGGGTGTGAGGCTGCTGTAGTATCGTGGTCAGAATTAATGGGGAGGTGACATCCCTAGGAAGGCTCCGGGCACAGTGTTCCAGGCAAAGGGAATGGCAAGACCAAAGCCGGAGGTGGGAAAAACTTGTCAAGTTCAAGGAACAGAAAGGCAGCCAGTGGGAGCGGCATCTGGACAGAGGGGAGAACGATCTAGAAGAGGTCAGCACAGGCAGGAACCAGGGTAAGGAATTGGGGCCTTCCTCCAAGGGAAGCCATGCAGAGTTGTTAGACAGGGAGTGACATGTTCTGATTTTTTTTTTCTGCCCTGATTGGTATTTTTAATAGTCCCCCTGGAAGCTGTGTGAACTGATGGTCCCGGAGCCAGGAGAGTAGACAGGAGCCTTTGCAGATGTACAAGGAAGGAAGAGGGGCTTGGACCCTGGATGGGGATGGGGAGCGGGGGCTGATCCAAGATAGATCTTAGAGACAGAAGGGACAAACTTTGCCAGTGGACAGGACAACAGGATCTGGATGGAAGTAGATTTCAGGAAGAAGGAACCAGGGAAGCTCAATTGGTAGAACTGCCCCTGTTCTGAGCCATGAGAGTCCCCCCGCTCTCTTTGGCCCTGTCCCTGAGCCACCCAAGCCAATTCTAGCCATTTGCTCTCCTCAGTCTGCAGTCAGCAGCCTTAAAGCGGGGGCAGCCCAGACTTGCTCATTCAGGCTCTTTTCGAGAAAAGGTGCCCCTTGCCTTCCTTCCAGAAAGAGCAGCACCTGCCAAGGCACAAGACTTGGACTTCAAACCCCTTTTAATCCCTCCACCCGGCCCTTGTTTAGGTTGCGACCTGCACAACCGTACAACTCCCCTCTCCCCAGCCTGGACCACCGGCCCAACCTGAAAATCCTCGGAGCTCTGAGACCTGCAGGCGCTGGGCTTGTTGGGACACGAGCCTGGAGCCTGAAAGCACTCTGGGACTGGCTGGGAACGAGAAGGTGGGGCTCGGCCTTTCCTGAGGGAATCTCCCAGCCCCGTTCCCGGGGGAAGGAAGTCCCCTCCCGGGCCTGGCGCCCCCGCCCGGCCTCCGCCGGCTAGCCCGCCGCTGAGGCCGCCACCCCTCCCGCCCGGGAAAGCGCACTCAGCCGGTCTTCCGGCCTCAGGCTACGGGCGGGGGAGGGTCCGAGCCGTAATTGCTGCCATCTGCTCCCTCCCCTCTCCCTCTTCCTCCCCCCTCCCCGCCTGGGGGAGGGGCCGAGGCGCTCCGCACGCCTCTCTGACGGGCGCGCCCGGGTCCCCGGGGGCAGGAGGTCCGAGTGCCCCACGAGCCCCCCGGAGTGGGGTGTGAGTGCTGGGGGGGGTCCCGAGAGCGCGCCCACCGCCTCTCTTTGGCAGGGGCTGAGGGGCCCCCGAGGGGAGGCACCCCGCTTTGGTAGACACCGAAACCCAGCATTCGTTTCTGCCCCTCGCCGGGTAGGGACCCCCGAAGGGTCTTGGGCGCCCACGACGTTTTCACGGGTCGGTGGTTAATGCCGGCCTTGGGACACTGAGGCATCGATCTCTGTCTGCACAGGACGGCTGTGACTGTGGGCGAGAAGCGGGGGACCCAAGACCAGAGCCTGGAGCCCGGCGGGCCCGGCGGGCGGGGGGGGGGGGGTGGAGGAGGATGCTCGAGGCCAGAACTTGGTCCTCAGACGCAAGGGGCTAGGCTGAAATTCCTCCCAGTTACTACTCACTCAGTTACTACTCACTCGGGGGATCAGGAGTATGTTCCTTAGAGCCTGAGAGTCCTCAGAGTTTATTTCCTCGTGCATAAAAACAGGATCCCCAGGACCTACCTGCCAGGGGATTCCACAGAGGGCCAGTTGCTAGTCCTGGGGAGATGGGGGGTTTGCTGCTGGGCCTGGCTTGGCAGAGCCCCAGGGCAGGGGGAGTGGGCTCTCTGGAAGGTGTTGTGGCAGCTGGGAACCCTGAAAAGGCAGGAAGTGGGGTGGTAGGGTGGGCTAGGGACAGGAGGCCAGGGAACAGATGAGGGAGCAGCCCCGCTGATTTCAAGCCCAATTCCGGGGGTCTCTGCAACTTCAGCCTCAGGACGGACGTCAAGTTGCTGTCTGACCTCTTTATCCAACACTGATGGCAGCTCTGGGGGCATTGGGGGTGCTCACAGGGCAGGGGTACCAGACCCACTTACACATCTTCACACATGGCTAAACAGTCCCCCAAGTGCAGAAACACAGGTGGTCCCTAGTGAGGTGAAGCCTCCTGCCTGCCAAGGCCCCAAGACCTTACCTTATGTCCCCAAATGCCTGCTGCCTTCCCCTCCTCCAACGTTGCCAACTCTAACAAACCTGCCTTAGCCACCGAGGCCAGCTGCGGAGGGGCTGAGATGCAACCCCTCCGCCCCCCCAGTCATTCCCACCACCAACCTGATGGCCTATTCCTCCACCCAGGGGAGCCCCAGGGGAGCCCCAGCGTCTGGGAGAGCGCGCAAAGACTCCAGTGTGGAAGTCCCTGGATGTGTCTGGGGAAGAGTGAGAAGTTAGGGGAGCTTGGACCAAGAGTGCGGGGGCTGGGGCCGGAGGGAGGAGTTGATGGGGATAGGAGGGACACAGTGTGAAGGGTGGCTGCAAAGGCATAGACCCGAGGCCAAGGGATTTAGACTTGGGTTTGTTGTAGCAAGTTGAAGTGTTTGCACGGAGACAGACAGGAACCAGGAACGTAAATGCCTAGAAGGAGCGAAGCTCCACAGGAAGTGAGATAAAAGGTCAGTGCCAGCACCCTGATGAAAAGGTCATTCACTCATCCAGAGGGGACTATGGTGCACGTGGAAACCCCCAGGGACCCCCTCTGAAGGCCAAAGGGGTGACTGCTATTCTGCCAAGTGAGCTTCAAGTCGTCGGATATTTTCAAGAAAAATTAGAATGTCGATTTTTATGTGCTACCTCCAGGTTAAATGTTGACAACTTTTTTTTTTTTTTAATTCTAAAATGGTGTGTGTGCGTCCACAATTCGCATAACACAAATATCTGGGCAACTGCTGCAGAGTTGCTGGAAAACTACTGGAAGTTTCGTTAAGAGGGTAATGATCCGAATCCTAGGCCAGGTGCTCTGATGCTCACTTGGGGGCAGTATGGAGGAATGGCCTGGAAAGTGGGACAGTTGCAAGTGTCTGGACCAAAGGGGCCCAGGCCTGAAAAAAGGCGGCTGACCTGGAGGGGAGGGAAGGCTTCCAGACACAGTGTAGGGGTCTTTGGGGGATTAGCCCTTCCTGGGGAGGGGGGGTTAAGGGTTTAAGTCTCCTATCCTGTGTCCCCTTTAAGAAATTGCAAAAACATCATCTAGTGGATGGGGAGGCCTATTTGGAGTGGGATGCCCCTGAAAATCCCCAAGGTTGCCCTGCCACCCCGAAGGTCTGGGTAAGACATTCCAAGCAGCCTGAAGAGGGAGGGGCTGTGTTGGGGGAGGGGCTCAGGAATCCGCCTGGCCTTCAGGAAGACCCCAGCCAGCCCTAATGGGAACCACACGTGGGGTGAGCTGGAATCCCGGATTGCCTGTGACGTTTGGCTTTGGAATTGGACACTTGGCTCAGGTCACTCCTGACCTGCTAAAGCCTGAGGCCTCCCATCCCAGCTCTCCTGCTAATTGTTGCCAGACACATTCTGCCCTGTACCCAGCTCTGGGGCCAGCCTGGGTCCCCCATCTCTTTCTGGGAGAGCACCTCAGCTCTGAGAGAGTAGGGCTTTTCAGACAAGAATTCTACAACACCTGGTGCTCTCGGAATAGCAGAACAAAAAGTCCCTTCCAGTATCTTCCAGATCCAGACAGGACCCCCCCCCCCCCCCGAACTTCGCACTGCTCCTAGAGCCCTGAGGTGCTTCTGGCTTTGCAGAATCTGGTGCCCTCAGCCTCTGTCCTTCCCCAGGAGTGTCTGTAGAGTGCTCTGTGCTCTGACCGGCTGAGCCTCCTCCATACCCTGCCGAGTTAATTTCCGGCAGGACCTCAGGCACCAGGAGCAGGGAGCAGTCCAAAGGGCAGGGGAAGGGCCCCAGGAGCAGGTGGTTTGCTCCTGAACATTTGCAGTAAAAACAGGAGGGGAACAGGTCTCTTCCTAACATTTTTCCTGGTGTTTCCCTTCCTTCAGACAGCCCCTGGCCCAGGGATGGAGCCGTGTTACAGGATGTCTCAATACAATATGGAGGGTCCAGTCCTTATTTGAGTGTCTCGCTCCAGCCTCGGGGCCATGGCCTTCTTCACACCTGACAGCCCTCTTCATATGACCCTACTGCTATAGTGTGTATGAATGGGGGGCAGGTAGTGTACTTCCTGCTTAAGTCCCGAACACTGCCAGTGGCCCCCTCCAGACCCTGGGGCCCAGCCCCCTCCCCCTGGGTACCCTCCTTGAGAACTTCCAGGCAGCCTGCTCAGCATCAGGCCAGGGGCCCAGCAGCTTGGACAGGCTGAATGCATTCCTGGGGGAAGGGGAGAGGAGAGGAGGGCTGCATAGGGCCCCCCCCCTCCTTCCTCCCAGCACAGACCCCATGCTGCCCAGCCTGAAGCTCTCTCAGGCCTGCTGAAGAGGCCCGGTGTAATGCCAGCAAAGCCCCTGGCAAACACCAGGCCAGGGACCTAGGGGCCTCTCTGGAGGATGAAACCATCTCTGCCTTGGAGCTTTCCACTCCAGCATTGATTAGGGGCCCACGTGGGCCCTGGAAAAGAGGTCTGTGGAGCCAGGCCACCAGGGGCGGAGGGGATGCAGGCCAGAGGACTAGGGCAGCCCTGGGCACAATTTACCACCACACGCCTGCAGGGCAGCTCAATCTCCCAAGAGTCTCTAGAGAGGGCGCAGGGACTTCCAGAGAGAAATCAGGCACAGCAGAATGGAAATCAGGCCCCAGTTGCTGGAGGCGAGAGTATTGGGGAGAAACGAAGGGGGAGGGTGTTCCGCTGAAGCTGGGGATTCAGGTAGTCCCTCCAACCCTATCCACCCCCATCCCCCAGGCTGGTTTCGGGAAGCTCTCCCAATGAATATTTAATAGCTCAGCGCTGGGCCTGATTGAATTTTAATGCGGGCGACCCGAGCGCGGAGCCCAAGTCCCGGCAATTAGTCAGGAGCCATTAACGCTGACTGAGCTGATTTATGGGCGGGACCAGGCCCTGGGCGGGGGAGCCCAGGCCGCCAGCGACCGCGGATTGGACGGTCGGAGTCTCAGCGTCAGCCAATCCCTACGGCTGTCTCGGCCTGTTTTGCATCTTTTTTGCATAGCACTCCCGGGGGCAAACGGGGGCGGGGCCCTTGAGGAAAACCCGGTGGGGAGAGGGTCCCGCTGAGACCTGCATCGGAGCTTGGGGGCCAGACCAGGCGTTTATGGCTACGAAAATCTACAGAAGCCCGTGGGATTCCATCGGACATTCCAGCTGTTCAAAGGACCTCCCGGCAAATCCTGGTAGAGCCCAGTTCCGGAGAAATTCCAAAGAAGGAAGAGAGGAGACGAGGGCCAACGTGGGAACTCTGGGCAAAGTTCCTGGGTCTCAGGACCTAATAAGGGGTTCTACCTCTGCGGTTAATCCAGACAAGAGCCTTTATTGAGCCCTCACTGTGTGCCCGGCGCGGGGGATTCCCTGCAAACCACGGCTCCCCCACTCCGCCACCTCCCCACTTCGCCTCTTAGAGAGGATTCTGCACTGATGGGGATAGGGGTTGCAGGTTTCATGGTGCTGCATTATGTCTCCGAGGGCTGGGAATGACTCCAAGCGGCTCTTGGAGGTGATGGCCCCCCTCCCCTCCCTGCCCCTCATCCCCCTGACCTATGTGAATGAGCTGGGACTCGGCCTGGAGTGCTCTATTGAACTATGCCCGACCCCTTAAATCGTAGGTCAAGGATTTAGCTGGCCTGTCCGCTGCCACTCTGGCAGGTGGCCGCCTCCTCACCAGCCCCCACAGCTTTCAGAACGCTCATCCACTAGAGATGTGGAAAGCGGGCAGCCTTCCCTTACTGGACAAGCATCCCCGTGGGTCTAAGCCGAATCTGAGCTGGAGTGGCCTTTATTGAGGGATGGGCAAGGGAAGGGAGTGCCTAGAGCTCTGGGCTGGGAGGCCAGCCCCTACAGGGAGGCTCCTGGAGGGGTTGGCAGGGAAAGGGGAGGCATTAGTCAAGGAAGGCTTCCTGGAAGAGGGAGGTCAGAGTAGAGACTGGAAGGAAGGGAGGGACAGGGTCAAAGAAAAGGAGAGGAAATCCTCTGCTGGGGAACACCCTGTTGGAGGCAGGAGGAAGTGAAGTGTGTGCTCAAAACTCCATACACATCAGCTATGGTTAGTTCTGTAGCCTTAGTATTTCAGCCTGAGCTGCCTGCCTGGGCATGGTGAAAAGTATTAGCACTACTTAATGAGCACCTACTATACGCTGGCACTATGCTAAGCTCTTTAAATATATTGTTTCATTTAATCTTTATAGCAACCTAATGGGGTAAGTATTCCCAGACTTCCCATTTCACAGATGAGAACACTGAGGCTCAGAGAGAGGCAGTAACTTGCCCAAGATCACACAGCTCGTTGGCGGCAGACCCCGTGGTTCTGGCCCACCACTCCATGCTGCTCATAGGCACCTCCGACTCAGCTTACACTCTTCTTTCCACTCTCCAACTTTCCACTTTCCATCTCCCCCTCCTCATGTGTTTCTTATCTCCCTTTACCAGCATCTTCCTGGCGTTAAGAATAGAGTCTGCTCTTAAAGTCGGCCAAAGGCTTGAGGAGCAATTCCATCTCTTTTGTCACGCAGGCCTGAGTCCTTGGTGTCATCAATCATTTACAGTCTCAAGATCTGTTTCCTAAAGGTTTCTGAATTCTGTTCCCTCCTCTCCCCGGACCTCTGCTTGGTTCAGGCCAGGTGAAGTAAGACCGGAGCCTTACTGAGCCCTTGCTGTATGCCAGGCACTCTGCTCCGAGCTTTCCTGAGTGTTCTCTTAATCCTCACCAGAAACCCAAGAGTAGGTCCTTTGATTGCTAGGGTGCCCATTTTACAAATGGGGGTAGGAAAGGTCAAGGAAAGGTGGGAAGAAACCCTCAGCTGTCTGGGGCTCCCGTGATAGTGGGGCAGGGAGCACGCCCCACCAGATCAAACAGAGCTTCAAAGTCTCCTGCTCTTTCAGCTGTTCCTTGAAGACCACAGCTTCCCTGAGCTGGATCTGTGCCCTGACCTCTGTGTGCCTTTCCCTTCTTTTAATGAGAGGGACTGGGCTTCAAGTTACAGAAGACCCAACTTTAAAATGCCCTAAACAGCAAGGACAATTGTTTATTATGTTGCCAAACAAGAAGTCCCAAGGTGAGGCTGTTGGTTAATTCAGTGACTCAACAGTGTTACCAAAGACCTAGGTTCCTTCCTTCCTTCTTTCCTTCCTGTTTGTTTCTTCTTCCTTTCTTTCCTTCTTTTTTTTTTTTTTTTAAGATTTTTATTTATTTATTGACAGAGAGAGATCACAAGTAGGCAGAGAGGCAGGCAGAGAGAGAGACGGGGGAAGCAGGCTTCCTGCTGAGCAGAGACCCTGATGCGGGGCTCCATCCCAGGACCCCGAGATCATGACCTGAGCCGAAAGCAGAGGCTTTAACCCACTGAGCCACCCAGGCGCCCCCCTTTCTTTCCTTCTTTTATCAGTTTTGTTGAAATACAATTTCCATGCAGTAGAAGCACACATTTTTAAAAGTACAGTTTGATGAGTTTTGATGAACAAATACCTGGTAGCCACCATTCCAATCAAGATATAGAACGCTGACATCATGCCAGAAAGTTCTCTAGTGTCTGTATGTGGTCAATCCCCTCATCCCCTCTTATCCCCTGCCACAGGTATCCGCTCTTCTGATTTCTGCCTCCATAGATCAGTTTTTCCCGTTTAGACCTTCCTATGTATGGAATTGTACTGTATATACTCTTTTGTGTCTGGCTTCTTTGCTTCAGACAATGTTTGAAATTCACTCATTTTGTTGTCTGTATCAATAGTTGTTTTTGTTGCAGAAGTAGGATTCCATTCTGTGAGTGTTCCACTATATTGCTTTCTCTTTTCTCTACCATCCTTATCATGCTGGTTTTTGTTCTTGTACCCTGACTTCTCTTAAAGTCACAAGATGGCTGCTGCAGTTCCAGACATCACATGCAGACAACAGCATTCAGGGGCCAAGAAAAACTTTTTTTCTCCTTCAGCCTCTGAAAAATCATTCCAGGAGTTCCCTGACAAAAATCGTCTCAAGTGCCATAGGCCAGAATCGTATCACATGTCCATCCTTAAACCAAATACTGGCAGAGGGAATGGAATTCCCACAAGCGTCTAAGACTAATCAAGATTTGCCCCTGGAGTTGGGGAGGGGTTCAGCCTTCCCTGAAGAACAGGGCAGTCTGCTCCAGTCTGAGCAAAACCAAGGTTCTGTTAGCAAGAAAGGAGGGCAATAGCTCTTGGTAAATAACTATACTGGTGGTTCCATGTGCTTCTTTCTTGTTAACAGAATTTGGATTTTGTTCAGGGATCCACCTCTCAAGGAATATAACCACATGGCCACCCCAGGAGTAAATCCTACATCAACGGCCATCAATTCTAGTAATCCTGTCCCCACTGACCAGGGGTTGGTTTAAGCATGGAGATTGGAAGTCTCTGACTGTGGCCACCTACATCATTCTTCTCTCTTCTTCCTTAGTAATAAAAAGTTAAATCTTATAGGATGACAAAGTACCCAGCTAAAAAATGTTTCTAGTTTTTCTTGGAGCTAGATGTGACCATGTGACCAACTTCTGACCAATAAGATGTAAGTAGAAATGTTCTGTGGGACATCTGAGAAGGTTGCCTAAAGGAGCTGATGCTCCTGAGGAACAAACTTTCATTCTTCTGCTTTGGCCTCTTCTGGTCTACAATATGGATCTGATGGCTAGAACTCCAGCAACCTTTTTGGAACATGAGGCAAATCTGGGAATGAAATTACAGGAGATGGGTGGCACTTGAGTTCCCGGTGACACTGAAACTGTGAAGCCAGCACAATAGTACTGCCAATCTTCAGACTTGATATATGAGAAAGAGTAAACTTAAACCTTGTTTATTTTTTAAAAGATTTATTTATTTATTTAAAAGAGTGCGCACGTGAGAGAGAGAGAGAGAGAAGGGAGAAGGGCAGAGGGAAAGAAAGACTCTCAAGCAGACTCCTGCTGAGTGTGGAGCCTCATGTGGAGCTCAATCCCATGACCATGAGATCATGACCTGAGCTGAAATCAAGAGTCGGATACCTAACCAACTGAGCCACCCAGGGGCCCCAACTTCGATCTTGTTTAAATCACTGAGTTTTGCTAATATCTGCAACTGAACCTAATCCTGACTAATATGGGCAGTAACAACTTCAGGTCAATGAGGCAAGAGGGGAGATCATCTGGATGTCTCCGGGAAAGGTTTCTCTGCTCTTAGAAGGAGACACCCAAGAGAAACAGTTGGGCCCCGCATGGGATGATTAGAAGTGTATCAGCCATTTTGTGATTTGAAGGGAATCATCCAGGGACACAGCATATATGCTGAAGGTGTTAGATGTGAAGATGGCAGGAACCTGGGTCCCTGAAGAAGGTGTTGAGTCTCTGAATTAATTACCTCTGGAGCCACCATTTCTCATTATTATGTAAAAATATCATATTTGAGCAATTCTAAGATGCACATTTCAACATTTCTGAAGTCATTATACATCTTACAATCAATAGCATTTTCTTTTTTTTAATTTAAAAAAAATTTTAAATATTTTATTTATTTATTTGACAGAAAGAGAGAGATCACAAGTAGGCAAAGGCAGGTGGGCAGGGGAGCAGGGAGCCTGATGCAGGACTCAATCCCAGGACCCCGAGATCATGACCTGAGCCAAAGGCAGAGGCTTTAACCCACTGAGCCATCCGGGCACCCCAATCAATAGCATTTTCATCTGTTTTCAGCCAGACAGTAGTTGCTCTTATCTACCCTTCCTGCACAGGTGCAAATTTTGGTAACTTTCTTGGTGTCCTGACAGGACAGTGACAACCCTATGATGTTTTAGTCCACGAGCCATGCAAGGCCTCTTTGAGTACTGAGTGATACCTAGAAACTTTCATCGACTATCTGACAAGATCATCCGCCAGCAATAAATACTTCCAGAATGGACGCCAGTGGCTAAGGAGGAAATCCCAGACGGCGATAGTAGATGTGGTTGTCAACCTGCAAAATGGCGCCCAAGGGTCCTCACCTCATGCTAGTCGCACTCTTGTGTAGTCTCTCCCCACGGTTGTTCTGGGTGGGTCTTTATGACCAGTAGCATAGGGCAGAAATCATGCCGTGTCTCTTCTGAGAGTAGGATATAAAAAGACTGACTTCTGTCTCGAATGTTTGTGCGCTCTCTTGGATCCTCTGTTGTCAGGGAGGCCAGCTGCCATGTCATGACAGGCGGCCTACGGAGAAGCCTATGTGGTGAAGAACTGAGGTGTCCAGCCAACACTTAGGTAGGAACTGAGATCCGCCAGTAGCCAGGGGAGGGAGCCTGGAGTAGAATCTCCAGCCTCACGTGGCTGCAGTCCCCCCCCCCCCCCCCGCCAACAGCCTCAGTGCTTGCTTGGGAGAGACCGTGAGCCTGAGCGTCCCAGCTAAACCACTCCTGGACTCCTGGCCCAGAGACACCATAAGATGAGAAATGTTGGGCGCCTGGGTGGCTCAGTTAGTTAAGTAACTGCCTTCAGCTCAGGTCATGATTCCGGAGTCTTGGGATCAAGTCCCGCATAGGGCTCCCAGCTCCACGGGGAGTATGCTTCTCCCTCTGACCTTCTCACCTTAATGCTCTCTCTCTCTCTTTCAAATAAATAAATAAATAAATAAAATCCTAAAAAATATATACTTCGATGGAAGTCTAAAAGAACTTTCTACATAGATATAAAATAAAATTTCGAAGTGATAAGAAATCCTGCGTTAGTTTAATGGGCAGTGTTTTTCCTTTCTAACTGTACATAAAGTAACAGTGCTTATTAACATCAGTGTCATCTAAACCGGACAAGATGTGATCATGCACTTTCCTTATTGTATGAGCCATCGTGCGGGAGTTTTCTGGTACTTGCAGCAGAGGATCTGGATTTGGCAGAGTGTAGGGCTAGGGTTGAGGAGGGAGGGGGGAGGTGAAAACATGCCCCGGAGGGACAGCTGGAGGAGGCTGAGCCAGGGTTTGGGGCGAAGAGCTCAGAAGTACATACAGGAAGCCCATACTGTTTACTGTTTAAGTGTGTTAGTCCTGAAGGTCCAGTGGGTTAGGAAAAGCCTGGAATCCAGGGACACCTGGCACTTAGCAATTGCAGGCGACATTGGAAACGCCCGCATTTCCCAAACAAAAATGAAGAAATGTGATCTGACACGGGAGTTTTCCTGTATTTTACATTTGATTTGCCCCCAGAAGTCCTTACAGTTTTGCAGCTTTGGGGCTCCTATCAGGGGAAATGGAAACAGACAAGAGGGATACTTCCTTCCAGCATCAGTTGGCCCCCTCATCTTCCAGAACCAGGGGTCAAACTCCAAACTGGACGTGAGATCTAGACTGGGTGGGGGATCCAGTTGGCATTAGAATGAAGCCTGAATCATGATTCCAACACTTGAACAAATTAGCCACTCGTCTCTTGAGCCTCTTCTCATCCTTCCTCAAGACAGCGCCATGAGGGAGTTGGCCTCTATCATAGACCCTCTTTACAGACAGGAAAGCTGAGGCCGGGATGTTCAGTTCACAGGGTAAAAGACAGACCTGAATTTGAACTCTGGCAATCTGGCTCCAAAGCCAGGGCTCGTCTTAGCCACCGCATTGTGGCATTTTAGATCTGTGGGGAATTTGGCCACCACGGAAGTCCAAGCCCCTGATTTTACAGTTGAGGAAGCAGGGGCCTACAGGGAGAGTAGGACGTGCCCAAGAGCTACAGGGAAGGGGTGGCAGGGTAGGCCTCAGCAGGCTTGTGGATCAGAGTTGGTAAAAGGAGGGGGTGGGGCTGCAGGCAAAAAATACTGCCCTCCCCACCCCGCCCCCAATACAAAATGCCCCTTCTTTCCATTTTGGGAACGGGTACAACTTGTTGGGGGGGCTGGAGGGGAGGGTTCGGAAAACCACTGGCCTTCTTCATTCTCGGGATTCCCGAGGCAGCCATTGTCTGGGGAAGGAATGTACGTTCAAGCCCTGAGGGGGGCGGGGCCCCTTTCCGGGCCCCAGACAAGCCTGCTTTGTGCTCTCCACCCAGGGCCCCTCCGGGGGCCCGCCACCAGCCAGGCCTTCTGAGCATTTTTCAGGGCTTCCAAGCCAGGTCACTAAGAAACGAAGCCACTGGGAAAGGCGTGGGTTTTGTGAGATGCACTTTCACCAGTCTGGGAGGGCTGCCTGGAGGAGGTGTGAGAGCACCACCAAGAGGCCGGGGCTAGTGGCTCCTCAAAGTTAAAAAAATATGTATTCCCAGCCTCCCATTACTAGGAATTATCTTAACCAGAAGTGCACAAAGGTGGATGTTACAAGTTGGTTCATCAAGCTTTTACTGATGAAAAAAAAAAATCTGACAACAAAAGAAAGTTGTTAAATTAATTCTTGCATGTCCACATGATGGAATATAAAGCTGTCATTAAAAATTATGTGGCATGGGGGCACCTGGCTGGCTCAGTTGGTGGAACACACCTCTGGGGGTTGTAAGGTTGAGCACCACATTGTGTGGCGAGATTACTTAAAATCCTAGGGACACCTGGGTGGCTCAGTGGGTTAAGCGTCTGCCTGCAGCTCAGGTCATGATCCCAGGGTCCTGGAATCCGACCCCACATCAGGCTCTCTGCTCAGCGGGGAGTTTGCGTCTCCCTCTCTCTCTTCTACTGCTCGCCCTGCTATACTCTCTGTCAGATAAATAAATAAAATCGGGTTTTTTTTAATTTTATTTATTTACTTGACAGAAAGAGATCACAAGTCGGCAGAGAGGCAGACAGAGAGAGGAGGAAAGCAGGCTCCCCACCGAGCAGAGAGCCCGATGCGGGGCTCGATCCCAGGATCCTGAGATCATGACCTGAGCTGAAGGCAGAGGCTTTAACCCACTGAGCCACCCAGACGCTCCGGGTATTTGATTTTTTTAAAAAAAATTTTTTGTTTTGTGCATTGCCGTATGTTCTGTATTTCTTTTCTTTCTTTCTTTTTTTTTTTTTTTTTAGTAAAAAGGTGATTTACTTGCATAACAAAAGTGTGTGGGGGTGTGTGGGTGTGTGTGGTGTGTGTGTGTGTACCCTGACTGCCCGCTGCTCTGGGCTGGGAGGTCCTCCACGGGAGAAGTTTCTCCAACATGGCTCCCACCCTGGGAGGGGACGCAGAGACAGCTGCTGACGCATCAGACTGAGCCTGGGCACCAGACAGGCCACGCGCGAGCCTAATGATAACAGCGGCTGCTCACTTAGCATGGCACAAAGTGCTTCCCCACACAGTATCTTCTTTGAATCCCCCCACAGCCCTCTCAGGTCACACCTGAGGTCCCACACACGGGTCCCACACAGGTGAGGAGACAGTCTCCATAAGGTTCCGTGGCCCCCGAGGGGCAGCCGCAGGGAAGTGGGGACTCAGACCAAAGTCTCTGATCTTCCATCACTTCATCC
>CM052807.1:64869434-64886364 GCA_028533885.1 Nasua narica | reverse complement strand
GGAAGCAGGTCATCCAACAGTCCTGTTCTTGGCAGCCGGTGTCTTGTCATACCTGTATTCTCTGTATTTATTTCCCTTTGGTTCTTGAGTATTAGCAAAGCCTTTTGGAAAATGGCTGACAGCAAGAGCTGCCGTGGGAACAGCTCTCTGTCTGGATCTGAACCAAAACTTGAAAAAGGCAGAAACTCTCCCACTCCCCGCCGCACAGACCGGGAATGGGAGGCAGCCGGGCGGGAGGCCAGCGGTACCGAGGAGCAGGAGCGGCCCTCGGTCAGCTCTCCTCCGCGGGGCGGCCGAGGGGTGGGGTGTAGGGGGGGGCGAGTTTCTATCCAGGACCAGTGCTTGGAAAGGATGGGGTTCCACACACGCAGCCACGCTGAGCACACACTGTCCCAGAACCCAGACCCGTAGAGGCGGAGGGTTCGAATGTGGGCTGTGGCCCAATCAGGGAAGGCATCCTGGAGCAGAGACCCAGGAGGCTGGTTTAGAAAGGGGCGGAGACCAGGGCAGAGGGGAGAAAAGCAGGGGGACATGCCTGGGCAGTTGGGCGTTGGATGATTTAAGTACAACCAGATGTGCTGGGAGTCTCCTGTCAGGCCCAGCCGCAGTGAGGGCAGAGTGGGGGTGGGGAGACCTCTGAGCCACTTGGATTTCCACTTCCCCATTCTGCCCTGGGTGTGTGAGTTTTAGGGAAAGGAGAAGCCCAGTGGGGTTCCAGGGGAGCTGGCACCTGAAAAGCCAGGCGGTCAGGCTTCGATGTATCTTCTTCTTCTTCTTCTTCTTCTTCTTCTTCTTCTTTTTGATTTTATTATTTATTTGACACAGAGAGATCACAAGTAGGCAGAGAGGCAGGCAGAGGGAGAGGGGGAAGCAGTCTCCCCGCTGAGCAGAGAGCCCGATGCGGGGATCGATCCCAGGACCCTGAGATCATGACCTGAGCCGAAGGCAGAGGCTTAACCCACTGAGCCACCCAGATGTCCCTGGCTGTAGTCTTCTGCCTTTAGACAGGGTACAGGAAGGGAAGGGCTCCTCTAGGGCATAGGGTATTGGGCCCTAACACCTGGAACCTAGGAAAAAGGATTAGGAGAGCTCTGGGGTAGGAGCTCTCAGCTCTGCTGGGAGTATGGGACAGCTAGGGAAGGCTTTACAGAAGAAGACCTATCTGAGTTGGGTTCTGAAGGATGAATGGGAGCTCCCAGACAGACTAGGGGAAAAGATACTCCAGGGAGAGAGGCTCAGGTATGAAACTGGTGTGGGTGCTCTGTGAGATATTCTTTGGGGCTGTATTATAAAGATACATGGGGGAGATGACAGCTCATTATGGGGGGCTGGCCCAAAGGCTGTGCTGCAGGGTGGGGGTGGGGGGGCAGTGGATGTGCTTCTGCTCACGGACCAGACGGTAGAGCCAGATGTGCAGTGAGGATTTAGAAGGATGGGCACCAGCGTCCCCAAGAGTTGGGCCCCTGAGGGGAGGGAGGGGACTTATGCCAGCCCCCGCTCCTCCTCCCAGATCTGGTGTGGTCTGGCATGAGCCTTGTCTGCCCAGAAGGACACTTTTTCTAGTTCTCATGGAGGCCCTTCCTTAGGAACTGCTGGCTTGGGGCACCTGGCTGGCTCAGTCTGTAGAGCACACGACTCTTGATCTCAGGGTCATGGGTTCTTTCTTTCTCTCTTCTTTTTTTAAAGATTTTATTTATTTATTTATTTGACACAGAGGGAGAGAGAGCACAAGTAGGCAGAGAGGCAGGCAGGGGGAAAGAGGGAAGCAGGCTCCCTGCTGAGCAGAGAGCCCAATGTGGGGCTCGATCCCAGGACCCTGAGATCACGACCCAAGCCGAAGGCAGAGGCTTTAACCCACTGAGCCACCCTCAGGGTCATGGTTTTCGAGCCCATGTTGGGTGTAGAGATTACTAAAAAAAGGAAGAAAGAAAAAAAGAGCTGCTGGTCGGGTGGGTGGGGGGATGGGCGGGGGAATTGGCCCCAACCGCCTGTAGCTCACGGGGAAGGTAAAGGGGTGTGAGCGCACAGAGAGTGGGGGGCTTGAGCAGGGATGGGGAGGCTATGGGAGTGGGCCTTTGGGGCCAAAGAGCCAGCAGACAAGAGCAAGGGCCCCCATTTGTGGGGGGGGCAGCCTGAGCCCAGGGGAGCGGGCAGTGTGGCAGGATCCCCGAGCTGGGTGTGGTGTCTCTGGGCGCACCCCAATCCCTCAGCCCTGGGACGTGTTTCCTTCCTTTCCTGCTTCTTAATGACTGCTGAGTGGCCGATCCAGAGGACCACAAAGAGTGCTCTCCCCGCCCTTTCCTCTTCCTCTCTTCCTTTCGTCCTCCCTTCCTCCCTCCCACCCCCATCCTTCCCCGGGGCCCTTTTCTCTCCTTCCTCCTCACCCCACCTGCTCCTCCCGCCTGCCCTCTCACCCGGCCCTCCACATCTTCCCTCTGACTCTCCCCTCTCTGTGTCTCTGAAAGTCTTCATGCTGGTTCTCCAGGGGCCAGCTGGGTGAGTTTTCTTCTTGTTTTCAGAAAGGCCTTGTTGCAAGTCTCGGATCAGGAAGACCGCACAGGCACCCAGGGCCCTGCGCCCACACGGGCCCAAAACGCAGCACGTGCCTTCTCTTGGAGAGGGGCCGGAGGTGGGAGTCTCCGCCCTGGATGTGATCCGAGCAGGACTGGGAAAGAATAGAGGGCCCGCCGCAGAAGCCAAACATCACTGCCATCATCCCCACTGTTATTATCCAATCTGCCGCTGGGCACTTGACCCACCCCTGAGCGGATCACCGGGCCAGCCTGACGCCTGTCTGCAGAAGGGCGCTCTCAAGGCCCAGATCCCTCTTCTAGGGCCAGCCAGGAGAGGGGAGCAGGGAGGCCTCAGAGAACAGATCCCGGCGCCCTGCCCTGGGCCATTTGCTAGGATTGACTATTTGTCAGCCCAGGAGGCTAGATGATGTATTAAGGGGACTTTAACGAGCTCAGGAGGGGACCACACTGAATGCCACACTTCAGTGCCTGAGCCCTGGTGCAGGATGGGGGGCAGAGGGGTGAAGAGGCCCGCCACACCCCACCTGATAACTAACCCCCTTCAGGGAACCCATGCTAGTTTGCCCATCAGAAATAACTCAGCGCCTCCAAGATGCAGAGCCTTCCCTCCGGCTCCTGGAGGCCGGCGAAGGCCTTCTCATTACACTGGCCTGTCCTACTATCTTACCGGGAAGGCCTTTCTGAGGTTTAACCTCGTCCTTCCTACCAGCACTAGAGGGGCCTGGGGGATGAGGGAGGACTGGACCCTTGCTCCAGTTCTTTCCTCCAGCCTCGCTCTTGCCATCCACTCCCCGCCCCGACCCTGGAGCCTGGTGGAGAATGGCCCCCAGAGACACCCAGCCACCATGCTCTGGCAATGCCGGGCTTGGCCTTCTGGAACCAGTCCCGCTGGTTGAGGTCACTTAGACATTCTCTAAGACAATTCACTTAGACACTTAGACATTGGCTTCTCTCCTAACTCTTGCCTCTGACCCTTGGGGAACAGGACAGTGGGGTGGAAAGAGTACAGTGGCTTCTAGATCCAATTTGGCTATGTGACCCCAAGGGCGTCACTTCTCTAGGCCTCAGGCGCCCCATCAGCAAAGAAATACCCAAGGAGTTCCCTCTACCTCTGTTTTCCTGGGAGGGTCCCTTCAGCGAGGAGTATCAGCCCTTCGATGGTAGTCGCTGCGGCTCTACCCTGCTTTTCTGGTTCTGAAGCCAGGCTTCCCTAGCATAATGAGCCCGGACACATCTGTCCTTTGTGCCAGGATGTGGCCCTGGGGGTGTGAAGTGGAGAGGAGGAGAGGATCCCTGGGGGGTGGGGGGGGGGTTGGTGAAGAAGATCCTGCTCTTGCTGAGGTTCAGAACCTGCTTGGGTGCTAGTCTTGCCTCCACAGGTGGGACGATCTGGGTACTCAACATCCCCTCCAGGAAGTGTGCCCGGACCCTCCAACCTAGGCTCAGCCCCATCTCCTACAACCTCTTTGGGCAAAGCAAGTTCTGCTATGGGCTGCCGGCCCTGTGGGCTTCCTTTCCCACCTGGATCATTGTGGAATCCCAGAGCCTGGGTGTCTGATAGGATTCTGTCTACCCTTGGGCTGGGAGCTCTGCTGGGACAGGTATGTGCCTTTGAGACTGTCTCAGGTGTCTCCAGCGTCTAGCCCAAAGCTTGGCACCGCTTGGCACCGGGGGTTGGGGCTCCATATGTCTGTGGATTGACTGCACCAATCAATGATCTGCTTTGGATACCTCTCAGCCCCCCATGGGTCTGGAATTCATTCTCCCTCTTCGCCTTCCACCATTCATTCTGCTTTGCCCGATGTGAATATCGCCTTCTTGGGGAAGCCCTCCAGCGAAGCCCCCCTTTTAGAACTCGCACCCCACCCTGCGCTGTCCAAGTCCGGGGCTTCACAAGGCCACACGCCTCTCGGTGTGTGGAGAGGTGGACTTGCCAGGCTATGTGTGTCCCACCCCCTGCATCCCTGGCGGCCCGCAGCTCCTGGAGCTCAGTGCACCTGGGCGCGGGGCGGGAGGAGGAGGGCATGAGTCAACAAGGCTTTGGTCAAGGGGCCTAGGCTGTACTGGGCGAGAGGGTCTAGGTCGGCAAGCAGACGGGGCGGGCCAGGCTGGGCCGACTGCTTCCCCCTTTGCCCTTCGACCCAGGAATCCTCTCACACCCAGCGGACACGCTCGGAGGCCCCACTCAATCCCGGCCTCCTCCCTGGGCAGAGCGCTCCCCCACCCTTACCCGCCTGCCCGGCCTCCACCCCCACCCCAACTTCCCGCTTCACGGCCCGGGAGAGGCCCGGACGCGCCGGAGAGTGGCGCAAGGACACTATCCACACCAAGGGTCATTTGCTCTTTTCTCCCCCTCTGTGGCTAATTTATTTTAGAGCTAGGGGAGGGGGGGCGGGGCCAAGCCGGGAGGGTGAGAGGAGGGGACGGGCGAGCCCAGGGGAGGTGGGGGCGGGGCGGGGGCGAGGTGGGGGAGGGCGGGGAAGGAGCCCGTGGTGGAGAGGGCCAGAGAAGGGGCGGGAGTTGGGGGAAGGGAGGGGCAGCAGGGGAGGGAGGAGCAGGGAAAGGGGAGGGGAGCAAAGGCCTGCAAGGGAGGGCGCTGGGGGCGGGCGAGGGGAGGCGGGGGTGGGGGTGGGGGTCCTGCCTGCGGGGGGAGCCGGGGCGGCCCCTTGTCCGGCCACCCCCACTGCCCAGTCCCGCTCCCGGCCGCGGCGGCCGCAGCAGCCGCAGCAGTAGCGGCTCCAGGATGGTGAGCGCCGCTGCCCCCCAGCCCCGGCCTGTCGCCCCCGGCCCGCGCCCCGGCCCCGGGGCCGGACGCCCCCCCAGGCCGCGCACACTCACCTAGGACCCGGCCGGGATGCCGAGGTACGGGGCCGCGGGCCCGAGCGGGGGCAGGCACGGGAGCGCGCGGGCGGCCGGGGTCAGGGGGTGGTGACCGTTCGGTCGGGGTGTCCGGAGCTTTGTCCGCGGGCGCGGGGCAGTGTGAGGGCCGGGGAGGGCGGGGGCTGCGGGGCGCGGGGTTCAACTAGGCGGGGGTCGAAGGGCAAGGCCAGCCGGAGACCCGGGCGGGTGCGTGGGAGCCGAGGGTCACTTCCCGGGGGGAGGGGGACGGCGGACAAGGAGATCCCGTCTCCACCGCCGACGGTCACCCTCTTCGCCGCTCGCTTTGGTGCGCAGGTTGCAGCAATAGCGAGCAGCCGGCTCTGGGGGGAGCCTGTGGGATTGGGGGGTGGGGAGCCGGGATCTGCGGGTTCGGGCCCCCGAAGGATCCAGTGTCCGGAGCCCGAAGGCCGGCCCGCAGGCCCCTCCCACTCCGTCAGGTCTTTGTCCAGCGGCCCCTGTGTGTGTGGGAGGGGGTGGGGGCTGGGTTCCTGGCCCGGAGATTCCCCAGCATCGTGACGGGGCAGTGACAGCAGACCGAGGCCACTTCGGGCCCTGCGCCCCTAACGCCCACCCCCTTCCTTTCTTCTCTGCTGGCCCGGGAGTGCGTAGCCCCACCTCAGAGTCAGGGCGTTGCAAGAAGCTGCACTTACCTTCGCCCGTGGGCCACAGGCAACAAGGGAGACCCTCGGAGCTCCCCGCTCTCTAGAGAGCGCCCCTTAAACTTGCCCACTCCCAGAGCCCTCTCGGTCTACGCAGAGATTCCCTTGCGAGGAACCCGCTGTGTCGAGGGTCCTCCGCTGAAGGGTGGGCGCACAGTAGGTGCTTAGCAAAGGTGGGCCCCCTTCCCCGGCGCCTGCGGTCCCCGAGCCGTTCCTGGGCGGAGGAGGCCTGGGAAGGGTCTGCGCGGGGAGAGCGCGAGCCGCCTGGAGCCTGCGCCCAGCGGCGGCCCGGAGCGCAGGGGTGGGTGGACGGGTGGGTGGGCTGTTAAAGGGACGGTCACTAAATCAGGATTAGGCCGTGGGGCTGTCAGGCTGCCTGGCCCTGTCTCCATGGATACCTAATTTGGAGGAGAATAGAGGACGGAAGAATGTTTGTGTTGTGGTCCGCACGGCTGCCGCGGCTGAGCGGGCTCTTGCCCTGGGCCAGGCAGCGGGGAGCCGGGCTCCGGTTCCAGGCCTATTCTGGGCTTCTGCGGGGGGAAGGGGGGGCACTTCTCGGTTCTCGGGGCCCAGAGCCTTCCCCGTGGAGTCTTTGGAGCGGGCTGGCCGGTGCCACGGTCCAAAGCCCCCTGACCTGCCCTGGGAGCCCCAGCCTGAACCTCTTGTGCACCTTCCTGGAAACGGCCGCGCTGAGGTTCCTCAGAACCGCCCCCCACCCGGACCCCTTAGCCGGGAGCAGCTGCCGTTCTCTGCTGAGCCTTGGCCTGGGAGGACCCGCTCCCCGGGCAGCTCGGGGCTGCGGCGCTGCCGCGACCCAGTCGCGGTGCTCGGACCCCCGGCGGCCTAGCGGTGGACAGGGGGCGGGGCGCGACTTCCTGGGGTGGGCGAGAAAGGGGCGGGGCTTGCCGGCTGGCTGAGCTGGACGCGGTGACAGGCCTCGTAAATCCCCCTTTCCCATATTTAACACCATTTCATTTCTTTCCACTGGAATCTGTTGGTGTCCTCAGCAGCAACCCCAGCGAGGAGCGACCGTCGCCCTGGCTGTAATGCCTTCTGGGGGGAAGTCCTCTTGGGGCCAAGGAAATTTAGCTATGTAGGGCAGTGGACTTGCTTCTGGTGATAACCCGAATTCCTCAGGGGGACCTCCATCTCTCCCGGAGAAGAAGTGGGGGCTGAGAGGCACAGGGGGGAGTTTGGCTTCTGAGGCCCTGCGGGATTCTCCGGCCGTGGTCTAGGACTGGGCTGGGCGTCCCGAGGGTGGACAATTCCAGTACACAGACTGGAGGGGGGAAGGGAGAGGCAACGGACCAGACCAGAATGTGTTGTTCCAAGAGCCCTTTCCTGCCTTCCCCCTGGTCACCCAAGGCCACGGCTCTTTTAGGGAGCAAGGCTCCCTTCCCCTCCCTGCCTGGGCTGCAGCTTTATGGCTGAGATCTCAGACTCTCCACGCAATTTCACGCCTCTCTGCCTTTGCTCTTGCTGTCCCCTCAGCCAAATGCCTTCCCCATTGTCCCTGTCTTTCCACCACCTCCTCATTCTTCAAGGCCCAACTCAGATGCCATACTTCCTCTGTGTGGCCTCCCCAGAGCCCCCAGCTCCTGCATTTGCTGCTCCCGCCATGTTCTCCTAGTCCTACACCTGTGCCTCCTTCGGCCTTCGTGGCTGAGTCCACGCTAGGCTTTGCCTCCCAGCGGACAGGGATTGGAGCCTATGCTTCCCGGCACCCTGCCCACCCTGGGCCCGGCACGGAGCGCGGCACCTTGTGGGTGCCCCAGGAATATTTGTTGGCTCAATACAAGGGGTTCCGTAAGGACAGCCAGCAAAGCAGGGAATCTGGTCCCTTTCAGGCAAGTAGCAGCTGCACTCCTGGGTGGGTGGAGACCCCTGGGTGGGTCTCCCCCTCCTCCTCGTTACTGACCCTCCCCCACCCCCAAGTTGGAAGGACTTTGCCCCTTCCTTTCCCCACAGACCGGCATTCTTTCCTGGCCATTATCATCCTGTTAAAATGAGAAGCCAGTCAGGATCCATATGGATCACATTAACAATTGCTTATTATCTGGGCCCTGACTGCCCCCACTCTCCACCCCCAGCTCCTACTGCTGCGGTTGTTGGACCCTTAGGAGCCCAGCCTCCCTGCCTCCCCCTCCACTGGGAAGGCAGGGGACAGTCTGGTCTCTCTCACCCTCCCTGGGCCTTCTAGCAGAACTTGGCTTCTTCTTCTTTTTTTTTTTTTAAGTTTTATTTATTTATTTGACAGAGAGATCACAAGTAGGCAGAGAGGCAGGCAGAGGGAGAGGGGGAAGCAAGCTCCCCGCTGAGCAGAGAGCCCAATGCGGGGCTCGATCCCAGGACCCTGGGATCATGACCTGAGCCCAAGGCAGAGGCTTTAACCCACTGAGCCACCCAGGCAC
This sequence comes from Nasua narica, assembly GCA_028533885.1. Classification (NCBI taxonomy): domain Eukaryota; kingdom Metazoa; phylum Chordata; class Mammalia; order Carnivora; family Procyonidae; genus Nasua; species Nasua narica. Next base: position 64,877,880 of record CM052807.1, on the reverse strand, counting down.
CCCGAACTTGGCTTCTTCTTGACTTGGCTGGCAGTTAACGACTTCTTTCCCCAATTTAATGAAAGCCCGGTTCCCCGCAGAAGTGTGGCTCAGGGAGGTTGGAGAGCTGCAGCAGGGAGAGGTGGACCTAAGGTCTGGGCGCTCCTGGGGTCCACAATACTGACAGCCCCCACCCTCCAGTGGACCGGAGTGAGCCACACTAGGCTGACCACGGGGTGTCCTGGGGTCTTCTGCCATCTCAGCCTTGGGCTGGCCCTGCTCCCAGGAGAGACCGTGCAAGGCACTGGGTCCCAAGTCTTCTGCCACAAGAAGCGAGAAAGCCGAGAGTTTCCTGGAGCGGCTGCTGAGGAGGCCTTGGAGGATGGGGAGGGGGCTTCTGTTTAAACACAAATAATCCGAGAGCACTAGGGATGGAAGGGGGCTTCTGGATTGCCCATAACTTCTGATTCATGGGCTCTTCAGAGGGACTGATGAAAGCCTTTCCCCGAACGATGCACTTCCATCAATTGACTCCAACCTTTGCATTCTGCCTTTGAGGGTTCTTGAGCCCCCTGAAGCCCATGGGGACCCCGCATCCAGACGTCTTCCCCCTAGTCCAGGCCCCCTCTGATGTGCAAAGTTCTGAGGCCAGCCGGTAGCCCAGGATTCCTGACCTCTGCCCTCAGTGCGATCTCCGTGGCCTTATTTCTGGCACGGGGACAGCATGAGCCAGGGGACCAGGCGTGGCCTTTGAGGTGCTGGGGCAGCCTTCAACTGGGAGGGGTTCACACTGCCTGTGTTCGGGTAGGGGCTGGTCTTCTCATCTCTGAGTGCGTTGCCTGGAAAGAAGATGTTCAGGGATTTTGTTTTGTTTTGTTTTAGACTACTTGTCCCCAGGAACAAGGTCGAGTGACAAGAAAGTCTAGCTCTTTTCTGAGCATTTTCTTAAGTATCTTGAATCCTGGTGAATACTTAAGTAGCACGTATTAAACACCATATATCTCACCGGTGAAGAGGGACTAAGAATGGAACCCAAGTACGTGTGATCGTGGTGATTAAATGAGGCAAGAGCCGGGAGCTGGGAGCCCCGAGTTCCAGGCTGGAGAGACTGTGTGCTGTGAGGACTGGTCAGAAATGCAGGTGACAGGGCTTGAGGCTGTGCCTGCTGTTGATGCTGGCATTTCCCCACTCGTCCTGCCAAGCAGAGGAGAATGTATGGGAGCTGCCCAGGTGCCTTGCTCTCTTTTCCTTTCCTAATGGGGCGTGGGCAGCGTCAGATTTGGCAGTTCATCTTGGGGACTGGAGGTGGGGTGGAGGGTTCTCAGGGAACGGGAGAATGGGGCTATAGGCACGGGCCAGCCTCCAGGGCGCCATAGGGCTGTGATCCCCAACCCGATTTTATTCTAATTTTTTTTTAAATTATTTATTTATTTATTTATTAGGAAAGAGAGAGAGAGAGAGAGCAGGTCAGAGAGAGAAGCGGACTCCCCATGGAGCTGGGAGCCCGATGCGGGACTCGATCCCGTGACTCCGGGATCACGACCCGAGCCGAAGGCAGTCGCTCAACCAACTGCGCCACCCAGGGGCCCCTTATTCTAATTTTTATAGATTTTCTTTATTTATTTGAGAGAGAGAGAGAGAGTGAGAGACAGCATGAGAGGGGAGAAGGTCAGAGGGACAAGCAGACTCCCTGTGGAGCTGGGATCCCAATGTAGGACTCGATCCCAGGACTCTGGGATCATGACCTGAGCTGAAGGTAGTTGCTTAACCAACTGAGCCACCCATGTGCCCTATTTTCTTAATTTTTAATTAAAACATTTTTTGAAGATTTTATTTATTAGAGAGAGAGAGAGCAGGAGTAGGGGGAGGGACAGAAGGAGAGGGAGCAGCAGACCCCTGGCTGAGCAAGGACCCTGATGCGGGGCTCCATCCCAGGACCCTGAGATCATGACCTGAACCGAAGTCAGATGCTTAATAAACTGAGCCAGCCAGGAGCCCCAATTTTTAATTAAAAAAATTTTTTTTAAGTCAGCTCTATGCCTGACGCGGGGCTGGAACTCACGACCCCGGGATCAAGAGTCACGTGCTCTACTGACTGAACCAGCCAGGTGCCCCAACTCGACCTCATTTTATAATGACCAATCATGCCCCCCACCCGCCCCCGGGACCAAGCCCTGGGCTGCAACGAACACACACTAATTAGATATAACTGCCCTCGACAAGTCATTCTGTTTGGGTCTCAGTTTCTCATCTGTAAGATGGGGATAAGAATTGGCGAGTTTGTAGGAGACAGAGGCCCTGGTCTGAAATAGTGCGTCTCTTTGGCTCTCAAGTACATGCTGACCTCTGGTGACCCTCTCAGTAACTCAGAACCCAGGGGCTCTGGGGAACCACCTCCCATGTGGGAGCAAGAAGAAAAAGAGGGCGTGTGTGTGAAAAACTTCTGGGCCATCTCTGAAGCTGCCTCCAAAGCAGAGTCAGGGCGGAGAGCGGGGCTCAGGAGGTAGGCACGAGGAGAGCCGGCCTGGTTACCTCAGGAATCTGGGAGGTGGAAGCCTCTCCCCGAACAACCGTCAGCGGCCAGGGAGGCCCAGAACATGTCCCCAGCCCTGGTGTCGTGGCCTCTGCCGCAAGGACCTAGCACAAAGCACGGCCGGGCACGTGGCACCCCCAGCAAGGCCCTGCTCCAGGCCCTGGACTATTGTCCAGGTAGCGTCCATCCAGTAGCCATGATTTTCTGACTTGGGCCCAACTTCCATGAGCTTATGAGACTGTTGGGCGCCAGAGATGAGGCGGAGGGACATGGGATGCTCTCAGAAGTGCTCTCCTTGTCTTCTCTGTGTAGATGGGAGCCTGTGACAGCGGAGTGGCCTTGCTCAGGGCTGTGGAGAGTGCCCAGGGGTGGCTGGAGACGCGGGACTTGGGGACAGCAGGGCCCTGGCATGACCGGTGGAGTCTCAAGGGGACTGAGTTCTCCTGGGTGAGGCCATTCAGAGATGACAGAAGCCCCAGTTCAGTGGGAATTAGTAGGAAGCTGGGCAAGTCCCTCAGCTGCTGACTGGCCTATTTAATGGCTCTTGGATGCTCAAAAGTCTGCGGTTACTGGTTCTTCGTTCTAGGCCAGTGGGGAAACAAAACTGGTGGGATTCAGCTTATACTGGAGAAAGGTAATGGGTGACCAAAAGAGAAGTGACCAACTAACACCGCACCGCCCACTGCCGGTCCCCGCCACATACGTCACGTGGTTCCGCTGCTTCCCAGTCTACCTGTTTCTTTTGGGGCAGAGGGGCTCCCTGAAAACACTGGCCATGGGAGGAAGTCACCCCCTCCGTGCAGCTCGACAGACAGCATTCGTGAGCGGCCTGACTCCCACTCTTCCTTTCTCAGATGGACATGTCCCGTGTGGGATAGCCATTCCTAGGTCACATCTTCCATCCTGGAGCCCTCTTCAGGCTGGAGTTTCATCTATCTATCATGTAAAGATTTTATTTATTTATTTGACAGAGAGTGTGAATGCGTGAGCATGAGTGGGGGAGGAGAGAGGGAGAAGCAGGCTCCCCTCTGAGCAGGGAGTCCGATGCGGGACTCGATGCCAGGACCCTGAGATCATGACCTGAGCCGAAGGCAGAGGCTTTAACCCACTGAGCCACCCAGGCACCCCTAGGTTTCACTACTTTTGAGGAGGGCGGCTAGGTAGAGCTGCAGTGTACCCCCTGATGGTCAGATATTTGGAGATATGGGTCCTCAGAGTCTTTCTTCCCTGAGTGAAGGCTCCCCGGGCCCCGCCGCGGCTGCCCTGCTCCTCTCTGATCACTCCCTTCCCGGCGGGCGGGCGGGCATGGCTCCTGGGGGACCGGGGGCAGGGGGGTCAGGCCCGCAAGGATGCCTGTGGTCCTGCAAGAATCACTTTGGAAAGTGCTAACTCTGGGGTCTGTGGCTGAATTGGGGGCGTCGAAGGAAGAGGGCTAAAGGGAACCGGGGAGGCTGCTGAGGATGGTGGGAATCGACAGACACCTCCACGTTCTTAGCTGTTAAATGGGGACAATAGCATCTGCTTCAGACCTGAGCGGCCGAAGAGCATCTGGAACCAGAAAGCCCCGGCGGGTGTCAGCGTGTCCTAGCTTGGTGACTTAGACAAGTTGATTGTGCCTCAGTGTCCTCTTCTAGAACATGGGAGTAACGGATTTACCTGCTTCCTAGGGTTGTTGTGTGGCTTCAGTGAACTAATGTGTGGAAACCCCTGAGGAAGGCGCTTGGCGCTTGTGCTTGGGTCCCATCCGGGAGCAGACGGACAGAAGGAATCGTCGTGGTGGTTTGGTGTTTGCCTAACGCCCTCTCCCCAGCTTCCCTCTCTCTCTCCCTTCCTGTGACCCTGCAGGTGTGGGGGGCCACCCCCCTGAGGACGGCCCTGCCCACTCCCGCCCAGGTAGACCGGCCAGGCTGCATAGTTTGAGTTGCTCAGCTCGGCACCCGGGGGGGCTGGGAAGGGCATGGGAGGGGGTGGGGGCAGCCCCTGGGGGGAAGCCTGGATGGGCCGCCTGGGCCTGCTTCCTGGTCCCTGCTCAGGCCTGGCTCTGTCTCCCACCCACCCCCATGCATAGGGAGGGAAGGGGGACATATCTGGGGCCGAGGAACATAGGATCACCCAGTCTTTAAAGCTTAAACTTTTTGGACGTCACATGCTGCCCAAACTGCCCCAGGTCAACCTGGGATCTCACACCTGGCTGCGGGGAGGGGCGGTGGGACTGGAGAGGAGGTTCTCTCTAGTCCTTTGGGCTGAGGCCTGGTCTCATGGTCCATGACCCCCGAGGAGTTCATGGTGGAACTGTATTCCAGTGTTCTTAATTTCTTTTGTAGCCTCATATATTGTTTTAAATTTCATTTTGCCCTCCAGCTTTATTGAAGTATGATTGACAAGTAAGTAGTTCCATATATACATATTTTTAAAGATTTTATTTATTTGACAGAGAGAGAGAGATCACAAGCAGGCAGAGAGGCAGAGAGAGAGGAGGAAGCAGACCCCAATGCAGGGCTTGATCCCAGGACCCTGAGATAATGACCTGAGCTGAAGGCAGAGGCTTTAACCCACTGAGCCACCCAAGCGCCCCTTTAATTTATTTTTTAAAAAGATTTTATTTATTTATTTGAGAGAGAGAGAGAGAAAGAGACAGAGAGTGAACAAGCCCGACATGGGCTCCATCCTGGGACTCCAGGATTATGACCTGAGCCAAAGGCAGACGCTTAATCGACTGAGCCACCCTGGAGCCCCTGGATAAAATCTTTAAAAACAAACAAACAAACAAACAAATAGAATGATTTGGAACAGGTACTTACTATAGAAACTTCAAAGACCCTGCTCTTCCCACTGCCGTTGTACCAAGGAAGGTTTTCTGGGTAGAGGACTTTGGGAGGGAGAGGACAGGGTAGGCAGGAAGCAGATAGGCTGCTGGGCTAGAGAACTGTCGTGCAAAGGCCCAGGGGCAGGGGTTTCTGAGCAGGGAGGGAGTGGGGAGCCCAGTTTAACTGGTGATATCAACTCTAAATAGGGCCTTTGAGTGGCAGGACGGAGGTGCAGAGTACTTGCTGGGGGAACCCGAGAAGGAGCCAGAAACAGCACCAGAGTGACATAAGAGTGTGGGAGCACCGCTGCTGCAGAACTGGGGGAGAAGGTGTTCTGGAACCAGAGGGAGCAAAGGCCTGAAAGCGTGAATGTGTATTGACGGGAGAATGGGCTGATATGGCCAGAGGGGCTAGAAGGGACTGGAAGGGCAGAGCCTGAGGGAGGAAGGACCAACGGGGCCACGTCCGTCCGGTGCTAGGCTGAGGGGTTCGATGTCCACTCTGAGGTCAGTAGAGGGCTGAGTCTGTTTCAGATGGAAGGAACCCCCAGGCAGCCATCCAGAAGAAGGTTTAGAAGGAGACGGTGGGGAGTCCAGACGTGGGGCCAGCCGTGGTGGAAGATGTGAGCACTGCGTGTCAGGTCAGATAGCGGCAGGGGGGGCCCCGTTGCCAGCTAGGTGGGAAGCAGCTGTGAGAGGTAGAGCGATATGGGACCCCCAGGGTTTCCAGCTGGATGAATGGATTCTGGAGAGAGAAGGCAGAGGCGTTTTCTCCAGGCGTGGCAAGTCTGAGGTGTTGGTGGGCATCTACGGGGCCCTAAGGAATCTCACCTAGATTCTTCAATCTCCCCCTAAGAGTCTCAGGGGCCATGAAAAGTGTGGCTCGGGTTGAAGTTGGGTCTGGTGTGGGGGGCTCTCAAGAGGGACCTGAAGAGGCAGGTGACCTTGCTTGGGCAGTTTCTAAGTGGTGGCTGTGGGGTAGGGGTAGGGGGTGCAGGAACAGGGCCCTGGGGCTCCTCCCTCTATGAGCAGGGGAGGAGCTGGCTAATGCTGCCCCAGGACACAGGTCTGAGGGGCCCAAGGTCAGGCTCCGGTGGCTTGGGAAGCTGTGGTGGTTTCAGTGATGGTGAGCTCAGTCCCCCCACAGCCCCTGCAGACCCCCCGGAAGGTCAGGCAGGGCCAGGATGGGGTGCTCTCCACTCTGGGCACAGCTGGCAGCTGGGGATTGGCAGTGCTGTCCTCGGAGTCCCTCAAGCCCACTGGGTTGTTTCGGGCCCCGGAGAGCATCTCTCCCCCGGCCCCACTCTTCCCAGCCTGAAGCGTCTAGCCACCGAGCCCCTCTTAAGAGCCAAGTCAGAGCATGCCCTAGGGTCCTGCCCCAGCCCCTGGCCACCTTCTAGCAAGTCTTAGAAGTACCACCCTCGGGCCAGCCCAATGAGGGAGAAGCTGGGCCCGCCCAACCCCCTCCCCCAGCCCCTTTCACACCAGAGGGACAGAGATAGACCTTTGTCCCACATCTCAGAGAGGGACTCCCTCCGGCAGCATGTGAGCCACTCAGGGGAGGTGGGACCGTGACCTCCAGACGGACACCCTGGGCTTGCTGGGGTGGGTGCAGGGACCCTGCCCCGGGTCAGTCCCTCCGGCTGGCTTTCAGACACCTGCCCCACTCAAGCTGCTTGTGGGTCCGGGCTGCATCCCAGGGTCCCTGGGAGCAGCCATGAGGGGGAGGGCGGGCGGGGAAGGGAAGGAGTGTGCCCTGGTGTGGAGCGGACTGGCGGGGCCGAAGGGCGTCCTGGAGACTAGCCTGGCTCGGCGTGCAGTGGCCTCTGGGAGACGGCCAGACCTTGGGAGCCCTCTGGAAAGCGCTGGATAGTGACCCTTCCCTCCCTTTCTGTCCAGTCCGCCGGGCCCACGAGTTGAAGTCCATACCTAAGGACTCCAAGGTGGCTGAGTTGTGAGAAGAGGGTGAGGCAGAGTGGGCGGCCCTGGCCTCGCCTCGATCCCCGGCCCTAAGGCCTCGCCCCGGAATGCGTGGAACACTTGTACCTCCCCAGCCCAGCTCATCGCAAGCACGCAGGAGGCAGAAGCCAGTCAGCCTTGCTCAGCTTCCCAAGGGGTGAGTGGCTGACGGCCTGGAAGCTCCCAGAGGTGTGCGTGGTTTAAAAGAGGATGTCTGTGAACCAGAATGGTCTGAAATTCCAGGCAGCCTTCACTGAGTGACGAGAACACAATTTAGGCAGGTGAAGACTAATTGTGTTTCTTTCTGGGGAAGGGGCCAGGGTAGCCATAGGCTGGCTCTCCCTACCTGGTGTCCCCAGGGAGATGGGTACCCACCCCCTGCCACGCTGTGTTCCCGGCCTGGGGGTGGGGAGAGAGGAGGTGGTGGTAGGAAGGCCTCCCAGGCTGCCCCAGCGGCTACTGCATCAGAAGTAGGGCCAGGAGGAAACACGGAGGGGCTGCTGGAAAGAAGGGGGTGAGGAGGAGGGCTTCAGAGCTGGAAAAGTGATTAGCAGCTCTGAGGAAATCAGAGCCAGCCCTGGCAGCCCCGGGGGCAACAGCGGGGAGAAGAAGCTGTTATTCACAGAGGGCAGACCAAGATGGCCGCCCGGCCAGCCACCTCCCCCAAAGGCCGCCAGATTGCAGCAGGGACAGGCAGGTCCCCAGGCCCGGGGGATGGATGCCCCTCAAGTAGACTGGGAGTGGGACTGAGGCTGCAGATAACTCGTTGCCTGTATCCTGGGTCCAGCTCCAGGCTTCCTAGGACCTTCGGCAAGAGTGGGGGCAGCCCAGCAGCCTCCCCCAACCTTCTGGGGTAGTAGATGGGCCGTTTGATCAGTGAGTGTGTAAATTGGGATTTTATGGATCGCTTATTCACTGCTGGAGCTGGGGCCCCCAAATTCCTCTGTGCCCCAGAATGCTTAATCTAGTCCTGAGCTTTCCCCTGGGAAGGGAGGGAGGAAAGCCCCCCACAGGCCCCCATCCCTCCTGCTGTGTCTCCTCCCAAGGCCCCAGGCTTTGTCATTGCGGGTTGAGCAGTTCAAATGTGCTAATACACTCCCTGGGGGCCTCTGGCCAGTGGGACTTACCCTTCAGTGCTGTGATTGGTCAGAGAGACCAGGGGAGGGGGG
>CM052807.1:64813374-64869334 GCA_028533885.1 Nasua narica | reverse complement strand
AGGAAAGGAGTCTGAGTCCCAGCGAAGTTTACCTGGAGACCCCAGGAAGGGAGGCTCCATTCAAGTTCAAGAGAAAGCTTGGGAGGCTCCAGCTGCAGCGAAAGGCACCCTGGCAGAATGGAGCCCTGGCTGGGGTCAGAGCAGCTCTGTCCAATAGAACTTTCTGTGATGTCGGGAACGTTCTGTGTCTGCGCTGTCCCACACCGCAGCCACCACCACACAGGACTGCTGGGCGCGTGGAGGGTGGCAGGTGCCCTGGAGAAACCAAACTTTTAATCTTTCATAATATATTTTTATTTTTAATAATTGGGAAATAATAATAATGATATACATTTTAATGAACTTGAATTTGAGTAGCCCCCTGTGGCTAGCGGCTGTGGTGTGGACAGCCCTGGACTCCAGGCTCTGGTCAGGCCCTGAAGCCAAGCTCTTGGGTGCAGCCCCCTTCCTGGCTGAGTGAGCCTTGGGCAGGGCTCCTTCCACATGAGAGGCTCTCTCCCCAACCTGCCAGGCTCCCATAGTCCTAGGGTGGATCCCACATGGTTAGGGAATCGTCTGCTCCCAGCCATGGCTGCACTGCCCTTAAGAGGTCCTGGGACACACAGGGCCAAACCAACAGATGGCCTGGCAGATCGACAGCGCAGGGTGGGAAAGGAGTGGCTGTGCCAGAGCTCTATACTTTGAGGCATCTTCAAAACTTCCTTGGGGGTAGCAGTCCTAGAAGGCTTCCTGGAAGAGGGGGCTGTGGGGCAATCTTGAGCTGGCCCTGGGCAATGAGCCAGGAATGGATGGAAAGGCTATGCCTGAGAGCCCCGTGTTTGGTGCCCAGGCACCTTGGCCAAGGTTGGGGTAGGGAGGGGTTGGCAGAATGGGCTGAAGAGTCCCAGCTTCCTCTCTTACTGTTATGACCTTGAGAGAATCACTCCCCCTCTCTGAGCCTCCATTTCATCTTCAGTAAAATGGGGAGAATATGCTTGTTTGGCAGGGAAGATGTGAGAGTGAAACCAAATGGAAGCCCGTGGAAGTTCTCTGCAAACACAAGAAGTCTGGGAGAAAGGGATGGGTTACCGTCAAGGGTGCTGGGCCCCTGGACTGGCCTCTCCAGAGACAGCAGATGGTCACAGCTTGTCTGTGGCCCTGACCGCGGACACAGGCAGGGATTTCTGCACTCTCCCCTCCCCCCAGCGTGTGCACACACACAGCCCAGATGGGGGCTGCTTGGCCAGCCCTCCGCCCCCCAAGGCTGACCTCCTGCTATTTGGCATTTGACATATGAGGAGTCCAGGGCCAGAACACAGCCCCCCACACCTCCCATCCCAGAGAGGAGCCAGACTGGCGGGGAGGCCTCACTACCCCGAGGAAGCAGGATCCCAAGGGTCCTAATCTCTTTACCATGTGGCCTTTGATGGGAATTCCAGTGCCCCTTTTGTCCTCTCCCAGAGGCCTAACAAGGGGAAGAAAGAAGGGAGATTAAAATAAAAAAAAAAAAAAGGCCAGATCGGGGGTCCCTGGGGGCTGGGCTGGGTGCCCTTCAAGTCCAGCCAGATCAGGGCTAGACGGTTTCTGCCGGTATTCACAGACACAAACTGCCCTTCCAAACACCCTTCCCCGATCCACTCCCGAGGGAACCCCCTGGCTCTGCCTCACATTAAGTCACCCTTTCTTTATTTGGACACAGAGGCGATTTCCAGCCTCTTGACTCCTCTGTCGGCCCAAACATCCATCCATCCATTCTACAGTCTATTAAAAGTCTGCTGTGTGCCAGGCACTGCCCTAGGTGCTTGGGCTAGGATGGGGGACAAAAACCAGAGGATGAGGGAGGAGAAAACAGGCAACTTTTAAACCTTTCTTTCCCCCACCTCATGGAACTTTCTAGTTGGTACTAGATGCTAAAGCGACCCGTAGGACAGATTATGATGAGTGCGCCAAAGAGCTACAGGTGCAGGGGCCAGTGTGTGATGAAGTGGCGCGTGAACGGAGCCCCGAGGGTGTGAGCGTGGACTGGCGGGGGGGGGGGGGGGGGGAGGTATGGCTGGCATGGGGAGGGAGCCCGCCTGGTGTGCTAAGAGGCCCGTGTGGCCGGAGGCGGTTCAGGCCAGGGGGGAACGGCTCGCAGAATAAGTGTCTAATAGACTGTAGAATGGCAGGAGAGCTAAGGGGAAGCAGATCATTAGGACCTGGTGGGCCACTGTGAGGAGGCTGGCTTTTTTTTTTTTTAACATATGTATGTATGTACGTACGTACGTATGTCATCTCTACACCCAGCGTGGGGCTCAAACTCACCACCCTGACGTCAAGAGTCGCATGCTCTACTGACTGAGCCAGCCAGCCTCCTAGGACCTTGGCTTTTTTTTGGGGGGGGGGGCGCCAGGGCCAATGTGATTTGCTGGTCTGAGGTCTGAGGTCCCAAGAGTTTCTGGCCAGAGCAACGAGGAAGGATGAAGCTGCCATTTCCTAAGATGGGGAAGACAGGGAGGGGTCGATCAGGGTTGAGTGGATGGGGATATGTCATTATACCAGTCGAATACTCCGATGTAGGGGCACCTGGGTGGCTCAGTCGTTGGGCATCTGCCTTTGGCTCAGGTCATGATCCCAGGGTCCCGGGATCGAGCCCCACGTCAGGCTCCCTGCTCGGAGGGAAGCCTGCTTCTCCCTCTCCCACTCCCCCTGCTTGTGTTTCCTCTCTCGCAATCTCTCTGTCAAACAAATAAATAAAATCTTTAAAATAAATAAGTAAGTAAGTAAATAAATAAATAAATATTTGGATGGAGGTGTTGGGAAGAAGGTTCAATGTGCCAGTGGGGAGAGCAAGGGAAACTTCTAGGCTGGAGAATCGTGTTTAGGAATCCTCAGCGTTACCACCCCGGTCAAGGACACGAGACTGGATGGAGTTAATGTGGAGAGAAGGCTCCAAGAGTAGAGCCCCCTGGGCTCTCCAAGTCGGTGGGGGGGGTGGTAGGGTCGGGTGAAAGCAGGGCAGTGAAAGGAGCTGAGGAGGAGGGGGCAGTGGGGAGCCCAGGAAAGAAGTTTCGGGAAGAAGTGAGATGGGCTGAGGCTCGCCTTGCCGAGCTGAGGGCTGACCACCAGTTTAACGAGGTGGCCGTGCGTGCAGGCGGCTGCATTGCTGGGTGTGAGAGCCTGGCTGGAGGGGGTGCAAGAGAGAACCGAAGGGGAAACCAGAAATAGGAGTACAGGCAACTTTTCACCTGTTCTGGGAAAAAGGAAGCAGAGAGCAATGGGAGGTAGCTGGAGGGGGGGATCAGGAGATTATTGTGAGCTTTTGTCCCCTTCTAGAATGGGAGAAACAACAGCATGTTTGTGCAATGAGAAGGATCACTAGCAGGAGAACAGGTCATGCAGAAAAGGGGAGCACGGAGGGAACCCTGGCCTAGAGCATTGAAAAGGGATGGAATCTGCACTTGGAGGAGGAACATCCTCTGCTCTTGCCGCCAAGACAGACCTCATCCAGTTTGCCCAGGAAAGCAAAGGGTCCTTAGGGCTGGAGTGGCCAGGGAGGCAGCCTGGAAAACGCAGGCCCTGCGTGGCCCTGAAGGATGGGAGAGGGCTGGTTGGCAGAGGGAAGGCACTTCTGATGGGTGGCCTCCCCTCAGGGGGCCCGAAGGAGCGGAGCTGGTTTTTTTCTAGATTTCTTCAGGCCCTGTGGATGGAGAGGAAATCCGGCTTGCACTAAGGACTCTGAGGATCAGGGAAGCCTGTGATGTTCGCAGGGAGTAAACAGAGAGAACCAGCAACTCCCGCTGCACGCGAAGGCAGTTGCCCCAACAGTAACACCCCTGTGCTGACCATTGCCACTCCTCCCGCCCGTGGCATGTGCCCCAGTCCTCACTTCTCTCTTTTTTTTTAGTAGGCTCCATGCCCAGTGTGGGGCCAATGCCCATCTTCAACTCACCACCCTGAGATCAAGACCTGAGCCCAGATCAGGAGTCGAACGCTCAATCGACCGAGCCCCCCAGGCGGCCCCAGTCCTCATCTTTTCCATAGCCCTCCCCTTGCCCTTGCCAGCTATAGGTTCTTTACCATTGTCCAGTCCAGCATTGAGTCTGGGGACAGGGAGGGAGAGTTCAGATCTTTTTTTTTTTTTTTTTTTTTAAGATTATTTATTTATTATCTGACAGACAGAGAGAGAGAGAGAGAGAGAGAGATCACGGGTAGGCAGAGAGGCAGACAGAGAGAGAGGGGGACGCAGGCTCCCTGCTGAGCAGAGAGCCCAATTCGGGGCTCGATCCCAGGACCCTGAGATCAGGACCTGAGCCGAAGGCAGAGGCTTTAACCCACTGAGCCACCCAGGCGCCCGAGAGTTCAAATCTTAAGAGCTGTTCCCTACTCCCCAGTTTACGTCCTTTCATGACCACAGCCTGTGGAGGCAGGAAAAGCCCTGCCAGAGGGAGGAGGCCCCTTCGCACCTTGCCTCTCCTCCCTGGGACTTCGTGTGATGGTCTGTAAATACTGTCTACTTAGCTGGGGACCTGTGGGCAGTGAGGAGGGCTGAGCTGGATATGCCAGTGCTCCCTGCTCGCCTCGGGTCCTCCTCACTGGCCTCAAGCTCCCCCGGCCCTCCAGCTTCAGACACGCATTTTAGGTGCAGCCATGATCCCTCAACCCAAACAGCCTCCCCTGACTCTGAACTGCCAGAACTCCTTCTTTCCTTTTCTCTCTCTTTTCCGGCCACAGGAAGTCTCGCAGCTGCCCTCTGGCCTCCTCCGGCTCACTCCCTAAACACTGATTAAGCCTGCCCATGCTAGGCCCTGTGCCAGGCCCTGGGGGTTCCCCCAGGCAGGGTTCTGGGGGTCCGGTTCTGGGGGTCCAGGGTGTTGGGGTCTGCTCTCTGGCCTAGGTGTGGTGGGTCCAAGGCTGTGGCAGGGGACCAGCCTTCAGCTCCTCTCAACACCCCACACGAGGGGGCAGGGCCCGCGGGACGGGGGAGTGCACAGCCCTGGTCGGCTCTGCCAGGCGGCCAGAGACCCCCAGGGCACCAGTTGTGAGCAGTAGACAAAAAGCCTGGGACAAAAGGCCTGTGGGAGCCGTGGTGAATAGATTAATGAGATTTCCATAGGCGGCCTGACAATGGGATTCTCCACTGCGGCCCCTTTGTCCCGGGCTGAGATAATGGAGCCCGGAGGAGCTTGCCCAGGAGGGCGGCCTTGCCCCCTCTCCACTCAGGTCTGCAGCCGCCATGCAGCTGCCCCTCCCCTGTGCTGCCCCCAGCCCTGGGCAGGGTTAATGGTGCTCGGAACCCGAGAATTTCTGTAAGATCCAGAAGGGGTGTTTGGGACCTCCCTAAGGAGTTGGAGGTGGGTGCTGGCCCTGCGTGCTTGGGGTCCCCTCCCGTGGCATCTCATATAATATTGACTGGAAAAAGTTCCTAGAGAGAGAGAAGATGGCTGTCCACCACCTGGATTGCTGTCATTTGACACCTGAAGAAAGTGAGGCTTGGAGAGGTTAGGTGTCTCGCCTTCCATCACTGTGACTGCTGAGGGGTTCGGTGGCCTGGGGTGGGGGTGGAGCGGGGGTGGAGGAGGAGTGCCTATAGGCCTGTGTGAGGGGAAAACACCCTCCCCGCCTGTCTCTCCCTCATCCTCTTGCTCCACGGCCACGTGCCCCACTTCTGACAGCACATGTGTGGGTTTCCACAGGTCAACCAGCTCTGTCCCACCAGATGGGGGTCCTACCAACCGAACTCAGTATCTGCCTACAGGTAGCATCTGATCCTACAGGGTAAGGCCTTGCTCAGTCCCATAAAACTGCCCCAGTGCACATGCCAATCAACCGTCCAGGCTGTCGCCTGTGTTTCTGACCGATGGCTAAAATCCCATGACCCCCTCCTTGGGTTTGATTAATTTCCTAGAGGGGCTAACAGAACTCAAGAAACCAGTTTACTTACTAGATCACCGGGTTATTATTATTATTTTTTAAGATTTTATTTCTTTATTTGAAGAGAGAGAAATCACAAGTAGGCAGCGAGGGAGGCGGGGGGAGGGGAAGCAGGCTCCCCACTGAGCAGAGAGCCTGATGAGAGCCTGATGGCTCAATCTCAGGACCCTTAGATCATGACCTGAGCAGAAGGCAGAGGCTTTAACCCACTGAGTCACCCAGACGCCCCAGATCACCGGGTTATTCTAAGAGGATGCAACTCAGGAATGGCCGGATGGAAGAGATGCACGCAGCAAGGTGTGGGAAGGGCTGTGGAGCTTCTAGGCCCTTCCAGAATGTTCACATGTTCACCAAACCCAGAGCTCTCCAAACCTGTCCTTTTGGGGTTTTGTGGAGGCTTCATTACATAACCACGATTGATTAAGTCACTGGGTATTGGTGATTGAGCTCAAACTCTACCCCTCTCCCCTGGGTGGGTGGGGGTGGGGGTGTGACCAAAAGTTCCAACCCTTTAATCAAGGCTGGTTTCTCTGGCAACCAGCCTCCATCCTTAGGCTACCCAGGGGCTTTCCCCAAAATCACCTTAATAGAAGCTCAGGTGCAGTGGAAAGGGGCTTGCTGTGAACAGCAACAAGTTCCAAAGCTTGGTTCCAAAGCAATTCCAGGGACCGAGGACAAGAGACCATACGGAAAGATGCCCCCATTGCTCCCATACTTAGGACATTTTAAGGGTGTTGGGAGCTCTGAGCCAGAACAGCGGACAAAGACTAAATATATTTCTTTTTTTTTTTTTAAAGATTTTTTATTTATTTATTAGAGAGAGAGACTGAGAATGAGAGGAGAGAAGGTCAGAGGGAGAAGCAGACTTCCCGCAGAGCCGGGAGTCCGATATGGGAATCGATCCCGGGACTCCGGGATCATGACCTGAGCCGAAGGCAGTCGCTTAACCAACTGAGCCACCCAGGCGCCCCAGACTAAATATATTTCTTATACATCACACTCTCCCGGCCTGTATTGGGCCCAGTGCACCGAGTGTCCTGGGCACCAACCCCAGGGACGGAAAACAGGTGCACTGTTTTGGGCACTTCTGAAGACAGATCACTTCTCTCATCCATCCTGGGAGACTTCCTAAAAACAAGGTGGCAGAGTGTTGTTTAAGGGATTCTTTACTTACCCTTCCATCCAGTAATTCTTACTACTCGTCACCTGTGAGTTCCAAGGCTGCGCTGTGTGGGCGGAGTCAAGCGGAGTTCCAGCCTCCTACGTGGGAGGGCCCTTGGCCTTCACCGGTCTGCAGAGAGCTGACCTTGCTTCCCAAACAGTGCAGCCGCAGTTAGTTTTTTCTCCAGGGTCCTCCCCAGCCCCAGGGAAGGTCGCAGGCTCAAGTAAAGACCAGGCTGCCCTGACTAGGGGAGTGAGTGCTTAGAAGGGACAGCTTCTCCTGGGCTGTTTTGCAATGAAGACACAAATTCTCCAGCTTGGGAGCAAAGCTTGGGATCCCCCAGGGGGTAGGTGCACTTCCAACGCAGAGCCAAAGGGTAAATACCCAGTCCTGGAGGCACAGCCACATTCCCAGGCAAATACAGAAACGTGTTTCCAGGGGCGCCTGGGTGGCTCAGTGGGTTAAAGCCTCTGCCTTCTGCTCAGGTCATGATCCCAGAGTCCTGGGATGGAGCCCCGCATCGGGCTCTCTGCTCAGCGGGGAGCCTGCTTCCCCCTCTCTGCCTACTTGTGATCTCTCTCTGTCAAATAAAATACATTAAAAACAACAACAACAACAACAACAAAAACTTTAAAGAAACGCGTTTCCATAGGACCAAGGCAATGAGTGTTGAGAAAGGCTGTCAAGGGGCTTCAAGTTCTTCTCTGGCTGCGAGAACCAAGGGCTGGAGCAGAGAGGCAGTGCAGGCAAGAGGAAGGGCCTGGGCTCTGTGGTCATAGGACTGGGGTTCTGAATCCTGCCCTACGGTGTAACAGCTCTGTGACCTTGGGATGTATTAATCTCCCTGTGCCTCAGTGTCCTCATCTGTAAAATGGGGTTGGTAACAATAGTAGTCATCTCCTAGAGCCATTGTGAAGGCTAGAGAAGACAATGCTTGGAAGGCACAGAGCTGGGGTGCTGGGGAAATGGCATGAGGGTCAAATTGAGATATGGCCCATATAGAGCGGAAAGGAGCCTCCCTGACAGAACGTCTTCCAAGTTCCCCCAGCCTCGAGGGGAGTTATTCGGTGACATTGAGCACGGTGAGGCCACTCTTGGTTTTTTTTTTTTTTTAAGATTTTATTTATTTACTTGAGATAGAAACAGTGAGAGAGAGCATGAGAGGGGAGAAGGTCAGAGTGAGAAGCAGACTCCCCGTGGAGCTGGGAGCCAGATGTGGGATTCTATTCCGGAACTCCAGGATCATGACCTGAGCTGAAGGCAGTTGCTTAACCAACTGAGCCACCCAGGTGCCCTACTCTTGGGTTCTTTTTTTTTTTAAAGATTTTATTTTATTTATTTTAACAGAGAGAGAACACAAGCAGGCAGAGAGGCAGGCAGAGGCAGAGAGAGGAGCAGGCTCCCTGCCGAGCAAGGAGCCCGATGTGGGACTCGATCCCAGGACGCCGGGATCATGACCTGAGCCGAAGGCAGCCGCTCAACCAACTGAGCCACCCAGGCGTCCCTACTCTTGGGTTCTTAATTGTACCATGTATCATACTATTTTGTACCCCACACAGGACTCCATATTTTACTCACATGCCCTTTTTAAATCTTTGTGGCTATTGTACAAGGCACGGGTTATGCTGTTTCATAGATGGAGAAATTAAGGCTGAGGGAGGCCAGGTAATCTGCTCAGTTGGGGCCTCATGGTCTGAGCCTGGATTCAAACACTGGTCTTGCTGATTCAAAGCCCATGCTTAACACAAATCCCTGGGGCCTTGCCTCGCTTCCACCTTAGCTGATGCGGGGCACTGGCACCGGAGTGTGGCCTGTAAAGGGGGAAGGAGGCCCCCTCTAGATGCGGGAGGCTGAATGGCAAGAGCATGTGGGCTGTAACTGGCCTGGGGATAGGGGCAGGGAGACAGCACGGTCTGCCCCTCCTGCCCTCCCCTGCCCCAGCCCCTGCGTCTGCAAGGGGGAGAAGGCAAGGCCCTGATGGGCATGGGTGTGTCAGGAGGCAACTGAGGGTGCACGGCAAGCTTGAGCGCGCATATGTTCACGCACCCGCGCGCGCACACACATGGCCTGCAGCTGTGCACATCTGTGCATGTTCCTAGCGGTGGGGGCACGTGGGCGGCTGTGTCCTCAGGCTCACATAGGCCTGAATTCTCAGCGTAGGTACAGGGCAGGCAGGACCCGCCCCCCCCCTCCCCGCAAACTTGTCCTCCTCTCCTTTTCCTTGGGTTGGTTGCTTGAGGCTACTCCTGGGGTGGCTTGGTTGTGGCCAGACCTTTGTGCTTTCCCTTGGGAGGGGTGAGAGGGAGTCTCCAGACTCCAGCAGTCCACCTGCAGCCTGGTCCCATGCTCCCCAGTGAGTGGTCTAAAGGACCTCTAGCAAAGGCCACGGGGGAAGGAGAAGGGCCGGAGAGATGGGCTGGTATCTAGTGGGGGATGTAGGGTCCAGGAGGTCTTTTCGGAGGTGGGAAAGAAGTAAGCTTGCTGTGCCCAGGGAAGCGGGACACAACAGAGGGGTGGAATAGTTAATGGATGGGGCACGGTCCCAGCCTGGGCTGGACTGGGGTCAAGGGCTGGGGTGGATGGCCCCTCAAGTCTACCGGGCTGCAGAGTAGATGTAGATAAAAGTGGAGACAGAAGGCCAGAAGTGAGGGAGCTGTGCCCTTGGCTAAAATGGGCAGCGAATTACCTGGAATGGAAGGGCCAATATCTGAGGGGATGGACGGGAGAGCGAGCGGGCAGCATGAGCTCCCAAGCACAGGGCCCCTGGAGGGAGCGGCTGGGAGCTGCCTGAAAGGGGCTAATCCCGGAGTAGGAGAGCGGGCGTGAGGTTGGGTGGTGGGTTTGGAGAGCTGGAGGTGGGTTCCTTGAGGGCACGATTGCTGAGATGATGGCCAGGCCTGAGTATTCGGTCTGGAGGGTGGGGTCTTGAGTGGAGAGCGCTGCGGCCATGGCAGGAGCTGAGTGATAGGAGCAGGGAGGATACCATGGAGCTGAGAGTCTGGCAGGGGGTGAAGAAAGCGTGTGTGGGTGGGTCTGGATCCAGAGCTTTCTTTGTGTCCTTCTGGGAGGGGTCACGCTTTTTTCCCTAGTGTGCCAGGGGGAAGTGTGATCAAGCCAAATCTCTCTTCTCCATATTAAGGAGTGAAAGCACAGATAATAGTAAGTAAAAAACAAAACAAAATAAAACAGGTTTGGGGTCCACGTCACAACACAGTGTTTGCATTTGCAGAACTTTTTTTTTTAGGTTTATTCGCAAGAGAAAGAGAGGGAATGAGTACGGGGTGGGAGAGAGGGAGAATCTCAAGCAGACTCCCCACTGACCATAGAGTGCAACGCGGGGCCTGATCTCAGGACCCTGAGATCATGACCTGAGCTGAAATCAGGAGTCTCATGCTTAAACGACTAAGCCAGCCAGGCGCCCTGCATCTGTAGAATTTTGATGTTACCTCACATAACCTGGCAAACCAGGACCACTTGTGGTTTCCAACGTCCCAGGAAATTACCCCCTGTGACACTAGGTATTGCCTCTGTTCTGTGGGGACCCCTCTCAGCACAAGCTGGAGAGCTGCAGGCCCGCCCTTCACAGACCTCACACTCGGGGCTGTTGTCTCTGCCCTGAGCCTCTTGCCCCTGGTGGCCAGGATCACCTCTCAGACGGAGATGAAACCTCAAAGAACTCTACTTCCCTTTTTAGCTTTAGTTATCTGTGTGGCTAATGCCTTCCTTGGGGCAGTGGGGATGAGAATACAGTTTTATGTTCAAAGAATGTCCCCTCCCACTGACAGCAGGTCACAGCCTTAGGAGGTAGTGAGCCCAACAGAGGTGGTGCTGTCACAAGCTGCTGCAAGTGAGGACAACTGTGGAGAACCCCAGAAGCCACTTGATCTGCTGCCTCTTCTGCCACTCCCCCCATACACACCCACTTCCATGGCTCCGGTGACCCAACATTTCTTAGCACTCCCACCAGGCTCGCAGTGTATGGTTATGCGGGTTGCACACTGAACATGAGCCCTTCTAAATGGGGACGATTCACTCCAGGGACACGGTAGATTTGAAGATTTATTATGACAGTTTCCCAGAAGGTGGCAGTAAAGGGTCTTGAGGAAGGAACCAGGCGTGAGAGCTAGTATAGCCCTGACTTTCAGAATGCGCTGTGTTGGAACCCTCTGGGGGGGGGGTGGCACCCCCGCCAGCTTGGCCTCTCACCTTTCAAGGTCCAGCAAAGACACCACCTCCCTGCTGAGCTCTTCTCAACCAGGCGTGGCACATTTCCCTGAGCTCCAGAGCCCCTGGCACACCCTTCTCTGTTCCCATCTCACAAACGATGCGGTCTGCCTGTCCCTTCCACCTGTCTAAACCATCGTATCGCCTTTCAATCTTCTCCCTTGCCTAGCACAACACTATTTGCTAAATAAAAATGTGAAGAAAGAATATTGAACCTTTAAGTTTAACGTATCTTATCAAAAGCTTAGGTTTGAGTAATAATTTGCTAATAATCATTAGCAAAAACCCTCTCTGACACGCCACGGGCCCATTTAGTCTTTGAGACTTAATCCTCAGAACAGGCCAATCCACTGGAGGCACGTGCCTGCCAAGTGTTGTTCCCCAGGCCCTGAATCCCTTTTACCAGGGATTGGTAAAATCCCTGGTAAAAGGGATTTTTTACCCTTTTACCATGCCTTGGCTGGTGCTCGAGCCTAGTGTAAGGAACTTCTGTGGAACGTTTCCGCCATGTTTCTGGCTGGCTGTCTAAGAGGCCAAGGTTTATTACATCTCACAGACCTGCTTGCCGAGGTCTATGGAAAAAAGTTCTAAGATTTCTACACCAGGAACATTTTTGCTTCTTTTGAGTAGGGTGGTGGTTTTTATTTTGCAAAGTGAGTTATGTGGTTACTGGGAATCTCAGAAACAAATCTGTGACCCATTTTCTACTTACTTTTCCCCATCTTCTCCGGAATAGGATTTGTTTCTTCTAAATAGCGGTTTGGTATTGTGGTGAAACACATCCCGGGCACACTGTCAGTACGTCTGGAATCCAGGTGCTCTGACTTCAGCAAGCAGAGACTGAAAGGAAGGAGGTGGACAGGAAGTGAATGCTTCTGGGTCAGTCCCTGGGGTTTCCCAGAGACCAGGAGGCACTGCCTGCACACACTGGAGTCTCTGACTTCAGGCCCAAAGGGGCCCCTAGAATCTCCTGGAGGGCTGTGGGGAATAGTGCGGGCAGGACTATCAAACTGCAGGGCCATTCATCTTTTTCCAAACCTAGTAGCACATGCTGGGTGCCAGCACACAGGCCTCACTGAAGGAGCCCCACCTGTGTTTGACTATTTCCAGGGGCAGGCTGGCTCACTCATAGGCTACCCCTTAACTACATTAGGTCTGAAAGTAGGGACCAGGTGTTGTAGACTGCAGGGCTTGTGTGGCTGGGACAAAATCATCATCATATTGCCTCTAAGGTGAAGTCAGGGTCAAACATATCGTTTCCAGACTTCTCTGAAGAAGGTATTTTCAGACAGCTTTAATCCTGGGACATATGCCCACCAGGGCAAGTACTGTGTACGCGGTGCCTGCAGAGAGGAGGCCCTGGAGGGTGGCACGGGGGGGCGGGGGGGTGGATGGTGGAAACCGGCCCACGCCAAGCTGCCATCTAAACGGGCTGGCGAGCCCTCAAAGGCCCTGCACGACCCCTCTAGCCGCTTCTCCCCCTCTCCCCCGCAGCTCTGTCGAAGATGCACTGGACACCGGAACACGCCCAGCCCCTCAACCAGTGGCCAGAGCAGCACCTGGACGTCTCCTCCACTACCCCGTCGCCAGCCCACAAGTTGGAGCTGCCCCCGGGGGGTCGCCAGCGCTGCCACTATGCTTGGGCACACGACGACATCTCTGCCCTCACAGCCTCCAACCTCCTCAAGCGCTATGCAGAGAAGTACTCAGGGGTCCTGGACTCTCCCTACGAGCGCCCCGCGCTGGGCGGCTACGGCGACGCCGCGTTCCTCAACGGCGCCAAGGGGGACCCCGAGCCCTGGCCAGGACCGGAGCCACCCTACCCCTTGGCGACTCTCCACGAGGGCCTCCCGGGAACCAAGTCCGGCAGCGGGGGCGGCTCAGGGGGCCTCGGGGGCTCCCCCGTATTAGCCGGGAACCTGCCTGAACCCCTCTACGCCGGCAACGCGTGCGGAGGCCCGTCGGCGGCGCCCGAGTACGGGGCGGGCTACGGCGGGGGGTACCTAGCTCCCGGCTACTGCGCGCAGACCGGCACCACGCTGCCCCCACCGCCCCCGGCCGCGCTCCTGCAGCCCCCGCCGCCGCCGCCGGGCTACGGCCCCACGGGGCCCCTGTACAACTACCCCGCGGGGGGCTACGCCGCGCAGCCCGGCTACGGGGCTCTCCCGCCGCCGCCGGCCCCGCCCCCGGCCCCTTACCTGACTTCGGGCCTGGCGGCGCCCACACCCCTGCCCGCGCCCGCGCCGCCGCGGCCGGCGCCCACCACCTACAGCTTCCAGACGGCCGAGGCCGGGGTGTCGCTGAAGCGCAAGGCGGCCGACGAGGGCGCGGAGGGTCGCTACCGCAAGTATGTCTACGAGCCCGCCAAGGCCCCCGCTGCCGACGCCACCTCCTACCCCGCAACGGACAACGGCGAGTGTCGGGGAAACGGGTTCCGGCCGAAGCCGCCGGGGGCCGCGGAGGAGGCGTCGGGCAAGTACGGTGGCGGCGTCCCCCTCAAGGTCCTGGGCTCCCCCGTCTACGGCCCGCAACTCGAGCCCTTTGAAAAGTTCCCGGAGCGCGCCCCGGCGTCGGCTCCTCGGGGGGGCTTCGCGCTGCCGTCGGGAGAGCCCCCCAAAGGCGTGGACCCGGGGGCCCTGGAGCTGGTAACGAGCAAGATGCTAGACTGCGGGCCCCCGGTGCAGTGGGCAGACGTGGCGGGTCAGGGCGCGCTCAAGGCTGCGCTGGAGGAGGAGCTGGTGTGGCCTCTTCTCAGGCCGCCCACCTACCCGGGCAGCCCGCGTCCACCGCGGACCGTGCTGCTCTTCGGGCCGCGGGGCGCGGGCAAAGCGCTGCTGGGCCGCTGTCTGGCCACGCAGTTGGGCGCCACGCTGCTGCGCCTGCGCGGAGCGACGCTGGCCGCGCCGGGCGCCGCCGAGGGTGCGCACCTCCTCCAGGCCGCCTTCGCGGCTGCGCGCTGCCGCCCGCCCTCCGTGCTCCTCATCAGCGAGCTGGACGCGCTGCTCCCGGCTCGGGACGACGGCGTCGCCGTTGCGGCTGGCGCGCTGCAGGCGCCGCTCCTGGCTTGTCTGGACAGCGGCTGCGGCGCAGGGGCGGACGGCGTGCTGGTCGTGGGCACCACCTCGCGGCCCGCGGCTCTGGACGAGGCCACCCGGCGGCGCTTCGCTCTCCGCTTCTACGTGGCGCTGCCCGACGGGCCTGCCCGCGGGCAGATTCTGCAGCGAGCGCTGGCCCAGCAGGGCTGCGCGCTGAACGAGCGGGAGCTCGCGGCCTTGGTGCAGGGCACCCAGGGCTTCTCCGGGGGCGAGCTGGGGCAGCTGTGCCAGCAAGCAGCCGCCGGGGCGGGCCTCCCCGGGCTGCAGCGGCCCCTCTCCTATAAGGACTTGGAGACAGCGCTCGCCAAGGTGGGCCCTAGGGCCTCCCCCAAGGACCTGGACTCGTACGTGGAATGGGACAAAATGTACGGTTCCGGACACTGACGGCGCGCCCGGAGGCCGCGGGAGCAGCCACCCCTCTCTCCCCGCCTCTCTGGTCGGGAGGGTTGTCTTTAGCCAAACCGGGCTGGGAGGGTGCCGGAGTGATGAATGTGGGGGGGGGCGGGGAGGGGCTGCCGGTGTTTTGTTTTCGTGGGAAGGAAAATGCTTCTGCTAGGCAGATAGATGCCATATGCGCTGTGTACTCAGGTTTTTCCTATTTATTGTGGACGGGAAGCTCGCCATCTCCGCCCGGCCGATGGGCAGACCTGGGATGGGCTCGCACCCGGGGCCTAAGGAACTCCTGCGCCCTCGCCACAATCCTTTTGTCTCCTCGCTCTCTGAATGGTTCCCTCCTCCCCCCTCTTTCTCTGCATTCGGGTAGTTTTCTCTCTCCTTGGTTTTGTCACTGACCTCCTCTTATGCTGGCCCTGTTTCTCTTTTGCTCCTCCCTCCCCTATCTCTCAGTCTATCACCCTCTGTGCTTCTGTCTCCCTCCCTTGCTTTCCAGCCTCTATTTCTCTTGGTCCCTCACATCCAAAAGAATGCAGTGTCCCTTTGCAGGAGATCTGGAAGTCCAGGGGCTGAGGAGGAGGGGGTAGGGAGTTCCCTCCCACCCCATTATCCCTCACCCAGCTGTACCCTTGGGTTTTAGGGGGGAGGGCAAGCAAAAAAAGAAAAGAAAAAAAAACACCCGAAGAAGGGTTTTTGTTTGTTTGTTTTTGAGGGGGAAATCCCAGAAATGTAGCTTGTTTAATATTTTAGGCCTCTTATTTTTGTAAGATGTGTAGAATTTTCTGTTTTTGTTTTATTTTGATAACTCAGGAAAAAACTGACCTCAGAAAGAATGTTAGACTTTGGCTGCTCTCCTGTGTGTTCCCTGCCCCCGACCCCTCCCCAGGAAGCAAATTCTCCTAGGAGACTCAGAAAGTGAGGTGGGGAAGAGGAGAGGGAGACCCAGAGCCACATTGAAACCCCTGCTCTTCCTGGGACAGAAGTGGAATGTATTTCTAGGGCTTCCTCCCCAGGTCCAAGCTTGTAGGCAGGGGTGTGGGGAAGTGGGTTGTGGGATTTGAGAAGAGGTAGGTCCTGCTGCTCTCCCCGAGCCCCACCCCCCAGCTTAGTGTTTTGTGTTTAGTGTTATCCAGAGGGATGCCCCTTGCCCCCTTTCCTGCCCCAGATCCAGAAAGAGAGGGCCCAGATGGGAAGGTGACCTAGGCAGAAAGTCCCCATAGAGGTCATCTCACCTGGCCCTTCACAGGCAGAGGTCTTCTGTAACTTAGGAGGATCCCCTTGTGAGAGAAGACAGTGTGGCCACAAGTCTGGTTGGGCACAAAACTGGCTACAGATTCAGCTTCCCTGTGTTGGGAGGCTCCAAGGAGGAGTGAGCACCCGTTCAAGAAGAACTTTCTCTGGGGAAGTGTGCCTCTCCCATTATCCTAGGGCCCTAGGTTGAGAGATCTAGGAGCTGTGAGAGGGTGAAGGAGATGGCTAGACTGTTTTTCCCTGACGTGGGGGGTTTATTTTCATTCCCACCCCAACTTTCCACTGGAAGCCAGGCTTGGGGGCCCTTCCTTGTGAGAACAATATTCCTCTTCTTCCCAGCAACTTGCCCTTGATGGGGCTTCAGTTTGTCCTCCTCCCCCTCAGGGAGTCCATTTCACAACTCTGACCTTTGCTCCAAAGTCGGGTGTCAGCCCTCACTTTACCTCTTCTCTCCCCCCCAGCCCCCCTCCCCATTCCCTTATAGCTCTTACAGTCTCTGTACCATCTCCCACTCCCAGCTGGAAGGGTGTCCGTGGCAGACATTTCAGGTGCCAAGATGCTGAGGGCTTGTGCTGCCCTAGGAGTGCTAACAGGAAGGCTGCTCTGTTTTTCCCTCCTTTTCATCCTTGGTCTTTTTGGGCCTCCTCTCCTTGGAGCTGGCTGACTGCAGGGCTTTGGTGCCTCACTGCTGGGAATGGCCCTTTGGAAGGAGCAGGGCGTGAGGAGGTTCTCTCAGGTGTGTGTATGTATATGGGGGGTGGAGGGCATGGGGAAGTGGGGTTGGGATCCCAGCCTTCCCTTCAAGAGGCAGGCAGCTGGGGCCCGGGGGAGGAGCTCACGGAGACCCAGGGCCCCCACTGCCTCCTCTCCTGGCCTTGGGGGACTTTGCACAAGGAGACAGCCCCCAGTCTACTAGCACCTACCTCATGGGTACTGGGGCCGGTCTGGGGCGGGAGGGGGGGATGGGCAGGTCCAGCTCTGGCAATGTTGAGGGGGCATACCAAAGAATCCAGGGGCAGGGATTAGGGGAGGGCGGGCAGACTAAGCAAGCTGGCCCTCCTCATCCTCTACCCACACTGGGGTTGGGGTCCTCTCCTCCAGCTGTAACCATTTCTACCTCATTTTGCTGCGTGTTGTACATGGACGTATTTATCTCCTGTCTGACGATGCTCTGCAGTTGTGGTCTGTCTACCTCAGAAGAGACTGTATTTTAAAAGAAAGTATTACACAGTATTAAAGTGATGACATGTGGTTTCCAGAGGATTTCTTGCGGGGGGCAGCAGAATGTGGGGAGCCCTCTGGGGAATGCCTGGGCGCCCAGGCATGCCATGGGTGTGGCCCTGTGGGTGTTTCTAGTCCTTCAGCAGAACATCACTGCGGGACTCCTGGTACTCATTCTGGCCCAGCAAGGGCCTACCAGGCGTTGGGCTCTGAGGCTACCGGGTGAAAAGGTCCTGGGTAGGGGAGGCCCTCCTGCAGTTATGAGCTCCCCGAGGCTCAGAACTGGGGCTGACTCCTCTATCTCCAGAGTCCCAAAGAACGAGGGGGAAAGAAGGTTTCACGTGTCCGTTGAATGAGTGAATGGATGAGGAAATGAATGCTTGGAGAAACGGGGGGCTGAAGAGGACGGTGCACTCAGAACGTGGACAGCAGCCCTGGCTGAGATTAGAGCTAAGATTAGACTTGATTCTTGGAGGGAGGGAAGGGGGCAGAGGGCAGGGCGTAGAGACAGCTAAGTTCCAGTCTTTAGGGGTGCGTGGGACCCTTTGTCCGTTACCATCTGTCCATTCCCAAACTATCTTTGCCAGCTCATCATAAACTGAGAGCCTGAGAGTGTGGACCCACAACCTCCTGAGGTCCTCGAATGCTCTGAGCAAAATTACCAAAGATGTACCCGGCTGCATGGACAGCAGCGCATGCACACCCCGGGCTTTCAGGAGGCAAAGCCAGCTCGAGCGGGGAGAGCCTGCAAAGCAGACGGTTCCCCTGTGAGAAAAACAATTGGCGTGCCTG
Organism: Nasua narica; assembly: GCA_028533885.1. Classification (NCBI taxonomy): domain Eukaryota; kingdom Metazoa; phylum Chordata; class Mammalia; order Carnivora; family Procyonidae; genus Nasua; species Nasua narica. The sequence goes on along the minus strand of CM052807.1, from coordinate 64,851,304 downwards.
CACCTGGGGGCCCCAGGGCATTGCTCCGGGACTCAGTGCTGCCAACCCTCTTGGTCCTTGGAGGTCTAGACCTCCCTCACACTCTAGTGGGTTTTTTCCACCCTTTCTCTGGGCAGACTCTCTGTAGCGCCGAGGATACGGAAATGGTGAAGCACAGCCACTGTTCAAGGGGAGAAGAGCTCAAAAATGGATCATTCGCAAAGAAGTGGATGAAGCTGCTTGGGGAGGAACCCTATAAAAATTGTATATTCTTACGTCTGGTATAGGATTTGGTACATGGAAGACACTAAAATACTAGATAAGTCCTTCAATTAATCAATTTCCAGAGAAATGTCCCAACGGGGGATGCACAGGCTATCTTGTAACAGAAAAGAAAACCAAAAACGAAAACAGGCTGTTTTCGTTATCTCGTTCTGAAGGATGCCCAGAAGAGCCCCTGCCTCCTGGTGGCCGCAGTGTTGGTTGTGGTGGTGTATCAGAAAAACTTCTGGGACAGGAAGTCGGGGTGGGGGGGTAGGGGGGTGGGGGTGGGAATAGGGGGTAGCCAAAGCTCCAGAGGCTGGAAAGCACCACGGGTGTGATTGGTTATGGGCACATGAGGTGAGGCTGGAGGAGTCACTGGGCCTGTGCCGCGGCACCGGGGACCTTCCGAGCCCGTGAAGAGCTGAGGCTCCCAGATCAAAGTCACATGTGTGTTTGGAGGAAAGCGGGCTGGTGGCCTGTGGACGGGGCTGATTTGCAAGATAAGGATGGACATATGGTTCCAACAAATCTTTACCGAGCACCTACTTTGCACTAATTGCTACAGGGACAGCAGATGGACCTGACAGTTGAACGGAGAAAACAGCAAAAAGGCAGAGCTGCGATGTAATGTAGGAGTAGGTAAGAGGGACACCTAATGGTGACCGGCCAAGGGTGTGTACTGGAGTCAGGGAGGGCTTCCCAGCAGGGACCTGTCAGCTGAGGGGTGACCAAGGCCAAGATCCACCGGAGAGCCAGAAGCAAGCTTGCTCAGGGAAGGAAACAAGGTTAGAGTGGGGCCCTCCTGTGGGGAGTCCGCCGGGTGGGGACTTGAGGAGTTTCCCTAATACAGACAAGAGGAAGCGAGGATTTGGAGGTATTGTGGGAGGATGGGAATTGGCGATTCTAGAAATATCTGGTATTTAGTAGGTACCCTGAGAATTTGGAATTGGGGAAGTGGGGTGAGCAAGGGGTCTAGGGCTTGTGCTGGAAGCTGAGGGGCGGTGAGTGGATTATTAAAGATGTGGGAGACTGGTAACTTGAAGCATTAGCGGGATCGCCAGGCGGCAGACCTAGGGCAGGCATTCTAACGTAAGGGCCCAGGATCCCAGCCTCCTGGGGGACTGGGTGTGCCCCACCCCTGGGTGTTGGAAAACTCTCACTCTAATTTCTTTCAGTTCCCAGTTTCCAGGTGCTGGGAGATCCCATGTGTGGGCTGCCCCCTGGCCCCCAGTCCTGGCCCGCGGAAGCCTCCCTCCCGCCCCGCCGCGGGTACCAGGCACCCCTCCCCCACCCGTGGGCGTTCGGAGCTCCTCCCACCACAGTGGGTGCGGCGCAGTCACAGCCCGCCATGGCGATGGCGATGGCGGCGCTGGGTCGGGCCCGGGCCCTGGCGCTGGTGCTCTGGGGCTGGGCGCTGGCCCCAGCGGGGGCCCTAGACGCCATGGGCCCCCACGAGGCTGTCCGTCTGGCCGAGCTGCTGACCCCGGAGGAGTGCGACCATTTCCAGTCGCTCCTGAAGGCGCCGGAGCCGGACGTCGAGGCGGAACTGGCCCGGCTGTCTGAGGACCGGTTGGCCCGCGCCGAGACGCCGGGGTCCACGTCCGCGCCGGGGTCCACATTTGCGCCGCGGGGCCGGCTGTGGCGGCGGCGGCGGGCGGCGGCCGAGCCCGCGGAGGTGTCGGATGGCTGTCGGGAAGGGCTGGCGGCCTGGCTGGCTGCCGAGGCCTCCACCCTGTCTTGGGACCGCGTGGCCCGGGCCCTGCGGCGCAGCGGCCGCCCCGACGTGGCCCGGGAGCTGGGCAAAAACCTCCACCAGCAGGCGACGCTGCAGCTGCGCAAGTTCGGCCAGCGCTACGTGCGGCCGCCTGCCGGCCCCGGCCCGGTCCCCGCCCCCGGTCCCGCCCCCGGTCCCGCCCCCGGTCCCCGCCCGGAACCCGCCGAGGCGCCCCGGGCCTCGCGCCCCCGCCGCGCCTCGCTCTCCGAGCCCGACTGGGACGGGCTGCAGCTGATCGTGGAGCGTCTGCCGCAGGCGCCCTACGAGCGCAGCCCGGCCGGTTGGGTCGGGCCGCTGGCGCTCGGCCTCTTCACCGGCTTCGTGGGGGCGCTGGGCGCCGGGGCGCTGCTCGTCGTGTTCACGCTGTGGCTCACGGGCGGCGACGGCCCCGGCGTCCGTCCCGGCCCCCGCCCTTCCCGGCGCAGGTCCGCCAAGGCGCGCGGCACGGAGGAAGCGAGGCCGCTCTTGTCTGCGGAGCTGCTGGAGCCACCGCCGCCGAGGGCCTGGGCCGCGCGCCGGCCGGGTCCCCCCTCGCTTCAGTGTCCCCGGCTGTGAGACGGGAGCGCCGCCCCGACCGAGAGCCGCCTTCGCCCGGTTATAAACGTTACCTAATACGCAAAGGAGGGAGCAAGAGTTGGTTTGTTGGAAATGGCCGCATCGTCAACGGGGCTGCCAGGGGGAGAGGAGGGGCTTGGTGCCAGAGTCCTCGGGGTGGAAGGCCAGCTGCAGTGCCTTCTACCCTCACGGGAATTCTTGCACCGACAGCTACCACTTAGTGCCGACTGTGCCAGGCCCCGCGCGAAGCAGTGACCTACACGATTTGATACAGTCAAGCAGGTGTGCTCTCCATGACACGTGAGGAAAACTGGCCACAGCTAGTTAGTGGCATAGTCAGGGTTTAGAACCCAGAGCTGCCCGAGCCCAGAGTTGGATTCCAGAAGGTACGATCTGTGACCAGTAAGGGAGCCGGACAAGATGTGGCGTTTCTGTTTACTCAGGCCCCGCTGGAGTTGCAGGGCTGGGACAGCTAGAGGTGTCCCCACTTTCAGGGGCCCCGGCCGCCAAGCTGCTTGCCCTACTCAGGCAAGGCCTCCCTAAGTGGAGGAGACAGTAAGACCTATCCTACCTGGAGCCCCACATGTTTCCCACCAGCCTGGGACCCACCTGAGGAGCTGAGCCTGGGTGAGCCCTCAGATTCTGTCCTTTGTTGCAGGGGAAGGCCAAGAACACAGCTGTGGGGTCTTGCTGGGTGGGAGAGCTTGACTCCCCCCTGTCCCCCCCTCCCCCCTCCAGGGGCTCTGGTGTGAGAACAATGATAGAGTGACAGGCCAGTCCAAGAGGAGAGTTGAAAACAAGATTGACGTAACCCTTTATTGCAAATTCTAAAGTAAAAAGATGTACAGTACAAAGTAAAATTGAAATTTCAGACTATAAACTTCCAATCCACTTATGCATTCTCATTTCTCAAGCATTTCTGCCATTTCCGTGTAAACGGAACAGGGAACAAGTCGAGGGGGTGAGGGAAGGAGGAGATACAGCAAGGGAACAAAATTAAGTGTCTAGAATAATCACAAACCCCAGAAGCAAGTGAAAGGAAAGACATTTTCTCGACCTGCTGTCCTGATGATGAGAAGCGGGGGTGGTTGGAGCAGTGCAGTTTAAAATGGCTCTCAGAATAGCAGCATTTATGGTACCATTTCATCTTTCTTAAGTCCAAATAATACTTTGCCCTTCCCTAGTGCCTTTGCCTCTGTATCTCAAAACACTTTACAAAACATTTAGTTAAAGCCTCACAACACCCCTGTGAGGTAGGTCAGTATTATTATCCCCATTTTACAGATGAGGAAACTGAGGCACAGAGAGGTTAAGTGACTTGCCCAAGGCCACACAGCGAGCCAGTGGTTGAACTGGGGATGGAACACAGGAGTTCTGTCCCTTTTCTGGAACCACTGGACCACGCTCCCCTTTACCTATATACATTCTTCACACACACACACACACCACATGTGCACACCCGCCCACCCCACCCCACTTAGCCTCTATGTACAGCAAACAGCAGTGGGGGGCAGGGGCAGGGGGTGCCTCAGGAGCATTTTCGTGGAGGAAACCTTGGTAATCTTGGAAAGGGAATCCAAGAAAGCACAGAGCTAAGCCGCAGCACAGACTTCTGTGCACACCTTGGGCCCCTCCCGACCCAGACTTCCTCTTCTCTCCTGATGTCCCCCTGGCTGGCTAGTTGCAGCCGATTCTTTAAGGGGGTGGGGGTACCTGAAAATGAACGAAGCTTTTTGCAAAACTTTGGGCAACATCTGAGAAAAGAAAGAGGCATCATTACAGAAGATGCCAGGACTCAAGTCACAAAGTCATAACCCATGGCAATCTCACCTCCACAGCAGGCCTGGAGGCTGGGGCCGAGGGGAAGAGGAAGGGGACTGACCTACCAGCCATCTCTCTCCAGCGTGGAGCTACTGGAGCGGACTAGAGTGGGCACTTCAAAATCCTCCTGAGAGTGTTCCTGGACGGGGAGACATGGCCTAGAGAGGGATGTCCCCAAAGCAGGGCAGGGTGAGGGCGGGGAGCGGCGCCCCTCTCCCCTGCACGAATGTGAACGAGACCAGCCGTAGTCTGCTGGTATATGTGTTGGGGTGATGGAGGGCAGGGCCCAGCATTAGCTAGCAGAGTGGAGTGCTTGCCCAAGCTTTGGGGCATTAGGATAGGGTTTTTTTGTATTTTTTTGTTTTTTGTTTTAACATACTGGTGAAAAAGGCAGAAGGGAGGCCAGCCCGGCTGGGTTGACTGACATCATCTCTGGGGGCTCTGCCAGGTGGACTGGTCAAGAAGGGGTTTCGTGGGCCTAGAAGCACTGGCCGGGGAGGGGGAAGAACGCCACATGCAATGGGTAAGGGTGGGGGGGATCTGGGTGGGGGGAGGTGGTAGGCGGGACCTTTGCTCTTCTCTCCAATCTTTCCTTGTCAGCCAGAACTTTTCTCCCTTTCTGTTCCCCTCCTCTTCCCAAATGTGCTAAGGTCCCGATTCCCAGACCCCTCCCAGGACTCAAGAATTGGGATAGTCAAGCAACAAACGGACACCAAGACAGGCTTCCCTTGTACAGTAAAAAGGGTCATTTTTATTTTGTTTCCTTTTGGCTTATAGTAGTGATGTACTTTTTTTTTTTTTTTTAATCATGTCTCATTTAGAGCAGTGTTGGCCTCCATGCATTCACTAATACACTAATCTTCACTAGTGGTCTTTTACAAGTTTACATCGGTTGCGGCGGAAAAGAAAAGAACTTTGGGCATTGTCGTTCCAGGGGCTTTGACTGGGAGCTTCTGCTTATTTCTCCCCAGTCAACTTCTGACGCCAAAAGTGGCTCATTTAGAGAAGTGGGACGCTTTTCACGGCTCTCACCCTCTGCCTTTAAATTATGGAGTCTCCTCAGCCTAAAGCAACAAGGAGGTTCAGGGAAGAAAGAAGAGGGGAAAGTGTTTTTCACGCACAAACCAGCAACCGTTGTCAGCTGCTGCTCAGTGGCTTTGGCTCTGCATTTTAAGTTAACAGCATCACACGTGTCTTTTTGCTTTTTGTCCTTTTTGAAAGGTGGATTGTGGAGTATAAATACCGCACCAAGGACCTGGCTACAAAAAATAAATATTTATATTCTATTTATATATCTATATATATATATGTGCAGTGATACTGTGGCTGCCGCTGCTTTTTGATTGGCTTCGTTAATATTTGGCAAAGCGTTGCCACTTGCCCACTCGGGGAAGGCGCACGGAGACGTCGTCACCGACTCGGTTCGATGCCTGTTAACTGCGGGTGTAAACTGCTGGTGATGGTGTCATTCACTACCAAAGAAGTGCGGAGCGGGGCGGTGGGTGAGAGAGTGAGCGCGCGAGTGGGTGCAGGGACGGTGGGTGAGGGAAAAGAAGGTAGACAAAGTTAAAAACAAAACAAAAAAATGTTGAAACATCAGATAGAGTGGGGAGTGGCTTCTTCCCTATGAAGCTGGCTGATGGGTGTCAGATACCAAGGCCTGTGTGTGTGTGTGTGTGTGTGTGTGTGTGTGTGTGTGCATGGGTGTGACTGAGGAGAAAGCTGCTGGGGGTCCGGGGATGGGGGGGAGGGAAAAGATCAGATCTTAGAAAAATCTCATTAATATGCTCTAGTAGCTTAATGACATCACTAGCATGAGCGCTTGGGGGGTACCGAGCGGAATCTTATAGCTCTGTTGCCCATCTCAAGACCTAAGAACAATGATGAAGTTTAGCCAAATCTTGCATAGAAGTGGTTAGAATTTATTGCACATTGGAACAAAAATATATATATTTTTTTCGTTGTTTTGGAAAAGACCATTAGCAATAAAAAATTTTTTGTCTGTCTGTCTGGTTTGGGGATGTACATTGGCTGACAGCATCTAAGTTCTAAGAAGAAAGAAAAGTATAAAAAATAAAAATAAACATGACAATGGCATAAGCCAGAAGCCATTTCCTATTTGATAAGTTAGTAATTTGTATTTACAAAAAGGCATGCCAGTAAAATAAAATGATATATTACAGTATTTATAATTCTCTTAAAAAGAAGAGCCACACATGTCAGCTTCTGTTTTGTGCTGTTTACGATGTGGCCTGTACATGTTACCATACATCCGTCCTAGCAGTTAGCAGGGTCACTGAGAGAAATGCTTTTCCAGCCTGGCGTCGGGGGGAGGACGAAAGTCCTCCGGAGGAGGCCGCAGAAGCAGGCTGACGAGAGCGGGGCAGAGTTTCTAACGGTCCGACAAGAGAGGAAGCGCTGCTTCCTGTCTTGCTGTGGTTTGCCCTGGGCAGCACTAGTCAGGTGGGTGGTATGACCACACCAACGTGCTTCTACGGCAAGGCAGACTGGTGTGTCTGATTACGGGGTGCTTTTAGTCCCCCTCGGTTTTATGGTTCCGGAAGAATTTGTTTTGATTTGGTTCGCACGCTCAAGTCTCTCCTCATTCTCTGTGCGGACTTCCTGACATTCAAGTGCAGCGTCGTGGCTGTGAGCGCTAGTCATCAGAGGAGAGACCCCTGGACTAGAAACTGTCTTCCCTAAAGCGGGAGATGGAACAGAAGACACGGTGCGCCCCGCAAAGCCACCCTCCAAGGACAATGGGCAGGTCGCTAAGCAGATAGCACAGCTGGCGGAGAGGGAACTGTGTGGGGCTGGGGGAGGGGAAGGGAGGGCGGAGAGCTGGGACGGCTAAAGAATTCACATTAAATCGCTGTCTCATGAGGATCAGTGCAGTAAAGAAACCAAGTGGGCTTGGTTCAGAGGCGGCTCCATCTCTCCCTCGGGTCCCACCAGTGACTATTCTATAATGCACGGAAGAAACCACCGCCACAGCCCCCAGGGCTGCTGCCCTCACCCAGCTCTGTAGGTAAGGGAAGCCCCGCTTGGTGCAAAAATGAGATGGAGGCCAGAGGAGTCATGCAGGGTGTGAGCTGGCGACAAGCCCTCTGCAGAGGGGAGAGGCCCGTTGGGGAGATCTGCACCCCTCTCCAGCTGGACCCGAGCCCGGGGAAAGCCACAGTGAAGGACAGGACACTGAATGAAGTGAGCACCCCAACCCCCCGTGAACGTGTGGTTTCGGTTCCCCAAATTGCCCCCTAGAGATAACGTGCCACTTTGAGTAGCACTTTTATCTCTGCCCCGAGTAAGTGTCAGTTCTCCAGTATGAAGGCTAAACAATCATCATAAATATTGCAATACAAATGAACTTGGTTTTGTTTTTTTTCTGTTTTTTTTTTTTTTCTGATTTTTTTGTTTTTAGCCCTAGGATTTGGTTTTACAGTGACGTTATTAATACAAGCCATTCGAGATCAGAGTTTCCCCATGGAAGGGACACAGAGCAGCATTTAAATAGTTCATCTTTCGAGATGTGCGACAATGGCTGTATGTTAGAGATGTCTGTTAAACATATACACACAACGGATCCATCTGCTTGTTGGACGGGGTTTGTTTTTTGTTGGTGGTGGTGGTGGTCAATTGGTTGGTTATGTTTCCCTACCCAGAAGGTGTGTGAAAGACTTCTAAGAATTCATAAGGAATTGCAGCGGGTATGGAACTCTTACCATTTTTTTTTTTCCCTCCAAATACAGTGAACGGTGCAGGGCTGGGTCCCAGCTGAAGGCTGACCCAGTGCAGGGGACAGGATTAGTAGTGTCCTGTGGTGTATGGTTCTCATGCATGACTTCTGATCACGGCATGCCATCATGCAAATCATTTCTACGCATTGAACGAGCACAATGTTTGGAATTGGCCTGAGCAAGTCCTCCTCAGCCTGAAGAAACCCGATTGTTTCCCCCACCCATCTCCAAACCACGTGAAGCCCATGTGGAGAAGATGCGGTTTATGTCAAAGAAACTGACAGTTGAATGCCACGGGCTAGATGTGAGTGTGTGTGCGTGTGCGTGTGTGTGTGTGTTTTCTTTTTGCTGCTTAGCTTAACTAATGTAAGAATGCAAATACAGTTTGCATGAACAAACAAACTTTTAAAGGGATGCTTTCTGCTTCTGAGAATCACCAAAATGAAAAAATAAAATCCCTTTGGCTGCCACGGAAATGTGCTGGTCCCGGCAGCCTCTCCTCTGGGTTTTGTATCCTGTTGGTTTTGTCCTAAGTTGCATTGACTGATGTGGAACATGCAGTAACCACCTGCCCAAGCGTTAGAAAATCTGTGAGTCCAGGGAGCAGGGTCCTTGGCCCTTGGCAGGTCACTGCTCAAGATGCAACCGCGTTACATGGTAAGCAGACTACGTTTGGTATAGATCTTCAGTTCAAGTGTCTCCACAGCTGTTCTGCATTGAGAAGATTCAGGAAGTTTGTAAACAATCTTTCGCTTGCAAGTTTTACATCTGTACAATATGTAATTTTTGCTTTCCTCTAACACTTGGATTCTCTGACCTCTTTTTGTCTTCTGGCCCTTTCCCTTCTTCCTTCCTCTGCCCGTTGCTGTTTCTCCTTCTCAGGTTTAGTTACACTGTCGTAGGACGGGAGGGAGGCTGTGGACGGGGTGCTCTCCTTTTTCTCCCGGTGCGTGCCTCCGTTCTCCAGCTTATTGGAAGTGGTCTTTTTGCAAATGAAGCCCCGCCTTGCTAAATGTCCCCGGTAGGCGCGCTGCAGGACCACGGCTGACACCTCCTCCTGCTTGCGCCGCAGCGTGGTCGTGATTGGCTCGTAAGACACTTTGGAAGGATTGGACGCCACGAACCTCTCCTCCATCTGCTGCCGGAGGATGTCCAACTCCCCGCTGTCTCCCAGGACCCGCTTGGTGAAGGCAAAAAGGATGTCCAAGCAGTGGATGCGGTCCCCGCTGACCATGGGCAGGTCCATGGCAATGAGCTCGATGGTGTTGGGCTTGGGCACGCGGAGAGGGTGCTCCAAGGCGTCCGCAAAGTCTGCCAGCTTACAGTACTCGATGAACTGGGTGGCATCGGGGTCAAACTTCTCCCAGATCTCGTAGAAGGTCTCAAAGTCGTCCTCACTCAGAGGGTCGGCACTTTCCTCCGTGGCTACACTGAAGTTCTCCAAGATGATGGCGATGTACATGTTCACAACGATCAGGAAGGAGATGATGATGTAGCTTACAAAGAAGAAGATGCCCACGGAGGGGTTCCCGCAGTCGCCCTTGAAGCCACTCCCTGGGTGCTCCTTATCCAGATTGCAGTCAGGGGGCCGGTTTAGGATGGGCAGCAGCAGGCCGTCCCAGCCAGCCGAGGTCGTGATCTGAAACAGGCAGATCATGCTGTTGCCAAAGGTCTCAAAGTTGAACATGTCATCGATGCCAGCCTCGTGCTTCACGTACGCGAAGTTGGACATCCCAAAGATGGAGAAGATGAACATGACCAGGAAGAGCAGAAGGCCAATGTTGAACAGAGCCGGCAAGGACATCATTAAGGCAAAGAGCAGGGTCCGAATCCCTTTGGCACCTTTGATCAGACGCAAGATGCGCCCGATACGGGCCAATCGGATGACTCGGAATAGGGTTGGGGAAACAAAGTATTTCTCAATTATATCAGCCAGGAACATTCCTAAGAAGAGGACAGAAGAAGAAATGTTACTGAGACTGGAGACCCCTTTCTCTTAGGTCACCTTCTGCTGGAGCCCTTACGTTCAAAGGGCTTCATAGGATGAGCGCCTTACCATTCCATCGGAACTCTCCCGATGAAAAAAGAAAATCCCCTGTTTCAAACGTACGGAAAAGCAGAGAAAACAATAACATAGACATCTACACACTTCACATCCAGATTGAATAGATGCAAGTATTTTACCCAATTTGCTTCCTCTCTTCTACCACAATCCTGGAGGCGGCGGAGTATCATTCCAGCTTCTTCACAATTTCACTACGGATGAGCCCGTGGCTCTCATAGATAGATAGAGAGCATCCTAGCACCCTACTGTGTTGAAAGAACTATACTGGATCTTTGTAGAACAAGGGTTTTAGATCTCTAGCTTAATTTTGAGACTTTGCATTACGTTTGTGAGATTGGTGGTTACATCTGGTTTCACACTAATTTTACACTAATTCTGGATTATTCATCTTTATGGTCGAACGTTTTTTTCATTTCATGAACACGTCCTCATTTATCTGTTTTCCCACTCGGAACAATTAGCTTTTTCTCAGTTTTGCGCGTGTGTGACTTTCCGAGGTATCACTGATTCCTCTCCGGAATGCTAGCAGATTTCCATATCCGCAAACAGTGAATGGGAGGGCCTGGCGCCACCCAGGACCTCGCGACCCTAGGCTATGGTATCCTGGTTATTCCTCTATGCCACGAATTTTCAAAGTATCTTCTTCCTGGCTCTGAAAAAACATTTTTGGTTTCTTATGGTCGCATGTCCCTACCCTGCCAAAGTAGCCAAGAAAACCAGAGAGAATCTCTCAGGAATGGCTTTCCACTCAGAGCTTCTAGATTTTGTGTTTAAAGCCATAAATCAGACACAGCATCAGCAGAGAGAAACGTCAAGGCATAAGTAAAAGGGGAGGGTGATCATGTGAATCCAGAGGGCCTTTCTCTGTTTACGTTTATCTGGGGGTCCACCTCAGCCAGACCCCTTACCCTGAATACTGCAGAGCAATCATAGGAACCCGCTGAAGGGTCCCAGAAGGGAGAAAGCACGCAAAGGTTGCCATGTGGCAGCTGAAGGGAAGGCAACGATGTGCCCTCTTCCTTCAGTGCCTGCTCCTGCTGTCGAGGCCCTGATGAGACAACACGAGCTTCCGAGGACAGGAAGGATTGACTTTGAATAAGGAAATATCTTTCAACCCTAAGGGTTCACAAATACCGGGATAATGAACTGCAGAAGGCTAGGCAATCCCCTTATTTGAGCTCTACCCCCCCACTTTTCTTTTCTTAAAAAGATTTATTTATTTAGTTTAGAAAGAGAATCTCAAGCAGACTCCTTGCTGAGCACAGAGCCCGATGCAGGGCTTGATGTGGGGCTCGATCCCATGACCCAGAGATTATGACCTGAGCTGAGATCGAGTTAAACGCTTAACCGACTGAGCCACCCAGGCGCCCCATTGAGCTTTTTAAGCTAGGATAAAAATCTTTTGTTTTCTGTTTGTTTCCGTCCTCCGTCTAAGGCTCAAACAGGTGTCTAACTGGAGACATATCAGAGTAACAACCATTTTGGGCTTCCACTGCCCCATCCATTCCTTCATAGAGGGGTCTCTGCGATTAGTCAAACTCATTATGCAGGACTCTTTTACAACATAGGATTTCAGCAAGGGACAAGATGCAGTAAATCTACAGAGGAGGCTGGACAGCCTCTTGGAGCATCTTCTAGAGTTAGAATTCCATGGAGGATTTGAGCTTTCAAGAAAATGTCTACCTCAGCCAGCACCCCAGACGAATTCTCAGCTTTCTTCTTTTCGCATCTCAAGTAAGCCATAGCCCGTGACCGTAAGAAGTCAGGTGGCATCTGGACTACTGTATTCCATGTGTGGTGGGCAAGGAAGGCTTCAGGGAGAAGGTGCCAGAGTAAGGTGCTGTCTGATGAACATGTACTTGTCACCGGTGAAAAGGGGAGGAAGATGGGGAGACAGCACTCCAGGGAGCAGCAACACCATTTAAGGGGTCCTCTAGGAGCTCCCAGGGCTAGTTACCCTAACTCCTCTTAATTTAAAAAGGTGATTTATATACTTTTGTTTCTGAACAAATGAATGCTATTTAATAAAAATCCTAATCACCAAAAGGAAAATTATTCTTCCCCCTTGTTTTTTGAGTACCTTCTGGAATAGGGGGCATGGTTTGGTTTGCGGGTTTTCCGGCCCACGTGATGACGGGTCGGCAGGAAACACTGAAGAACAGCGGACAAAAAACATCTGGTGTTTTTTGTGGGAGCTTAGGAGTGTGGATTTGAGGCCAGAGGCTGGACTTGAACCCCTGCTCACTCGCTCACCAGCCTCATGTCTTGGTCACTGCTCTGTGCCTCAGTTCCTCGTGGTACTTAGAAGGTTGTTGTGAGGACTCCAGGAATTATAACTTGTAAAGCACTTAGAAGGGTGACCGGCACATAGTATGTCTCATTAAAACACGAGATACCATTATTATTATTTGAAAAAAGGGTGCTGTGATCAAAATAAAGGTAGGATGGTGTGTTCAACCATTCTTTACTGTAGGACTTCCAAGACCTTCGATAGGCTATTGTGCTCTGTGACTCTCCAAGGAGAAATTCCATATATAGTATCGCCCAGAGTAATTTCACCGCGGGGTCCCTTTCCTGGGGGGAGATGTATGAGAACAGTGTTCCATGTAGCAACACACTTTCGGACGTGTGCTCCAGCAGACAGAACGAGAAAACCAGAAACTAGCGCAGGCCCAGGGGATGGCCAGCTGCCCTCAGTCACCCCCGGTCACCACCTTGCTCAGCCAGCCTGGCCACTGGCTCTGGGGCTGGTTCCCGCGGGCCTCGGGCACGCTCCCGCTGCCAGCCTACATCAGTTAGACCTACCTGGAACCAAGCCAGTGTTTCACCATTGAGATGCCTTTTAGGAAGCAAGGAAATAAGTTTCAGGAGGCCAGTGGATAGGCCAGCATTTCCTCTGCCTGCCAGGGTATCACCCCTCCCATGCCTTTAGGTTGAAGCAAAATGTCACATAGCTGCCCTTAAGATCCAATCTGAGTTCCCCTCTGCCACCTCCTGGCTGGGTGACCTTGGACACACAGAAGATTAAAAAATAGCCTGCTTTCTGGGCTGTCATAGGATCAAACGAGATCACGCTAGTGAAGAACTATCCCTGGCACACAGTAAAACCTCAGTAAAATGAGCCCCTCTGTCCCCACCAGAATGTTCTTAACCACTTTCATTAGTATCCAACCGAACAATCTCTTACCATTCCTTTTTCCACATCATACTGCAACCGCAGCCAGAGTTCTTTCTACCTTCCTGTTAACTTTAAACTCCTCGAAAGCAAGAGCCAGATCTATATCATTTTCCCCCTTTGACCAGGGAATTTCTATCCAAGACGACTATGAACAAACACAGTAGAAACTCGCTGACCACGTGACCTACTGGGCGGGCCCTTGAGATGACTTAGAGATGCCCGTGGGCTTCCGCCATGAGAGCCCCGGGCCTGCACTTGACACCCTTGGAACAGGCCGCTCGCCCAGGACTCCTGTGCTCAAGGCCCGGCAGGCACCCTGCGTCTTCCCCTGCCCATCCCACTTACCCACGATGGAGAGGATGACTACCACGAAGTCAAAGATGTTCCAGCCAATGGTGAAGTAGTAGTGCCTCAAGGCAAACATTTTGAGCACACACTCACAGGTGAAGAAGATGACGAAGACCAGGTTAATCCAGTAGAGGATGTTTTCCATCTGCTTGCTCTGCGTATCTGTCTCCACCATCATGGTCACCATGTTAAGGCAGATGAGCATCATGATAACGATATCAAAGGCTTGTTGCGTGACAAAGTCAAAGATGATGCCTTGGATTTTGTTCTGGGGGTGGGGGGTGGGAGGAAAGACACGAGAGCATTTGTGACAGCCTCCCTGAGCGGACCATGGAAGCCGCATCGCCTGTCTCTTCTGCAACCCTGGCCAGTTCTTTGCTGTCCCTCTGGCAGGACGTCAGGAGCAGGGGCAGACCCTAACCTCAGTGTTACCTTCCCCGAGGTTTTCTAACACTGGCCCTCTTCTCTTTTGTGTCTGTGCCGTCACACGCTTCTGGGGGGCTTCCCACCTTGCCAGTTGCCCCTGTTCAGCCTTGTTTGCCGGCCATGTCTGCCCTGACCTCGCCTCCTCTGTGTCTACGCTGTCTCCCCAGGAGAGCTCATCTATTTCTACTGCGTACATGGTGTCTGTGTCCTTCAGTTTTCCAAGTTCTTTCCTCAGAATACCCATGTTGCTTCCTCAGCATCTCTCCTTGTTGACTCATAAGCATCTCCAAGCTAACAAGTCCTTCTCCTGCTTCTAACCCAACCCGCTCCTCTCCCATCTCAATCGTCCACCTGGCCTCCAAGCCAGAAACCTGAGGGTCACGCTTGTCACTTTCTTCTCCCTTGTCCCCCGCCGCTTGCACTGCAGGTCCTACTGATTCTTCCGAATTCACCCACTTGATCCTGCTTCTGTGGGCCGTACTAGCCCAAGCACTGCCATCTTCCATCTGGACTTTTGGAAGAGTCTCCCAACTGATGTCCCTGCCACCTCTCTTGCCCACATCCAGTGTAGTCTCCAGAGTAGCAAGTGTGATTATTTAAAAACATAAATGGATCCTATCCCACTTCTACCTAAAACCTTTCAACAGTTTCTAATTGGGCTTGCAACAAAATTCGTATTGCTAGCCTGATTTAGAGATGCCTCGCATGGTCTAATCCAGCTCATCTCATGCCCCTTCCTCTAGCCCATCACCACCTGGCCAAACTGATGCTTTCCGCTTTTACAATCTCATTTGCTTTTCTAGGGTCTCCTCCCCCAGCACTCTTGGCTCCTTCTCATCTACCCAAGTAGACCCTCCCTAGTGGGGCTTTCTCAGACTACTCAATTGAAGGGGATCCCCTGCCCCAAGCCTCCCTATTGTCTGTCAGGCCCTCCAGTGGTTTTTTCTCACAACACTATGCATTATTTGGTGGTGGTTTGCTCATTTATCATCCCTGTCCCCCCTGTATTAAAAGCAACCTTGACAACAGTGACTGAACTGTGTCCTTCACTTTGGGCCTAGTGCCTGGAACATAGTAGGAGACCTATAACTGTTTGCTGAATGAGTGCTGATCACTCTTTATTAACGTCTCCTGGCACAGTAAGTTTTTATATTTGAGAGCAGAAGAAAATACACTCATGTTCCTCCGTGCAAAGGACCCAACAGAGCTTCAAAAATGTTAACCCTCTCCATTCTCCTTAGTCTCATTTCCCTCACAAAATGGAAGCACTAACATCAAAGAAATACCAAAAATGTTCTCTTTCTTAAGATCTCTCTGATTTTTTTTTTTTTTTTAAAGAACCTGGGCACTAAAGCTGGTGCTTACTTTGAGGATCACTTTCACTTGCTGGTTTCCCAACTGTTCTGCGGGGCCTGAGGGCTTCCTTCCCCTTAGCAGTTGGTGAGGCAGGTGCGCCAGGCCCAGGGGGTGGCACTAAGTGGGGAAAATGCTCAGGGACTCCCACTTTTGGTACAAAGTAGCTCTGCTTTTATTTTTACAAATTAGACTGCCAGGTGAGCTTTTAAGAGTTGTTAAGAGTTGTGCTGTTTTTAAATAAAAAGTTAACTTTAAATGAAAGTTACAAAAGATGGAACTTTGAGCCTGGAGGTGATGTCCCACTCTGCTGGGTGCGTGGCTTCAGGAGCAGACCTCTCCTCTGGCGGAGGGCAAGCACCACCAGAAGGGCAAAGCACGATCCTAGTACTTTTGTTTGCCAAAAAGTTCAGTTCAAGGCAGAAAATCAGGACATCACACTCCTAGTTTCACCCTCTTCTCCCACAAATAGTCAGGGTACTATCTTATCTTGCAAAGACTTACTTGCTGGGCAGAGCGCTGAGAAGATAGCGGCCACATCCTATCTTGCAGTGGGAGGAAAGAGACCAGCTTTCATTTCCACGTTCCTTTGTCAATTGTTTTAAGGTGTCTCTTAAAACATCTTTCTACCAGTGCCAGAGCCTATGTGATTATAACAGGCTGATTCTCTGCTGCTGCCCAAGGAAGGCTCAGGGGAAAGGTCAAGCGCAAATATAAAAGTTATCCCCTACCTTAGTCCCTGTTCTGCTGTCTTCCCCAGATCCTCTGAATGGGATGGCTGGAAGAGGACCAGAGGGCACAGGCAGCCCGTCACTTACTCCTTTCTTTCCTTGGCAATAATCCTACCAGTGTATTTGCCATAAGGGGTCTCACTCTGCCCTCAGCCTGCACTCACCAGGGGGCGGGGAATGGGTTTCTGTGGTTTCTTTGAGCCCAGCTTTTTCATGGCATTGTAGTACTTCTTCTGTTCTTCTGTCATGAAGATGTCCTGACCTCCAAAGTAAAGGAAGAAAGAAGAGAACGAGCAATTACAATAGGCTCTCACATGTTGTGGTTTGAATCCTTATAAGGTTCAACCCTAAGAACTGAGGGGCCTGACCCCCTTACCTTTCCAGAGGTCAGTTAAGCTAATAGTTGCCCCCTAATGAGGTAGACCTAGGACAATGATTCTAATTCAAAGAAACACCAGCCTTCACATTCAGCTTGGAATCCCCGAGGTCCGCCAGTGGCTGGGCACAAAGGAAATGGACTATGTCACTGGGGGTCCTCAGGGAGGGGTACACTTGAGAGTAGCGATGCTCAAGACAGTAGTATCTCCCTGGTTCACACATTTTTGGACATGTTTTCCTGAAAAAATTCTAAAGAAGACATTTTAAAACAAAAGGATTTTCAAGTCCTTGTTATTGGCCCGTTTATTTCAACAATATTAAAAATTCAGAAGTCCTGGTGCAAGAAAACACCACGGGGAGCTCCTTGACACAGACGTGACTTCTACAATGGATGACGAGAGTGAGTGCTTCAGTTTGTTTGGGGAAAATTGGTAAGCACCTGGAACAAGTGAGGAAGTGAACTTTCCAAGGATGGTCTCTCGAATCCCAGTTTGCTAGTGGTGCCCAGGGATTCCCATTGGTCATCACAAGTCTAGACGCTTTCTACTTCTTGCTACAGTTACTCAGCTGCTGCTTTCCTTCTCACCCCGGTCACTAGACCCTCTCTGACCTGCCTCCCTCTGCGTGAAGCCACACCCAGCAAAGGCCTCAAGAACGGCTAGCACACTGGGTACTAGGACACTGTTAGTTTGGCCGAGGAAATGTGGTAAAGCACACTGTGCAATCCAGCCCACACCCCTCCCAAGGAGGAGTTGGTGGCGCTAATGTATAGCGGGGCCAGGGCCATAGTGAGGTGATAATAAGGCTTTTAGAGAAAGAGAGGCATTTTCTTTCTAGAGATAGGGACAGAAGTGCCTCTCATCTGAGTTGAGCTCTGGCCGCTGGCAGTGAGGGGAGGAGACCTATCTTTTTCTTTTGTTGATTGAAGTTATCGATGATGACACCGATGAACAGGTTCAGGGTGAAGAAGGAGCCGAAGATGATGAAGATGACAAAGTAGATGTACATGTAGATGTTGTCCTCATACTTAGGCTGCTCGTCGGGCTGTCAAAGGATCGGAGAGGAAAGAAGAGAATCAGCTCCTGGCGTGGGATGAGGCGGGCGATCTGACATGCCATCGCCACCAGCCGTAACCGCCCACAGGAGCTGTCGCACAAGCTGGGCGGAGGGCGCGCTACTTTCTCGGCGGCCGGGCTCCTCCTCCACGCCGGCAGGCCCCGCCCCGCCGCGACTTAGGTGGAGACTATGCAAATGACGAGGTCAGAGGGAGGGGAGGGCTGCCCATTGGAGCCGCACTCGGGTCAGCAGGAAGAGGACAGGGCTCCACTGGGGCCAGGTCAAAGGCCTGATTATCCCGAGCTGGTGCAAGAGCGTGATGACTGACTGAGAGGAGGAAAGTGAGCTATAGTCCATCAAACCAGCAACACGTGTCCTAACCCCCTTTCTTGGTCAGCGCCGCCACGCCGCTGGCTTTCTAGCCATCTCGCAAGGTTGTGGTTTCGCCAGGTGTATCCTTACCTTTCGGGAATCTACGGCTGCATACATGATGTCCATCCAGCCTTTGAAGGTTGCCTGGCAAACAGAGTCAGTCATTAGACTGTGTCTGTTGGGGTGGGAGGGGAGTCTAGGCCGGGGTCACAGAGGCCAGGCTCAAGTTCGGGGCGAACACAAGACTACGTTTGCAAATGGCCTCATAGGGACATAGAATTTTCTGTTAGTTAACACAGGTCCCGAGGGAGCTTTGTCTAAGTCCCTGGAAATGACATCAGAGTTTGGCAGAGAAACATGTTGACAATGTGAACTGGATCAGTACTCTCATAAAAGGTCTTTAAAATGGGCCTGAGAAGGTTGCCCAAACCTAGGGCAAACTCATATTTATGAACGAGTGTCCAGAATCCATTGAGGCTACTGAGAACGTAACCTACCACGGCCAAGTCATTTTTTTACCGTGGTGTTAAATAAGCAATGGGGGTCTGAAAATTTCTAAGTTGCAGTTAAAGAAACAAGACCAAAAACACAAGGGCCAGAACTCCCCCTACTCTGGGCATTTAGCCTATAGCAATGGCAGTCCTGGCTCCATCCCAGGCAGCGCGACCTAATCGCAGTCTCCTTCCTTCTACTATTCCTCCCCTGATTTTGGAAACACATAGCGGGTGGCAACTCAGTGTTCTGTTTTCTTTTTGTCCCATTTGTTTTATTTATTCAACCAGATTCACAGTTTTTTCAGGGCACAGTGGTTCTTTATACATCAGACGGCCCTAATAGTGCCAAGCACAGCACCTTGTGCAAGGTGGGGTCTCTGAATACAATGTCTAACTGGCTGACTGATGTGCACTGGTCTCCCGGAGCTGCTCCAACTCAGATTCAGTTTGTGGGTCCAGTTTCTCCAACTGCGATAAAACAACAAGACACTCTGGAGTAGGATAAAGCTCATCCTATTAACTTTGCCACCTAACACTCGCTAACAGTAAGTGCTTACTATGTGGAAGGTCAAGCTGAGAGCTTCACCTGCATCCTGGCATTTGATCCTCCCAACGACTGTACGGTGCAGGCACGCTTGTAATTGTAACAAACATATCTAATGGCGAAACACCGTTAATTAAGCACTGCGGTGCACCAGGCATTGTTCTAAGAAATTTCAATAGATTATTATGAATCCTCTTAGCAACAGTGCAAAGTATTCTTCCTGACATTTAACAGATGAAGAAACAGACGTGGGGAAGTTGAGTCATTTGTCCAAGGTTACATATGCAACGAACATCACAGTGTGGCTCAAACCTACATCTGTCTGACGCCAAAGCCTAGGAGCTTTCATTGCAGCGTGCCATCTTGTCAAACATTCCGAAAAATTGGTGAGCGTGGAAGAGAAAACTAGACATGATGGTATGCTACATAATTAAAATAAATCCTTCCTTACGGTGACACGTTAATTGGAGTGCTTTCTCTGGGGTTGGGCTGACAGGAGGGCAGCACCCCAGCTCTGCCATAGTCTTTCCTTTACTTCACTGGGTGTGGCTGCTCCTGATTCTGGATACAAAATGAGAAGGACCCAAATGCAATTCCCACCAGCTGTCGGAATCATCAGAGGACTGACAAAACTGGCAATGCTTACCACTTGAAGAAGCGCCAGGTAGCCTGCCCCAACGTTGTCAAAGTTGATCTTCACGTTCTTCCACCTGATTTCTGTGTTGTTCCCCTCCATGAGCTTTTCGCACTCAGTTTTATTGTTGACAATATCAATTTCAAATCGGATTTCAGAGGTCTCATTAAAGCAGTAGTGATACTTCCCCGCAAACAGGTTAACTCCCATGATGCTGAAAATCAGCCAGAAGATGAGACACACCAGCAGCACATTCATGATGGAGGGGATGGCGCCCACCAAGGCATTCACCACCACCTGCATTGGAAGGGGGAGGTTGCTGAGTGTTGGGAGGAAGTACAGGCAAGCACATTCTTTTGATTTCCAGGAGGGGAATGATACTGTGTGGCTTGTTCTCGCTACTTTGGAATTAGAGTAGCTGGACAGATCCACAAGTAGGACCAACATTTTCTAAATCTCTAAAATGTATTTTGAGGAATACTAGTAAATTCCTTAATATCGATTTCATCTAACACGAATTCCCCTGCCCCAGTTGACCTAGGTCTTCTCCCCCCAGGCTCCAACCTGGGACCGAAAAAATTATTTTTTAGTCTAGTATCCCTCCTTGCCAACTCACAAAACATGCCCCCCCCATGGGGGAAATCTGATTTCGAGCTCACCAGTTGCCTTTCAACAGACATTCCCCCCTCTGCAAAACAAGGTAGGATCGTTCAAAATCATAGAGAACTACCCTTTGGGGTTAGCAGGGAATCAGTCAATGGTACACGAAATCTTTTATGCAAGGCCAGTTATCTTTTTCAGGCAATAGCTGAGCATGCATATTTTTCAGGCTCAAGAAAAAAAAACCTATATTCCCTCTACCAAACAGAATAAAATAAAATCTGAACAGATGTATTTTTCACTCAAGGTTCATTATTCTTCTTCAGCCTTTTTTTTTTTTTTTTTTTAGCCCCTGACTTTGTAGGCTTCTGAATATAAGAGTCGCCCCCGTGTGGCTGATGCTGACTGATGTCTCTCTGCTCAATCCAGGGCTGGACTTGACTCCTCACAATGTAATAGGAATAGGAATGACTTACGTTTTCTGGAGCATTCTGGGTTATTATCACTGCTCTTGAAACCCCAAAACTGACATACTGTTAAAAATCACTGACTGTAGGTAAGCTCAGGAATGAAAAAAAAAGCAAAGGGAAAAAACCTCTTCAGGAATCAAAATTTCGGGGTTGTTTTTAACTTCGATTTTGATTCACACTATAGGTGAGAGTAGCTAGACAACACTTTCACTGTGGTGGCAATTTTCAGTAGAGGAGTTCAAAGGGCTTTCAAAAATAGCATTTTGGGGTGGGCGGGGGAGGGGTGGCAAGGTACAGAAAATAAGACTGGTGTTCATTCTGCCCTGATTCTCACTTGTCGTTGTCTTAAGTGGGGCTGCTAAGGCCCAGAAAGGTGACCCTAAAGTGGGAAGACTGTGTCTTACTTTTTCTAATATCCTAGGAAAAGTAACATGGAGTTAAAGTAAAAACAATGGATATAAGCGCAGCTTTCTAATGTTTTGTTAGAGGAGGTGAGAAGTGTCACCATGTTCTGGCATCAGTTTTTCTGTGCGGGGAAAGGAAGGACACACACGGCCAATACGCACAGCATCGAAGGGGCCCACAGGGCTGTGCTGTGGAAGGAACGCCAGGGGGCAGCTCTGGGCTCTGTTTGAGCCCTACTCGGGGTCACGTTTTCCTTATCTTCTGTTCTGTCCTTACACTGCAATGTCACTGGTGGGAACACGGGGCTGAGAGGAGCTGTTGGGTCCTATATAAAAAAGGCAATGATATTCTGCGAAGGAGTCACTCCTCTTTAGATTAAAATACTAATTTTGTGTTTCCCCAATTCATATATGAAGGCCTTTAGATTGAGAGGTAGTTATTTCTTAATTCTTAGACCAAGAAATCTCTTCTAGATTTAATAGCTCTGTCATTAGTGTAAATGATTACCCTTCAACTGTTCATTACTTTGATGGAGGAAAGCCGGAATTTCAGATATTCAGATATTCAGAATATCTGAAATCTGGAAAACCCTCCCCGTTATTTTGGAGAATGATTAATTGATTGATTGATTGATATTACCAAATTTGTCAAGTGATCAGATTTGAATTTTACCTCCGCATTCTACAGTTGCTCACCCTTTGGTGGAGCACCAGAAAGCAATGAAATGTGCAAAAGAATAGGCAAAAGGAGATGATCCACAAATAAAGTAATCATTTCTCGGACGATAAGAGAGTAGATTAACAGGATTCAAAAACTCAAGACTATGTGACAGCATTTTGCAGCAGAGCTTAGGGGAGAGATCATGACCTTCTATTAGACCAGCACAAGTGTGCAACAGGGAAGTAGGCCCCAAAAGATTCGAAACCTACAAATGCTTCTTTTTATCTCAATTCAGTTCCTCCTCTAGGAACTCTTCTGATTATCTTAGCCCAGTCTAACCTGTCCTGCATAGTGTTACATGTTACAGTTAAATATGGGGTAATATTTATAGCAGGGAAGAATTAGCTAATTAACTAAATGACCTCTTCCCACTTTTATACTCATAGATCTGATCGAAAGAATCAATACACAAAAGTATTTACTGAGCTTGTTCTCTGATATGTAGGACATAAAAATCCTATAAAATCTAATGTACTTATATGATATAAATGTACTTTTGATTAATGATAACCAAAGAGAAACTTCTTAGCTTAGCTTTATGAATAAAACAGTAAACAGCTGATGAAATTTACTAATAATTCTTCCTGGCTGTAGATATTAGCTAGTCATGAAAACTGTTTAACCGTGCTCCAGATATAATTGCCATTGTGCTGACATTCTCAGCGACCAAAGGGCAAAAAACCATGCTTTCTTCAACTCTCACACTATAGGTAAGTGCAAACGGTAATTAAAGTTTCCAGAGCCAGTCACTTCGTGAATTGGTCCCTAATAACTCTCAAGTTATTCTACATTGCCTTTAGTTATGATAAAATTCATTGTTCAAAACTGGGCATAGAAATATTCCTCAAAGCTTGGGTCTAGCAATCTATAAAGTTACTTTTTCCAATCGACATTTATGCTTAATGATTGCTTCAAATCTCACTTGACTAATGAAAAAAATTCCAAGGGCTATGAATTCTTAGAGCATTGTCTTCTCATAATGTCTAGAACATTACTGTTCATTAAATGCTAGAAGATCTGTCAAATAGCTTTTAACATCTGGCAGAGGGAACATGGCTTTAATGGACAACTATGTACTGACAATCAACAAAAAGGCATGCATGTTTCATAGCATTATATACCCTCAAAAATTGAATAGCACAGCGAAATCTTTAAATGAAGATTACTATGGAGGAGAGAAAAGCAAAGAACTACAGTAAGTGTGCCTTTGCCAATAGCATGAGTGTTGCCGTTTTCCGGTGTTTGGTTTGAGGAAGGAGAGGGGAAGAACTGAAGTCAGTGTCCCAGGACAGCCCGGTGCCGAATGTTCCCTCCCAAACGGAGGTCTGAGCCTGTCATTGGAGCAGCACGGTGACCGCTGAGCCCACCGGCATTGATGCCGCTCAGTTTGTGAAGAGTTCCTAGTTAGCATTTTCCAAGAGTAAGTGCTCGGTGTGGGTGTATGTAAGAATCCAAAACCACAAAATGGAAAACATATGGCCCCGGAGAAAAGTAACCTTGAAATAAAATGCATGTACCTAATCCTGTGTATCTCTGGGAAGCTGACTGTTAGCTCAGGTGGATTCAATCTTTCCTTCCAGCAGTTACGCTTTCACGGAGGGGCTGGTAACCAGCAGCACAGGACTGTCCCGAGCCCTCTCCCTGCCCAGCCAGATGCGGTCAGTGCCGTCGGCCGACAGGAGCCAGCCAGACCAAGGGCCACTCCTCCACCAGAGCTTCCCTTCCTGAACGCTCATTGTTTGAAATCCTGGCTTTCGGTTCAAACTGGTTTTCGCTCATACTATCTTTGTTGAAAAAAAACGTTGGTGTACAAGTTTCACTTTCTCATGCTTTTTCAAAGAAAACTTTCTGCCGCTCTGATCACCGCTTCTGGACCTCTGGGTCCCTAAGCTACTTGGAAGTTGGCAACTGGAAGTTTTCGGGGAATGGAAATGGTGAGCCCAAGGAAAGGTGAGGAAAGGGGGCGGGGCTGAAGGGAAGAGGTGTGACCACCCAAAGGCCCCTGAGCCAGGGGACTCAAATAACCTCCTCATGAGCAAACTGGCGCTGGCTCATCACGGGGGATGACTTCTGCCACGGGCGGGGACTGACAGTAACGAGCATCCCGGTGGAGAAAGGTTGGAGCAAGTGTCAGCTAGGCATTTTTTCTTGGGCTTTCTTTAGGTCCTACCAGTCTGGCTTTAGGAGGTCCGGGATCACTGCCGCAGGGTGGGGAGGCGCACCGGCTACAGAGGCAGCTACAATGTGCCCAGTCCTGTCTCCAACAGCCTTCTTTTACTCCTCAGTTTCGGTCTCCAACATAGGTGATCAACGTTCTAAACAGAACTGATAGGACTTAGGAAAAACTTTCTGAAAAAGTGAGAAAGCAGGGAGGGGAGAGCATGGTAATCCCATGTCTAAAGACCCGGAACGTCATTTCTCTCTCCGTCAGTCTAACCTGCACCTCGCAGTGACTTCCCTGCACGCATTCTGAAGTCTCTCTTATTTCTGGGAGAAAGACGTAGACTCCCAAGTTTTGCCTTGTTTTTTAAATTGAAAGCAGTCTGTGTCGCCACGGACCTGACCTTCCTGCAGACGGTTTCGGGCAGGTTGCAGAAAGCGTATACACAGCAAACCGAACCGTGACTGTGCTACAGCAGAGACACAACCGGTGGCGAAAAGCATCTTTCTGAAGAAACTAACAAAATACGATTCCTGAGGCGCCGTGAAGTTTTCACCGTCCTATACAGCTGGGGGGAGTTTTCTGGAGCATGGCCAGGGATCACAGATGAGGGATGCAAGAAACAGCTCTGTCCTGGTACCTAGTTCCTCCGCTCAGTCTTGCTTCCTGGGGACCACTGGACCCATATAACTTTCATTCCTACATTCTGATATTTGACATTTACAAGCATAGCCTCTGGTTTGCTCTCCTGCATGTATTCAACATCTGAATGGAAGTGAGTTTTCTTGGTCTCGTTAAGTCTAACAGACCTCTCTGTTACCACGGGACAACTATTACCACTAAGAGCCAGTTGCCCACTTGATTTTAGGAAACTGACTTTTTAGCATGTGTGTGTGTGCACACGCCCATGCACACACACGCACAATTTTTTTTTTTTTTTTAACCAAGAGAGACAGCAAAAGGGCACCAAGAGAGGGAGCCTTGTTTCTAAGTTGGCAGGGTGACGGCACCTTGCCCTGTTTGGATCTGGGAGGAATATCACCAAAGCAGGAATAGCAGGTGTCAAGAAATTTCAGAACTAGCGGAGAAGTCATCCGGCGTCAGACCTGATTGTTATTTTGATGGTGTCGGGATAGGGGACCAGATAGCGTGGGCAGAAGGGTAAGGGGTGAGGAGGAAAGCTTTGCCATCAGACAGAGGCTGCCAGTCCTTATGGGACTGGGCTGAGAACAACAAGGTGCAATAAGAGGAATCAGAATAGAAAGAAAAGCATTTCTTTTCCCAGGGCCATGCCAAATTCTGTTCCATTCCCAATTCCAGGCCTGCCATCATGCCTTCTAGCCCCTTCTCAGCTGCCTTCTCAGTGACAGCAAGGCCACAGCCCTCACCTGGCTGATGCCCTACACGGCACTCGCCCTGCCTGCGGTCTCTGCTTTTCAGTGGGGCCGTGGGTTACAATTCCCCTTCTTTGCACCTGGTGATTCTCCCTATTAAGTCAACAGCCCAGAAAGCCGCCCCGAGTGCTACAGGTAAGCCAGGCCAAATGAGAATAGCCAGCGTTAACATGTTCTGCGATGGCACGCTGTTGGGGCGGGGCCCATATTAACGTGATGAGGCAGCTTGATGCGACCCCCTCGCACGGGGCAGGTGCGGGGAGGGAGTGGAGGATCAAATCAGCAGCTGCATCACAGATCGTGTCTGAATGATCTTCCCACCGTGTGATCAGTTCTAGCATGCGTAAACAGTTTCCATCGGCATGCAGAAGGATCAGCTGCTCTCAGTATCTTACCCTCATCCCTTCAAATCGTGATAAGGCTCTTAAGGGTCTCAAAGCTCTTAGGGTCCTAAGGGACTTTATGGCACCTAGTTCCGAGTAGCCCAGGGCATTAGCTATAAGGCTGACTAAAGAGACCTACACGGAAACAGAAGAGAAAAACAAAAAACAAAAAAGGAAACAAAACAAAACAAAGAAAAACAAGAAAAGAGGTTCCAGAGTGTTAGAATAAAGCCCCTAGCACTGATTACACAGATTGGGCCCCCCAGGGAGAGAGAGTGGGTAACACCAGCTGCCTACTTCAACTTGGACTCAAACGACCTGAAAGGAAAGGAGGTTGAGAGGCAGAAGAAAAAACACAAGGGGGAGGAGAAAATCGAGAGGAGGCGGTAGAACATACATACAGGTTGGCAAAGGGAAGAGGCTGAAGGGAGAGGGGGAATGAGGACGTTCCAGTGGAAGGAGAGGAGCCTGAACAGATGACAAAAACCTTACCCTCGCCCTTTACAGCCTCGGCAGCTCCCAGAAGTTGCCATTAAATTAAGCCAGACAAATTTAATGGTACCTATGGAAAAGAATACAGATAAATACACACACTCCACACCAGCTGCCCCCTCCTCAGCTCATTCACCATGGATTTCCAACAGGGACAAGCTCTCTTGCGCCTGGTTGACAAGAAACCATTTGCTGGAGAACGTGATGAGTTACTACGTCAACAAAGGAAACGTATCCAGTAAGCGCCACAGCTGGCTCTGCCGTTCCCGAGAAGGCAAGAACCAAAGGAAGCAATTTCTAGAGAGAGTTTTGGCTCCACGAGAACTCCCTTAAGCAATTCTTCCATCTCTCACTTTCAACTATAATAATCCTTCCGTCGCTGAACTACAACCAGGACGCCTTCATGAGAACTTGGGTGCGTCTGCAAACTAAAACCGTACTTCTCCTTATCATCCCCATTCTTTCTCTTCAGAACAGCTCAAGGGGCGCCTGGGTGGCTCAGTGGGTTAAAGCCTCTGCCTTCGGCTCAGGTCATGATCTCAGGGTCCTGGGATCGAGCCCCACATCGGGCTCTCTGCTCAGCAGGGAGCCTTCTCCCGCCCCCACTTGTGATCTCTCTCTCTGTGTCAAATAAATAAAATCTTAAAAAAAAAAAAAAAAAAAAGAACAGCTCAAAATGAACTGGCCTCAGGTCTGCTCTTTCCTGGACCATCTACTACTCTCATCATTAGAAAAACAGCTGGAAGGATTCTTAGAATAATTTGAAAATTTTAGGCACAGGTAAGGACACTGAGCCCCCTACATAAGACTCTGCCAGGTGTCACACTGGCAGTTCTGGAGCAGAAATAGAGACCCACCCTCCTGGTTTCCGGGCCAGAGCCCCTTCCTCCAGACAGGTTACCTCCCCGACCGGCAGGTAAAACGACGATATCCCAACAGAGGGTTATCGGTATCTGACCAGTCCGGAGTTGACTGTATCGCCCTGCTGGGGAGAAGCCTGCGGGTCTCCAGGCCTGGAGTTATCATGGCCTACTGCCTTCCTGCTCTTCCAGAATCAGACTCACTTTGTCCTACCGGAGCAGTTCCCATAACCGTAACACCAGGTGCCGACTATACCTAGGGCCGCCTGGGCCTGACCCGGGAGGGCAGACCGGAGTTCCCACCGAAGGGAACTACCTTTAGCCGATCAAATCCTGACATTCTGGGCTCTGGGTTTCTTGGAGCAGTCTTTCCCTGCACTGCCCCACAAATTCTGGGCTAGGTTAAGATGTTCCCGTCGTTCCCTCTACTGGAAAGTGGTCGTTACACACCTGCTTGGCCTAAACTGGTATTTTAAAGCAAATTTAGAGGAGAAAAAAGGCAACAATCTACAACTCAGTTTCATTTGTTGCTTTTTATCTCTAGCTGAGGGCTTTAATTCTTTGATTCTGTATCTCTGAACTGTATAAAACCTTTTTTAAAAAAACGCACCACCTTTTAAAAAATAAGTTCTTTTCTTTTTATCATGAAGCCAGAGGACTGGCAGGAGGCAGAAGTGGAATGTCCGTGACCTAGTGAGGGAAAGGGATGAACAGGCTCAAGGATTTAAATTTTTTTTTTTAAGGATTTAAATTTTTAAAAGGAGTGTGAACCTTTATCTAGGCATGGACTCATAATCCATCAGTGGAGGCATCTTCCCTGGAGTCCTGGGCAGTACTCAGAACAAATCTGGAATTAAAGCCTGCCCTATTTACTCATGTTCTTCCAAGGGTACATGCTTCAGAGTTCATTTTTTTGTCTAAAACAAGGCTCTCAAAAGCTTTATCTGGAAACAGTAGCACCAACCAATCATTTTTCCTCCATTCATCATTATCAGTAAGACTCTAGATGGAGGTGTGTTTTGCCTATTATGGCCAAGTGCAGACCACTCTTAACCGCAAATAACCTACAACTGCCAGATTCTTGGTGAGACCTTAACAGGTACATCGGAAGGTAAGCTGTCCCACCTTCACCAACTGCCCGAGTTCAAATACCCCCAAGTCAACCTCACCCTGAGAAACTGTGCCAGGTAAAGACTGCAAAACACTAAGCTTTGAGGGGCGATGGGCCCCACGCACGATGGGCCCCACACGGGGCAGGGAGACTCCAGCTCTTCGGGGGCAGGGGCGGTGGTCAGTCTGATAACAAAGAGGCCTGGGGTGGGAGGAGGATGGGAGTAGAGATGCGGATCCCGAGGTTGGCTCTAAGTGGTGCCCAGATAGCAAGCTGCTCGGCTGATCAATCCAGCCAAGATCTCCCAGACAGGGTCAGCAAGGATCCTCTGCGGGCTATTCCTTAGCAGCTGAGGGCGCTCTGATCATCCTCTGGGTCCCCGTGTTAAACTTTCACTGGAGGTAACCAGATCATTGCTGAAAGTATACTTTAAGGAAAGACTCAAACCTGGAAAAAAGAAAGGAGTTGAGGGGAAGTAAAAATTCAGGGTATCAATGGCTGCAGGAATGGAAAAAAAGGGAGACACTCGGTGACTTTTTCCAAATGATGTGACCATTTTCAAATGGAGAATGTTGGTAATAGTCTGAATTGAGGATGTGTGGTCTCTCAGAGTTCCCATCCCTGGAACCGATATGCTGGCTAACCTCCTGATGTGATGGAATAAATTTCCCTGGGGGGGAAAGATGACAACATTCTTCTACAGGACAAGGTCTCCACTGCAGCCAAGGACCTGAGCAAAAGGAAACACTGTCTCTGTTGGGGAATTACATGGCTTATAACCAAAGAGAGTTAACCTTGGAAGTTGTCCGGATTATCCACGTGATTGTAAACGGTCTTCTCAGCAGCTTTAAGGGGCCACACAGAGGAAAGAGAATCCATTAGGGAAACAAACACGGTGACAAATAACAGATTTGGACATCTAGTCACTGCGGAATGAGATGCGAAGAAGAGCGTCTCTCAGAGATGGAGCTAGAGTGGGACCTAAAATTCACACCTATTGGATGTTCTAGAACGCCAAGGGCACCAGACAGCAAAAATGCGGATCGTTTCTGCTGCGCAGGCGCATGTGAGCCTTCTTCTCCGTTTGCAGCTCAGGAGTGGCCCGTACTGGACCGCGGCGGCTCCCACCGAGTGCAAGCTGCTTTCTACGGTGATCGTTTGCCTACAAGGCTCATCTTTTCAGGCCCTTAGAGAGAACTGTCCCTGTCTTCTGCTCTCTGTATCCTCCACAGCTCCCGGCAGGAGGCTTGGCATGTTGTGGGTGCTCAATAAACATCGGATGCTAAATGCACTGTTGAGTCCAGGAGAAATCAGTGGGTGGGAGGCTCCCGGGAGAGCCCCGTTCCCCGAATGCCGATTACCGCAAGGCTGGAGCCAGGCCTGAGGGGTCCTGCAAGCTAGGGTGAGTGCCTAAGGAGCGGGGCCACGCCTCCTGCCCCGGGTGACTCCCTGCAGCTCCTGGGACAGCTCTACACAGAGTGGTACTTGATTTCTATTTGTTCACTAATAACGGGTACAGAGGAGTTCCTAGGAACCACTGTCAGATCTTAAGGCAATGTAAGACTCCAGCAACTCCCGCAAGCTGGGGAATTTATGGATTACTGTTGGCTCTGTGTCTGCCTCCTACTTTCCGTGTCTCTGCCACCCAGTGTAAAAAGGAGTAAGAATGCTAAATAAATGCTAATGTGCAGGACTGTCCATGTTTTTATCCGCTTGTTTGGGTGCCAGGCGGTCCTGTTCTGAGGAAAGAGGGCGGGCCCAGTGTCCCCTTAGCTCTCAGGGCCAGAGCTCGAGCTTTCCGCCTATAGGAGCCGGGGCCCTTCGGTCAGAAGGCACTAGTTGCTGAAATCTCCTGCCAGGGCGGCCTCTGTTGCTGCCCTCTGGGGCAGTACCTGTTTGGCTCACTTTAAGGGCTCGGGGTGATTTCTTCACCCCATCCGGGCATCTCCCTAAAGGCTTGACTTCTGAAAAGGGAATGCAAATAGGAGCAGAGTGACAGCTCCTGGAAGGAGTCCTTAGCCATGTTAGTTGGAAGTCGCAGACATTGTGCAGGGACGGAAATGCATTCCTAGAGCAGAGATCACCGGAGTCTGGGCCCCGTCTGACAGAGGCGTCAGATGCCCTAGGTAGTTTACAGCTGAGGAAGCCTACGTTCCACAAGTTACCCGCCCAGCCTCCAGCCACTCCATTTGTACTTAGCGCTCAGCAGGAAGGGGAGCCTCCGTAGGCCCTGGTCCTGAAATTCCCACTCTCCCTTTCTTTCCAATGCTGATTCGGCTAGAAGAAAAGAGCGTTAGTGATTACACAGAAGAAGCAGCATTCCTCCCCGTTAGAGTTAGAAAAGCCGACAAAGAACGAGGGCTTGTGGGGTGAGAAACAGTTACAGAAGATGCGGCTCCTCCCCTGAGAACTAACGCAGGAGGTGACGGCCGGCGAGCCTCGGAGGTGGTCTTGGAACCTGGAGGAGAAAAGGATTCTCGGAAGCGCGGTCATCACTGTGGAAATGGCAATGTGTGGGAAGGGGGGGTTATGCCGGTGTGAACACCACCTCTTCTGGACAGACTGACTCGTTCGGAGGAGCCTGGTACGGAGCCTCGAGTTGAGGGAAGTATCCACAGGAACGGTCAGCAGAGACAGCCTACCAAGACCCCCCCACACCTGTACCCCACCTCACCCGCGCCCCTCTCCTGGCACCAGAAAGAGGGCACCCCGCTGGTGTCGGGCAAGAATCTTTCGTTCCCAGCCTAATACCAAGGGGCGTTGGCACCAACGATTCCACTTCCCACTCCTACTCTCTGACTCTCTAAGCCAAACCACGCGAGCCCAGGGCCGGTTGGTTAATCTCTGGGGCCAACGCAGGGACTTCGGAGCTCCCTCTCCCAAAGTTCAGCTCTGAGCGCTCCGCCAGGAGCTTTCCCCAAAACTACACCCACGTCGTGTCCGAACTGCTGGGTCCCCAGGCAACTCTGGCCATTAGAGGAAGGAACATCCCTGCTTTTGTTTCCCTGCGAGAAGGGGTGGGAAGGAGAAAGCAGGACACGTACGGCCACAATGAGGAAGTCCAGCCAGCACCAGGCATTGGTGAAGAACTTGACAAAGCCGTAGGCCGTCCACTTGAGCAACATCTCCAGGATGAAGATGTAGGTGAAGACTTTGTCAGCGTACTCCAGGATGGTGCGGATGGTCTTTCTCTGCTCAATGTAGATGTCCTCGAAGGCCTGGAAGACAAGCAGCGGCTGCCTAACGTGCCCGAAGGGAGGCAAGCAACACGGGAAGGCCCCCGCCCCTCGGCAGCATCTCCTCCTGCCGGCTGGCCTATGCTGGGCTTCCTGTCTCTCGCACCCCGCCCCCTGACACACATGGCTTAACAAAATTTTCCTGAGATACAAGCCACGTGCCGTATGATGCAGCTATTTCAAGTGTACGGTTTGAAAGCTTTCAGTATATTCAGACTTGTGCATCCATCACACAATCAAGTTTAGAGTATCTCCATCCGCCCCCAAAGGAAACCCCACACCTTTCAGCTGCCACCCCCTGGGCCGCCGGCCTCCCATAAGCCCCAGGCAACCACTTTGCTACTTCCTCTCTCCCGATCTGCCCGGTGTGGACACTTCATGGGAAGGCGCTCAGCCGCTTTGTGGTCCCTGGTGACTGGCGTCTCCCCCTGAGCAGTGTTTTCCACGTTCGTCCACGCTGCAGTCAGCAGCAGTGCTGCCTTCCTCTCGACCGAGGAGTAAGACTCCAATGTGTGGCTGCACGGCAGTCTGTCCACCTTCCCCACGGACGGACACCGGTGTGCCTACTTGCTGGCTATTGTGAATAGCACTGCTACAGACATCCGTGCATCCGCTTTATGTGGACACGTCTTCCTTTCTCTAGGGTGTAACACCTAGGAGCGGACCTGCCGGCTCACATGGTAACTGTAGGCTTCGGCACCACCCGACATTTCCTCTGGCAGAGTCTGAGGGTTCCAGCTTCTCTGGGTCCTTGCCAACACCTTATATGCTTATACGACGAACTCTTTTCTCCCTGTAGACCCTGACGCCACAGATACAGGGGGAGGGTCACGGGGCTGGGAGATGCTCAGGTGAAGAAAATCTTAGCCCGACTTTCTCTCTCTGGAATTCCTGAATGAGGTAACTCCCTAACACAAAGGTATGAGCATTCCCACGACTGGAGGGGTGGGCTGCGGAGGGAGAGCAGGGAGTCCCGCAGCGTGAGAGAAAACTATAGGGGGAACAAAAGTCCCGTGTCGTGCAGTGGGAGGTCCTGCTCTGGACCATTCTGGAAGGAAGGACAGAATCGTGCTGCTGCAGATACATTTCCAACAAGGAGGCACATGGCCATCAGGTACTCCAGTTCCATCACTGGGCAGTTGGGATAGGTCATGGGTCCCTAGTCCTTCTCAGGGGTCTTTTGTCCAAATAAACCCCCTCTGCTCAGTGAAAAACTCAACAGCTTCCCCCTACCTCCCTTTGCAGAGATTCATTCTGTCACCCAATACGTGTGAGATGCCCGAGACTGAGCTTCCCATCACTGACGGCTCTATCCCGCCCCCCTATACCCCACCCCGCCCCCGCCAAAGTCCCGTCATAACCCCATTCTCAGCTTCTCTCAGACATTTTAGCTGTGGCTTCACTTTGCTATTCTTTCTTTTTTTTTTTCTGAGAGAGAGAGAGAAAGCGGGGAGTCGGGGTGAGGGGGGGGAGGGAGAGAGAAAGTCTCAAGCAGACTCCCCGCTGAGTCTAGTGCGGGGCTTGATGTCCCACAACCCTGAGATCATGACCTGAGCTGAAATCAAGAGTCGGGGCCAGCCAGGCGCCCCTTCACTTTGCTATTCCAAGGTCTCATGCTTACTAATTGCACAGGGTCCTCATGTACCGAGCCAAGTACCCCCTGTTTTATTCATCTACAATAAAGAGAAACTGTCAAAGGTGAGCAGTAAAGAAAGTTCAAAACTTCTGTTTCACTGCTGCTTTCATATTTTGTGGCGATGAGAAAGAGGAGAGTCAAAGGATGAGGTGTGTTCTCCTAATTCTGGGTTTCTGTTTACTAGACTGGGGAAGAGCGATGACGACGGTCACGAAACACCTTTCTCCTGGCACTGGCCTGAGCCCAGCCCTCCTTTCCCCCGCGGGCAGACTGTGCTGTCATCTCGGGGACTGCACAGCCCTTCAGCCAGCACTGAGGGAGGCCTGCGGAGGCAGTAAAGGCCCGCAGGAGGGGCCCTGTGGAGGCAGTAGAGGCAGGGCAGTGTGAGCCCCCCAGATCCAGGTTAGCAAGCCGTCCCTCCGGCCTCCTGCATTTGCCCGGCCACGCTCCTGCTTAACCCGCCCCTCCGGTCCCCACTCCCCACAGGCTCTTTCCACCAACTGCCTCCACTTCAGCTTCTCTCCTTCTCCTACGGGAGCTTTAACACTAAATTTGGGGCTTCTCTCTTGCTATTTTCTGCACCCAGATTAGGCTTTGCTTCCATCCCTACATGAATGTGCCTGCCTTCTTCGAAAGCATTTCAAAATTCTTCATTCTTCAGCTTTCCCTGAACTCAAACAAGGAGAATGTGCCACGTCTCTAAGTGCCTCCTATCCTCAAATCTATCCAACTGGGGAACAACCCCCTCACCCCTGACCCTGGCCAGGCCTCCTTAGTTGTAAGCCAGCTAAAATGAAAGCAAAAACCCAGATAATGAGTTCCCGCAGGGGGGGAAGCCTGTGTGTTCAGCGCACCCTGTGCCTCACTGATCAATGATAAGCACTTCCGACTCCGTGAATATGAACAGCCTTTACACCAGAGACCTGGGTCTTTAAGTATTTGCTAATGCCACGAGGTCTCCCAACCAGTTAGGGTGTGAGGGGAGATGGGGTAGGGGAAGCCAACCTCCCTCCCCTCTGGGGCAAGTGAAAAGTCAAGAACAAGATATTTGGGATAGTCGATGAGAAAGGGAAGTTCATCTGAGGAAGTTGCTTAGAACGGGGCGAATTAAGCAGTGAAGATAATTAATCTGCGCTCCCGTCCTGATGGAAAGGGGGTCATAGACGTGAGAGGGCTCCTGCTGCCTGTAAAGACCAAGATGTGGATAAGTGGATTCTAATCCTAGCGGCTCAAAACATCAGGCCAAAGCACTCTGGCAGACCGCTATCTTGCGGCCACAGCCGCCTGTGCTGTCAGAGGCACTGGGCTTGGGCCCCATCTGCACCCTCCCACTAGCTCCTCCAAAGCCTTCCCCAGCCCGTCCCTCCCCGTCCTCTCCCCTGGACTCACCAGGGCGCCACTGCTGAGCAGAATCATGAAAATGATGAAGGTCTCAAACCAGTTGTGCTCCACGATGAGGAAGCAGGTCTTCCTCAGGATCCACCAAGACTTGCCAAGCCCTTCTTCGATGTTGACCTGGCAGCACTTAAACCGCTGGACACAACCTGGCAGCAGCGGGAGGGGTGGGTCAGACCTCGGGAGCGCGCCCCGCCGGACCTGCCTCTCCCCGGCCTCCCTGGCCCCGGCAGGCGCTGCCCCAGCGCGCGGCCGGGAGTACAGGGGCCGAATCGGAATGGCTGCCTCAGACATGGAGGGGCGGGGGCTATGCTGCAAGGCTACCGGTGCAAGGCCCTCTGGAGTTGGGAAGATGTCCTCTAAAGAAGCAGTGAGGGGGGGGAGAAAAGGGCAGGCAGGAGGCAGACGCCGTCATGACAGAACGGGCCTTGCCATCGGAAGTTTTGGGGCTGATGCCAAGAGAAAAAGGACAAAGAAATGTTTGAGAATAGAAACTCGCTCTCGGTAGGAACCAAACAAGGGGAGGTGGGGAACTGCCCTCCAGACAAGGAGGTGGGGAACGAAGCTCCTGAGGACGGCCACGGAGCCCCCACGCTGGGCCAACCACTGGCCCCAGCGGAAATTCGCAAGCAGTGCCAGGGCCGCGGCCCACCCTCGTCCTTGCCCCCTTGTACCTTCTGTGAAGCAGGCATCCGGATCCAAGTATTCCTCCGGCTGCTCCACTGGGACTTCTTCTACTTCGGGTTTGATATCGATGGTGCTTCCTTCAGAGGAGCTAGTATCATCCAGTTTCTAGATTCGCCAAGAAAAGGGAGCTCAACCAACTGTGCAGCGCTATTTCCACTCCACGCTGGCTGCTCTACCTCGGGCACGGACAAGGGACCAGAGAGAATTCTTTGCAATTCTTACTACCAACTCATCATCATCTGGTTCCGGGGGGGGGGGCAACAATTACCAGGGGTCCCTCAAAACTCCTGTCGGGACTGGGTGGAACACACTGGAGCGTGTTCACAGATGAGAGATCCCCCCTCAACAAAATGTGGCTGTTGGTGGGTCTCAGCGCTCCAGCTCAGACAGATTAATGGCAGGGGAGTGCTGGAGGCTTTGCTCCAGCCTCTCAGAGATGAGCCAGCAGCAACGGAGACAGAGCTGGGAACAGCTCAGGAAACTAGGTCACCCAGGCAAGGTCTAGAATGACAATGGGTGTTAGGGTTGGTTCTCAGACCTGGCTGGCTATGCCACAATCTCCCCACCAAGCCCACAGCTGAACCAGTCCTGGGAGCTGCCAGGGCCATTTGTTCCCACACAGAATCGAGGTTGGGTTCTAGACTGGGACCTTACATCTTTGCTGCCTTCAGGATCCGACTCGCTGCTAACGTCCTCTGTGTTGAGGTTCTCGAAATCAGACTCGCCTACAGCGATGGGCACCCGCACGGTCAAGTTGGGGTTGTTGATGAAGGACATGTGGTCCTCATCAATGATATACTTCTCCACGCTGCTGCCAATGCCACTGGTCGTGCCATTGCCGTTCTTCTGGAAGTCACCATTCCGGTGGATGTCTGCACCAGTGTGGTTGGCGATGCAGTTGGCCTTCTTTTCATACAGCTCGTCCAGAGGCTTCACTTCATCGGCCTCACGCTGCTTAAAGTGGGCCTGCATGAAGGCGTGCACTTTCAGTTTGGCCCAAGCCACCCCCTTCTTGATCCGGATGACGGAGATTTGTAGGTTGTTCATTTCTCCGTCGTCGTCCGTGGCTGCCAGATTGTCTGCGCTGAAGGAGCTCAGAAGCAAGGCCAGAAACAGGTTCAGCACCTGTACCCGTGGCGTTAGGAGAAAGGAGAGTGAATGTAGACGGTATGACATGAAGTTGGCCACTGAACCAGGATTCAAACTGGAAGCCCACAGACTTCTGTGACAGGCACAAGAGTTTCTATTGCGTTTGGTTTGACAGTGCTCATGTCACTAAGTGGGCATTTAAAAAATTTTTTTAATTGTGTGAGTTTCAGGTGTACAATATTCAACCGGTCTACACATTGCTCAGTTCCCACCACAATAAGCATTCTCTTAATCCTCTTTATCTCTTTCATCCATCCTCCCCCTCTCCTGTGGTAAGCATCAGTTTGTTCTCTTTAAGAGTCTGCGTTTTTTTTTCCCCATCTCTTTTTTCTTTGCTCATTTGTTTTGTTTCTTAAAATTCTACACATGAGTGAGATCATACGGTATTTGTCTTTCTCTGACTTATTTCACTTAGCATTAAACCTTCTAGATCTAGCCATTTTGTTACAAATGGCAAGATTTCATTCTTTTTATGGCTAAGTAATATTCCACTGTATACAGATATGCCCATCTCTATCCATTCATCTACGGATGGATACCTCGGGTGGTTCCACATCTTGGCTAGTACAAATAATGTTGCAATAAACACAGGGGTGCATGTATCTTTCCTAATCAATGTTTTTGTTTTCTTTGGGTAAACACCCAGCAATGGAATTACTGGATCATATGGTAGTTCTATCTTTAATTTTTTGAGGAACTTCCATATTGTTTTCCACCAAGTGGGCAGTTTGGTTTTGGTTGTAATATAAGGTTAGCACCTCTTTTCTTGGTTCTCTTATAATTTTACAAACATATATACATACCCCTAAATATATTACTTGTCTTACAATCAGAAAAAGCAAAACTGTATCCGTTTTGGGAAAAAGGCCCCCCCCCCCCAAACAGAAGAAAAAGATGGACACAGCTTATTGGGAGGACTGAAGAAGAACCAGATGCCATGTATTCACGGGCGGGCGGGGGACGTGCTGGAGAACCCACAAGAGAAAAACAAGTAGGCTTGGAGAGCCATGCTTTCCAACAAATCAAAAAGTAGAACTGAGATATAATTCCGGTCATCTTAAGAATTAATTTCCTTTGTTGTCCTAACATTTATAGAATAAACTAGTTTAACGAGACAGTGATGGTGACTGCTGTGTTGGGTGTCTAAGTGTCCAGCCATCAGACGTAAGCTTTATTTATTTATTTGTGCTTTAATGGCCTATTTTACCACATTGGACGTTAAGCTTAATTATTTTATTTTTATTAAGACTTACTTTACAAATTGGAAGAGGTGTTCACTTCTTGATTTACACCTGGCCCTTACTTTGTCATGCTCGCCTACAGCGATGGGCACCCTTCCGAAGAAGAGCAAGCAATACGTTTTAGGTGGAGATAATAGTACGGGTAGAGTGGGAGGAATGGAAACAATAAATGCACTATATGTATGCAAATTATTCGGGCCATTTGTAGAATTACAAAGGAGTATGGTTGGTAAAATGGGGGTGAGTTGGAGGGGGCTTTGAGGGCCAGGCTGAGGAATTTG
>CM052807.1:64630703-64812874 GCA_028533885.1 Nasua narica | reverse complement strand
ATTTTATTTAATTGGATTCATATTGGTCTTTGAGTAAAGGAGTAACAGATAACAGAGATTTGAGAAAATCATTCCTACAAGCTACATATAGTTAGAGCTGTTACTCGCATGAGTTAATATGGGTCTGGATTAGGCTACTGGAATCTCAAACCTTAGCAAGCATGAACATCTCCTGGGGAGAGGCTGCATGAAAAAATACATATTTCCTTGGCCTCACCTTTAAGATTCTGATTCAGTAGATCTGGTATAGTGTCTGGGACAGCCTGTTTAAATGAGTGCATATTGGGTGTCTGTGATCTTCAGACCACACCTACAGAAAAACTGGACGGGTTACAGGAATGGAAAGGATGGGGAAGATCTTAGAAATACTGTTAATTAAGGTGTATGAAAGGCATCAGATAATTTACTGGGAAGGGAGAGAAGAGAGTCAGAAGAGACTTACAGTCACAGATTCCTAAAGACTAGATGGGCAGAGGGACTGAGCAAAGGGGAACCTGGGAAGGTGTTACCAGAAGCAGAAATAATGTCATGTGCTCAGGTGTCTGTAGAGTCATGGGGAGAGGGTGCGGAGACAAGTGAGAAGAGGAGAATGGAGAAAGGGGGGCGAGGTCAGGGCTGGGAAATGTGGATGCCACTATGGTCCAGGAGGCAAAGCTGCATTCACTATAGAAGTGGGAAGTCTAGCAGGAGGAGGACTGAGGGAAGGATGGTCAGAAATGGAGAAAGGAAGGGATTACAGAAACATCACAGTGTCCATTTTTACAGATCATAGGAAAGAATAGGGTGGCACGGCTGGTCCGGAGGCTGGTGAGCAGGAACCCTCTCCTGGCACGCTTCTCTGGATGAGCTGACAGGGGGTCATCTGGGTTTGCCTTCTTCCAGCCCCCCTTGCTCTAGACTTGCAGGTTGGATTGGGCTTGATCTGAGAGATAAATACTCCTTAAACTTTAGTGTGCATGTCAATCACCTGGTTAAATCAATCACCAGTTAAAAATGCAGATTCTGATTCAGTGGTTCTGGGGTGAGGCCAAAGGTTCTAACATACTCTCAAGTGAGCTCATTGCTGCTAGTCCCCTGACCACGCTTTGAGAAACATGGCGTCAAAATCTCTCTTGGTGACTATTCTACATACAGAGGCAGAAGACAGCAGGCAGACACATCAGAGAAAAGCAAAAAAGTGATTTGCCATGTATACAAGTTAGATAAAACCCTCCGTCGGTTAGGATCAGTGGTTCTCAATGGAGGGCAATTTTGCTTCCTAGGGGACAGTAGGCAATGTCTGGAGACAATTTTGGTTATCACAACTTAGGGTGTGGGGGGCGTTACTGGCCAGTTAAAGGTTGAGGTCAGGAATGCTGCTAAACATCCCACAACACTTGGGACAATCCTACAACAAAAAATTACCTAACCCAAAGTGCCAACAGTGTCAAGGTTGAGAAATTCTAAATTTAAACGAATTTTTCTGTAGTAGAAAGAGCATAGATTTTGTAGTCCAGGATCTAATACAAACCCTGACGTTAACCAGTTGCCTGACTTCAGGAAGGTCACAACTTTGCTGAGTTTTGTTTCCATAACCATGAAAAAGGGTTGACACTTGTGGGGCTTATGACTCAGCAGGCCTCTGTAAAAAGCAGTCTCCTTTCCTTCATTTGTACCTTAGGGTTCTTGAGTCAAGAAAGAATAAAACCCAGCACAGACATGAAAGCTAATAGGACCAAGCCCATTGGGTTTCTGGGTCAAGGGTAAGATGTTCTGGGCAAAGAAAAGTTAGTACTAACCACCAAGTTGCCAATAACCATGACCATCATGAAGACGATGAGGCACATGGCCTGGCCTGCCACTTCCATGCAGTCCCACATAGTCTCGATCCACTCCCCGCACAGCACTCGAAAGACAATGAGGAAGGAATGGAAAAAGTCATTCATGTGCCAGCGAGGGAGCTCACAGTCCTGGTTGATCTTGCAGACACACTCTTTGTAGCTCTTTCCAAAGAGTTGCATCCCCACCACGGCAAAGATGAAGACGATAATGGCCAGCACCAGGGTCAGGTTGCCCAGGGCACCCACTGAATTTCCAATAATCTTGATCAGCATGTTCAGAGTGGGCCAGGATTTGGCCAATTTGAAGACTCGGAGCTAAGGGGAAAAAAAATCGAAACAAAACTCAAATGATACTCAATCCATTTTCTTCCACGTGGCTAAAATAAAAACATACAGAATTAGTGAGATGAGCTTAAATTTATTGAGCACCCTTGAGAAGTTCCCGGGACTTTCTAACTGTCTTAGACTAAAATGGGAGAATGTCAGGCATAGACAGGGAAAATGGATTAATTTCACAGTAAGTGAAAGACTTAAACTAGGACCCAAGAATACTGCCTCTAGCCTCCTGTATTAGTCCCTGAGTCAAACCACTTTTTATGTTTTATTTTTTAATTTTTTAATTTTTTTTAAAATAGGCTCCATGCCCAGCATGAAGCCCAACAGGGGGTTTGAACTCACGTCCCTGAGATCAAGACCTGAACTAATATCAATAGTTGGACGTTTAACCAACTAACCACAATGGCACCCCTCAATCCAATTAAGAACTCATACATGAATATATCCTTTGCTATTGATTTTTCCTTGATGTCTTAAAGAACATATCAAGGAAAATGTGAGTGGTAGTGAAGCAAAAGGTCAGGATGGCAAGGACAGTGAAAAATACATCATCTGTCTCTTTAAAAATAAAAGCATTTAAAAATTCTAAATACCTTTCTTATTCCTTGCCAATAAATAATCAATAGCTGATATGAAACTGTGGGATATGCTTGGAACAACTGGGAGGAAAAGCACAATGCCCTAGTAGGTGCAGTTCCACATATATCAAACATCTTATGAAAAGAGCCTACAATGATATTAATTCAGAGGACAGAACTTCTGTTACCTGCAATCATGAGATTTCTATGTTCTGTAATAAATGATTTATGAGGTCTTAGCGAATAGTCTGGAATTATAATGCATAAAGCCCATGAATGAAATGATAATGATGAGATCATCTTCAGACATAAGTTAATGACTAACACAGGATATAATAGGAATTTAGGTAGAAGGCAACAGCGCAGAGTGGAACATTTTTTTCCTATTAAAAGCTTGAGTCTTATCTGAGAGTTCAAGATTCACCAGGTGTTTCTCTGCATGAATATCTGGAACATTCGTATTTTTCCCCTTTCTGACTGGTTTTTAAAATTATTAGGAATACTAGTGCTGAGGCTTCCTTCCACCTCTTAGTCCTTCATCTCATCTTCTAGATAATAAGAACGATTTTCAAAAAGCCTACTGTGGGCAGGATCCTAGCCCAAGACTAGTAAACAGAGGTTCCAGAAACTTGGCAGATGTTATCTGTGACTTAGACTGAGCGAGACCTCTGTTTTACAAATAATTTCACTCGATTCCAATTTTCTTTCTTCAATATGCTGAATATCCTGATGAGAAAACCTAAAAGCCTTTCAGTTACAAGTGCTAAGGTATTTTTCCCAATAGGGAGAGAAAAACCCAAGCCAGTTCTGCTGCTCTGAGTGGGATATCCCCAAAGTAACACAGCTTCTCAAGGGACTTAATCAGGACATTGCTTATGCCTGCGTTTATGGGAAGCTATTTTGAGGATACCATTAACTGTTTCAAAGTCATTTTAATAATTTTAACATTAGCTTCTTCAACTACATTACAAAATCCGTCTCAGCTAATGTTATGGAAAAAAAGCCCATGTCCAACAATTAATTTCAATATAGTTAAAAAAAAAATACTATTTTATTCCTGTTTTCTGGAAGAGGTCATCATGATGGAAGAAATGAGAGACATCTTTGAACATGGAGAAATTCCACTTCAGGGAGATGTTCAGATAAAGAAACAGATTTACTAACAAATTCATTAGACCTCAGAATAGCCCTTAGGAATCCTTTTTCATCTTTTAGATTAACCATTATTTTCTGAGGAATTTCCTAAAACTGACCTCTGTTTGTTGATTGACATTAAAAACTGAAACTCTATTGGGCACTTAGCAGAAAAATTTTCAAGATTTTAGTATCCAAGCCAATAAATTGCCAACAGGAATTGAGAGTAGAATATAGCTAAGGATTTTTTTAATCATCAGATTAACTTATGCAAAACTTTTTTAGTAGCTGCAAGATAGGAAATGTAAAAAGAAATTGGAGAAATATGGAATACCAATCGGAAAGATCGCAGCACCGAAAGCCCCTCCACGTCTGCTAGACCCAGTTCCATTAAACTGAGGGAGACAATAAATCCGTCAAAAATGTTCCAACCTTCTTGGAAATAATAGTAGGGATCCATGGCTATGAGCTTCAGGAACATTTCCGCTGTGAAAATTCCAGTGAAAACCTAAAGAGGGGAAGGCAGGGGGTAAGAAAAAGAAATAATAGAAAGAGAATGCCTTTATCATTATCTTTGGATACATCATGTCCAAGAAGCCACAAAAGCTAGCCTCATTAAACTGTGCATCTGAGGACATCAGCACTTCGATGTCCCATGACTGCTCCACACGAGGCAGGACAGCCTTGTTTGCCTCTTGAATCAAGTACTCGGTCCCAACGTTCTCATCTTTGTTGCCAGAACCGCCTAATTCACGTTGTTCAAGAATGCATTTAAAAAGCTATTTTAAGCAATAGGAAGATCACACAGGGGACCCCTTCTAAAGGGGTCATTTTGAATGTTTTATGTTTGGGGTGTTTGCCTAAAAAAACCAAAAAACAAAAAACACCACTCATTGAATTGTAATTGTATTTTAAAAATACTGCATTATTCCTGATTTGGTATTATGTGTCTTATCAAAGGTCGACATATGCTGCTGCATTTCTTATTTTAAATTGTAAGAGCAATAGAACACTGCTAAAAGTGTGCAAAATACAGGAAAAAAGTATAGTCTCATCATCTCATACAACTATCTTTTTTATGTATTCCCTTTCTGGTTTTTTTTCAAATGCATATATATTTTGACAGAGTTGTAAAATCATAGAGTACATAATATCTTGCATCTTATTTTCACTTATCATAACTCGATCCATATTTCTACATGGTCTTCTGAATTCCCATTTATATTGCTTGTATAAAATTCTACTGGGTATGCCCTCAAAGACCTTTCTTTTCTTTTTATTAAAAATTTATTTATTTTAGAGAGAGAGAGAGTGTGTGAGCAGGGGGAGGGGCTGAGGGAGGGACAGAAAGAGAGAGAGAGAATGTCAAACAGATTCCCCACTGAATGAGGAGTCCAGCTGGGTATGAGAATGACTTCTTCCCAGTGTTATAAGACTCCTAATTTTCTACCTTTCAGAGTACCCCACATCTCCCAATGCCTCCTATATCCCGCAGGACTTGGTGACACAATGTGCCATGAGAAAGTAAAATCCCACAAATGCCAGTTTTGACAAGACCGATACCCTCATCCTAAGCTAACCACGTAACATCAGACTCTTACTGAATATTATGATTTTAGAGTTGGATTTCATATGTAATGGGTTTTAAATTCATAATAAATTACAGCTTGCAACTACCTGGTTACCAAGTTTTCAAAGGAAGCAGTTTAAGGAAAACTTTGCAGATATGGTCTGATGACAGAATTAGAAGTAGTGAAAAATATTTAGATTACAGACACTGTTTGGAAAGAGACTCAATGAATATATAGGAATGACAAAGCAGAACGGCGTGATGGAAATCAAAACAGATACGTGGGCTGTAAGGTTTTGTGTCTGTGTACTTTTCCACGGCGCCCCATTTTTCTAAACCGAAGACGTGGTATTCTAGAACTGAAAGAAAATATTCCCTAGAGAGATCCAGTTAAGCAAAATCAAAGTTCACAGTGCCTGCGCTAAGCATCTACAGACGGAACATCACTGTAAGTGAGGACAGCTAATCAAGTCCTGACAGCCATTTTCCCTCAGCGTAAACCCATGGAAGGTTTCTCTACACAGAAATGTCAGCCTGCTTGCTGCACACTAGGTAGACTGGATCTGCCGTCCCAGGGGTTCTGGTGAAAACACAGGAAATGCTCGGTCATAAGCACTGACTAACTGGCCACGGAATCTTTATACTGTGGGAACTCTGGTTTCTAAGAGAAAATCAATGATGACAGAGTTACTGCTGCTTTTCAATGGGATGAATGGCACCCAGATGCAGGGTAGAAATGCCTGTGACAGAGGTCAGCAACCGTGCTATTTCAACATACAGTGATTGCCGTCATTGGGGTTTGCTGGTATGAAAGAATTATTTTTTTACAAATGGAAGAGTAGCTTTAAGGCTATCCCTATGATGCCGTTCTAATTTGCGCTGTGGTGTGCTTCTTGAGGAAGAGAAAAAAGGAGAATTATAAGCAGCCTATCAACCGACAACCGTATGTAAATATCGCTCTTGTGAATGTCCTCAAATATTCACCTAGGAATTTATGCTCTAATGTAGCAGTTCTCAAAGAAATTGGGACTGGGGTGTCAGACCCTGAGAAGTGTGGGGAGAGGGTCCACAGGGAGGACACTGGTGTGGATGCTGCGGGTCTAGCCCAGGTTTCTTTTTGTCAGAGGAGTTATAATGGAGACACGAGAATGAATCCGGTAATGTTGGGCTAGAATAAACAGCCAGCCTCATACTGAGGCCCCAGTCATGCACATTGCTCCAATACAGCTAGACTTCTAAATATCATTTCCACTACAACAACCAGGGCTCCTTGAGAAATGGCCAATCCAGGCCCGAGATGGGAAAAATATAAAATTAGCCTGGAATATTCTGTGATACCCGATAAAAGGAAGTAATGAGGTTATGTTGACAGGACACAGAAACCAGCCTGAAGGATCTCCCAGTGGCCAAATCAGGAATGGTTTAAATATTTAAGTAAATGATGATAATGGATTATAACCCACCAGATAAAACTGAAAGCCATGAGTCTATGTTGATATAAATAAATGAATAAATCAAGTTTAATGAAGAAAAGTAAATTTAGATAATTTCAAAACATCTTCACAAAGACTTACTAATTAAAATGGAATTATAAGTGGAAAAGAGTAACTTTAC
Organism: Nasua narica; assembly: GCA_028533885.1. NCBI lineage: Eukaryota > Metazoa > Chordata > Mammalia > Carnivora > Procyonidae > Nasua > Nasua narica. The sequence goes on along the minus strand of CM052807.1, from coordinate 64,805,822 downwards.
AGGAGAGAAGCCCAGCAGACACCTTCTTCATCAACTGACCAAGTGACCATCGCCAATATGGGACAAGTGGAAGCCGTGCCACCTGGTAGGTGTGAGGAGAAGACAGCCTCGCTTGTGTGATATTCCTACCAAATGTGTAAGCTGAGTCTAGTCAGGAGGAAGCATCAGACAAATTGAACTTGAGGAATTCTACAAAATAACTGGCCTGTAGTCTTCCCTAGGGTCAAGGTCAAGAGAATCGATGAAAGACTGAGAAAGTTCACCAAGCTGAAGCAGACTGAAAAGACAGGACAACCGAATGCAACACGAGACTGGAATGGCATCCTTTTGTTACAGAGGACATGACTGAGATTCCCGGCAGAACTTGAAGGGGCCTGAGAATGAAGTGGTTGTGAGGTGCACGGGAATTTCCCGAGTCTGGTGGCCGTATCGTGGTTTTGCACGAGAGTGTACTTGTTCATTAAACGCACACATGGAAGGCTCAGAGGCTGTGTCGGCAACTTACTCTCCAAAAAAAATGGCTTAGACTGCACCTGAAACCTTTCTCCAAGACTGAGATTGCTTAACAAAACAAAACAAAATACCTCATAAACTCACTGTTGTGTTCAAATGGTTGCCAAAAAGGCAAGAAAAAAATCCTTACATTTATCTCCTGAATAACGCAAAAGGTGTAGAAGTCACAAAGCCTCCCTGGGCTGCCATTTCCTTTATGGAACATGGGGAATGGATAGAATTATCTTTAAGGTTCTTCCTCGTATTAACGGTTTTCCTTGTGGGAGGGTGGAAGAGGCAGGAGGGACCCTCACTTTACAGCAAACTATTCTCTTCCACCATCAGAAACCTCCATCTGTATATCTCTGGACAAAGAGTTCAATTCGCTGTCCCAGCTGTGGGAAGTCCTCAGAGTTGCAACCATGAGACAAGGTTGTTCCCTATTTCACAAGCTGCTCAATCTCACTCTTTTCCATCTTCTTTTTCTCAGGTTCATTCAAAGACTCTCTCTAGATGTCCAAGCCTTTGGGAGCTCCTCTCTGCTTGTTAGATGGGATGCTGCCTGGTTCATGACTCATTTAATAAAACCAATTAGATAAAAAAAAAAAAAAAGTCCAAGCTACTGAATTACATTAATACGGTTCCTATGATTTGTAGAGTGCTTTTCACTATTCCAAAAACTTCTCTATAGGTTCTCATTTTATCCTCCCAACTACTGATGACACAGTATTATCCTTGCTTTACAGATGGAAACATCTGCGGTTAGAAATGAGTAGCATATTTTAAGTTAGTATGTCCAAACCAGAACTCTTGATTTTTAAACTTCGAACCTATTCCTTCTTCAGTCATCCTATTTCCCTCTTAGCTACTAAACTTCCAAATCTAGGTACCATTCTTCATTTCTTGCCCTTCACGCTCACCTCCAATCTACTGGCCAGTCCAAAGTGTCCTGAACCATTTACTGTTTTCCATCCCCACTACTAATTGCATGCTTACAATTCTTTACAATCCCTTGAAAATTCTAGCCCCCAGAGTGTTTTCTCATTTTAGAACTTGGTTTTGGCTGGCTTGTTTCAAAAAGTCCCTGAATATTAGTTGCTGACCTTCCCTTCTCTCCTCTTTCTTCTTGATGATTCTAAGCAAAGTCTTCCAAAAGCTCACAACTCTAATTCAGGAGTGACCCTAAGTCTCTACAGATTTTTAAGAAAAGGAAAAATAATGTTATCTGCTGGCCTGGTCTGAGGGCAATTCTGCTGGTGGTAGGTGAAAAGACCTCTCAAAATCCCTTTGAAATCAAGGACTGGTTCTGTAAAAAGCAAGTTAGAGTAAAGATTTTGAGAAAAAACAAAACATCTCAGGGAAAATACCACCACCACCACCACCACCACCATCAACAGCAAAATTATCAAGTCTTATTTTTCATTACTTAACTCTTGGCTAATAAGATTAAGCTCAAATCTGTATCATCTTGTCGATTGGTTCAAAATGTTGCTTGATGGCCAAGTTCCTGGTCAGCCAGTCACACAGCCCGCTATCGGGTACCAGAGTCAGCAGATTTCCTGGACAGCCTACGAGTGTCCTGTTTCAAGATGACCCATATTTTATCGGGTTGCACAGGAGGGTTTACATTGAAGCAGTGAGCCTGAAGCGTGTCACTAACTCAGACATGGAGAGTGGAAAGACCACAGAAATATCTTGGATGTGTACCAGGGAAAATGATAGGCTGCAAGGACTAACCAGATAAAGGATCTCCTTCACCATGTGTGTTTTCATAATCAGAACTTAAATGATATTATAACACTCTAACAGTATATTAGGATTTAATGTAAAAACTCTTTGTGTGTGTGAGACATACATACATGTGTGTGTGTATATATATATATGGGGGGGAGAGATAGAAGGACAGAGAGGGAGAACAACAGGCAGGGATCATACTCAAAAGGTAACAAACCATTAGATTTCACTTGTTCATGGTGAAACTCTCAAGGAATAATGGAGCCCAGATGACCTAGAAGATTCTTTCCAACTATATCTTTCCTAGCTATCAAAATTCAATCAACTCCTGATTTTTGAACTAAAGAAATAAAACAGAAAATCCCCAAATCACAACTATTTGACTTCAGAATACACTGTGTCATCTATTAAAACAAAACACCTCATTCTTATCATCTAAATAATATAATAAGTTAAATATATGACTTAAGCTAACATTAAAATAAATTTGGCACAGATCAACTAACGTTAGAAACTGGATGGGAGCCCAGAAGTTGGATGGGAGGGGGAAACCAGCCTAGAATTAAAAGTTTCCCACAGATAAGGCCCCATATGGATAATTAAGGTATGACAGTGCAGGCAAATTTAGAGTTCTGTTTAATGCACGAAAAGAGCTCCCCTATTTTGTGGCGGTTGTTACTGAAGGTGAAAGGGGAAGTGATGCTGGAGTAATGCAGGAATCAATGTGAGAAACAGAATGAGAAAGAAAATCCAGAAGTCCTTGGCTCAGGTTGCTGAAAGCAACCCACTGCACCATGCCTCCCATTCTGTCACCATGCTTGGTTTTCTGCCAAGAGCTCCTAAATGACGTCTTCAAAGTTCTGCAGAAAGAGGAAACAGCCAAGGGATCACAACAGTGAGCAGAAGAGGCTGGGGCTACACCATATGCGGAAGCACTTGTCTTCCAATTAACTATTACTTTCTTTTCAACCGAACTCCAGCTTCCAGCATCAGAAAGAGATGTCCTACAGGCAAAACATGTTCAGATCATAAAATCAGGAGACAGTGTTCCATCGTACCAGATTTCCTACAGCCAAGACGTGCTCAAACTGCGGCGTCATGGGGTGGTGCTCCATGGCCATAAATAGGGTATTCAGGACAATGCAGATGGTGATGGCCAAGTCCACGAAAGGGTCCATAACGATCAAATTCACAATCTCTTTCAGTTTTATCCAGTAGGGGTGACACTCCCAGATGAGGAAAGTATTGGCAAATTTATACCAGCACGGCGGGCACTTTCTCTGAGACTCTTCCAGCTCTGTAGTGAGTAAAGAACAAACACGGTGAGAAAACAAAGAGGGCTGCTCTTAAAACCCTCTGCTGGGTCATTATCACTTCTATTCACCGCAAGAAGAAAGGGGGTTTGAGTGCTGACCTTCGTGAGTGTGTAGTCACCGCCCCCCACCCCCATTTTCTTTCTCATGAAGGGAAAGAGGAGGCAGGGGCAGTCCCAGGTCACCTCCCTGTTAACAACGATCTGGTTATAAACTAGGGTTTGATCTGTCCATTTTCGGAGCATCATGGTTAGGAGCTTGCCCTCTGGAGCCCGACTCCCCGGTCCAACTGGCTTCCGCACTCACAAACTGTGTGATCTCAGGCAAGTTACTGATTCCTCCACGCTTCTGTCGCCTCATCTGAAATGACACTTCCTTCACAGGCTAGAGGACTAAATGAGTCCTGTAATCCTCACGCACTGACTGAGGGGTAAGCGAGGTGGTGAATGTACAGCAGCCAGGACAGCGCCCGGCACATGGCGGGTCCTCCGTAAATGGTGGGTCTTGGATTCTACATCATATCCCTAAATCCTTATCAGAGAAGCAGCCGAAAGCACAGACTCTGAAGCCAGACATGCTGGCTGCTCAGACACTGCTAAGTGGGGGAACCTGAGTATAATACTTGAGTCTGTGGAGGGAACTGAATGAGCTAAGACAGAAAGCGCCTCGGAGACGCTGGCTTACAGTAAGCGCCCACAGAAGCGTTTGCTCTCGGCATTCTCTGTGCAGCCGCAGCGCCGGCAGCCGGCTACCCTGTGCAGGGGGTCTCTTCTGGTCCCAAAGAAGTGCAGGTCAGTGAGTTCACAATTCACAACTGAGGCGGGCACAGGAGTCCCACTCCTCTCCTTTCCTCTCCTCTTTCTCATCCCCCCTCTCTTCCCTTCTCGAGACATTTCATTTTCGTTCTCCCTCCTTCTTCCCTCCCTTGGTGTCTCTCTTCTTTCCTTTTTCTTATTTTCTTTCAGTCTGGCTCTCTCGCTTTTAGAAACCGAACTGGTTAGTTTCCAACAAGATCTTACGTGATCCCCAACATACAAAACAGATAAGCCAGGAACTGCTCCAGTAGAGGCAGGAAGAGGAGCCCAGTCTGGCAGACTTCCTCCTTCCCTGAGGCACTTCCCTAGAATCCTGGACATAGATTGAATATCACTGGACCAAGATGATCTCTAAGGTTGTTCACACAAAAAAAGGACTGTTAGACACTAAAGGCAGAGAGCCATTCAGCTGGCAGCCACGACAATCCAGGCATTAGGCCACAGGCAACAAAGTACCTCCTTGGGTAAAGTATGAATTATAATAGCTTGGATTACAAAAGTCCAAGGACCTTGATCTCCGAGGATGTTCCTTAGGAGATGGAGCTTTGAAAACCTGTCAGCATGATAATCCTTGGAGGCAAAGGTCTTGGTTCCACGGGGCTGATTATAACTGCATCTATCCCACACCCCAACCCAATTCTGAGGACAAAATCAAATCATTCAAGGAATGAAAAGAAGTTTCCCAACGTTTCACCAAGAACAAGATGGCTGCCTTAAATTCGTCTACTTTCCCTTTTTCCCAACCAGCTGGATGGTGCCCATGGTGATGGCTTTATTTTAGATGGGGTGCTTTGGTTGGGTTTTTGATTGGCTCCCTGGTTGCTAAGAAAATGGTTGCCTTGGTTTTTCAGATTTAAGGGCCACAGTAAGCGCCACGTGGGAGTCTGCGTGGGAAAGGAAGTCTGTGAAGAAAATTTGCTTTGGCTTCTTCCTCATAGAACTCCCTCCCTTCCCAAGGTAAATTTAGTTTTCTAACCAAAAAAAGAAAATGAAAAGGTTCTCTTATTTCCATAAATTCTTACAGTGCATATTTGGAAATTTGGTTCCGTTCCTTTTTTTAATCTCCTCCCTTCTCCAAATGTCTGCTCACTGGCACATGGAGGTTAAAGCAGTGACTGTTCACGTCTCTGACAGTAGACACAATTGCAGTGATTGTACGGTGTGCTAGGTTCTAAGCCTCCGCCAGATTCTGAAGAGGGGTTTCCCTACCTATGGGGCACCGAGAAGATTCCTACAGGGATACTAGGGATCTTATCCACATTTTCTTAGGTAAGATCTCAGGATAATCTTTCCTGTTCCACAAATGATAATTCAACGTGGAGCTTTAGGAGCTAGAAACGATAAGTTAGGTGACAACCGAGGTTTATAAAGTGACTCACAACTTGACAAACTATTATTGGCCCCACATGCCTGAAGCGGCTAAGAATTCTGTCTGGGGAAATGGGTTAACATATCCAGAGAAATATCCAAAGGTTTGTGGAGTTCCCCTTACTTTGCTCCTGGACATTCTCAGAGAGGTTACTATAGTCTTGCCCTTAGGGGTGCTGAGAATTGTTTTCAGAGAGAGCCTCACAGTTCCACCAAGACGGTGGTGTTAGTAGACCGTGAGGTTTTCTGAAGGCAGGGCTTCTCTCAATTCAACTCAACAGCTTTGAAACACCTACAGTGTGTGAGGCCCTGGGAATACGCTGCTGTACAAGAGTCCCCACCCTCACAGAGCACACAGTCACACCATGAAAGGCACATTGCAGGTAAGTAATGGTGCTGACTGACACTTGGGCCTGGTCAGTGGAACACAAGAGTGAATCAACAAATCGTGGCAGCCAACAGCTCTGGCCAGTTGTCTCCATGGGGCAGTTTTTGAACCTGTTTTACTTGAGAACCAATAATAAGTACCATCACTTCTTCATTCTTACTTCACCAACTCCCTCCTCTTCCACAGCTTCACTGCTCAGAGAAGTAAGACTATAGTAGTCTGCTTACAACCAACCCCAGTCCTCTGAACTATCCCCAAGTTGATGGCTCTGCTGACTGAATTCTGCTGAGTTTACTGAATCTGGGTGAGCATGTCTGCAATGGGATTGGTGGGGGGCACACAGCAGGCAGGATTCTCTCCTTATTTACACGCTTCTGGAATTCTCCACTGTGCTCTCTAGGATATCAGGTAGGTAGAAGCCTGCTTCTTTGGTTTGGTAATCCAAAGATTAAAATAATGTCAGAGTTTCCTAACTGAAGGTCTGAGAAGCAGGAATAATTACTCATTCAATGTTGGCTTTTCATGTTGTAGCAATCGTTGAATATAGAGGGACTGGCAGTTAAATAGGAATGGATCTTTCTTAATGTCCTTTAATTCCCTCTCACATTATTAAGCTCCAGCCATTCATTGTTTTTTGCTTACAGCAGTTTTGTCTCATCAGCTTTAACAAAGGGAGTCGAATACTAGGGGAGGGGATAGGGAAATGTCTGAGCAGTGAAAGGCTATGTGAACATCAGGACTTAGAAAAGGGAGAAAAAACTGGAATGGCTTCTTACTCAGGAACACAACTATGACTGTCTCTCTTTTTCCCCTGGGTTACCCCTATGTCTATTCTTTATCATATATGTGCTAGTGGGTAGAGAATGAGTAGGGCAGAACAGGAAGAGAAAGAAGGGCACAGGGAGAAGAGGAAGGGAGAAGAAAAAGACAAAGCTAGCGCTCCAGTGGTACTGTACTTCCGGCTAGTACTGTACTCCAGGTACCTATCCCAATTCAGTAGAGGAATGGAAGCAGCAAGGCCTTCGATGGGAAGCTTATTGTTGGGTTAGCCTAGGGGGTCTGAACTCTGAAGAACAGCAATCTGAGGCCTCAAGAATGTTCTGGGACAGCTCAGCAAAACCAGCATGAATCAAAAGAGGAAGACTGATGCGGAATCAATCAGAACCTCGTGAGAGAAAACCCAGTCAGTGAATCTACCTCCAGAGACGGCAAGAGAAGCCTGGAATACAGACCACAAGTGGACAGAGAGCTGGGGACTGTGGCGGCATGGGAAACCCTGGTACTCCTCAGCCTGCCCGGTGTGCCGCGCCGGAGTCGCCCAACACCAAGCACCAGCCCCGACAGCAACACTGCTGCAGATACACTGTGATTCAACAGTGGCTTTTCTTCCCCTGTGGCCCAGAGCGCCGAAATAAGAGGGGGTTCGGCTTACCTAGTCACACACCAGATACATTCATGGATACGTGGGGGTGTTCGGTGAAAGGCAGAGTTAGGTGCGGTCTAAATGCACAGTACACTAGGCCTTCAGGGAAAACCAAGAGGGCCGCAGGTAGCTAACAAGGAAAAGAGGAAGGTATGTTTTGGGGCAGAGGGCATGGAGGGGATGCCATCATCTCCTATCTTCACAGTTCTTCAGTCTACAGCCTGTACGCCTCGCCTCACCCCTCTGGGTCCTCACGACCATGACGGTGTTCTTGGGATCTTCTGGCTCACTCCTGACCGTCATTTCCTTCACAATTCATACCTATCTGTGTACGATGCTGGCAGCAGCTCTGAAGTCCTTATCTGATTCTCTGCATGCAGATTCGGGATGCTGGTTTCTATAACCAGTAGACTCTATTCCCGAGGTTCAGAGTTAATTTTTGCAAAACTCAGGCCAATGGACAGGGATTATATTTATGATGCACACTACATATTGAGATCCTGGAGGCTTGGACTGACATCAAGGGCACATACCTTCTACTAGTGTATTCGTAACAACACTCAATATACTGTTGATTCTGTCCTTCCGCCCATAGGAGGCCAGTTGGTCCATGGAAACTAAGAGAGATCCAGGGCCTTTCTTCTTAATTTCCACCTCAGTTGTAGCCTGGAAAAAACAGCAAATTGGGTGAGTAAAGTCTTACAAACATTAGAGCTGAGCCTTACTGGACACATAGTCCAGAGAGTGAGCAGAAACAGATGCTCCTCGTGGTATCTTTTTACTCTGATCCTACAATCCTATTTACCTCAAGAAGTGGAAGGAAACATGACTACGGATCACGCCAGTTCTATAGATGACACGACCAGGTAAAGTTTGTACAAATCTACAATGAACCAAAGAATCTGGCTGGGACCCAAACACCTCATCTGGTCAATTCCTAGCATGGAGTAAAAAGATCAGATCTCCAGGGCCAATGCCATCCAAAGTAGAACCTGAATTTTTCTGTCTCAGTCTCGTATCCATAGCATCTGGCTAGAATTAGACCACATGGTAAAATAAATCGAATTCACCTCTATTTGACATTTCATTAAGGGCCAAGTCCCTGATCACACTGAGTACTGTAGACATTGTTTCCTCCATGGGTAGGAGACACCATTTCTCTTAAACTGTTGCTTCCGAATGTCAAACCCTGCTCCGCCGTGGGCAGTACCGGTATGGGGGGTTACGGCGCAGTGTTTCTTCATGTCCCCTGCTGTGCTTGTTGTGCCAACCTGAATACACTACGTTAGATCGACCTTCACGCGGCGGCTTAAAAGCTAGCTTTCCAGTAACCGTGCCGACCACTATCCCATGCCATCCGTGTAATGTTGGCTGTCCCCTCCACTGTGAACGTGAGAGGGCAGAGACGGTCACCATCTCTCATAGCACAGGGAACATACATGTTTGTATGAAGCTAGAGAAGTCTGTCTGATCAGTACCAGAATGATCTCAGCTGTTTTGAAAAGAAAATAATTGTCTCTAGAGAGCTACATCAGAAAGCCTTTCTGCCTTTAGGTATGACTAGATTTTAAGAACTGTACAGAAGACAGTTTCTGGAAGATTGTAATTTATCTTATTACAGTGTTTCATCAAACTGTCTCATGGATTCAGACATTTGATTTACCTTAGGGTTTGGTTTTGTTTTGTTTGGCAGGGCTACAGAAGAAATGGAAAAGAAAAAGAGCTGATTTCCTTGGGAATTCCTGGCTGCATTACTATACAAACACCTGTATATGTAACAATGATGAGTTGACCAGTATCTCAGGTCATAAGATCAATTTCTTTGATAAGCCACTTTTTGGTACAATTGGCAGCCTGATAAATCAGATTAGACTACTCTATTTTAGAAATGAAAATCACCTACAAATGAATGCAGAAAGGCTCCACAGAGTGGACACTCTTGTTTCTGGCATATATTCATTCTAGATTTTTACTGAGCTGCTCTTTGCAGAGCTACAGTGCATGGAAGATAATTTTCATAATGCTGACTCCAAGGTACTGTAAGATCTGATGGACTAGTTGATTCATCAAGAAAGGATGAAACTGCATTTAACATTGCTTTGGTTCTAAGTATGTCTTATTGTCTTCTGGACTTGCTGGATGTGACAAGATATGAATTCTTCAGACTTTAATAACATTAACCTTAAACAAAGTTAATGAAAATGCTGTCTAAAGGACCTAGTCAAATTATTAGATTAATATTTAGTGGTATCTATTTGAAAGCTGTAATAATTTTTAGCTTGGATTAAAAAAATCCACATAAAAGTTTATCCCCAAAGTTAATATTAAGATGGAACAATTATTATTTATATTTTTCTATGTAAAATCAAAATAAACTGTAGCAGGGATATGTGGAGATAACTTCTATAATGTTAAAATTTGTTCCAGAGTAAGTCATGTTATAGAACATATCTTCAGTTTCAGAAAAGAAATAAATGAAAGAAGATACCAAGAAAATGAAATTTCAAAGACCATACTTAGGGAATTTCAGGCGGTAAAAAGAAGTCATTATGTCACATTTTTACATAAGCAAGAGCATTTACTATAGATCCAAATAACTGGTTCCATTGAAAAGTCTTATGGTAATAATAAGATATTCAGAAAAATCCCCTTAAATTTGTAAGTTAAACAACACACTTCTAAAAATCCATGGATCAAAAGTGAAATCACAAAGGAAATTAGAAAATACTCTGAGGATAATGAAAACAATACCTTAAGATTTCTGGGATGCAGCTAACATAGTGGTTTGAGAAAATTTTACAGTGCTAAATGCTTATATTAGAATATAAAAAGATATAAAAATCAATGCTCTAAGCTTTCACCTTGAGAAATCAGAAAAAGATCTAGTTAAACTTCAGGTAAGTAGATGAAAAGAAATAATAAAAATAAGAATGGAGATTAATGAATTAGTAAATGGGCAAACAACAGACAATCAAAAAGGGCAAATGTTTTTTAAAAACAGATTACTAAAATTGATACTTCCCTAGCAAGACTGATCAAGGAAAAAAGAGAGAAAACACAAATGGTAATTTTCAGCGAAAGGAATGGGAACATTATTACAATCCTACAGGCATTATTTGGATAATAAGAATATACTATAATTGTAAGTTGAACCATTGTAAGATGGAAATCTTCTGTACAATATTTATATTAGAGTATGATAAGATCAGTATGATAATAAATAAACCCCAAAATCTAAGTGGTCTAACCTAAAAAAAAAAGAATATATTGTAAATAACTTCATGTCATTTCACCTTGTATGAAATGGACAAACTTACTAAAACACAACTTATCAATACTGATAGAAGAAACAGAAAATCTAAATAGCTCACGTTAGAAACTGCAATTAAAAAGACCTTACGATAAAGAGAAATATAGGTCCAGATGGCTCTACCAGGGAATTCTATCAAACACATACAGAAGAAATAATACCAGTACCAATATTAACACCAATTCCTTCAGAAAATAGAGGATAAGGATATACTTCTCAACCTGTTTTATAAAGTTAACATGACCTGATACTAAACCTGCCAAAAACACCAAAAGAAAAGACAATTAGAGACCAATATCCCTCATGAACAATGATGTGAAATTCTTAAGAAAACATAAGCAAATATATACAAAGATAATACATCACGACCAACAGGGTTTATATCAAGAAAGCTAGCTTCACATTAGGAAAAAAGTCAATGTCATTCATCACTTTAACAGAATAAAAGAGAAAAGCGATCTGATTATCTCACAGATGCAGAAAAAGAACATTTAATAAACTTTAACACATTGCATAATAAAATTTTTTAGCAAGCCAGGAATAGAATGCAGCAGCTTCAATCTGATAAAGAATATCTATGAAAATCTACAGCTAACATTATACTTCTTGACGAAACATTAAATCCTCTTTCTCTAATAATGGAAACAAGGAAAAATGTCTGCCTTTATAATTTCTATGCAATTTTGTATCTCAAGTCCTAGCTAGTGCAATAAAGCAAGAAAAATAAATAAAAGGCATAAAGGTGCAGTTGCTGTTATTCATAGAAAATATTATTGTGCATGTAGAAAACACTAGGGAATTGACCAAAAAAAAAAAAAAAAAGACCTAATAGAAACAATATGTTAATTTATCAGGGTGATGAGATACAAGGTCAATTCACAAAAATTAACTGGATTTCTATATTCTGGCAACAACAAATACTTGAAAATAAAAAATTAAAAAAATTTTACCTTTTACAACAGTATCAAAACCACAAATATCAAGGAATAAAACTAGTGAAAGATGGGTAAGACCTCCACTACAAACCATACGACTTTGTTGAGAAACACTTGAGAAGACTTTAATAAATGAGAACTATATCACATTCACAGGTTGAAAGACTCAATATAATTAAGATGTCCATTATTCCCAAATTGACCTATAGATTCAGTGCAATCACTATAAGAATTCTCAGCTTTTCTGGAAAAAAAAAAACTGATAGAAAATGATTCTAAAATACATAAGGACATGCAAAGGATCTAGAATAGGAAAATAATCTTTTAAAAAACACCTGAATAGCAAATTAATCTCTTAAGAGATTATTTGATAATCTTGAAAATATTTTTTGTTTGGAGGACTTATGCTATCTAATTTCAAGATTAGAAGTCACAGTAATTAGACAAGTGTGGTATTGGTATAAGCATAGACGAACAGACCGAAGGAACAGACCAGAATCTAGAAACAGACCCACACATGAACAACAACTGACTTTTGACCAAGGTGCCAAGTCAATTCAATGGAGAAAGGAAAGTCTTTTTAACAAATGGTACTGAAAAACTAGATATTCATCCAAGTCAAATCCTATCTAATTTCATACATACAAATTGAGTTGAATCAGAGACCTGAATATAAAACCCAGAATTGTAAAATTTACGGAAGGAAAATAACATCACAATTTTGGGCGAAGGCAAAGGTTACTTGGATGGGATGCAAAAAACAACATAAAAGGAAAAAAACTGATACATTAGATTTCATCAAAATTAAAAATTTATGTATCTGATAAAGGACTTATATCCATAACGTATAAAAAATCAATCATGGGCAAAAGATTTAAATATGCAACTAATAAAAGATCTGTGAGAAGCCAATAAGCACATGAAAAGATGCTCATCATCATTAATCAGCAGGGAAATGCAAATTAAAAGCACAGTAAGATACAGTTTATGCCCACTAATTGCTAAAATCGGACTAACATCACCAAATGTTGGCCAGGATGTGGAGCAGCTGGAACTCTAATACACTGTTGCTAGGAGGATTTTAAAAATGGTATAACTATTTTAGAGAGCTGTGTGGCAGTTTCTTACAAAGTTGAATATACATTTACCGTATGACCCAGGAATTTCATTCTGAGATAATTACCCAATATAAATGAAAACATTTATCTACAAAAAGAGTTTCCCAAGACTGCTCTCAGGAAGCTTACTTATACTACTGAAAACTGCTGAAAACCTGAGTGTCCATCAACAGGAAAATGGACTAACACATTAGAGTGCATTTATACAATGAAGTACCTTATCAATCCTCATCAAGAACAAGGAACTATTGAAAGAACATGAATGTATCTCAAAGACATCTTGTTGACTGAGAGAAGCCAAGTAAGAAATACATATTGTATGAGTCCTTGAAAATGAAAGGAAACGAATCTATGGTGATACATGTCAGAAGAGGTTGCTCAGAGAGGTGAGGGGATGGAGTAGGAAAGGCTACTTTCTGGGAGTCTTGTGGTACAAAGGGGTTTTGGAGACAATTCTCAGCTGGTGGGACAGCTCCTGCTCCACTGTCGTACCCACATCTTTGGTAACTCTTCGCTGAGGGTTACCCAAGGAACTACTGCGATACTGATTATGCAGAATTCCTTTGAAACAGAATATGGAACACAGTGTGTATACAATATGTAAAAATGTTATCTGTGGTGTGGAAATAAATGAAGATCAGTCAAATGGGAAAAGCTGTTTATTCTGAGCTTGAGGTAGGGAGTCAGCTTCCATCACGTGCGCTTTGCCAGAGACTCAGAGGCAGGCAGAGAGGGAAAGCTTTAGAGTGGAAAGAAGGGGAGCCTTCGGGTGTGCCCTGATTTCAAGCTGGCTGGCAGGAAGAAGCTGCAGGTGGGCACCCTAGGTGATTGATTAGGGGTGCCTAATTGGCTTTCTCTGGTGGGTCCCAAGTTGAAAGCAGAAACAGAAATTAGGGAAACTGTCTCTTAGCAATCAAGTCCTGACCACTTGGGGCTGACTGTTACAGAAGTCATTGTTTAACTTACTGGATTGTCACTAGAGATAGCAATCTGGCTTCCTGGCTGTGTGACTGATAGCAGGCTGGCTGTCTGGCTTGTTTATCATTGATAAGGGGGTTGGTTTCTTGGGCAGGTTGTGGGGGAAAGTCCTATTTTTATATACGGTCTGGTCATTATCAGTATTCATCAGATCTGAGCGGTTAATGGAAAGACAGGGAGCGAACATACATTCGTCACTGTTAACTGCCTAGGCTGATAGCAACTAAAACTGCCTACGAAAAACATTACTTAAAAGTGTTAAGAACTAACTGGGGACTAAGATAGCAGTATCCAGAGAAAAAGAAATCTGTACCAATAAAGTCTAATCTGTTATGATCAGGGTATACAGGAATCCAAGATGGATGTAGTTCCTGAAATCCTTCCTCCCCGGGTGAAGTTGTGGAAGCCAGCTCTGAAAGCTCAAGCGATTGTTCCTTTCTTTTCAACTTTTACAACGCCTGATATGAAATGCACATAACATTTCAGATTCACCACTTTAACCATTTCAAAGCGTGCAATTCAGTGGCTTGTAGTATATTTACAATGTATTCCAGGATATTTCCATCATACCAAAGAAAAACACAGTACCTGTTAGCAGCCAATCCCTATCCCCACCTCTACCTAGCCCCTGGCAACCAATAATCTATTTTCCGTCTTTACAGATTTGCCTCTTCTAGATGTTTCATTGAAATGGAATCAGATATTATGTGGCCTTTTGTGCCTGGCTTCTTTGGCTGAGCATCACGCTTTCAAGGCTCATTCACGTTGTAGCACATATCAATACCTCATTCCCTTTTATGGCTGAATAATATTACATAAGAGGGATGTGTCACATTTTATTTATCCATCCCTCAGTTGATGGGCATTTGGGTTCTTTCCACTCCTTGGCTCTTATGAATAATGATTTTATGAATATTCATGTACAAGTTTTTGTATGAACACCTGTTTTCAGCTCTACCTGGGAGCAGAATTGCTGGATCATACGGTAACTCTGGGTTTAATTTTTTGAGCAACTGCTACCATTCTCCAAAGTGGCCGCCCCTTTTTGCATTTCCCAACCGGGTTGTTGGCGATTGCTTCTTGTGTCAGATTGTAGCCAACTGGAGGGAGGGATGCTGGCGACTCTCCCAAGTCCAGCAGCTGCAGAGGCGCCCTTCCTCCAGCATCTGCTTGGGAGGTGTGTCTCTGCTATCGGTTCAGCTGCTCAGTTCTTATCACTTGGCGGGGAGGGAGAGGGCTTTGAGGGTTTCTTCCTGAGACCCAAGGACCACAAGAAAGATCACATAATCTTTCCCTTCCCCTTCCCTATCTCTTCAGGTCATTTTTTTTTTTATTTCAGTAACTGGAGGTGTTTATTTCTTTTGTTTGTTTTGTTCTACTTTGTTGGGAAGGAAAGAGAAGAATTAACAACGTTTTAAAGGCAGGAGCTTCTGCCTTTTTAGAATTCCGCCCCTAAGGAGATTTCATTGTAAAACTTCAGTAACAGAGGAAGCCACTGAGAACTTTTAATACACTTTTTGAAAGTTAAAACTCAGCGCAAATTTGTTCTGTTTCTCTCAACCCAAATGCAAAGTTCATCAGGACAGTTAGCCACCAACTTCCAACCTGAGATTGTAGCTGTCCTCGAAGAGGTACCCTACAACACCTGCAGATGGCAGATTTTGCCCACATTTCCATAGATCTGCCCACGGAAGCTCAACTAAATTGCTTTCCCATGGAGAGGCATGAATGGAAATTTATCAGGCAGGTACCTTTCTTGGAACTAAAATTTAGAGCATTTTAGAAGTAGCTTTAGAACCTAGCCATTTATTTCCTGTTTAAACCTTCCTCAAATTTTTGTAGTAATCTGCTTTAAAATAATTGCATGATAATTGCTTCTTCTCAGACAAATGTTCTTTAAGATTTTAGAAGGAATGCAACCCTTGCCAAGACAAGCAATTCAGGAGAAATCCTACTGTCTACTTCTCAGGGCTAAGAAGGCCAAAAAGTATAGGGAAATAAATGGAAACTGGCTTTCTGAACACCAAGAATGGGCCAAATAATATGCTTCACAGTTTATAAATGTTATTACATTTAATCTTTGCAATAGCCCGATAGTACAGGTCCTTTTGTTTCTTATTTACAGATAAGGAAATGGGCTTAGAGAGGTGATGTTAATTTCCCAGGATCACATCATTAAATAAACTGAAGAACCCAGGCTTCAGAGTTGGTGAGGGGCACTGGTTACTGGCCAGGGCTCTTGAGTCAGACCGTCTGCGTTCAAGCCCTGAGCCTACCACTTACTGTGTGATGTTGGACAAGTCACTTTATTTCTCTAAGCCTTGGTTTCCTCCTCAGTGAAATGCACACAAGAGTAGGATCTGGGGTGCCTGGGTGGTTCAGTTAGTTGGGCGACTGCCTTTGGCTCCGGTCGTGATCCCGGAGACCCGGGATCGAGTCTCGCACCGGACTCCTGGCTCTGTGGGAGTCTGCTTCTCCCTCTGACCTTCTCCCCTCTCATGCTCTCTCTCTCTCTCAAATAAATAAAATATTTAAAAAAAAAAAAAGAGAGAAAACTGTTTTGGGCGCCTGGGTGGCTCAGTTGGGCGACTGCCTTCGGCTCGGGTCATGGTCCTTGAGTTCTGGGATTGAGTCCCGCATCGGGGTCCCGGCTCCATGGGGAGTCTGCTTCTTCCTATAACCTTCTCTCATGCTCTCTCTCTCTTCTCTGTCTCTCAAATAAATAAATAAATAAATAAATAAAATCTTAAAAAAAAAAAGAGTAGGATCTATCAGCTGTGAGCATTAAATGAGATAATGTGTGTTTATTTGCCAGCTAGTGCAACATGATTTCTGAGTGGGATTTTTGGACTTGTCAGCAGTACTTGCTTTCTCTATGAGTGATGAGATTCTCACCAACTTTTCCAGCTTAGGGACGAAGACATGGGAAATGTTCCCTCATCCTCTACTTCAGCAAAAAGCAAAAGTGAAAATTCTCAAACTACTGAAAAATAATCACTGATCATAACTGAATAATTAATGAACAGGTGAAACAGTTTCTGATGAAACTCTAATGAGGTGATATCCGGATATCTTTTTTTCCACAGAGAATATTATATTTCTTTTTTCTTTTTTTAAGATTTATTTACTTGAGAGAAAGAGAGAGAGAGAGAGAGAGCGCGCGCATGGACAAGCAGAGAGAGGGGCAGAGGGAGAGGGAGAGAAGCAGACTTCCTGCTGAGCGTGGAGCCCAACGTGGGTCTCGATCTCAGGACCCTGAGATCATGACCTGAACCGAAATCAGGAGTCAGATGCTTAATCAACGGAGCCACTCAGGCGCCCTGAGAATATTATATTCTTTAACTTGAGTCTGAGGGAAAAATACGGATGTGGCATAGCCTAAGCATCAATCCTGAGTGAGACCAGCCTGCGGGCCTCAGCAGCTCCGATACAACTCCACAAAGCACGAACACACCATGGAAGCACTCCAGCAGTTCGGGTGAAGGCAAGCTAATCCACTGGAGAAGCATCCCAAATATCGGGACAGTAAGAACCGCCCCATCCTAGTCTAAAGCGGTATTCGCTGCTCCTCTGGCCTGGGCTGCATATAACAGTAATCCACTGCCTCCGTCTAAGATAAATGATACGTGTTTTTCCCACTTCCCAAAGAAGCAGCCAAGAAGGTCTCTTTGACAGCAGGAAGACCTTGGCTCAAGCTCCATTTCCACAAGTCACTAAGGCTCTGAACCTCACCCGTTAATAGGATAAAGCCACCTACCGAACACAATGGTAATAAGAAATTAAATGAGATCATGCATATAAAGTGCTTAGTGTTAACTATAGCAAGAACCCAATATATGGTGGCTATAATTATTGTGTCCATTGTAGAAAACTGAAAACAAAAAAGTGTAAGGAAGAAAAAAAAATTTTCTATAATTTCCCCTCCCAAAGGCAACTACTGTTAACTTCGAGTCAGTCATCCTTTGTCTGTAGGTAGTCTTTCTATAGATCTGATATCGTACCACACAAACTCTACGCAGTCTGGCTTCGTTTTGTTTTGTCTTTTTGGCCTGTTAATATAACTTACATAGATTGCGAATCCATTAATAGCTAGGAAGTGCTTCGTTATGGCTTCTAATGAAATAGCTTTTCCTGGTTATGAAGGCTTTGGGAATGAAATGGTCCTCATTTCCTCATAACTCATTTCCTGCCACTCTGGGATCTGCCCTCCTGGCCTTCAGAATTCTCAAATCTGTCATCATCATCGCTTGGGACCCCTGGGATGAATCCCCTAAGCCCTTTTAGGGTGCAGGCCTCCCCAAACCCAAAGGCAGCACTCCGTAGGCTACACTGCAAGGCAGGGCAGATAGCCGTCTGCTCAAGTGCCTCTGGAGTCCCCTCCCCCCCAACACACACATTATAACAGAAGCTGCAAAAAACCCAAAACCAAAACCTACAAACGCGCTCATCTTCCTTCAGCTGAAGTTCAATCTCCTCCTTCCTGGATACCTTTTCTAATACCTTCTTTCCAAAGAAAAAGCAAGATGTGTTATTTGGCTGAAGTATTTAAAAAAACGAGCTAGAATATCAAATTTTAATTTGGTTCTTAATATCTGAATTGCCCAAACTGTACCGTCCATGCTAACCCACCCTTCATTCTCTACTAATATCATTTCTTGTTTTTTTCAGAGAATATAACTGTCTAATTATAGAGCCTAAATACTTACCCCTAGATATAGAATTAGGAACAATCAAAAATTATATTTAAAGTAAAGATAATCACCTATAATATCTATTTCGGCCAACTATCTGGGGGGGGGGATTTTAGAAACACCGTTATTATTACTGTTCCTATTATAGTTGATATTAAAGAAACAGTTTTCCAGAAGAAAAATGGCCACGTGACTAAACAGAGAAGGCATTAAAATTCACTGAGAAAGAGAAGATTGACTTTTCCCTAAGACTCTGGCTCTAGCAACAATGAGCTGTGTGACCTCAAGGAGCCCAAATTCTCTGAGCCCTACTTCCCCATCTAAAAACAGGAATAATGCCCTCCACTTGGTCAGCCTTACAGAAGATTTTTATCCAGAGCAAATTAAATAATGAATGTAAAAGTAATTTGTAGCTTGTAAAGAGCTAACAAACAGGAGAATGTGTGTGTGTGTGTGGGGGGGGCGGTATTTTGCTATCAAATAAGAAGGCAGGAGAGAAAAGACAATGTCCAACACATCCTAACTGCCTTTTGAATTTTTATCTGTACGGTCAACAATGGTCCTGAAACGTTAAAAACAGATCCTTGGGAGTAATTCCAGCCTTGACTGTCCAGTTCTCCTCCACGCATGCATCATGCTAATTAGAAAATCGGCTGTCTCCGTGCTGTGTTAGAGGAAACTGAAGTGTTAGAACAAAACGGATTTGGCATGCTGTCTCAAGGAGCTTACGCCAGCTAAGGAAGGACTGAGGGAAGTTTAGGAGTTAGAGGCACGGAGGATTAGGATCGCTGAGGTTGTAAGAATTTGAGACTAGAAAAAAAAAAAAGGTATAAACAGCTTCGAATTTAAAGAAATGTGAAGAGATGGCTTTTCCCAAAGAGGGGAGCCATGATCCCAACCCCTAGACAAGTGATTTTATGAAGCTATTATATGCAGCTCCTCCAGAACCTGACATTTGATTACATTTAAAATTCATCTTTCGCTTCTCTTTTCCTTCCTCCCCCATACACCATGTGTTCTTGCCCCAACCTCCCACTTTTCCCTCCTTTGATTTATTTCCATTTCAATCCCTCTTGAATGTCTAGCTCCAGTTCTGCACTGGCTTCCCTCACCTCTCCTTGCCTGCTCTCCCTGGTGCACACCTCCCCCCCGACCCCCCGCAGCACCAGGTAGCCCCGTTCCTCTTTGGAAAAATCACACCTCATTCTTACAGAGGAGACTTAGAAAATTATTCTGAGCTATATTGTCGTTATTGTTTTTTAATAGAAAGATCAGAGCTTTAAATTCCAGGCTGTTTCCCTAGGGGGACAGGAGGTGGGAGGGAGAGAAGCAATGGTGATTCCAAACCGGCTCAGACTTGGTCATTGGTGGTGGCAGGATGCCATTCTCATTCCAACCGGGCAGGGTCCGCTGGCCAGAGGCGTTCGGGCAGAGCAGGTGGGGAGAGGAAAACAGGTAGGCTGCTAAAGACTTGCAAAGATGGAGAGAAAGAAAAGGAGGTAGAAGAAAGCAAGGAGCTGATGGGGTAGGGCAATAGAAACAAGGAAGAAGGAGGTGGCGGTGGGGGACAGAGCAGGGATTAAAGTGAAAGGGAAAACAAGGAGGGCCCCAAGAGAGAAACAGAAACAAAGCAAGAGGCAGAGGACAGAAGCGGTGGGGGCTGGTGGGGACGAGAGTTGAGAGACCGGAGAGGGATGGGAGCCAGAGGCCGGGCTGGAGGGAAGAGAGGAGGCGCGGGAGAGACTGCCATGCCTAGCCTCGGTCTATGCGTTTACTTCCTTACACTGTCATCGGTAGCTGCCTTATCTATTTTCACCTCTGGCAGGAGCCGCCCGCCGATGTGGGAGCCAGGGCCGCCGATGAGGGACACCACGCCGTTGCAGTCGACAGTGCTGTTGCGCTTGACGCTGCGCCGCAGGCTGGGGAAGATGCGCGACGAGCGGCTGCCCTGGCTATAGCCGCTGTAGCCGCTGTAGCTGCTGCGGCGCTCGCGGGCCCGGATCGGGATGAAGAGCGAGTCCCGGCGGCCCTCGCTCTCCTCCACCGTGCTGTGCTCGTCGTCCGCGAACTCGTTCTCCGAGCCCGGGTCGCGGAAGCGCCCGGGGCCCCTGAAGCTGAAGATGCTGCTTTTGCTGTTGTGCCGGGAGAGGAACGGGGAACCCGGGATGCTGAGCAGGGACTGCAGGGACAGGGAGACAGAAAGAGACAGAGACGGGCATGAGTGGGAAGCGGACCCCACACTGAGCTGAGGCTGTTTGCCTCCCCATCCTCGCCCCAGCCTTCATTCCTGCTATCAGAACACAAGCGTTCCCAGAAAGCACTTCTAGATGTTGTGTTCGTAGTACTACTCAACACCCATAAGCACTCGCTTCTTGCCCCATCGCCTTGCAATGCATCCGTCTTTGACCAGCTAACCATGCAAAAATTCTACTCACTATTCACCCATGCATTGCAACGATGCTTTTATCTCAAGCTCAGTGTAGATTCTAATCCACCAGGAAACACATTGGTGTGACTATTTCTCATTACTATGAGCTCATTTACTCAAGATAGCCTCCATGCTACACTTGGCATAAAGGAGAGAGTGTGAAAGTGCTCTATCGCTCGCTATTCTCTCAATGAGTACATGACCTGATGGTAAGTCCAATAGGCCAACAGTGGTCTTGAAGTATTTTTTGTTCAGCTGAATATTATGTATGTTCCCTTCGACTCCATTTTAAAGTCAACATTTTTTTCATCAAAAGTTTATTTTTTAAAAAAGATTTTGAGAGAGTGCAGAGCAAGAAGAAAGAGGGAGAGAGCATGAGGGGAGGAGAGGGTGAAGCAGACTCCCCAATGAGCAGGGAGCCCAATGTGGGCTAGATCCCAGGATCCTGGGATAATGACCGGAGCAGAAGGCAGACGCTCAACTGACCGCGCCACCTAAGTGCCCCTGCACTGACATTTTAAAATAAAACTTTTATTTATCACTTACAAATTTCTCCTCATTTCTTCTTCTCTTTCAACTCATACTTCCAATTCCACATTCCCTAGAGAACTGTATGCTAATGTATATTTTTTATGCTTACTATATTTTACTGATCACCTTTGATCAACAATTTTCTTCCACATAAAGTTATAAACAAACCGTACTTAAAATTTAAAAATATTTCCTGTGATCATGAGTCTAAGAATTTTTTAAAAATTCTCTTGGATTGATTTTTTATTATAATTCTTATTAATAAAATTGATCAAGATATATACAGATATTATACATTTTATAAGTAATTACTAAGCTTAAAAAGAAAATTTTATTAAAATGTATCTCTTAAGTTTTTTTTCCCCAATTGGTGTTTTTGGTGATGAAATATTTGTAGACAGTATTATTATTAGAATCAAATATGGCTCAACATCAACTTTCCCTTCCCCAGCTAATATTAGATTTTAAGTGCTGAGAAACTCTATTTACATAAATAGTATCTTGGAACAGAAGAATTTGGTTATAGTAATGTCACACAATTCTTTGATCTCCTTTCAAATGATATACCAGAATCACATAGTTAGCTATCAGCAAAATTAATCCTAATGATCTATTGGCTAACAATCAAATCAGGTAGTATTTCAACTATACTAAAAGCAAAGAACTGTAAACCACCCAGCTTGCCAAATGATTTGTTACCTAGTTATTAGAAGCATTCCATTTCTTAATTTCTGAGGATGCCAAAAAAGCTTCATTTTTATTTACTAATAAAAATATGGGTTACTCTTAAAGAGGTTATTTTTTTACTTAGAGGAACCTTATTTAACCCAAAATAAATGGTTGGAATAATCAAAATATCATTAATTTCAATACACCACTGCCACTATTAATATTTTTCCAACATAAAATTTTAATAAAATAATTTTATCTTATTACATGCTTTAAAGATATTTTCATCAAAACCTTAAAGTCAAACACTCATCTCATTTAGTTTACAAAAATATCTACCATATGATATAGATTAGCAAAGCCAGTCCTTATTGTCAAAGCAATTGGGCAAATCAGTTATTTTTATTTGAAAAATTATGAACTTACTTTTCTTTTTTAATAAATATATTAATGTATATATATATATATAAAATGTATATATAAATATACTAATGTATCCAAGTGACATCTACCCCACTCCTGAATTTAAAATACGCCAAAGGCCCTGATCATAAGATAGGTAAATTCGGAAAGCCTTACGATGGATTTAAATTTCCTAGATTAAACAAAACTTAAAGACACTAATGTTTTCAATTGTCCCTGTGTTTGGCATCCCCTAAATTTTTATACCTCAGAGCAATGTGCTATGCCAAAGGCAATGCCTTGCTATTGTGCCTATTTCATTCTAAAGAGAAAAGGTAAGGTGACACAGAGACAGCTACCTTTGGAAGAGTTTATTACTTATAGCCCTCAAGAGAAGGAAGCATGCCACACCATGCCACATTACACGCCCCTCATGGGGAGATACTAGGATCAGTTAGGAGGCAAAAGGAGCAAAGGAAAAGGATGGTTCAGAGCTTGTATGTTGGTTTCCTCAGAAGGAATGGCTGGGGCAGAGTAGGCATATCTGACAAGTTTAGGATTGGGTGGTTTGAGTAATTTCAGCAGGCTCTGGTCTACAGGAGTGGTCCTAGCTGTGTAGTACCTGGCCCTCAGAGTGACTGGGGGCAGGGAAAACACTGGGTTGGTGTGTCTTGATGTGTGAGTTTTAGATAAAAAGTTGGGGCTGAGGGTTTGGATTGGTTGATTTGTATATGAAAGACACACTTTCAGAGAAGTTGTTCACTGTCTAGGAATTAAGTTTGCACTGGGAGGGGCAGTCTCTCCCCAGCTAGCAACTCTCCTAAAATGTCAAAGCATCATAAAATACAGAAAATTAAAGTGATGATTAATACAGTAAGATTCCCTTGGAGCGCCTGGGTGTCTCAGGTCATGATCTCCAGGTTCTGGGATCGAGGCCCATGTCAGGCTCCCAGCTCAGCAGGGAGTCTGCTTCTCCCTCTCCCTCTGCCTCTCTACCGTTTGTGCTCTGTCTCTCTCAAATGAATAAATAAAATCTTAAAAAAAAAATACAGTAAGGGCGCCTGAGTGGCTCAGTTGGTTAAGCGACTGCCTTCGGCTCAGGTCATGATCCCGGAGTCCCGGGATCGAGTCCCATATCGGACTCCCGGCTCTGCGGGAAGTCTGCTTCTCCCTCTGACCTTCTCCCCTCTCATTCTCAGTCTCTCTCTCTAATAAAAAAAAAAAAATACAGTAAGATCCCAAGATTGGATGGCAGGGGAAAGGGGACAGGTAACACAAACCACTGAGGTTCCGTGTTAGATGTTAATAAACAGTGTCTTGGGTGTATGTATCTCCCTAGATGTTAATAACAGTGCCTTGGGTGTATGTATCTCCCTAGATGTTAATAACAGTGTCTTGGGTGTATGTATCTCCCTAGATGTTAATAACAGTGCCTTGGGTGTATGTATCTCCCTGGATGTTAATAACAGTGCCTTGGGTGTATGTATCTCCCTAGATGTTAATAACAGTGCCTTGGGTGTATGTATCTCCCTAGATGTTAATAACAGTACCTTGGGGGTAGGTATCGCCCTTGCAGGGCTCACTAGGGAGAAATACGGCCAAGACAAGACAAGATTCAGGCACTCTTGGATACCTTTGCTAAATCCCATGAGCACACTTAATATCATCAATCAGTGTCCTAAAAATGTCCTTAAAGATCCTCCCAGCTTTGACCCTAACTTACTTTTTCCATTTTATCTTTCACTCTTTCCATGCAGAGACCCAACTATGGAGGCACACTGCTTGCGGGTCTGTATGTTCTACACTTCCCGCCGTGGAACTCCTTGCCACTGTCGACGGTCCGGCCCTTCAGCTTCTTCCTCTGCAAACCTCCTTCACCTTTCCACAGCCCCAAGTGTCTGTTTTAGAGTGCTTGCAATCTACTTTTAACTACAGTTCTTTATATACCTGCTTTTAGCTCTCCTTTTTAACCAACTACAGGCTCTTTAGGGGCACACTGTCTGGTTTGTATCTCCTGGAAGGCTTTGTATATCGTAGGTTCAATGTTTAATTTCATGAACATGTATTTAGATTACATACAGTAAATTGACCACCCACACCTGGGCATTACCCCACACCTGCACGGGTTCACTGCCTCACTTCTCACAGAAGTTCGCTTCCCTGGACTAAATCTGTGATTTTGCATTAAGCCAGTGCTGGCTGCTGACAGTACACGGTACATTAGGTCTCTGCTTTAGGAAAAGGGTTTCACTTATTTGACAAACAATCATTAAATGCCTAGTGTGTACTAAGTGATGTAGATACAATGGTAAAGAAGACATACAGCATAGTCACTGCCCTCTCGTAACTTGCAGCCTCGTCAGAAATATACACTGTATGAGATCCATTCCTAACTGATAGGAAAGTGATAAGTAAGATAATGATCCATTCAGTGACCTACGAACGCACAGAAATCAGGATCCTGAGACAATACACGCTGAAAGAAAACAATCGATTATTCTTTCATTCCCTGTTCCATTCTTGGCAAAAGGGTTGCCTGTGATAAATGTGGACGGGGAAAAGGGGATTTGCCGTACCTCTCCTTGGACCCAGCATTCAATCCTGCTCTAGCCCATTCTCTAAGGAGGTAAGTCCCGAGGTTAGCCACCCCAGCCTCTTCTCAGTTGCAGCTTCCCTGGGCTGGAGGGTTTCAGGGATGATTCAGGACTCGTGGCTCTATTAACTCCTGGGATCCGGGCTATAAAATGCGTGGGCCTTAGTGTCTGTTTTCAAAATCTTTCCTGCCCGTCCATCAGGAGCTTCTGGTCCTTTTCAAGCAGGCACATCACAGCTAACTAACTATACTACCTGAGGTCTAGGCGTTTCCTTGGGGGAATGGCTCTGAGGTGTTCTTGATCTGATGAGGTGGCCCTCCTATTTTTCCACAGAAAGACTGAGGATTTTAGGGTACCCATGTCACTTGTCTCTTGGGACAAGGCTGAACAATGACTGGGATGCTTAGGATGGGATAAATTAGTTCTTTAAATGTTCTCTGTCCATGCCATTTTTCATTTTTTCTTCACTTCACTTTTTCTTCCCAAAACAGCACTTGTTCTCAAAGTGTGGTCTAGGGACTCCTGGGGGTCCTGTAATCCTTTTAAGGGGGCTCAAAAGGTCAAAACTATTTCATAATAATACTAAAATGATACCTGCCTTTATCATTTTCATTTTCTCACAACTGTAGGGTAGACTCTGGGAGCCTGCCAGTTTCACAGTATTTAGACTTTTCTGATGAGCTGGTCGTGATCCTAAAATGTACGTGATTTTTTAACACTGTGTGTCAGTACTGGGAAGATCTGTGTAACTGAGCAAACCAGTGTTTCCCAGATGATCAACGCACAATACTACAAATCATTCATGATTTAAAGATCTATGGTGCTAATACAGCAAAGGATATTTATTTATTTTAAAAAGATTTATTTATTTTAGAGAGAATGAGTGAGCAAGAAAGTGTGAGGGGGAGAGGCAGAAGGGGAGAGAGAGTCTTGAGTAGACTCTGTCCGTGCTGAACTGGACACAGAGCTTGATCCCACGACCCTGAGATCACAACCTGAGGTGAAACCAAGATTTGGACAGTCCATTGACCATACACCCCCAGGTGCCCCAAGATCCTCAATTTTTAAGGAGATCAAGGGGTCCAAAGACCAAAAAGCTTGAGAAATGCTGCAATGGAAAAATTTAAATACTATGAAAAACCGATAATATTTTCTATTTATGAATTGTTCTAAGCCCTAAAATCATAGCAGTAATTTTATAGAGAAATGGGTAGGAGGTGGGGTGGGTAGATGTCTTAAGGGGCTCTCTGAAGATCTAGAAATAAAGGAAACGGACATACACTTGAACCGGCCATGGGAAACGGAAGCCACGTTCACTGGAGCCAAGAGACGGCCATGTATGTGTGGAGGTGAGTGGGGCGGGGTGGCTCTATACCGCAGTGTTCACGAGTACAAGCTCTGCGGTCTGAAGGACCTGGTTCAAATCCTGACTCTAGCATCTACTAGCCACATGACCTTAGATGAGTTAGTTAATCTCTCTCAGCCTCAGTTTCCTTAGTCATTCTTCCGGATAAAACCAGAGAAATGGCAGAAGAGTCCTGGGACAGAGAATATGACTTCCATGTGGGGTTTCTCAGCAAGTCTTGGCAGACAGCCATGGCCTCTAGGAATCCACAATTTTTTTCAGATGGAGAAAGAGAGGAAGTGAACGTTTTCATGCAAAGCAGGACATTTCGGAAGGCCAGTTTTATTTTTTGAGCTAGGGAGCAATCAGTGCAACTCTGTGCTAAAGCCTATAGATTAATCAGAGACCATTCAATAACAGCACTAAGGTATTCATTAACTAGCTCAGTGATGGGCTCTCAAGACAAGGGTTGGGTGACAACAAAGCTGAATCACACTTTTCCCCAAAAGAGGCTGAACTAGGAGAAAGGTGAGGTGAAGGTGAGACAGAGAGATGGTTCCAGGCCACAAAGAAATCCCAGAAGGGGTGAAATCAGATTTATTACAGTCCCCCATTCATCTGTCCAACAAATACCTGAACGCAAGCTATTATGCAGGCCCTGCCTTTAGCACTTTATCTAAGAGAAGGAAGAATATGAGTCCAAGCAGAGTAAAAATCAAAACATAAAGAGGTACGTATAAAACATAACGGAAAGATGAAATGGTAATGTCCAATGAAGTGTGGAATGGGGGAGGTCAGGGAAGGTTTTCTGAGGGAAGGATGTGAAGAGTAAGTATGGTGTGGACACTGAGAGAGAGGAAAGTAGGGCATCTTAGAGAGGGGGGTTCTGGAGCAAAAGTGAAGGTAGGAAACAAGCTTTGTGTATGAGAAGCATCTAGCAGTTCATTCTGGTGTAAGTGCAGGGTGCCTGACAGGGTGCAGTGACTGGGGACCGAGAAGGCCAGGAGAGGGTGGTGTTGGGACCACCAGCCACGGGGCTGGTGCCTCGTTAGTAAACAGAGTGAATCTGATTAGGTAATTCCCTCCCCCATGCTTTGTGATAACTATTTTACACTGTCTTTAAATCCCCTACTCGATCTCTCAATCCCTTCAATAGGACTTTGAATTGCCTGTATTACTGCACCCTAGATACTGTCCAGTGCTATCCCCCCAAATTCCTACCTCCTATCTACATACTTATCCACACCCACCCTCCCCTATTATCCTGACATCTGGGGAGGAGGGGGCCCTTTCCTGTTAAAGACTACATCTATTTTCACATCTTCCAAGCCTGTGCTCCATTTCTTTTCTGTTCTACTCCATTTTCTACCTCTACTTCCCCTTCCTCTGGGCTCCCCACCCAGATTATAAATATAATTTCACCATATTCTTTAAAGAAGTTTGTATGAGAAGTCTACACTCACTGTCTTCACTTCCCATTCCACTTCCATATGGTGGCCATTCTTCTCCTGGACTGAAATGTGTCTTTAAAGTTCTCAGGGACTTATATTGCCAAATCCAGTACATATTTCCAATTCTGAGCTCATGAAGCATTTCTGTTGGATTTCAATCCAGCGATCACTCCTCTGCTTTCTCCAACCTTTGGGCTCTCCAGGCTTCACTGAACCGGTTGTCTTAGCACCTCTGATGCCCATTCATTCGTTTTCCTTCATGAGCTCCATCTCCAATGCCCATGGACATCAGTGGTTGTGCCCCTAGCCCACCATTCCTTTCTTTACCTCACACAACCTCTCTGAGTATCTCATCAAGTCTCACAGTTCCAACCACTGTCTCTCACCTCAGGACCTCTTACAGAAGCCATCATTTGCCTATGTGTGTGTCTAAAAGACCTCTCTACTTGTGATTCAAGCTTGGGGTGTCCATACCGGAAGTTACTTTTCGTCCCAATCTGGAATGTCTTTTCTTCTGTCCTACTGCTCCCTTACCAACACACACATACATTACCCTTTAATGTTTTCCCTTTATTTCCCTTTATTTACCTTCCCAAGAAAGTCACTGCTGAGCCTCCAGGTTGCAGTAGATCTGTGCTCTCTAAAACACTCCAGCCTAGTGCAATTATGGAACAATATGGAACCATTGATGTTACTACAGAAGTAAGTTCAAACACCACTACAGGGATGGTGTTTGAACCCCCATGAATCTCTAGGACCCGTCATAATCCCCAATGCATGACAGCCACTCCATGACCTCTTGGGGGTGAATACTGAGAGCTCTGTTTTACTAAGAAGCGCTCTGTCAACGGTATACAAAACATGAAGGAGAGGGAGAAAGATCAGAGGAAACAAACACGCAGTGGATAACTGCAGTAGAATGAAACAATACAAAGCTCTCGACTAAGATAGGAATAATAGAATAGAAAGAAGGGGATGACACAAGAGATTCTGCTGTGATAAAGTGAACAGGGCTAGCAGAGAACGGACTGGGAGGTCAGAGATGCCAGGGAAAGGCACAGTGGAGCATCTCTTGGAGGTAAGAAGAGACGCTGGGTACACTGCCATAAAACTGGTAACTGTAATCTATTCTAAACTTTACAAACTTTTTAGCATTTCCTTAAAATGGGGAATTAAATGGCCCAAGACCTGGATTTTGGTGGTGTTCTTTGAAGCCCAAAAATAGGTGTTATGTGGTGATATTTATAGTAACAGAATGCTCAGTAATTATCCATAAGTCCTCTCCTCTCTCTTTCTCTTAGTTTCCCCATTTATCAAAGTTGGTTACAACTGGAGGCTTTTAATCTACCGTTAGGCTAATTTATCAGCATGACACCATATATCTAGAATAATTAATTACTAGAATTTGCCACACTCAAATAGGGTGACCTAAAGAGTTTCAGGACTCTTTTTTTTTTTTTTTCACCTACAATTACATGCAGTTCTTAAGCGGAGATGTTTGAAAGCTAAATTCTGTTTCAAGGTTTAAGGAGAAAGGTGCTTCCTGAAGTTTTAGAATGGAAGGCCCAAAGGCGTGATGCGGACCTTCCGGCTAAAGTAAGTCTCCCAAAGGTGATCGCGAGGTTCTAGAAGGGGGTGTGGGGGAGGGGCAGCCTTGGAGCAGAGTACCATCCTACCACAGGGCCTGCCTCTAGGGAAAGGTAGGCCAGAGGATGCAGGGAAGGGGCTGGAAAATGGAAAGCCAACAGTGAATGTGAGAATCAAGTGCGATTAGGAAAAGCAGAATTTCTTAGGCGTATTTGACCCCACGCAAAGAGTTTACCTGATTCATGATGGAAAATTTCCTCCCTATTCTGTTGTCTGGCAGCCGAAAGCCCTTCCTCCTCATACCATCTTCTGACTCTGACTTAAACACCTTCTCAGGATCCCCTTTTTCCTCTCCTTCAGAGAGTTCCTTCTGCTTCTTCTTCTTTCTCCTGTTTCGCCTTTCTTTGGCACTCTTGGAACTGAGTTTCGATATTTCAGAGGAGCTGCGAGGAGAGCCTACACCTTCTTCACCTTCTTCTTCGATGGCATCTTCTGAGACAGTGCCTGCGGAGGTCGCCATGGCAGCGGCCTAGGGGAGGAGCCACAGTGACAGGCTGGTCAGAGGCGGTTAACTGGAGCCCCCAAAAGCCAAGCAACCAGGGCAGATCATTTCCTTTCCCACAGACGAGGGAAGCAGGGGGAAGGAGGAAGGCGAACCAGCCCGTCGTCGAGGAGACCGTGGCCAGGACCTGGCTGTCTCCATTTTCTGGCTGAGCTGTGTTGTGGCACATGGCCCTAGGCAATCAGAGCAGAACTCAGTGGTGAGAACTCTGGGATTTATTCTCTTGAGTTCCTCACACGAGAACTTAGCTGCCTTCTTGGTACCAAAAGATTTTTTCTGGGCAACTCTGAAAATGAATGCTAAGAAACTATATTATACAATATGGGTCCAGCAGCATAAAAATACTTGTATATTTGGATAAGGATCAGAAAGCAAAGTGTTAGGGTGGTGGGATCACTAGTCTGTTTTTCAAATCTTACGTTATCATTTTACATGTGTCTTCTTTTCAAGTACAACCAATATTTTCATGACCGTAGAGAATCTCTGAAGGAGATCCTGATGATTTCCTCGACAAAAAGGCGGTGCTTACACGGGGCACTATATACCCTGTTCTGGCCACTTGTCCCCCAGCCACCAGAGCAGCTGAGCACTAGAGATCATATTAACAAACAACTGGGCCATTAAGACAAATGGAATAACTGGACCTACCATCTGCAGTTGTTACTTGGGTTATTTTAATCAGATTAATGACTTCTATTTGACCGTGTGCCTAAAAAAGATCAACTGGAATGACAAGGATGGAGCCTTGTCATGGTGATCCGGCGGGATGTTACTGTAGCAAAGAATTGATCACCAACCTGTGCCTCTTCCTGTTGCTTCTTAAGTTGCTCCAACATTGCTTTGAATTCAGCCTCTTTTTGCTCTGCCTCCTCCAGTGTTGCCTGATTCTGCTCTTCATAAGCCATGGCCACCACAGCCAAGATCAAGTTCACGAGATAGAAAGAACCCACGAAGATGACCAAGACGAAGAAGATCATGTACGTTTTCCCGGCTGCTCGTAAGGTCTGTAAAGACAGAAACGATTATCTGAGTCATGTGCATCAAGTGAACCGGGCTGAAAACCACTCACGGGATAATGTTCCTCTCCAGGGGCACCGCTGCGTTTTGAGTAGAACAGTCCTTTATTGTGCAGTGCGCCTTCACGCTGCAGAACACTTAGCATCCCAATGGCCAAATGGCTTCAACTGTCCTCAACTCAGAGTAAATGTCACTAGTATCTCTCCCATTCATTGTGACAGAAAAAATCCTCTTCCATTTCCAAATACTCCTGATATACTCCTTTCATGAAAAAAATACTTGATTCCTTTTTTTTAAAGGAAAAATGCTCTGAGCTAAGAATTATATTTGACTTTGTTACTTGGTTCTAAAACAAGTATAAAGAAAAGAATATAGGACTTCAGCTCATTTATCTATGGGTCCTCAAAGAGCATCAATAGATAAATTCCATCGTAGGGATCAGGTCCAAGTCACAGAAAGTACCCATCTTGAGTAACATCCTTCCTTATCCTTCTGCAATAGGGTAGGTTTTTAAAGAGGAATATGGCATAAAGAACAGTAGAGAAAAAGAAGATCCTAGGACTATCCCCTTCACTAGTAGTGAGCAAACAGATATCAAAGAACAGT
Source organism: Nasua narica (assembly GCA_028533885.1). Lineage (NCBI taxonomy): Eukaryota > Metazoa > Chordata > Mammalia > Carnivora > Procyonidae > Nasua > Nasua narica. Next base: position 64,774,065 of record CM052807.1, on the reverse strand, counting down.
TGGGTTTTAGGTTATGTATACGTGACCCACTATTAGTTTTCTTTGTTATTCTTTTTAATCACAAATATTTAATGGAACTTAGAATCAACCACAAATATTTCATGAGAAAGACTGGAACCTAAGAGAACTCTAGGCTGTCCAATAGAAAGCAGGGATTCCTTATGGGATCTGAAAACTAGAAGCTTCCCTTCAAGAGGTCCTTCATGGCCAAGGAGGCATGTTTCTCATTCTCAAATTGGCATTGCCAAAAGACAGGGTTAAATAGAAAACCATGAATTATCATGGAATTTCTAAGCCAAGGGGTCCTTAGCAATCAGCTAGACTTACTTTTATTTAATTTTAAATAATTTAAAAATAACTTTTATTAAATTTAAATGACTTGCCTACAGTCACCAAGATAGCCCAACAGAATGATAGACCTTTTTCTTTTTTTAAATCTGTTACAACTTGCCTGAATAAGATCAGCTGTGTTACAAATCTCACAAATGTTGATACACTGAGAATCCAAGACCTTGTGGATAGAAATCTCATCTTTATAATGTCTAGCATGGTGCCTTGTATGGTATGTTTAATTGATATTCCCTAAAAAGATGCGCTCAGCCAAAAATCCGAGAAGAGAGATACTTCAGGTGGTCCAGTGAAACGACAGAAAGTGAACAGAGATAGCAGATTCCCAGGCCAGGCAAAAGGCTATCAAGGCCGTGAACCTCTACAGCTACACATGACTGGCTACTCAAGAAACAGGGACAAGAGCTGGGAGAATTCACTTAATTTTGTAAACCAGATGACTTTGAGAAATAACATCCTGCAATCCTATATAATTTCTTCACTGAAGGTCTCTTACATAGAATGTGCCCAAACCCACAAACCCTCATGCGAATTCTGTCACCAAAGAAATAAAAGGCAGCACTCAAAAAAAGAGGTTTTACTACTTACCAACTGATACAAGTTTTCCCAGTAGTCCTGGGTCATAAGGCGAAATAATGCCAAGAAGGCCCAGCTGAAAGTGTCAAAGCTTGTGTAACCGTAGTTGGGGTTCCTTCCTGCTTTCATACACTGGTATCCCTCTGGGCATTGCCTGAGAAAACAAAGGGAGTTCAGGGCTTTTCAATATAATTCCACCCAATCATCACCTCTAAGTCATCTCCAGGACTGTGGAGATAATAAGTAACCATCTAGAAAGTCAGGGAAAAGAAAGAAAGGAAAGGAAAGAAAGGAAAGAAAGGAAAAGAAGAAAGAAAGGAAAGAAAGGAAAAGAAAGAAAGAAAGAAAGAAAGAAAGAAAGAAAGAAAGAAAGACAGACTTAGGAAGGAAAGAAGGAAGGGAGGGAAGGAGGGAGGGAGGGAGGGAAAGGAAAAGGAAAACAGAAAGGAAAAGGAAAAGGAAAGGAAAGGAGAAGAAAGGAAAAAAGAAGGAAGTAGGTCAACTTTTTTTTTTTTTTTTTTTTTAAGATTTTATTTATTTGCCAGAGGGAGAGAGAGAAAGCACAAGCAGGGAGAGTGGCAGGCAGAGTGAGAGCAGGCTCCCTACTGGGCAAGGAGCCAGATGCTGGACTCCATCCCATGACCCTGAGATCAAGACCAGAGCCGAAGGCAGACACTCAGCTGCCCGAGCCACCCAGGCAACCCTAGTCAGGTCAACTTTTTTTTAAAAAAAAAAAAGACATTCTGAGAAAAGCCTAGGATCAAAATCACCAGGCATGCCTCTTAAAAATGCTGATTCCAAGGTCCTACCCGGACCTAGGAATAAAAGCTCTGGACATGGAAGCCATGAATCTGCATTTTAAAGAGGCCTATCAGGTGATGCTTATGCACGCCAAAATTTGAGAATCACTGTCCTACATTCACATCAATGTGCAGTTCAACCAAATTCATCTTAGCTACTATCCCAAAGGACAAATGGCCAGCTAGAAGTTCCTCATAATCATCTCTGCCCTCTTAATACTCAACCTTAATGACAACTTAAGTCATACTGGGGATTTCAGTGACCTCGGTTTTACCAGTTCTCCTGCTTTTAGACTCACCTGATATTTACTTCAATGCAATTTCTAATATCTACTTTGATACAGAAATTAAATGAACTTCTAGTTGTCATGGTCATCTTAAAACATTCATTCCTAGAGGACCAATATACTTTGGATAATGTGACACCCTCACATTTATATCATTTTCTGTTTACAAAGCACTTTCATGTATGTTATCTAATTGGATCATTCCAATAACCCTTTGAGGAAGTGAGAACATGACTTATTAAATCCATTGTATAGATGAAGAAATTGAGGCTCACCTAAGTTGAAAGGTTTGCTCAGCCTTTCAGAGCTAAAAGTAGCAGAATCAAGAATCACATTATGTTGCTATAAACTTATGTTCATAGCAGCATTATTCACAGTAACTAAAATATGGAAGCAACTTGAGTATCTGTTGACAGATGAATGGATAAACAAAACATGATATATACAGATAATCGAGTATCACTCAGCCTAAAAAAGGAAGGGAATTCTGACATATGCTATCACATGGGTAAACCTTGAGGACATCATGCTAAGTGAAAGACGTCAGTCACAAAAAGATAGTTACTGTTTGACTCCACTTACATGACACACTTAGAGTGATCAAAATCATAGAGACGGAAAGTGGAAGGGCAGTCACTAGGGGACCGGAGGGACAGGGGAAATGGGAAGTTAATGCTTAGTGGGTACAGTCTCAATCTGGGAAGATGGAAAGCACTGGGGATGGATGGTGGTGATGGTCATGCAACACTGAACGGGCCACTTTAAAAATGGTCATAAGAGGGCGCCTGGGTGGCTCAGTTGGTTGAGCAACTGCCTTCGGCTCAGGTCATGATCCTTGAGTTCCGGGATCGAGTCCCACATCGGGCTCCCGGCTCCATGGGGAGTCTGCTTCTTCCTCTGACCTTCTCTCCTCTCATGCTCTCTCTCACTTTCTCTGTCTCGCAAATAAATAAATAAAATCTTTTAAAAAAATGGTCATAAGAATAAATCTGATGTTCTAACATATTTTACCACAATTTTTTAAAAATGGGAGGGAAAAAGGGACACTTGGGGTGCCTCAGTTGTTTAAGCAGCTGCCTTCAGCTGAGGTCATGGCCCCAAGGTCTGGAGATCCAGCCCCACTTCAAGTCCATGCTCAGCGGGAAGACTGCTTCATCCTCCTCCCCCTGCTTGTGCCGCCCCCCCCCCCATGAATGAATGAATGGATGAATGAATAAATAAATAAAGTTTTTTTTTTAAATGGAAAAAAAGGTTAGGTTGCTATTCTGTCCCCTCCCCATGCCATCAGACCTGGTATGTTTTGGGTCATTCTTGGTACTAATCCATCATCAAGACAATGTCCCTACTCTATACTTTATTAACCATGTTATAATAGAATTAGGGGAGTCTGCAAGAGACAAGCAAGGTATCTGTGTTATAGACTCTATCCTTAGCCTTTTACATTTTTTATTTTGGCTTGAGACTATCGGCACATTCACCTACTAGTGAAATACCAAATTTGGATGGACAAATATGAAACAAGAAGAAAATCTCAGCCAACCAACATATCGGACCCAGTTAGGATCTACTACATGAGCACAAAGAAAAGTGAAAATAGCCCCCATTTTCATCTGACATAGTATTTTAATGGAGAAGAATAAAATTAGGCAAGCTACTTACCCAGCATCAGAACTGTTCCCACAGAGCAAAGGTTCCAGCATGCCAGGAACTGTGTAAAAATTCGCTAGAAAAGTTTGAAGAGCAGGAAATAAATAAGGCAGATTTAAGTGGATGAGAGAATAAGGTTACACTGCTCCTAACTAGCTCCGGCAGAAACAGTCATTGATTTTGGTTCATATAAATCTTTTCTGACAGAGTAAAATCTGTTAAGAATTCTTTCCCATTATTTTCTTATATATACTTACAAATGAAAAGTGCTACCATATAGCTCTAATGCAATGTCCTTTTCACAGACCCTTGACCTCCGCTCTTATTTCAAATCTATATGCTAGTTTCTGGCATTTCGGTCTAAGGGGTCTGAAAGGGAGTTTTCTGAACTCTTTACTCCTCTATACAACCTTAGCCTTCTATCCTTAAAACTTCTCTTTACCAGACATAAGCTAAAACCCTCACTGATCACATTACATTGTCCTATATTAATCAGAAGGCATGTTTCCTTTTCCTGTATGTGTCCCTGAAATTGCCTTTGCAACATTTCCCTATGGCTACTTAACTGCCTTTAGTTCCTCCCGGCTGATAGTGATATTGCTAACTCTTCCCTATTATTCTATGGAAGTACTTCCATACCAAATGTTCTTTACTGCAGACCTAACTGCTGTGGTTCCAGAAATGAAATTATTAAAACTCCTTCATTATAAGGGGCTCCAATGGTTACTTAGAGATTACCTGACTCCCCACACCAGACTGACTGCTAAGGTCTTAGTAATATGAAGAGAGCTTACGAGGCATATTCTGAACCATCTGAGGTAACCCAACTAGGGCAAAAGATATTTTTATCGGACTCCTAAGCCTGATTTTGAAAGCAAAAGTTTAGGAGTGCCTGTGAAAAAGTTATAAAGCTCCATGTTGGGCTTTAAAGGGAGAGAAAGAACCCAGAGAGCGCTTCTGAACACAATCCTACCCCGAGGACAGGGAATAACTTCTTCAGGCTGCTTCAGTAGCCCTGGATTCCTTTCTGGCCCCAAGGACTTTTCAAAGCCCAGTGATGGCTTCAGACCATGTAAATTAGAGACACACTTGTCTTTCGCCCCTCACAGAGAAGGGGCCACCTACTTTTATTGTTGATATATTCTTCCCAATCAAAGCCTTTGGTGCCATTTTCCAGATAGCTCTCGTTGAAGTTTATGGGCCACACAACACACTTGTTTCGCAGGTTGCCCATGAACAGCTGCAGTCCAATCAAGGCAAAAACACTCAGGCAGAACACTGTCAGAATCATCACATCTGACAGCTTCTTCACTGACTGGATTAGGGCACCCACAATGGTCTTCAGGCCTGAGGAGATAGAAGCCCCAGAATCAGAGTCACCTCAGAACCCTCCCCACCTCCCCCAGCCTCCCTCTTAGCTACTGGCTTCTACTCCGCCCCACAGCACCACCCCTGAACCATGGCCACTCTCTCTTATGCCAGGAGAATAACAATGGGTCAGCAATATTATCAATTTTTTCCAGAAATATTAATTTTTAAGTCAATAATTTAAGAAGAAAAAGAAAGCTCCTTCTCCAACATGTGGCTCTTTTCCTCTGGGAAGTACTCTCCTGAGTCTCACTGCTGCTTGCTTCTCAAATGAGTCAGGCTCTCACTTGCCTCAGAGCGTTCACACATGCTCTTCCCTCTGCCTGGAATGCTTCCTTCCGTTCCCCTGTCCTATCTCTTCTTCATTCTTCAGGCTCAGCTCAAATAGCAATTCCCTCAGAAAGCCTTCCCTGACTTTCAATTCTTCTTCCTCCCCCATTATTATTAATAATTTAATAGCACCTTATACTTCCCTCTACAGCATTTATCATGCTTATAATTAATTATTTATGTCTGTCTCATTCACAACTGTATCTAGATTGCCTAACCCATGGCAGGTACTCAGTAAATATTCACTGAATAAACAAATGGGAAGATCAGGGAGAGAGGAGGTTTCCTGATTGGACAGAGAACTACTGGAAAGTTTAAAAGCTAAGTTGTGAGAAAATACAATAAATATTCTCCCAAGAGTTCTGGAAATACAAATGTATTGCAAAGGTTAATTATTATCAACCCAGTATTTATAGTTTATCTTTCCATTTACAGATACATCTTCTCTGGACCACATAAACATCCTGTTCTCTACAACTGGCCTTTTTTCTGTCCTAGATTGAAAACAAAATTAAAAAAAAATCTAACCCACTTGAATTTGAGGCTTAAATACAAGCCACTGGTTCAAATTTGAACCTGTAGGTAGCTTTCTTAATTGCAATGGCGTTATCAGTGATAGGAGACACAGGAAAACACGGTGGTGGGTTCATGACGTTCGGGTCAAAACAGATCCTGTGTGAAGCTCTCCTAGGCAGGCCCAGACATCAGGCCATCCATAGGAAATGGATGTTGCCACAAAGCACTGAACACTCCAGGGAGGCGAGTGTACCAGCATAGATGGGAGGCACACACGGTGCCTTGACACACAGACCAAGAGTGATCTCTGATCTACCTCTGATCCACCTCTGATCCACCCCTGATCCACCTCTGAAGGTAGGAATATTAGGAATAAAATTCAAGACAAGTCCTAATCTTGGCTTTTAAGTGTGAAGCCAGGTGTATAATTACTACTCTCAACTAAGTTAGACCACTTACTAGTATTACCTGAGCAATATACCTAACCTCCTGGAATCTTAGTTTTTTTGCCTTTAAAATGGGAATAATTAGAGTTGAATATCATAGGGCCCTTGTGAGGATTAAGCATAATTCATATAGCACTTAACACAGTACCTGGTACACAGTAAATGACTCAAATGTTAATCATTTTTTCCTGAACCTCAGTTTATTCATCATAAGAAGGTATTTATAATACCCCTCACTGGGTTGTTGTGAGGCTTAAATGAGATAATGAACAACAGATACCAAGTACAGAACCTGGGTCTTAACACTTGCAAGCTATCACTGTTACACATGTTGCCCTCATCAAAGAGATATGATTGGGATAACAACACTGTATGGCTAACCTCGTAGCATGGTGATCTAATGGGGAGTATGGACATGACTAGTTCTTTCCTGTATTTTGCAAGTAACCACCTAAAGTTTTCAAAGTTGAATTCAATAAAATTTTTTCTGAGTCCAATAATAGTAATGCATGCTGGACCTGGCATAGGACCTGGCAGAAAGCATGCACTTATTTTTATTGAAAGAGCAAATGAAAGAGAAATTTTCTGTCCTCTCACACAAACACCCTGAAAGGGATCTAAGAGGAAATAAAGAGAAGAGAGCTATGAATTAAGATTATAGAGACACAAAAGTATGCAAAGGTCCATTTCTTAGAATGGACCTTCCATGGAGACTGTGGCCACCAAAGATTAGGAAGAGCTTGTCTACATTCAAGGCATAGGACACAAGACATTTCTAACCTGATTCTTTTCTCCTCATAAGACTGCAGGGGCACTTGGGTGGCTCAGTCGGCTCAGGTCATGATCACAGGGTCCTGGGATCGAGCCCCACTGCAGGCTTCCCTACTCAGTGAGGAGTCTGCTTCTCCCTCTCCTTGTGCCCCTCCCTACTAATTGTGCTCCTTTTTTCTCTCTCTCTTAAAATAAAATCTTAAAAAAAAAAAAAAAAGACTGTTCAAAAAGAGCAGCAGACAGGAAATCAGAAAATAGGAATTCTGGTCCTGGCTCAGTCATCAGCCATGACCCATGGCATATGAGAACAAATTCAAGGTCCCATCATTTTCTTATGCACAGAATGTGGATACACACAGGATTATGTGGTGGTGGGCAGTAGAGGAAAAGCTGAAGAACCTTCTTTAAAGGTCTTTCAAAAGACTTTTAAAAAGACTTCAGAAAAAATACTTTCACTGCATCAATTGAGAGGACCATGTGGTTCTTCTCTCTTCTCTTATTGATTTGTTCTATCACATTGATTGATTTGTGAATGTTGAACCACCCTTGCATCCCAGGGATAAATCCCACCTGGTCATGATGAATAATCTTTTTAATGTGCTATTGGATCCTATTAGCTAGAATCTTGTTGAGATTCTTGGCATCCATATTAATCAGGGATATTGGTCTGAAATTCTCCTTTTTGATGGGGTCTTTGCCTGGTTTGGGGATCAGGGTAACGCTGACTTCACAGAAAGAGTCTGGAAGTTTTCCTTCTATTTTTTAAAACAGTTTCAGGAGAATAGGTATTATTTCTTCCTTGAGTGTTTGGTAGAATTCCCCAGGGTATCCGTCAGGTCCTGGACTCTTGTTTTTTTGGGAGGTTTTTGATCACTGCTTCAATCTTGTTACTAGATATTGGTCTATTCAGGTTGTCAATTTCTTCCTGTTTCAGTCTTGGAAGTTTATAGGTTTCCAGGATTGCATTCATTTCTTCCAGGTTGTTTAACTTATTGGCATATAGCTGTTGATAATAGTTTTTGATGATTGTTTCTATTTCCTTTGGATTAGTCGTAATCTCTCCCCTTTCATTCATAATTTTGTTGATTAGGGTCCTCTCTTTTCTTTTGGATTAGTTTGGCCAGTGGCTTATCAATCTTATTTATTTCTTCGAGATTAAGTAGCTGAAATTTCAATCTTATTCCAAAGGCCCTCAGAAACTCTATCATAGTCACACAGATAATAAGAAGATACTGGTGGTATGGAATAGAAAACAACTATCAAGAAGTGAAAGTTGTTCCAGTACTTTGGGCCTTATTTTCATAAGTTGCTGAGGAATAGAAAAGTCCTTCATTGTATTTGGTTTGGTTGAGATGGGTGTCTACTAGGTCAATAATTCAATTCTAGGTTCCTAAAATTACACAGTTCTGTTTTCAAAGCCAAAGCATGATTAAAAAAAAAAAGGTGAATAGGTCACTGAAGAATGGTTGTAGTTTCTTTTCTTGGATTTCTTTAAGAAGAGCTTATATCTCCCCTGAATAGTTCAGACAACCACTGATCTCAACACTGGATGATTGTTCAAGGCCATTTCCATTTCCATTTTAAATGAATGGAGAAAGGAGCTGTAAGCTGTCATCTGTATTAGCAGCAAGATTATAATACTACAAAATAGTCAAATCAATGCATTTGTGATATCAATCAAATTTAAAAAAATACAATTTTAGCATGAGTCTAATCTGATTTTCCTGGGCTGGGAACCCTCTGGACAGTTCAAAGCCCATATATATAACAGGCAATTCCAGGCCACGAGGCTCAAATTATCCTCTTTTACAAAGCTGGGCCTCCAGCAGCCTTACTTGTAGGAAGTGACTATGTGTTAGTAGGTTACAGATGTCAGGGTGGACATCTGACCTAAATCCTGATCCTTTCCTCCGAGAACTTAGAATGGGACAAAAGATAGTCCAGTAGACTTTTCAAGTGGAAGGAACGATAACATGTAAATTTGGGAACTAAGTGGTAGCCCTATCCTATCATTATATTAGGATGTCTGAGAAGTAAAGCCGGTTAGTAAGCTAAGAGATAGAAAAAGGAAATAGATATGTGGAGAGAGAGAATACGAGGAAAAAATACTTTCTGGTATCTGGAGCTTTCTGGCTCTGCATTCTGGTTTCCCTGGCTTCCAGAAGCCCAAAAGCATTCCAGCCCTTCATGTATCCTTTCACTAGCAACCATGTATCCTTTCACTAGCAACCAAAGATGTTCAACTAATACACTAACCATACATGGAACTCATCATTTTCCTGGGGATAAACCTAAATGCTCTCAATCAGCTGGTTTAAAATCTTTTCTCTGTAAACCAGAAGTCATTACTGAAGAAATCTGTAAACATGAGTCAAGAAGGCTAAAAAGACAAAAACAAAAATACTTCAAGGGTCTTCTTTTGAAGTCCGAGGTTTAGATCAACTTGTTGGTGAGAGTTCTTTCAGCTTTCAAGAAGTTTAAAGTAAAGAGGTGCCTGGGTGGCTCAGTACGTTAGGCATCTGCCTTTGGCTCAGGTCATGATCCCAGGGTCCTGGGTTCGAGCCCCACATTGGGCTCCCTGCTCAACAGAGAGCCTGCTTCTCCCTCTCCCTCTGCCTGCTTGTGCTCTCTCTCTGTCAAATAAATAAAATCTTAAAAAAAAAAAAAGAAGTTTAAAGTAAAAACTTAGGTTAGAAATGGTATTCAGCTGCTTTTACTTCACAGGTGCTCAGAGAAACAAATCTTAATTAAGCAAGAATAACCACTAAATAACACTAACTATGGCCATCTAAAAAGTTTACCCTCCAAGACTTTCATTCAGGTCCCACAGGAAGAAAGGTGGTGTGGCATAATGTGAGTGTGCAGAGGTAGACACAATTACACAGTAATATTAAATGTAAACGGTCACTGGGTCATCTGGCCTCCGCCAAGACTCTTCTTCCTTCCATTAGGGTTGATGATCGTGAATGACCGTACTTGCAGACATCAACGCCAAGTTATGGAGATGAGGCTATCAATGCATTTCTTTCTCTCCCCACCCCCAGTTTTACTGAGAAATAATTGACTGTAGATGTTTAAGGCATACATCATAATGGTTTGATTTACATATATTGTGAAATGATTATCACCGTAAGTTTAGCCATCATCCACCTTCTCATATAGATACAATAAAAAGAGAAGAGGATAAAAAGAAAGAATTTCCTTGTGATAAGAATTCTTTTTTTTTTTTAAAGATTTTATTTATTTATTTGACCGAGAGAGAGAGAGAGAGAGAGAGAGAGAGAGAGAGATCACAAGCAGGCAGAGAGGCAGGCAGAGGGAGAGAGGGAAGCAGGCTCCCTGCTAAACAGAGAGCCCCATGAGATGCAGGGCTCGATCCCAGGACTCTGAGATCATGACCCGCGCTGAAGGGAGAGGCTTTAACCCACTGAGCCACCGAGGCGCCCCATCTTGTGATAAGAATTCTTAAGAGTTACCCTGTAAACAACTTTCCTACGTTATGCAGCGATGTTAGCTATAGTTATCACGCTGTTCACTACATCCCTAGCACTTTCTTATACCTGGAAGTCTGTACCTTTTTACAACCTTCCCCCAAATCCTTCTCCCCCACACTCTGCCTCGGGTATCCACAAGTCCAATCTCTTTTTCTACGAGTTTGTTTGTTTTTAGATTCTCTGTATCAGTGAGATCATACAGTATTTATTTGTCTTTCTCTGTCCGACTTATTTTACTGAGCATAATGCCTTCAAGGTCCACCCATGTTGTCAAAAATGATAGGATTTCCTCGTTTTTTTGGTACCTGAACGATATTCCATCATGTATATATCTCCCAACTTTATCTATTCATCCATCAATGGACACTTAGATTGTTTCCATGTCTTGGCTATTGTAAATAATGCTGTTATGAACATGGGGTGCAGATATCTTTTCTGAGTTAGTGTTTTCGTTTCCTTTGGATATATTCCCAGAAGGAGAATTGCTGGATCATATGGCAGTTCTATTTTTAATTTTTGAGGATCCTTCATACTGTTTCCCATAGTGGCTGCATCAATTGACTAGTCCCGACGGTGTGCAAGGGCTCCCTTTCCTCCACACTCATGCCAGCGTTTGCTATCTCGTCTCTTTGATGATGGCCATTCTGACTTGTGGGAGGTGATATCTTACTATTATTTTACTTTGCATTTCCCTAATGACTAGTGATGTTGAGCATCTTTTCACGTACCTGATGGGCTTTCATATAATGCCTTTCTAGAGCTCAAGCTCTATAGTGTTGCCGGCGGTGACTAATACACACTGGTAAATGCAGCCGGGCAAAAGCGCTCCCTGTTAGCACCAACACAGGTCAAAAAAGCAAGAAGTTGCTGGTGGAATTCCTGACCTGATGCGTGCAAGAATGGAAAGTGCCACTGGCCTGGCTGTGAGAAGTTGCCTTGCTTCTTCTGCTGCCGCACACCAGCACACACGAGAACAAGCGAGATACTGACTGGAAACCGATTACTCCGAACAGAGCAGAATGCTCCTTCAAACAACTCCTACACGACAGAGTGTGCGGCAGAAGCCACGTGGGGGCAAATTGGACAGTGAGAACTCTTGGAAAAGGCTAACATTAACTAGCATCGGGATGAGTCTGAGCAGAAGCAGTTAACACATTTACTACAGATCAAGAAAAGACAGCTGAACCCAAGGTACAGAAATGTCAGCTACCAGAAAGGAAGTCGGGACATTTGAGGAATTTTGAGAAGCAGGTGCGCCGCTACGTCCAAACTCACCTCCGAACCTCCCGTCACCTTTCACGACGTCCAATCCCTTGGACGAATGAACAAAGCCTGCTTATGGGCCAGGTCCGGAGAAATCAGCTACGCATCCTGGGATCAAAATCTTCCACGATGATGAAGCCAGATTATAAATAAAGTAAATTTCTATTTCCTAGCTTGTGGCTCAGGTTGAGAAATCTGTCTGGTTCGAAGCCACATGAGCTAATTCTACAAAATTAACATTGGAACGGGTCTCAAGAGCAGTAACAAGCAGTTCTCACCCCGGGGGGATAAAGTTCCCCTATTCCCAAAGTCTGGCTTGGTCCAGACAAGCCTTAGGGTAAAGGTTGTGCCAGGTCAATTTTCCTGCTGCAGGTTCAAGCCTCACGATGATATTTTTTTTTTTTAAAGATTTTATTTATTTATTTATTTGACAGAGAGCGACACAGCGAGAGAGGGAACATAAGCAGGGGGAAGCAGGCTTCCTGCTGAGTAGGGAGCCTGATGCGGGGCTCGATCCCAGGGCCCTGGGATCATGACCTGAGCCAAAGGGAGACGCTTAACGACTGAGCCACCCAGGCGCCCCTTGATGGTTCTTTAGATCAAGAATAATTTGGGAGAGATCTGGAGGCAGTAGATTTATTTATCCAAGACCAGATTTGCATCACAAAGTCTGAGCAAAACTTAAAGTAGCTCCCAAAGGTGGGTCAGTGGGAGCCTGTGAGATTCCACTGTTTTCCCACGTAGGACCACTGTGTTCAATTTCAGTCAGCTTCTCCGAGAAGCAATGGGAAAAGGAGAAATACCAAAGCAACTGGATTAATAACTAGAATATCATAAAGGAAACAAGGAGTCTAAATATAGTCTGAAAACACTTTTTATCCCCCTTCACTGTGCAGCAGAAATTGCCATCTTCATAATGCATATGTCTAAAGAAAATGCTTTCTTTGTGAATACCAGGGTGGGAAGATGAAGGGCCCATCCTTTTCCCTGCTTCTTATCTGATACCTCAGGTAAGGAGAGAAAGTAACAGAAATGAAAGCACAGAAATAAAAAATCAAAGAGAAAAATAATAAAAAAAATTATAACTCTAAAGAAAGCAAAATGATATTAGTGTTGGCAAACAGAAATCCAGTGCTTTTTGGGAGTCACTGAAATGATGATAGAAATGAGAAGCAACTGGCAAATAAGGCTGTCCCAACTGGTTTTATTTACACCACTAAATGCTACTCACTAGGAAAAACCTCAGATTCCTGCTGTGAGAATTCCGCCCTATCTTTGGGCATGTCAGTCCTGGGGCACATGACTGAAACATGCAGAAGATGAAACTTCTGACAAAGTCACTCAGAAGCTCATTTTTATGCCCAGGCCCCAAACGAATATAAAGCAAAACCAAAGTTTTTGTTTGTTTGTTTGCTTGCTTGAAGATTTTATTTATTTATTTTAGAAAGAGAGAGAGAGAGAGAGAGAGAGAGACAGCGGGTGGGGGTGGGGAGAGAAGCAAAGGGAGAGGGACAAGCAGACTTCGTGCTGAGCACAGAGCCTGACCTGGGGCTCGATTCCGACCATCCAGAGATCATGACCTGAGCTGAAACCAAGAGTCAGATGATCAACCAACTGAGCCACCCAGACGCCCTGAAAACAAAGTTTTAAGACATGAATTTCTACACGGAATACTTCAATGTCAAGTTGAATCCAGTAAATTCTGGACCAAAGAAAATGTAGGAAGGGCCTTTTCCTGAAACTGAAGTTTTCATGTACAGTTCTTCAAGCCAAGGCCTCCGAAGCAAAAGGGGAACCATGTGTGATACATATCTAGGTCTTCAGTCAGCAAATAAAAAGGGTCAGAATGTGGGTTTGGTCTTTTCTAAGTCACTAGAAGGCTCTAAATCAAAGCAGCCCTTATCCAAAAGGCTGGAGCTAACCGATGCACCACCGCATTACCCTATCTTCTGGGAGTCCTGACCTCACCGGCACATTCAGACTATCTACCAAAGGTGCTAAGAGGGATGGCAGGTGAGTGGGTGAGCTATCCAGGAAGGGAGAACTCTCATGAAGGGAGCTGAAGGCTTTGTGGGATCTTGCAGACCTCATGTCAGTTCTGTGGTTGCTCTCGCTTCTGTTTCTGGCAGCTTCAGCAAAAGCCTACTATCAAACTGGAAACAGGAAAAGGTGAAGAGAGCACCAGTCCCACTGAAGTGATCCATGAGAAAACTTGGTATGCACAGCAATGACTTTCACTAAGCGGGGACCGAGGCCTGGCTCTACAGTAGAGTCGGAATGACTGAGATTTCCAATCAAGAGATGGCACCAGGTCTAGTGACTCATGCAGTGGTGCTCCCACCTTGAAAGGAGAGCTGGTTAAAAGGCAGGTAGGAGCAGGGCCACAGTCTTCTAAAAATAGTACGGGAAGTGAAAGGACTTGGCATGAAAAGTCACACTTGAATTCAAGTATCAATTATACCACTCACTGGCAGAGATCTATTACTGGCCTTATTATCCCTTCAAGTTATTTTGCATCCCAGTTAACTTCGCAAAGCCAGCTCGAGTGGGAGTGCTTCCAGAAACAGGAATCAGGAATATATTTCAAATTGTGAAGTTGAGGTCTAAGCTTTGATACAAACCCTTTCTTTGGGTTTAGGTTTCTTCTTTATAATAATGATTGCTACACTAAAATCATTTATGGAGCACCACTATGTGTTTACAAGTAGATTTTACAGATAGATGATAGATAGATAGATAGATAAATAGATAGATAGATAGATAGATAGATTAATAATAAGGATGAGTAATGTGACGCCAGTCAAGAGTTACCTTACAGAAATGCTGTGGTCAGAAGCTATCCATACAGCAGAGACAGAAGCTAAGAGCTAGACCAGAGATAGCATCTGCTGCCCTAGTTAGTGAACAGAATGCAGCTTTCCAATTTAATTCTGGAAGAGAAGTTTTCGGATCACAAGAACATAAAGAGACAGATGCCTTGCAGAGTACGTTGGGGGAAGTGAGCAGAAAACATGGGATCATATTTAAAAGAGGCCACAGAAGAAAGAGAGCAGAGGGAAAATGAAAATAAAGATTTGGCGCTCCAGATGCCTGAAGAAATACGACAAGGCCTGTCTAAGGGTTAAACCACCATCAATGAGCTGCGCAAGGCTGCCTGGAGAATGAGCTTCACTTTTTTTGTCAAACGGATTTAAAATGGCTAGCAACTGAACTTTGATAAGTCAGGGTTGTAGTTTTTTGGCCAAGAATATACTCCAACTGATGCCCAGCCTCTAGTTGATCGGGAGAAAGCTCCCATTGCTAACTATAAAAGAATTCATTTTTAGCCGGGCCCGAATTTACTGGCCCACTTCATGCCCAGATTTGTAAACGGAGAAACTGGGGTTTACCTTCCTTGAGGTTCTCAGAAAGCCACATTCCAAGTCAGCCCTCTCCAGGACTCTATCTTTGTGCTTCCCTCTCTCTGTGTCTGATATTTAGATAAAGTTGAAAAGGGGAAAAGAGGAATATTTCTGAGTCAGCCACCAGAAACGCCACACGACGCCAGGAACAGGCTGCCTCTGTTCTTCATGTCCCTATTTCTACAAAAGTGCAGTGGGGAGCGTGGTCCCTTGGGAGTCTTCCCTGAAAGCCTCTGAATGGAACCAGAGACCAGTCGACAACTGGTCTTGATTTCTGCCACGTTACTGCCCATGTATCTCAGGCTCGCAAGACGAGCTCAAATATCTTCCCTTCCAGATTTCAAGACCAGCCTTTAGAAAAAACAGTTAAACACTACCTGGTCGTAAGGATTTAAATTAAATTAAGGATCTTAATGTGGGGTCCACAGGTGGGTTTCGGTGGAGTCTGGGAACTTCTCCCCTGCTTCTCAAAAGGACCCAAAACCTTCAAAAGGTTAAGAACCACTCGGCTAGCTCAACCGGGACCAAAAAGAAAAAGGTAAAAATAATGAAGCCGCTATCAATGAACTACCTCACTACCACCCACTGATCGATTCCTTTCGTTTTCAAGTTTCTGTCCTTGTTGTTTGCCCGTACATTCAGACATATGTATGTTATCTTACCTTTCACTGTTTTTAACAGCATCTGCACAAGCTTTCACTGGGGTTTGTGTTTGAGAATGGCCTCTGAATACATACATAGTAGATGTCTACTGGTTCTTACTCCAGTGAACAGACAGCAATAGGATGTGATAGTGATTACTAAAGTTGTTCACTAACTCCAAGGCTCTTCAATTTGGCTCTAAAACTGGACTAGTTAACAGGGTAGGTGTCTTCTGTGGTTAAATAAGTCCATTAACACAGTAACAATAAAAGTATAGTTCATTGAATAGCATCCCATCAGCAAACCATGCGACAGGAAGCCTGGAAACCACAAGCAATGGGATGACGGTGAATGTTAAATTTACTGTAATTCCATGAGGCCAGGAAGCAAATGATTATGTTTAAAGAGACAGCTAGCTCTGTGACAATTTTTTCAGATATTGGAGGATCCAAGTTATTTTTCAGCACGTGCTTTCTCAAAGCATGGATGGAATGGGGGCTGCATGCCTGGCCAGCGCTGCCATCGCAAGGGCCTGAAGACCAAAGGGCCATTCCAGAGAACGTCTCCCAGGAAGAACATGCGGAATGCAAGGCCATATCAAGTGCGCTGACATCGGTTTAGAATGTGGTGGACACAATGAATGGAGGGCAAAGAGGCGATGAGGCAGTCCGCTGTGTGTGTAAATTTTCTCACCTGGAATTACAGAGATAGTTTTCAAAGCTCGGAGAACCCTGAATGTTCTCAGCGCTGAGACATTGCCCAGGTCCACAAACTCTGTCACATATCTGTAGTAAGGGAGGTCACACACAGACACAAGTGACAAACACAGACACGAACACAAACACCGAAGGAAAAAAAACAAAACCACAACAAAACAAAAAAGTACAATACGTCACGTCAGGGCCCTAACCCAACACCTAACACCAACCCCGGGCCATCTTACCTGGGATTACCGAAATAGTTTTCAAAGCCCTCAGTACCCTGAAAGTGCGTAGAGCTGAAACATTGCCTAGGTTTACAAACTCTGTTATATACCTGCAGAATCAAACCAAAGTTAACTTGTAATGGTACCACTGGGCGAGGGTTTGACAACGGGGGGGAAGAAAGGGTCTTATATACACGCTACGATTTCATTCTTTTTGTTGTTGAGAAAGAAAATTTCAAAATATAAACACTTAAAGGACACATGTCTTTTTTCAACTGGGCAAGGAGAATTCAAAAGAATATTTGAAAGAACGGATACAACCAGGAGGTTCTGAGGGCTTACTCTCTTAATCAGCACCGTGCTGTGTAGATCCCAATCAGAATGGTTACTCTCGGTCCATTCATTATTTTTAGTAAAAAGGCAGGCCAGGATGTATCAAAGGCTATGTCCCCAAGCTTTGTGAATAATTTCTTAGGAAAAGGCAGGCAAATTTCTGCAGCAGAAGCCCCATGAAAACAAATTTACATCAAATAGCTCCCTAGTTGAGTATGGCAAAAGCGCCTAAATGTCGACATATATGACTTATCCAAGAGTTGTATGCATATCTTTGCAGTCACGCCTATAGATGAAGTACCTGTGACGTACAAAAGCAGGGCTCAGGATCATGGGATCAAAGCAAATAGTGTGTTAAGTGCCCATTTTATCACCAGCTCTGTGCCCAGCAAGGACACTTAAATTTTAAATGAACACCAGTGTGTATTCATAATGTTGCAAAGCTAGAAATTGCCTTAATACAACAGAAAGTCAAAGTTTCAGTTTCAAATATTCAATGCACAGTGTTCACTCATTCACGTTTTACAGCTGAAACACATCTTCCTGACACTCAGACCCATGTATATGCATTTCACACTCAATCTCTTACACAGACTCAATCTCTTACACATCCGAGAGCACACACACGATCTATGCAACGCCCTGAGTCCCCACCATACCACGGAGCGCTTCCCCACCGGAAAATACAAATAGTAAAGTCTGCTCTAACTCTTCTACCACCAGTTACATTCCCCAAAGAGTACATATAGGTATACAAACATGCAGCCAGCACACTCGTGTCGAGTCAATAGTTTGAACTTCTGGTCAGTACTTAACTTCCTTAGGAAGTGACCAGTCTGGATACCTTGGCTCATGTTTTAACTCTAAGATGTGCTCTCACGTCTGCAACATCTGGACCAGCCTCATGAAATTACATGCGGTGTAACACATCCAGGAAACTGATTTTCAGCTTAAGATTAACCCCTAAAAAATTTCAAATCTTCACCAAGGCCCCAAGGTGATAAGCAGGCAAACCCTGATCAGTGTTCTAAGGGGGAAGAAAATATGAGAGCATGTCAATGGAAAATCACTTGCTACTTTCTTTCCTCCCTGTAAAGCCTTGGTTTACCTTCTCCCATAGAAACACGCTGCCAGTGCCCTCACAAGCAAGAATCACAGGCAGAAGCCTGTTTGGCCTTTAATGGTTATCCACTAATTCCTCTTCTTACTGGTTCTTATCACACTTACAAACACAACCAGGCACACAACCACACATACATAATCACACCCAGAACATCAATAAAGTAAGCAGACAACTTACGCCATCATGATGACACTGAAATCTAACCAGTTCCACGGATCCCGTAAAAAGGTAAAGCCATCTATGCAGAAACCTCTTGCAATGATTTTCACTAGTGATTCAAATGTATAAATCCCTGTGAATGTGTACCTGTCAAAGAAATGGAGAATTTGAGGTAATTTCCAAACAGAAACTTAAATGAATCTTTGAAGGTAACAGTGCCTGAAATGTGGCTTCAACTAGTAGGAACAAAACAGAATGGGCACAGCCAATGCAGCAGAAAGGAAGGCAGGAAGAGAGAGGGATGCTTTGAAGGACACTTACCGCAACACAAAACCAAGAACTTTGGAATGTTGTACTGGGTGCCATCTAGTAGGTGATCATTCTGAACCAGGTGAGGAGGCCCCAGAGCTATTTTTAACTTTAGACAAGTTAAAAAAAAAATAGGAAACCTCACGTTGGAGAAGAAGGCAGTGCCATGAGGGACTAAGTGAGGGCACAAGATGGCGCTGGGGCAGCAAGTCAAAGGCACTGGCCAGCACAGGAGAGGGGGGAGGTGAAGGGCAGTAATTCCCAGAGCGTACTTTCTCTTTCTAGGGTTGACTTCTAAGGATATTTCCTGAATTCCACATGGATCCTCACCCCTCTCTGTGAAGTAAAGAGTGGGAAAAAACCAATTTTTCTCCTTGATGCATAAACCATGCAAAGCAAGATTCGGTGTGTAAAAATCTTTAAAACAAGCAAGCAGACAAATAAATGAGCTACTTACTCCACATTCTTCGACCATTCAGGAGGGTTACTAAAAGTCATGAATACACAGTTGGTCAAAATAGTGCACATAATGATCATGCTAAATACTGTAGAAAAGAGTCAAGGGAGCATATACAAAATGTGGCCTATTTTCTTCCTCAGAAAGCAAACACATTTCACGTTGGGTATCATGAGAATTAAGTCAGTAACCTGAAAGGAGACAAAGCACAGAGGACAAGGAGACAGCGAGGTGATAATGAAAGCCACCATGAACACAGAATGCCGCCATATGTATCCACACCTGACCAGAGAACTGTGGGTGGACGCAGCAGGAGAGCCACTCTCTTTCTTTCAAAAGGGCTGCCACTGCTCTACTCCTTTTGGATCAAACATCCCCCCGCCCCCACCGTCTTCCCACTTTTGCCTCGGCTATGGAATAAGCCTCTAAATACCTGTATACATAGTAACCAGAAATCCACCAGCCTACCAGATGCCGAAGTCATCAGGTGAGAAAATAGATTAAATCTAATCTATATTATTCAGTACTCATTTATTATTAAGTTAATTATCTTATCTTGTATAACTAGTTATTTGGAAACCTACATGCAATTAACGGGTTCACTTTTTTTTTTAATTGAAGTGTAGTTGGCCCAGAATGTTACGCTAGTTTCAGGGGTAGAACATAATGGTTCACTTTTCCCCCTAGTTCTCTAAAGGGCTGAATTGTCCTTAGGGGGCAAGGCAACAGCCGCTACGAGTGGCATTGGAACAGTTTGGGAAACCAGTCACGACCCACTGGGTAAGGATTTCAAGGACACACGTGCCGCCATACTAAGAATTAGATGATGGGGTAGATTCGTCTGATCATGCTGCAAGTGCCCAGGAATGTTTATGGAGAGCAACCCATTTTGTTGCTTTTTCTGTTCCACCCGAGATTTTTCTCAGCCCTTTCTGTTTTTGTCTACTGAGAAAAAATAAACTCCTTTAGGTCAGCATGTGAGTTACTCAAACTCAAACCGTCACCTTAACAAGCACAGAAGCCTTATCTCATTTGTTGCTAACTCATTCTCTCTTGCTAATGGCATTTACCAACCTCATTCTATTAATAGAGTTTCGAAAAGAAAAAATACTTCTTACAGCTGGATTTTTTTTCTTCACTACAGCTCAACTTTTCTTCCAGAAATAAGAACACATTCCAGTTAGAAGAGAAAAAGACACTGTCTTCCGATCCAAAAAGGGGAAGAAGTCCACTGTGAATTGTTTATTCCTTGTGAACCTCTAAGTTTCAGAACTGCCTTCCTTGTAAACCACAGATTTTGGAATTGGGCGGCTAAATTTTTAGAGTCAATAAAATGCGCCAACAGCTTAGCAAACCAATTTACTAATAAGTTGCAACTGCCACTTTCCTCATCCTACTTGGAGAATACAATATCCTTCAGAGCACCAGACTAAGTACTGACAAACTAAACACCAACCATAAAATTTAAAGTCACTATGCAAAGGTGCTAAACTCATCACATAATTTTTCATCTGTCATATGTGCCCCTATATTAATAAGATAAAAAAGTCAGGCCACATGAATAAATTGGCATTTTCTGCTGAAGGGGAGTAAAAATACAGAAAGAGACTCATATCAGGCTTGCAATCTAGATCTAAACCTCTATACCAAGGAGCCCTTTAATGTGAGACTCTGTCTCCGGCACTTTCCATACTCACTGCTCAAAAAATCAGAAATATTCAAGCAGATTTCTAAAGCATTCATTTGACTCTTTGTACTCAAGAAGCGGCCTTCCAAAAAATTCCAATATTGAACTTGTGTTAAAGAACTGAATCGTCTGCCTCAGGATGAAATTACTGAACTCGGAGCACTTTAAAAAGTAAGACTTCAGTTACAGGTTACTGTCTTAATTTGTTTCCCTCGTGATACCAACACGATTCCGGACTCCCATGATATCATCCTAGGAAAAACGAATTGGCTGAAGCTCAGCTCAGGATCTGGCAGAAGGTTCCCACAAACTGCTGACTCGTGGCACAGTCGACCACACTACTGATAAGATACTTAATATACAATTAAATTGTCAAAGTTCAGAAACATATACTATATACCAGTGACCATGCAAATGCTGCACTCAGTCCACATTTTTCGCAAAGGATATGAATGTATCAAAATTTTAATAGCTATTCTTCTTATCAGGTTAAAAGGACTTAAAATGTACAAGGCAGGCGTGGCACTAAATCTGAAGAGAGTTTTCCCTCTGTTTAATACTACAAAGGTCTGTGGAGAAAGAAAAAGAGAAATTATTAAAGCATGGGAATTAATAATCACCACATGCAACAACATTTTTCTAGGCAAGAAATAAATAAACTCAAATATACTTATAATTTTGACTTCCCAAGTTGGTTTCTAAGGCAAGAAACCTTAAGGCACCGTATATCTCTTTCCCTCCCGTCCTTCCCCTGCCCTGCCCCAGATTACAGACATAACACACAGTGGGCACAATCTTAGCAGTTTTATACACTTCTATAAATTTCTTTCTTTCTTTCAGAAACAAGTCATTTGAATTATACCTAGGCTGTACTCTGCCAGTTCTGAACAAGATACTGAAGTTCATTAACTTAGGATTCGTTCACCCAACAACTGTTTTCTACATCTCTACTGTGTTCCAGGCAATGTTCTAGGTGCTTGGGAAACAGCAGTGAACAAGGCTACTGTGGTGCAGGAAGCTTATATTCTAATGGGGAAGACAGACGACAGATAAAAATATATATATAATGAATAAGTAAATGATATACAATGTGGTAAGAGCTGTGGAAAAAGGAGGAAGACGAGGGAAGGGAAGACATAGAGTGCTGGGGTCAGGGGACGTGTGAATGGAAAGGTGACCCATTTTGAAGGAGGTGGTCAGAGTAAGCCTACTGAGAAGAAAGAATTGAGCAAAGGCTCGAAGTAAGTGAGAGGAACTTTCCGTTCCACCAGTACTTACCTACCGAGTCTACTCTATCTGGTTCTTAAGAGCCTCCATGATCAATCACCCTTACCAAAATCATCCAACCATATTTCCCAACATTATTTCCCAATTGTATTTCCCAATCTTCCTGTCTTGCCAAGCTAGTACATGTTATAGTAACTCATAACTGGCCTTTGTTCACATTGCTCATCCTACCCACAATGCCTTTTCTTGTTTCATGAAATCAATTCAAAGTACTTCTGAGCATCTATTTTGTGCTAAACTCTGGGTTACAAAATTGGATAAAACTGTACTTTTAGGGAAGACATATATGTGAACTAGTGATTATGATGCAGGGTAAATATAAAGTTCAGTAAGAAAAATATGTGTACTGTATGAGAGGCAGCAGGAGGGGGAGTTTTTTCTCCCCTTGGGTAAAGAATGGAAGGGAAGAGAGTGAGCTGGAAGGTGTTCACGAAGGAAGGTAACTAATATATCGAAGGGGTTTCAAGGATACAAGGGGAAGGGCTAACAGGAAAAGGGAACAGAATATAATGTAGAGAGGCACGGTAGCACGTAACCATGGGCCGTCCTCAGGGAACTGGCAGGTAATTTGGTGTTGAAGGAGGAGAAACAGAGAAGGGGTGCGGCAGACTATGAAGCTTGAGATGCAGGGCCTACGAGACTGAGCTCCTAAGAAGACAAGGCCAGTGGCAAGTATACAGCACTAGCAACCACTAGTGCGGATGAAAGAGCAAATGATCAAATGTTAGCCATTCTAAGTAGGCTTAAAAAAAAAAAAATCAAGCAATACATGCTTATAATTATATATAAGGCCAGCAGACTTAAGTTCTATCTCATTACCCAAAGATAACCTTTGCTGTTATATATCTTTTTTGGTACATCTTTTCAGAACTTTTCTGTGTAAATACAAGCACACAGATACAGCCTTAAAAAGACTCTCTTTCTCTCTCAGATGGGATTGTACTATAAATACTCTTCTGCACCTTGCATTAAAAAATGAACCCCCACAAAGAAAAGCCCAGGACCAGATGGCTTCACTGATGAATTCTACCAAATGTTTAAAGAATTAATACCAATCCTTTGCAAATTCTTCCAAAAAACTGAAGAGAACGCACTGCCCAACTCGTTCTGTAAGGCCAGTATTGCCTTGATACAAAATCAGACAAAGACATCCCAAGAAAAAAACCTCAAAACTATAATATCCCTTAGGAATATAGACAAAAAAGTCTTAACAAAATACCAGCAAACTGAATCCAGCAGCATATAAAAAGGAATATATACAATGATCAAGTAGGATTTATCCCAGAAGTACAAAGATGGTTTAACATGTGAAAATTAATCAAATTAAGACAATAACCACTAGACCATCTCAAAAGATGCAGAAAAAAGCATTCAACAAAGCCCAATACTCTTTTATAATAAAAACACCCAACAAATTAGAAATAGAAGGGAATTTCCTTAACCTGATGAAGAGCACCTATGAAAAAACTCATAGCTAATATCATATTTAATGATAAAACTGAAAGTTTTCTTATTCCTAATTTTAGTTAGGAATAAGACAAGGATGTCCCTCTCACCACTTCTATTCAACACTGTACTGGATGTTCTAGGTAAGACAATTAAACAAGTAAAACTATTTCTATTTGCAGATGAAATGATCCTATATATGGAAAACTCTAAGGAATGCATACACACAAAACTATTAGAGCTCATAAACAAGTTCAGCACGGTTTCAAGATATAAGATCTATATATAAAAATCAGTTGTATTTCTATACACCAGCAATAAACCATCCAAAAATAAGGAAATTAAGAAAACAACTCCATTTACAATAGCATCCAAAAGAACAGGTAAAAGAAATTTTACCTAGGAATAAATGTAATAAAAGAAGTATAAAACTTGTACACTGAAAACTATAAAACATCACCAAAAGAAATCAAAGAAGACCTGAACCAGTGGAAACTATCTTGTGCTCAGGCATTAGAAGATGAAATGTTAAGATGGCAATACTCCCCAAACTAATCTACAAATTCAATACAATATCAATCAAAATTTCAACTGCTGGGGTGCCTGGGTGACTCAGTGGGTTAAAGCCTATGCCTTCGGCTCAGGTCATGGTCTCAGGGTCCTGGGATCGAGCCCCGTGTCTTCCCCCTCTCTCTCTGCCTGCCTCTCTGCCTCCTTGTGATCTCTCTCTGTCAAATAAATAAATAAAATCTTAAAAAAAATGTCAACTGCTTTTTGGGACAGAAATTAGCAAGTTGAAAAATTCATGCTCTATTCATATAGAAATGCAAGGGAACCAAAAGAGCAAAACAATTTTGAAAATTAAGAACAAATTTGAGGACTCACATGTCCCTGTTTCAAATCTTACTACAAAGCTCTAGTAATCAAGACTGCAGTGCTAGCACAAAGATAGCCACATCTATCAACACAACAGAATTGAGAATTCAGAAATAAACCCATACAACTACACAAATTGATTTTTGACAAAAGTGCCAAGACAACTCAAAAGGAAAGATTAGCCTAGCCTTCAAAAATCAGTAGCCTGGAACAAATGGACAACTACATCCAAAAGAATGAATCTGGACCTCTACCTCACACCTTATACAAAAATTAACTCAAAATGGATCAAAGATCTAAATGTAAGAGCTAGAATGATAAAACTCTTTCAAAAAAACATAAGTGTAAATCTTCACATCTTTGGATTAGGCAATGGTGTCCTACTTGTGACACCGAAAGCAGAAACAACCAAATTAAAAAGAGATAAATTGGACTTAAACAAAATTCAAAATTTTGTACAACAAATGACACTATCAAGAAGGTTAAAAGACACTATCAAGAAGGTTAACCCCCCCAAAAAAGAAGAAGGTTAACCCACAGAATGGGAACCCCACAGAATGGGAAAAAATATTTGCAAATTGTGAATCCAAGAAGGGTCGAGCAACCAGACTAGAAGAGGATTCTCAGAACTCAACAGTAAAAAGACAAATAATTCAATTTTAAAGTAGATATTTCTACAGACAGACAAACTTCATGTGCCACTAGGCACATGGAAAGATGTTCAACATCATTAGTCATTAAGGAAATGCAAATAAAACCACAATGAGACAGCACTTCACACCTACCAGGATGATCATAATGGAAAAAAAAAAAAAAACATGGAAAAGAACAAGTGCTGGCAATGATGTGGAGAAGTTGGAACACTCACATATTACTGGCAGACTGTAAAATGGTGCAGCCACTTTGGAAAACAGTTTGGCAGTTCTTCAAAAGTTAAACTCAGAGTCACCGTATGACCCAGCAAATCCCACTCCCAGGTATGTATGTGCCCGGGAGAACTGAAAACAGGTATTTACACAAAAACGCATACACGAAGGTTCATTAAAGCTTTCTCCAAAATGCTGCAAAAGCAGAAGTGACCTGAAATGTCCATGAGTGATGGATGAATAAACAAAATGTGGTCTACCCATATAAACGGATATTATTCAGTCTTTAAAAGGAATGAGATTCATTTATATGTTATAATACAGATGAACCTTCAAAGTATCATGCTAAGTGAAATAAGACAGACACAAAGGGACCAATATATAGTTCCACTTCTATGAGGAACCTGGAATAGGCAGATTCATAGAGATAGAAAGTAGAATGAAGTTTACCAAGCGTTGGAGGAGGAGATGGAAAGAGTGTCTAATGCGTGTAAGTTTCCCTTTGGGAAGATGAAAAAGCTCTGGAAATGGATAGTGGTAATGGTTGTACAAGATGATGGATATATTTAGTATCACTGAATTGTACACTTAAAAATGGTTAAAATTGTAAATTTTATGTTACATATATTTTGCCACAATAAAAATATACACATTATTATCTGAAGAGTGCCTAGTAAGGTGTTATTGATAAATTTATAAAAACCGACTTTATTCCAAGCCAAATAATAGAATTAAGAATAGTAATAGCCAAAGGTGGTTCCTAACCCATTCTGAACTTCAAAATGATTTGAGGAACTTTTTGAAAACTAAAGACATCTGGGCCTAGAAAAAAGGAAAGAAAGAGAGAAATGAAGGATTATACATGTCACAACATGGGTAACCCTTGAAAATCTTGAAAAGAATTCACACACAAAAGGATACATACTGTAGGACTCTATTTACACGAAATGTCCGGAATAGGCAGATCTATGACAGAAAGTTGGTTAGTCATTGCCTAGGGCTGGATGAGGAGGGGAATGGGGAGTCACTGCTAAGCGGTGTCTCTGGGGTGACGAGAATGTTCTAGAATTAGATAGTGGGGACGACTGAACAACATGTGAACAAAACACCAATGAATTGCTCACTTTAAAATGGTGAACTAACTTGTAAATTATATCTCAGTAAAAAACAAACACCACAGCAACAAACAAAAAAAATGAACCGTTTAAGAAGTATAAGACATATAAAAAAGTCTAAAGAATGATACCACCAACATCCACGTACCCATCAGTTGCTGAAGAGACTAAAGTCTTACCGATGTTGCTCCTTTCTGCATTACCAAACATATCCCTTCTTCCCACAGAGGAAGTATGATTTTGAAACTGGTCTTGAGGTCCCACTTTTTAATGAAATATTCCCAATTTCTCTGAGCTCTCCCTTATCTGAACTCCTATTTATAGTTGGACTTTTTTTTTTTTTTTTGCCTTTCATTCCATTCTGAGTCTTTTTTTTTTTTTTTTTAGGAATTTATTTATTTATTTGACATAAAGAGAGATCACAAGTAGGCAGAGAGGCAGGCAGAGAGAGAGGGAAAAGCAGGCTCCCCGCTGAGCAGAGAGCCCGACACCGGGATCGATCCCAGGACCCTGAGATCATGACCTGGGCTGAAGGCAGAGGCTTTAACCCACTGAGCCACCCAGGAGCCCCTCTAAGTCTTTTTTTTAACCCTCCCTCTACCCCAACCAGTTACCCCAAAACTAGGTTTTACACGCTCAGAGGGCAGGAATCAATCTCACATTTCTTCCCACAGTTCCAATAACCCAGACCCATGCCATGTACTTCCAATAAACAGCTGCCAACAGATACTTTTTTTAAAAGATCCTTTCCTCTCATCGTCTAGTCTTTCCTAATCTGGCAGTCACGCCTTTCTCTCCCAGTAGGAAAGCAGTGCTGGTGTTGAGCCATATATATTCTGGAAATGCTCAGTTCACCATCGCCAGTGTTCGAGACGGCACTGGGATAATGTTCTTCCTGTTACCAGGGGGTACTGGCTCTGGCGGGACGTGCTGCAGGAAAGCTGAATCCTAAAAGCAAGAGGACGCAGTGGACCGAGGGTTAAGCTGAAGCAGGTCAAAGGCCAGGTCTCCCATATTTTGGTTACCCAAAGAAACAAAGACCCCGGGACTTTCCAGAAACTCCCTCTCTGAAGTACTTGTATGCCTCTGGGTTTCTATAGCAACTCCCTCTATGAAAATGCCAAGCCTTTTAAATAACCTCCTCATTCAGCCTCCTAATAGTCCCATGAAGTATGGGTAAAGGAGGGATTATTCTCCTCTATGCATTTTACAAAAGCTCAGGAGAGGGCCACCACCTATCAAAGGTCACGCAGCCAAGAGCAGTATATTATGCCAAGTTTAGAGCCTCTTTACAGCTTCTCCTGTGCCAGACTGAGAGGCCGTTTCGTGGAAAGTTGGCAGAGAATGAGACTGGTATGGGGGACGGATTCTCTGGTGGATGAGAAATTTGAGCCCCTGGGGCGCACGACACAAAAGCCAAAGCGGCAATGAAAGAAGCACTGGCCCATGTCCCAGGATCTAAAACCCACCAGGCCATGCCTTTATAAAACCACCCACCTGCCTCAGACGAAGAAGACAGGGAACAGGACTTTTAAAAGTAGCGTCCTCCGCACCCTCCATTTCCAAACTGATCTTCGAGTTTGATCATGGAAAGATCACGGAAAGACGGGTCTAGAGGTACCACGGAGGGTACTTCCTACCGCACAATCAGCGTCTGCACCTGAACAACTATCCATTGCCTGGTTAATGAACAAATGCTTGTGTGTCTGGGGCGAGGGACAAGGAGAAGAGGCAAAAGAAAAAAGGGACATGAAGAAACAGAAACTGTTAGCCTTGGTTGAAGAAAGGCCAGGAGGCAGCTAGGATTCTGAATCAGTAAGTGAGGAGTTGGCAAGGACAGTAGGGATCCTGGGTGAACTTGAAAACTATGGTTTTATAGGTATAAAGGCTTTATTAAGAATGTTTTATGTGGGGCACCCAGGTGGCTCAGTAGGTTAAGCAGCTGCCTTTGTCTCAGGGGTCCTGGGATCAAGTCCTGCATCGGGCTCCCTCCTCAGTGGGGGAGCCTACTTCTCCTTCTCCCTCTGCTGCTCCCCGTTTGTGCTCTCTCTCTGTCAAAAAGTAAATAAAAATCTTAAAAGAAAAAAAAAAGAATGTTTTACATTTTATGTGTGAAGTAGGAATTTTGTAATTAATTTAGGTATTGAATACTGTACATAGAGTAAAATTTTATCAGCACTCCTTTCTAAGTATTTCCATCCTAGGTCTTCATCGAGTATTTCTGCTCAAAGAGAAATAAACACATGGTCCACACAAAACCTCCTGCAGTGAAGATGAATCCTCCATACTTCCAGGAGCGGGCTGTATTACAATAAAACATACTTTATTGTTAAAATAATTAGTACATATACTTAATTTAATTGCAGTTTTTCATAAATGTATCTTTTAAAAAAAGATTTTATTTATTTATTTGAGATAGAGAGAGAGGGAGCATGAGAAGGTGGGGAGGGGCGGAGGGAGAAGCAGACTCCTCACTGGGCAGGGAGCCTGATGCGGGACTCGATCCCAGAACCCCGGGATCATGACCTGAGCCAAAGGGAGACGCTTAACCGACTGCACCACCCAGGCGCCTCATCTCATCACCGCGTGTCTAGCCTACAACAAGATGGTGTGTGGACTAAGACAAGTACTCGAAGCTTAGGCATCTCCCTTTCGACACTGGCACTTGCAGTGCTCACGTGACCAATGGCATTGTGTATATCAGGGGCCAGCAAATCTCTTTTGTAGTAAATATTAGCTGTAAATATCGTAGGCTCTGTGGGTGGCACAGTCAACTCAAGCCTGCCGCGGTGGGGCAAAGTCACCCCAGACGACGTGCAAACAAGTGAGAGTGTCTGTGCTCCAATAAACTTTCTTTATGGACAAGGGAATTGAAGTTTCATATAACTTGCACACATCACAAACTATTTTTCTTCCTTTGACTTTTCCGCAACCATTTAAAAGTATACAAACCCTTCTGAACCCGTGGGCCATATGACAACAAAAGGCAGAGACGCTCTGACCCACGGGGCGCAGCCGGGTGAACCCCGTCACACACTAACACTAGTTCTGGACCTAGGCCCGACTGGCTGCAGAGAAGTTATCTATCTGAGCAGCTCTTTAAAGAAACGCAGATTCACAAGTCCCACCCCGGAGGTTGGGGATTCAACAAGCTGCCCAGGAATCTGTGCTCACCGGGATGTGGGAACCACCAGGTCATCTTCCAGGTCCCTAAAACAGGGGGGTCTCAAAACCCCTGTCTTCAAACACTTAGGTTCTCCTGCTTCGCCAGCCTCTGCAACGCTGTATGGCCGGGGTGAGCCACCGCTTCCCTCGGGGTCTCACTTTCCTCGTCTATAGAATAGAGAGAGGGCTGCCTGATGGGTATGTCGGGCCCTCCCTTTCCTGCTCTGCTATCTGTCATTCTGTGATTGAGGGAATATGCAGAAGCACCCAAGATGAAGTGCAACAAAGCGGCAAGCCATACTTTTGAGGAGAAAGCCTATTATTATTTATTCTTTCACATTACATCTTGGTAGAACTCTCCTGAATTAGTTATTTTGCTCCTTCATGTGATTCTCTGTCAAAGCCCTGGGTCAACAGCTGTGATATCGCCCTGAAAGCTCTACTTCTGTGTGAGCAGGGGGCAGCACAGAGCGGTCCTCGGGCCCCCCACCCCTTCTCCCGTTTCTCTGCCCCGTTCTTGGCAGGACAGTGAGTAGGAGAGAGAAAATGAATCAGGAGGACTGATGACGAATGACTTTAAAAATATATGTATTTAAAGCCAAACACATAGCTAATAAAATCTCAGTAATCATCACTAAACTACTGATAAGAATCCAGAAAAGGAGTTTCACCCCTTGTTCAACCCTGGATTCTTCAAAGCCCAGGAAGACTGAATGGGCAGGACAGCGAGCTTTGGATTCTTATAAGAATCTTCTTAAGCAAGAATCACTTGGTGCCCATGAAGTCCAATAATATTTACCTAATCTGTCTTAAATTAGATCTTTGCGAAGTAAATGAGTTAAAAGGAAAATTGAAATTGAATTGTGGTTTACTGCCCAAGGGGAAATATCAGTTTATAATAACAGCCACTGAATGCGTTCGAGCACAAGGCCCATTAAGAGCAGTGGAATAGCTCTTAACGAGTTATGGCACGGAGTATTAATAAATATGTCATGCCGGCGTAAAATGAACCTTCTGAAAAGCACAGGCTTTTCATTTCTAATCAGCAGTGGGGGCTTGGAGCCCAGCATGGAGAACCTTTGCCTCTGCTAATTCAGAGTAAGATGTGTTCTATTCGGGGTCTCCCGAGAGGGGACGGGACGTTGTGCACGGCCAGGGACAAGCACATTCGCATACACACCAAACAGATGCTCGCATACTGCAAATGCAGTCCAGGAAATGCATGCGCGCACCTTAGTACTGGAGGGAGGCCACTATCACGGCATTTTGTCACCCTCAGCCCACCGCAGGATCAGAGTAACTTTTTTAATCATACAAAAAGTATAGATTAAAATAATGAAGAGTGCACAAACATGAAAGGATGTTATGGAGAAAAGTACTCAGTGTGGAGGTGGACTATATCACAGACCAGAAAGCTTCTTAGAGAAGGGTGGATTCTCCAGTCCCCGGTTTGCTATGGGACACAGGAGAGTGGCTCTCCCCTCGACTGAGATCCCCCTCCCCTGTGAGGTCATCATCTCCATCAGGGCAAAGGTAACCCGCAGGTACCTGAAGACCTCTGGCTACAATGAATAGCGAGGGGCCCAGAGACTGAGCCCACCTATAAGAGAGCAGCGGGAGCCAATGTCCTTTGAGTCTGGCTGGCTGGAGCTCTTACCTACACTGAGGTAGGACTATCTCCCCGGGTTTGCTTCCTGGATCTTAACTGTTTTGATCTCCAGAGCTGACCGACCCTCTCGTTTTTAGCTGACATCTCTACCCTTAAGTTCTCATCTGCCTCCACCTTATATATATACCTTGTTCTCCCAGACCTATGTACCTCTTCTGAACCAGGCAACTGGCCAGTTGGGACTTATAATAGTTGTTAGCTCTTTCCTGCCTAACCATAAACTGTTAATTCTGGTGACTTCTACTAGGGGCAAATCATCTGTGCCTCTTTTTTTTTTTTTTTTTTAAGATTTTATTTATTTATTTGACACAGAGAGAGATCACAAGTAGGCAGAGAGAGAGGGGAAGCAGGCTCCCCGCTGAGCAGAGAGCCCGGTACGGGGCTCGATCCCAGGACCCTGAGATCATGACCTGAGCCAACGGCAGAGGCTTTAACCCGCTGAGCGCCCCAGGCGCCCCACGTCTGTGCCTCTTGGTCTCAGAGTGTGCGTACCCAGGTTTCCACCCACTAATAATATAAATACAGCCGACGTGCAGAGCAGGTACAGCAGAGACAGCAACCACTTGTCAACAGCAATCTGGCGCTCACTTCTGAGGAACTAGCTGTAGAGCCACGAGAGCAGGAGTTCCCCTACTTAATAAAGGAAAATCTAAGGCTGAATCCAAACAGATGCTACTTTGAACTAGGAAGCTGTTGGGAAATAAATGACCTGTACTGTCAAAATGACTATACCATGTTGAAAAGGGCCCAGATGCCTTTCTTATGAATGCTCATCTGCTTGGTGGGTCCCTCAGGTGAAATCACAATTATAGTCCCATGTGCCTCAGGAAAGGCTCCAGCAAAGGCACAACTGGCCTGAATTTCTTCAGTACCTGTGTCCTGGTCCTAAGCTGCCTTTTTAAAATACTGAACATGAAATATGGACAAATTTTTTTTCCCTTTAGGCTGTACTTCTGTTTGAACTGTGAATATTTTATTTTATCTTTATTTTTATTTTTTTAAGTAGGCTCCAGAAACACAGGGCTTGAACTCACAACCCTGAGATCAAGACCTGAGCTGAGATCAAGAGTTGGACGCTTAACCTACTGAGCCACCCAGGTGCCCCGAACTATGGATATTTAAAGCCCTAGTCTTCCAACTCTCTATTCCACTACACTGACGATGGGGCAAGAGAGACCCCTAAATCTCATGTTTATGTTTTTATTGCTTCTGGTCATTGACAATCGTACCTGTGAGCCTATCTGAGGAATAACAATGAACGTAAGCATTCGCTCTGTGGCAGGCAGCCCACTAAGGTGCCCGTGTAGTAGCTGTCTCACAGCAACCACTCCGTGAAGTAGGAAGGTACTATTATACAGATGATTAAATTGAAGTGGAAAGTCAGGTAACTTTTCCAGGACCACAGAATTATTTATTAAGTGGCAAAACTTAGAATTGAGCTGAGGCGGTCTAACTCCAAAGCCTATGCTCTTAATTATCGTAAGGCAACTTAAAAAAAAGCTTCAAAAAATCTAACTCCTCTCTTTACAGACAAGAAACCAAGCACAGACTCCTCTACTCGCACTAACACCACAGGGCTGAGAGTTCCCAGGGCCCAGGTCTCCTGGCGTCTGGTCCTGAATGCTTTTTACCACACCAGGTCATCCGGGCCAATCCTTGAGGCAATGAAGGAATCTCTCTTACCTAATACCTTTAACTCTGGCAAGAGGAAAACCCCTGCATAGGCCTCAGAGATCCTAGTAGCTGGTTACGGTTAGGGTCTTTTTCCCCAAGTTAAGCTGGATGAAGGTAATGCCAGTGCCACATCTGTCTGTGGCTTTACCGTTTTCCAGATGCTTCTGCATTCACTTTCTCATTTGGCTTGACCTTGTAACCTCATGCCCTCCAACCCAGATCTGGAGTAGCTGACACATTTCCTGCCCATATTCTGGTCACAGGAAGCCATCCCTGGCAGAAGAGCAGCACTGGGCACCTGCTTCAATGCTGAGCCAGCATGATGCTGCTCCCTAGAGGCCGGGCAGCTCTGAACTTCCTACACAGCCACTCTTCCTCGCTGCCCTTCACTGTGAACTTCCCTTTGATCTCCTTCCCCTTTGCCCTCTTAGGGTACACAGACTGCAGCTGCTCTAGGGTAAAGGAAAATACACGTTCATTATATAAAGCATATTAACTCCTTTAGTCACTGTATTCACAGTCCAGGAGAGTCTATATACTTGCTCTCTTCTCTCTTAGAAAGCAGCAGAGTGGTTTCTATAGAGGGTCTGAGGCCACAAAGACTTGGATTCGAGACACAGCTCCCTTGCTTATTAGCTATCATGATCTTTGTCCACTTGTTTAGGTTGTTAAGACTCAGTTTACTTACTGATAAAACAGGGATAACGACTACCAGTACCTACTTTACCAGGTTCTGAGAATGAAAATGAAGATTCACCAGAAGTCCTCACGACCGTGCCTGGCACAGAGCAAACCCCTCAGAGGACACGATGAGGCTGTTGCGCGGCGGTCACACACACTACTGCCGCTCCTGCCCTCTGGCTCCCAACCTGGGGTGGCCAGAGAGAAACCCTGAGGGCTACCGTTCATATTAAAACTCACACACTTGGCACAAGTGAGTAGGATAAGCCGGACCAAGTCCAGTCACTAGGAGACACCTTTATGGCTGCACTGGCTCAAGATGGGCCCCAGAGCCCATGTCAGACCTAAGAACTCTGGAAGTGGGAGAAAATAAACACGGCTTCGTACACACACACTGGGATCCAACCTGCCTCTCCACCTTAGGCTCCTGTCTTGGCAGGCCACGCTCTTGTCACAACTACACTCACTGCTGGAAACAATTCAGCCTTTCCCATGCCTCTCTGCCTTTGCATGTACATCTTTCCACCCGAACTACTCTTTCTTCTCTTTTCCAACAGGTGAATTTTTTAACCATATTTTAATACTTTAAGGTCCAGGCCAACTATCACCTCCTCTCTGCAGATGGCCCCATTTAACTTTCTCAAACAGAATTGTCCTTTCTTCCTGTGTGTCTCCACTCTGCACTTACTTCGATTAGAGCAGTTAACATAGTGTTGTTACTTTTGTGTACACGTCTGTATCTCTCACTGGACCCTGAGCTCCGTAAAGTCAGCGCTATGGCTTCCAACTGCTGTTTCTCAGCTTAGCAAGCAGAGTGCATAATATGAGGACCATCTCGCACGAGGTGGAGAATTCATACACGCATACTGAATATGTGAATTAATATTTTAGACAGTAGGAATTGACCATACAACTATACAACTAACCTATAACTATACGCAACTTCCTGGTAGGTGACTGATTGACCTTTTCCACCCTTTGGCTCATCCACCCATAAGAATTATTTGCTGTGGCTTGAAAAGTCTTCTCAACTTTTCTGTGTCTTAGATACCATGCTAAAGATACAGCCTGAAATAAATACACTAAAAAACAAAAACAAAACAAAACAAAACCCAAAACACAATATCCTAACTTCATACCGAGGCAGTGTAAAATGCTAGAAAATTATCTAAAAGTGATAGAAGAAAACGAAACAAAAATATTAAGTCTGCAGTATATGCTATAAAGACAGCATGGTATGGCAGAAAGATCCTGAATATTAAATCACACATCACTGTGCCTGAAATCTGGCTCTACCACACACTAGCTCAGGGAATCTGAGCAATTAAGATTTCTGAGCCACAATATTTTCTTACTTATAAAAATATGCAACATTCTACTGACAATTCCCTAATATCGGTAACCCTTAAGGACTGCAGAAAATTGGGGAGTCAATAATGATAATCTAGAATTTGGGTGGTGTCATCCACTAAAGTAGCAGATGGAAGAAGGAGGTTTGAGGGGAGAGATGAGTTCAATATTGAACACACTGAGTTACCTGTGCGAAACCCAGTTAGAGATGCCTGGCAAGGAATAGGCTGGAGATACAGATTCGAGAGTACTGAGAATGGGTGACATCACCCAAGGAGAGTGCGCCAAAAGAGAGGAACATGAGTATGGAACCTGGGAGAACACCAACCCTTAAGGGAGAGGTGCTGGAAATGGAAGGGAAGGAACGATCAGAGATATATGGAGCACTAAGCCAAGGAAGAGAAGAGCTGCAAGAATTAAGGAGTAATCAACAGTATCAAATCCAGTAGGGAAGTTCGATGGGATAAGAAGTAAAACAATGTCTGATAAATTTGGCAATTAGATGTCACAGAGGATCTTATATTGAGAATGTCCGTGGAGAGGTGAGGAGGTAAAGTTAGGCTACAAGGATGGGGAAGAGGGTGGAAGGCGTGCAGGTGGTCACAATGAGTAAAGGCTACTCTTCCGCAAGTTTCGATGGCAGGAGAAGAGAGGTTAGACTAGCCGGTGATGTGGGCTCAAGTGAGGGCTCGTTAGAATGGGAGGGGCTTTGGGAGTGCTTCCAGGCTGAGGGAAAGGAACCAGGATGAAGAGGGAAAGACTGACAGACCAGAAAAGTGAGAGGAAAACTGAGAAAGTGAGGTTCTAGGGAAGGTTGGAAGGCATGGGTGGAGTCAAAGGCACAGGGAGAGGGATTGGCCTTGAACAGCAGACAGGGGACCTCATCCTCTGAACCTGGAGGGATCTTTTATTCAAACTTGCTTCCACAGGCCAAACTTTGTAACCTTAACAAAGTGTCCGGAATAAGAGGGCTCTTAAGAGTCGGTATCGAAAATTCTACTTATAAAAAAAAAAAAAATTCTACTGCTAGGTTCAGAGTTGGCAGATGGTTATATGATGGGGCAATCCTAATCTTGAACTGTGTCAAACAGGGTTAAATGTAAAGAATGATATGTAAAGAATTTACAACTCATGTGAATTTGGAAACAATTAGTAAGAGAAGCATTCCTCTGTATAATGATGCCAGAGGCTTGTTCTCTATGACTAAGGAAGGATTTAAAATATGGTTAATTATTGTCAGAAGATGATCAGTATCACTGTGATCTTGAGAGGT
This sequence comes from Nasua narica, assembly GCA_028533885.1. Taxonomy (NCBI): domain Eukaryota; kingdom Metazoa; phylum Chordata; class Mammalia; order Carnivora; family Procyonidae; genus Nasua; species Nasua narica. The sequence goes on along the minus strand of CM052807.1, from coordinate 64,737,781 downwards.
TCTCCACCATTTCCAATGGCCATTATTAACTAACCCATTCAACAGGTCAATTTTTATAAAGATAAAAATATTTCACAATTCTGCAGAAACCATCAGAGACTAATTCCTAAAACTGTGAATCAGTGGAATTTTATGGCTGAGGTGGTTAGCTAATAACACACATTCTAGAATTCAGGTGAAGGTGTCTCTTCTACACTAACATGGCTCAGAGCTTTGGAACTGTAACTTAGTACTTGTGCAAGTAGAGAAGACCTGAGGCTTTTTTTCTGGAGCAAACACTAGAGTCATCTGCAGGGGTCCCTGAGACTCACGCTGATGCTGAAATGTACTGGACTCCTGCCTATGTAGAAATCGAAGACTGGCAAAGTCTCTCAACTGAGTGACAATACTGGCTTTTAAGTAACTCAGAATATCTGCATTATGGGTCCTTTTAAAGATTATAATTTAGTGCTTGCTAAAGGCCTATTTAAGACACTGAATATTTAGACAGCGCGTAGCCTTTGATTCTTCTGTATTCTCCATGTTTAGTCTCTTTCCAAGGTAGAGCACCGCAACCTCTCAAGTACCTGGGCCATATTATCTTCCATGCACATATCATTATCGGCAATGATTTATTTCTTTACTTGTTTATTATCTGTCTCCCCAAAGAAAACTAATTTCCAAGAATAGCATAGAGGGCTTGTCTGATTTGTTCCGAGGGCATGGGAAAGAGCCTGGGCATACAGAAAACGCTCAATAACACTTTATCAAATTATCAAGTGAATGACTGAATGTTCGACTCTATCCTTAACCTTCCACAATCGATCACAAAATCCTATCAATTTATCTCTGTAACAGCTCTTGACTTCATCCAGTGCCCTTACTTTTCACTTCCACCGTGATAATTTGGACCCTCATCCCCTCACAGCTGGTCTCTTTCCCTCTGGCCCACCCTACAGACCACATTCACGTCCCTAAAGCACTGCTTCGATCACATATCCGCACTCCCCAACACCTCCGGTAGTTCTCTGCTGTTTATCGAGTAGAGACCAAACGTCCTCCTCTCACACTGAGTCCAGCTCTCCCTCCTGGGCCTCATCTCCTAAGGCTCCTCACTCATTTCCCCACATTCCAGGCAAATCAGACTACTCAGTGTTTTCTTCCATTGTCCAACACTCTTGTCTCTCAGCCTTTGCTCACCTTGTTCTTTCTGCCTAGAATGTTTCATTCGATCCCTCTTTTCTAAACTCTGAAGCCTGATTCAAATACTACTCTTACTATGAAGCATGTAAGGCCCTTTCTGGGGCTCCCTTGTCAAAAATTGTCTCAGACTATGCGTTGCCATGTTAAAAGCTACTTAAGGATAAAGAATGAACTTTATTAATCTTTGTTTTCCCAAAAGAACTGAACAGACCCCCTGATCCATAATGCCTCATATAGAGAAAGTACTCAAGAAGTATTTTTGTTGAATAAATGGGTCCTGTTTTATACGAGGCAACCCAAATTGGTATATATTCCAATGTCCGTTTCTCTCATTTCCTTTACAAGTCAGTTAATACAGGGCGGGTAACACAACTCACACAGCCAAGAAAGAAGCAAAACACTTAATAAAAGGAGACATGATAGGACAACTTATAAAATTCAGGAAATAACATCCTTTGTACATATCCTTTATATTCTTTATATTTTATCCTTTATATTTTATCCTTTGTACAATACACACACAATACCAATAAACCAAGAAGAGATTCAAGCACCAGGTGGAGACTATTAACACATGACTTTTGATAAAGTCTTTCCAATTCTAAATTTCTACAAGAGGAGAGATAAGTCCGGTAGCACTTAACAACAGTCATCCAGCCCTCTGAGAATACCTGAAATGTCAGGAAAACTATTTCCTGATCACTTTGTCAGGCCCTCAAGGAAACTCATTCTTTGGGAAAGGAAAAGACATACTGGGAATCAGTCTCTTTTCCCTCTAGCGTTCAATTCATTTTGGTCAATGGGAAAATTTTTATTAGAAAAAATATTATAATGTCACCTTTCCTGTTCGAAGCACTCAGAAAAGTACATGGTGTCTTCATATGCATTGTCTGCTAAAATTAATTTAATCAACAGACAGGGATTGAGTGCTTACTACGGGCAGGCACTGCTCCAGCTGATGGCCACACGAGAGGATGAACAATAAACAGAAAATTTATGGCAGGTGTTGCTAAGCTATGGCGAAAAATGAAGCAGGGCTGGAGCAACAGGCTGGGTTGTTTTATATACGCTAGTCAAGAACTGATCTTCCCAACAACCTGGCAAAATAGGTGGGATATTAGTTATCAGCATAATCTCAATTTCCTAATTAGGGAAACTGACAGCCTGAATGGTTAAGTGACATGCTCCAGATCGCCTGGAGTAGATGGGGCTAGGATCAGAAACCAGATTTCCCAACACCTGGTCTACCACCAAGGTTTTAAAGAGGCTTTGGATGTGGGAACGTTCAACTAAATCCCTTTCCCTCTAGAGAATGATGCTTGGAGAGTAGAAAAGCAACCCACCACACACACATCCTTAACACATCACCCTGACAAGGGCCTGCCTCCTGCTAGTGCACCAACATTTGCCTCACTTTGATTTGGAGGATAAGCAGGAAATACAACACCTCATTAGCGATACTTGAAATCACACCTAATGAACATTAACTCTCCTTTAGAAGCCTGTCTCTGTCCTGCACACCCATTGAAGAGTGTGTGGAAATAGATTCAGCAAGGATTTTCTGCCAGGAACGCATGGGTCTGCGTGTGTGTGCGTGCGTGCGCGTGTGTAAGGAAAAAATTGTAAACACTGCTGGGAACAGGATGTCCTGCTATAAGGAATGTGAATTAAACCTAAAAACCACTTCTTAGTAAAAGTTGGGCTGAAGACCTTAATGTATTATAGAAATTCAGAAGGAGGAGGAATCAGTTCTGGCGTTGAGAATCAAGTCAGGCTCTAAGGAAGAAGAAGCCCTAGGGCCTGGATGAATGGGTTGAGTGTCAAAAGGTGAAGTTAAAGGACAGTACATTCTAAGAGGAGGGAATGGAGATCAGGAGGCAGGGGACACTCGGGAAACAGGAAGCAGTCTGCCACAGCTAAAACATGCTATGTGATAGACATATGCGTGAAATACAATTAGAAGAATATAGATAAGAGTCCACCTCTTCTCTTGCACATATTATAGGTGAGGAAATTGAAACCCAGAGAAATTTGAGTGATTTGGTCAAGGGCAAACAAGGCACAAAGGAAGAACTAAAATGGAAGTGTTTATTTTGCCAGTTAGGTGCTCTTTTTACTACCACATTCTGTCAGTAGGCTGGGGGACTGGGATAGGTGGGAGATCACCTTCCCATTAAAGTAAAAATATGGGGGCGCCTGGATGGCTCAGTCGGTTAAGCGTCCGACTCTTGATTTCGGCTCAGGTCATAATCTCAGGGTCATGAGATCGAGCCACACTTGTCCCTCTCCCACTGCCCCCTGCCTCTTCCTCTCTAAAAAGAAAAAAGAAAAAGAAAAGTAAAAATATGTAGGGAGGTTAACTAAACTGCCTTCAGATTATATGTCCAGCTGAAGAGTTGCAGGAGTACCGATACTGAGCCCACGTGTCTGGAACAGCTTGTCTAGGGCTGCTAGACTACTCAGCTCCTTCTCGTCTGGAGATAGACCACTGGAGCTGATACAGACGCCATCCTTCCCTTCAGAAGTACTGCACTTCTTAGGACCCATCCTTGAAGGAGTTATTAAACCATAGGGATTATCAGGAATGTGAATGGAAAAGCAGGTTCTTCTTCCTCTCTTTAAATTTGCCTGCCTAGTTTCAGAAAAACTGAGCCAATGAAGCTGAGGATCGATTAATAAAATACTAGAAAAGTGGAGAACCAGAAATGTAGCAAACTTAAGAGTTAGGAGGCATGGGTTTGAGTCCTGGCTCCTCCATGAACACCAGTATTGGCTTTTTTTTTTTTTTTTTTTGAGAAGGGCTATACATTTTTAAAAAAGATTTTATTTATTTATTTGAAGGGCTATGCGTTTTTAAAAAAATATTTTATTTATTTTATTCGTCAGAGAGAGAGAGAGAGAGAGAGAGAGAGAGAAAGAGCACAAGCCAGGGAGGGGCAGAGGGAGAGGGAGAAGCAGACTCCCTGCTGGGCAGGGAGCCTGATGTAGGACTTGATCCCAGGACCCTAAGATCATGACCTGAGCGGAAGGCAGATACTTAATGGGCTGAACCATCCAGGTGCCCCTAATGTTGGCTTTTGATAAGTACTTCCCCTCATTATATTTATAAAAGGAGGAGGCTGAATTAGCTGATGTCTAAGGATATAATAGTCTCATTTTCTATGATTCTAGGTAGACTCCAATTTGCAGGAAAAGAGAAAAGAAGACTTGAAGGTAAACTGAACTTCGGGAAACCACATATAATTTTTTTTCCACATAGAATTTTTTAATGCAATGGGCACGTGCTATTTAAAGGCACATCAGTCCATCCTATAATTTAATTTTTGTTCACAACACTTTCTTATAAGAGGGTATACCCATTGAACAAAAAGGACACATCAGATCAGATCAATCACCAATTTAAGAAGTGGGAAAAGAAGTACGAGCCAACTCTGAAGGCCTTTTCAACCTAATCCACAGACTTTCTTGCTGCCCCACTTAAGATAGTTATCAGGAATATATGTGGCCATTTGAAATTTGACAAGTTATTATTAAGAACTGGAGAGACAGAAAGACACTTCGTCAAGTAATAGAAAGTCCTTGACTTGCTTTATTAAAAAAGCTTAGAAGGGGGAGAAATGAATTGAGAATTTACACTGATAAAATGTAAGATTTCGTAGCATGAAAGAAGGGAAAACAAATAACAAAATTAAGACTTCAATAGGCTTAAGAAAATAGCAGAAAGAAAACCAAGAACAAAGGCATTCAGAAGAGTTCAAGTTCCTTAGAATATCTATTTGTTTTTGCCAATACATATATAAAGAAACTCTGGAAGACCCTCCTAACGGTAGTTACCTGTCCAGGGAGGCAGGAAATGAGCAGATGAGGGAGAGGTGTAAAGGGGAGACTTTTTACTGGATATCTTCAATTGAATTTTTAACGACGTAGGTATACAACTTATTTTTATTTAATGTAAGTAAGTAAATAAATAAACAGCCCCTAAATTCAATTATTTGCAAGCAACAGTTGAAATACAAGAAAGCCAAAGAAAGGAGACATTAGAACAAAGCAGCAAGAGGCAAAGAAAATGTTGTAACACTGGGAGGTCTGAGGAAATCCAAAGAGAGGATAATCTAGACTGTTTCTGAGGACCAGCTGGGAGTGAAATGCAACATGGGCAACACTGCTGAGGACTTCAAGACGTTTATGACAGCTCAAACCAGCCCCAGCTGGTATAGGATATCTCAAAAACACGACACACAAGTTTATGTCCCTTATGTCCCTGTGTGAAATCCACAATGGGATGAAACCAGAACTATACTAACAGGGAAGTAGTTTTCTTTCACCCTCTAAAATAGAGGGCAGGAAATGAGAAACCAGCTTCAATGAGACCAGCTTCAATGAGACCCAATAAAATGATTAATTAGGTAGAAAATGAGACCAACAAGGAAAAGATAAAGAAATCCACTTGTGCCGTTTAGCAAAGAAATTCTATTTTGCAAGAATTATTTACGGCAGTCCATGAGAAACAAACGCAAGGGGATGTGCTCCTAAAGTCATTTCTACTCTCAGTATTTTTTGATTTGTGGGTTAATTCCCAGTGTGCTTCCTTGTAGAGGAGACCTTGCTAGTTTGGCCTAGTGAAAGGCCTAGTTAGTGAGAAGTATTAGTAATGCCAGTGAAGATTTGCAGATAAACTTGAGCAAGCATAATAATAATCAACTAAAAAAATCCCTTGCTTTGGGGTGCCTGGCTGGCTCAGTCGGTGGAGCATGTGACTCTTGATTTTGGGGTTGTAAGTCGGAGCCCCATGTTGGGTGCTGAGATTACTTAAAAATAAAATCTTTAAAAAAATCCCTCGATTAACAGTACAATTAATACTTCTGAATGCTACTAATGTTCTGTCTTCTCGTGAGTGTTAAGTGTGCCCGCTTTATAACAATCATTAATCTCTGCATTTTTGTTTTATGAATTTTTCTGCATGTGGTATGTTTCACAATAAAAAAATATTAGGAAAAAAAATACAATTAAAGTCACCCTTGACGCAAACTATTTATCCTTGTGGTGAGAGGCCCAAGGCTGAAGTCTATCACGAAGAGCAGAGCCAGTCCCCTAATGGAGCTCCATTAACATCTATCCTATCGAAGGAATGGTACCAATCACGGCCAGATTGGTACCGACAGGGCCTGCACCCTGTCGGAGGCCTCACTCCGGATCCAGGGCCACTGACACCGGAGGTGTTAGAGAAGAAAACAGGCTCTCTATGGGGCAGCAACTAGGAGAAAAGGCATACAAAGGGAAAGGCTCTGACAACCAAAGGCTCTCTGTATTCTTCATATGTTAAGTCAGATTTAAGAAAGGGAGACTTAATTTGCATTTGAGTCAGAAAAACAAACAGTTCAAATAAAAGCAAGGAGGTTTTAGCCTCCTGAAAGGTCAGGGTCCAAGGGGCTTTACTTATCTTCTTATTGCTATAAGAGTACTTTCTGAAAAAGTTGTACCATTGGCCAACTCACCTCAAGAGACACAATCTAACCCTGTGATTTGCCATTGCTTTGTACCTCTTCTAAGATCATGGGTGTAAGGGTAGGAAAGAGCAAGAAAACATTTCTAAAAATATTTCAGAATTTTACAATGAATGAAATTGTTTTCTAAAAATAGCCTAAGATTCCATGTTCCCCTATTCACTAACCCAGAATGTTAGTGAGGAGGGATCCTCCCTCCTCCCTCCCCCATCTACCCCATTCGCAAACGCCCAGATTACAAAGTCAGACTTTAAAAAAGGGAAGAGTAAATGAAGAAATTAATGAAAGTTTACAAAAACTACTCGGTTCCAGAACTTGATGTGAAAAAGTTCTTAGAAATTCTGTCCAACTTCTCAGTTCTAGATGAGAAAATTTAGGCCCAGACAGGTGACGTAGCTTGCTAACGGACATGAACTAGTTTTGAGAAGTTTTTTTCTTTATTTACAACTTTCTTTTCCTATAATCTATCTGAGGTAGCTCAAATAATACACGTACGACAAAAGAGAAATATAGATAATAAATGTGGTGAATTAGGGTAGATTTGGGAGTTTCTACTTTCAGTCTATGTTATTTCTATCACATCATGCTTTGTTTCTGAAACTCTCTGTATTTCTCAGTGGAAGATATCAGCTACGATTGCTACTTTTCTTCTGTTTTGGAGCTGTCTTGAGCTGCAGCAGAGTGAGTGAAGGACCATTCGTGCAGACAACATCTTAACCGTTTTTGCCATTCTGAACCAAAAATGACTCCACAATTACAGCTAGATCAAGAGATCCACTGGTCTCATCTTACTCCTGTCCCATTATTAAGCCAAGAAACTAAAATTTCTTTCAAATTAAAAGATTGAAGGACAAGTTAGGGGAAGTTTATGAGGCAGTTTTGTTAATAAAGACAGTTTAGGTAGGCTCTGTATTTGTGAAAATGAAATTACACAAAGCCTTGTCTCCCCTCATCTGGAAACACCTAATTAAAGTCTAATTCTTTAAATGACATTTATCAAATGAGGGATCCCTAAAATGGTGTCTGATGTCATTCCTCAGTATGCAATGGCTCCTTAGTTGGCTGGTGGATGGACCAGGGGGCTTTGCTTCTCCACCTCTTGTCCCATTTCAAAAGATAATCATGAGAAAGAAACCCATGGTTTGGTCAAATATTTGTTAGGGGAGTCTGAAATTCTTGGCCAAATGAAGACTAGTATTTATTTCACTTTGCTGCTTACTGGTAGGAATAACAGAATGGACTCTACCGTGAGAATGAGCGGTGGCTCAACCCGGACGACTGAGGAACAAGACCAAAGACCTGGTCTCTTCACTGGCCCGGCTCGGTTTACCTTATTCTGCTCCTGTCTGCAACAGCGATGTCACCAAGGGACAGAGAAAGTTCAGATAGAATACAAATCCATCATCTCCTTTATATTAACAATAGGCTTTGTTGATATTATAATAGTTACATCATCTTTATATTTAAAGATAGAATTTGGAATGTGTGCGGGAGAGAGATTCTACGCAGCTATAGCATCTTTCACTATGCCAGCGTTCTTGGACTCTATTAAATAGTCCCATTGCATTTATGTTCTCTTTTGTTTTTTAATCTGTTTCCATCTTTTTCGGATCTGGCCTGGAGCCAGAAACAGAAGTCTTATTATTAACAGAGTTGAGAAGTCTTAAGATCCACAAATGACCTGAGCAGCAATTAAACCAAAAAATAAACCCCATTAACCAGAACCGAAACAAAAGGTTAACTACTTATCCAAACTTGGGCAAAGGGACAGCTCTTTCTCCCCGTCTTCCCTAAGCCTGTCAGGACAGGGGGTCTGAAGCTGGGTCGCCTCCTCCTCCAACTCACTTTCTGCGTCAAATAGTATGGGTCAAAGTCCTCCAGGGGAACCGCGACCAGGCCTTGTGGGATGTCCCCATAGATGAAAGGCAGGCTCTTCCCTGCCTCCAGGTCACTGTTTGGCTTGGGCTTGCTGTCCTCATCGTCTTCGCGATGGCTGCCTTCGGCCTTTGGCGGTTTCTTGAGCTTGCTCTCGGCAATGCGCCTCTCGATGTTTGCCAGTGACTCGGGGGTGAAAGGCTTGAAACTGTCAGGGCCTGGTGGTGCAAGCAGCCGCGCTGCCATCTTCTCATCCTGCAGCAGCTTCGTTAGTTGTGCTGCGGCCGGGACAGGTCAGCTCTGGAAGGAACGGCAACACAGACAGCAGTAATCAATCGCTGCTCTGAAAAGAGGCCAGACCAAACCATCTCACTCCCGACCTTTATTCACAACCTCTGCAACACACGGCTTCTTCCGTGACCCGGTTATTTTTCTCTCCAAAAAGTCTGCGGCGTGAACGGGCTAGGGGAGGCTCGTAACCACCCCTCAGGGGAACGGCTAGCCAGGGAGAAGGGAAGATGGGAGGCTCCTGAACTGCTAGTTTTTCTTATTTCCTTAGATGCAACGCACTGTTTGCAACCATATATGACTACAAAGACACATTCCGTTCCCTCATGGAACTTCTATTCTAACTAATAAGGCACATTCAACTTTACCCAGGGGCAAACGTTAGCTTGGGAAGCCTTATATGCTCAAGTCGCCGTCCTTTCCTGGAACTCTAGTCCCTAAAGCAATATTCTTCCTTCCAAATACAACACAAGGGCAAACCTCACTCTTTTCCAATGTCAGTTTCTGAAAACACTAGACCCTTCAAAACTTTGGGGGGACAAAATATAAATTAAATACTTCCATCTACTTTGCTTTTCCATTTCAAGTTATTTTTCAATTCACCAAGATGTGTAAAATCCATCTGGTATAAGAGTCCAGCAGTACCTCTTCGATGACTGAGATCCTGCCAGGGACAGTTGGGGGTGGGGCTGGGGGAGGCAAATGGCAGAGGACTCTCCGAGAACTTCTGCAGCCACAGCACTGCGGCACCTGCCGCCGGGCGAAGGACGGCAGAGAGGCCTGTGTGCAGCCAGGAGGGGCTTGAACGAGGAAGGACACAAGTGAGAACAGAACAGCAAACCAAACTTCCCTTCTAAAAGGAAAAATGAGGTAGGGCCATACTAGACCCAACGATTTCTAAGCAAGGGATTTGAAAAGCCCATTTCCATGTTTATACAGAGTTCTGGGTTTAAAACACGCCTTGAGAGGCACCTGGGTGGCTCAGTCGGTTAAGAGTCCAACTCTTGATTTCAGCTCAGATCAGGATCACAGGGTCCTGAGATCGAGCCCCCACTGGGCTCAGCACGGAGTCTGCTTGAGATTGTCTCTCTCCCTCTTCCCAAGCTCAAACACACACACACACACACACACTCTCTCTCTCTCTCTCTCTCTCTCTCTCTCTCTCTCAAACAAACAAACAAACAAATAAATAAAATCTTTATACCAAACCAAACCCACCTTGAAACAGGGGAATACCTAACATCAGAAACAAGTGTTTGGGGCCTGTCACAAAAGCAGCCGAGCAGGGGAGTCTTACCAGGAAAGCTTTAGGGTTTTACCAGCATTGCACGGGGTGCTCATGGTACTGCTTTTGCCATCAGTTCTGTGAGCTCCACAAAGACAATCTGGGAAATTTTTTAAAAAGGCTAAAGATTGTTCTTTCCCTCCTACTGAGCCCTCAGGGTCCACTTCAAGGCAAGTACCCATAAAACTCGAGGCTCCTCAAGAGAACAGTAGTAGAGTTAACTCTAAATAATTTGAGAGTGAAATACCCAAGGGCTCCTTTCATAAACACACCCGCAGAGATCCCAGATTTCTCTAGTGGCGGTGATGGCTAAGTGTTGCAAAGGCAGTGTGCCGTGTCTCTACGTCGGCTGGTCAGCTCGCTCCCTTACGGCATGGGACTAACGAGGCCAGAACCACAAGTGTGCCCCCACAAAGACCAGAGAGCTCCATGCTGCGCTGGGAAAAAACCCACTGCTCCCCAGACCGCGGGGTCCAAGAAATCACTTTCACATATGAAGCACAGAATATCTCAGATGCAAGGGATTTTACAGATATGGTCCATTTCGTTTTATAGATTAGGAAACCCGGGGTCCTAGGAGATCGGACAACTTGCCCAAGGTCACAGGGCCAGGATAGAAATCATAGCCGAAGCGCTCTTGACTCTCCAACTTATACTTTTGTTGTGACCAGTGCCAAGTCACCCACCCTCCTGTCCTGCTCTAACCTCCACTACCCCAGCAGGGAGAGTCTGGATCATTAGGTAAATCACATGCAAATGCCAATGATTTTGGTGATCTAAGACTTTATTTACAACGTTTTCCTCAAGCTAGAATTCCTTTTCGCTCATTCCTTTCCTCCTCTATATCCCTGAATTGTCTCCAGTAAGTGCCCACTCCTCTGTACAACTTTCCCACCAGCCGCAGCCTTTACTAATCTCCCCCCTGTGAACTCCTATAGCTTTATCAGGATCTTAGCTGATACTTATCCACCACTTACTATGTTTCAGGCACTGTTCCGAGCACCTTGTTCCTATTAACTCATTTAATCTCCAGGACAACATATGAGGTAGGTATCATTATTCTTTCCTTTTAAGAGATGAGAAAACAGAGACATAGAGACCTAATACAGCCTGCCCAAAGTTATACAGCTCGAAAATGACAAATCGGGATTCAAAACATCCTATGTGCCCTTGTTTTGGCTCTTGGTCATTGTTGAATTGTACCCTATAAATTCCCAGAGGGCAACAGTGGTGCCTTAAACTACTTCTGTATCCCTTTCGCAAATGATAGGATTATGCCTGAAACCCATAATTACTTCAAATACTTGGGACCTCTTGGTTCTCACAGTCACACTCATTCTCGACCTGGGTCACCCTCAGTTCCTATTTAGAGGACAAAGAATACGGCAAGAGTTGCTTCCACTTGGAAGCAACTCAAGTATCCACCAAAAGATGAATGGACAAAGAAGTTGTGATGTACACACACACACACAGCCGCATAGGAATATTATTCAGTCATAAAAAAAGAATGACATCTTGCCATTTGCAACAACACAGATAGACCTAGAGGGCTTAATGCTAAGTGAGGTAAGTCAGACAGAAAAAGACCAATACCATATGATTTCACTTAAATGTAGACTCTAAAACAAACAAATAAACAGCAGAAATAGACCATAAACACAGAGAACAAACTGATGGTTGGGGGAGCACTGGGGGGATGGGCAAAGTGGATGAAGGGGAGGGGGAGACACAGGCTTCCAGTTACAGAATGAATACATCACGGGGATGAAAGGCACGGCATAGGGAATACGGTCAATGGTACAGTCATAGAGTTGCATGGTGACATATGGTAGCTATACCCATGGTGGGCATAGAGTTAGACTTGTCCAGTCACTATGCTGTACACCTGAAACTAACATAACACTGTGTGTCCGCTATACTCCAACGGAAAAAATGAACATACTGCCAGGGGAAGTGACAGGAGGTGCTGACAATGCCTCACCCCTGCGTTCTCCACAGGTCAGGCTGTCCAAGGCGAAGTCCTCTGCCTTTGCTCCCAGATGCTGTTTCCTCCTGCCTTCCCCAAGCCCATGGTCCCTCAATGATCCCAGCTTCCCAGCACATGCTCAATCTTCACTTTTCCTTTCCTACTTCTGTATCGTCTCCCTTTATGTTTCCTGCCCCACTCTCTCTCCATGTGGCTTAAGATCCTCACTCTATTCTACGTTATTGGGTCCTATCCACAACTACCATCTCGTCTTCTCTAAGGGCTGGCCCTCATCAACCTTTCTGTCACCCTCTTTCTTTCAGAGAGCTCATCGACTCAACATAATCTGTCCCTGGGTGATTTTCAGATTTTGATCACCAGCCCTAATTGTTCTCCTGAGTCTCACAAGTGGCTGTCGCCACTTCAAAATTAAAGCATGTAAAACCACTCATCTCTTTACTTCCCAAACTGATTCTTTCTCCTGGATTTCTCAATTCTGTTATTAGAGCCATCATTTTTCCAGCCATCGAGCAATGAATCTCAGTCATCTTTGCCCTGTCGTCCTTTGCTGTCCTTGCCCGACCAGTGACGAGCCTTGCTGACCCTTCTTTCTTCTGAGTTTCTACTTTCGACAGTATCACCCGCCTTCAGGTCCTACTAGAACAGCCTTCACCTGGAGACCAGTCCTCAGACCACCAGGCACATCTCTGCTTCCATTCTGTCATTTTCCTCCCCTTAAACCTACCAAGCTTACAGGATACAGTCCAAACTTCTGCCACTCCACGTCCACTGCCATTCAAGGTCTTCTACAACCTTCTACTTCTCAAACATTCTCTTCTGTTCTTCCCTGCAAGAACATCTACTCTGGTGACTGTTTTTTGTTTTAATTTTCTAAGTTTTTTTTTTTTTTTAAGGTAGAATAAAGTATATAGATCTCAAGTGGACAGATTGGTTATTTTGTACATATAGATACACCTGTGTAACCACCATCCAGATTAAGTTATAGAAGATTTATTCCAGCAGCCAGATAGCCCTCTTGAGCTCCCAATAACCACCACCATCATCACCAGTAACCTAGCAAGGGCTAGTCTGCCACCTATCTCCATAGATCAGTTTGGCGGGTTCCTGAACTTCATATAAGTAGAATATAAAATACTCTTCAGGGTCTGGCTTCTTTCACTCAACATTCTTTCCATGAAATTTATCTTTGTTGTGTTTGTAGCAGTAGTTCATTCTTTTTATTGCTGGGCCGTATTCCAGGTAGGAATCCAGCACAGTTTACCCATTTTACCTTGATAGACATTGAGGCTGTTTATTGTTCTAGGCTATTATGGACAAAAGCTGCTAAGGACGTTTTTGCATATGTCTTCTGCTGGCCATGTGTTCATTTCTCTTCTGGTAGAAACAGGAGTGGAATGCTGGGGTTAACAGAGGGCATGTGTTTGTCTCACTTGGATAATACCTCCAGAAATGTAAGAGGGGTTCAGTTTCTCTGTCTCTTTGCCAGACTTCGGAATGACAGTCTTCTTTATTTCACCCTTTCTAGTGGGTATATATACACAGTTTTTAAAAAAATAATTTATTGAGGTGAAACTTATATAACCCAAAATTAACCATTTTAGAGTGAACAAATCAGTGGCAATTGGTACACTCACAATGTAATGTAATTACCGCGTCTATTTAGTTCCAAAACATTTCCACCACTCCAGAGTAAAACCCTTTACCCACTACTTAGTTTCTCTTCATTCCTCTTCCTGTCCTGGCAACCATCAGTCTGTGTTCTGTCTCTCTTGATCTATTCTGGATATTCATACAAATGGAATCTTAAAATAAGTAATCTTTTGGGTCTGCCTTCTTTCACTTAGCATAATGTTTTTGTTTTTATTTTATTTTAAGATTTATTTATTTCTTTGAGAGCAAGAGAGAGAGAGAGAAAGAGCAAGCAAGAGCAGGGCGGAAGGAGAGAGGGAGAAGCAGACTCCCCACTGAGCAGGGAGCCTGATGTGGGGCTCAATCCCAGGACCCTGAGATCCTGACCTGACCTGAAGGCAGATGCTCAACAGCCTGTTTAATTTTTTAAGGAAATGCCAAAGTTTTTCAACAGTGGCTGAGCCATTTTGCATTCTTACCAACAATGTAATAAGGATCCAATTTCTCTATATCCTAGCCAGCACTTATTTTCCTTTTAAATTTTTTTTAATTTAAAAAAATTTTTTTATTACAGTAGTATAAGCCATCCTAGTGGGCGTGAGTGTTGTCTCATCATGGGTTTTGGTTTGCATTTCTCCAGTGACTAAAGAGGTTGAGCAGTCTTCCCTGTTTGCTGGCTTACTGGAGTTTTCATTGGCTTTTCTCTGAGGGTATTGAGCACCTTTTCATATGTTTATTGACCATTTAGATATCCTTCTTTGTGAAATACCAGTTTAAGTCTTTGGTCACTTTTTTCTATTGGGTTACCTGCATTTTCTTATTGATTTGTGGGAGTTCTTTGGATATTTTCCATACAAGTCATCTGTCAGATACATCTCAAATGTTTTTTCTCCTTTTAACTTTCCTAACAGTATCTTTTGATAAAAAGTAGTTCTTAATTTTGCTAAAATCCAGCCTAATCCATCTTCTCTTTCATGTTTTCTTTGTTCTAAGAAATCTTTGCTTATCCCAAGGTCATGCAGCTATTAGCCCATGTTTTTTTATTTTAGGAGCTTGTTTTACCTTTCTTATTTAGATTTCAAATAATTTGGAATTGATTTTTGTATATATAAGATAGAAATCTAGGTTCTTTTTCTTTCTTTCTTTCTTTCTTTCTTTCTTTCTTTTTTTTCTACATGGATATTTAATTGCCCAGGTATCCCTCAATAAAAAGGCTGGTCACTGTTATTCTCATTGACTTCTAAACATACTTTCATTTTCTTATTTTAAATCTCCTGAAGTCTCTCTTTCCTTTTCATTTAAGTTCTATTCATCCATTTAAACCAGCTTAAATTCTTCTGAGCAAACTGTCTTGCAAAAAGCAAAAATAAACTTTTTAGATTTAGAAGGAACTTGAAGACCATCTAGTCCAACTTTCCTTGCTTTACGATAGGAGAACTTTCCGGTAAGCCAGAAAGGCTGAGCTAGCTAACTGCTAATTAGTGGCAGATGTAGAGATAGGGCACAAGTCTCTTGGCCTCCAACAAAGCACTCTGTTCAACACGCCGCACAGCCTCACAGGCAAGGCATTTTGCCCATCACACCATCCAAGCCTCAGCTTTCTTCCTCGTGCAGTGCTAAGGTGAGACACCCGACCCCAGCGATGAAGGAACAACAGAAGTGACTTTTAGCCCTAACAGTTCTGAAAGAGACCGAACTGGACTCAGAGCTGGGGGAAAGAGATTTTTAGGACTCCCTTCTCTTGGTCATCGAGGAGGATTAAGGACTTAAAATATCAACTGTGGCCTGTACCCACAACTAGAAATGAATCTAAATTAAGGGGACAGGAGTAGAAGAGGGAAGGAAAACTGGCTTTGGAGGAGTTGTAACAGGGATGAAGGAAGAGAAGTCATCTGGGAGGAGGGATTAACAGAAAGAAACATTATAGGCAGAGGTACTCAAGAAAAATGTTACGAGGATGGTCAAATAGCCAGCAGTATTAAAAACTTGTCTCTGACTTGAAAAAAAAAACAAAGTTGGGGGACTTATATTTTACGATAGCAATGATTACTACAAAGACACAGTCACCAAAGCAGTGTGGTACTGATGAAGGATAAAAGCAGGAAAATGTTCACCTGTAGCCCAGAAGGGTCCAGAAGGCTGACTTACAGCCTGTATAGTTTCAGTAAGGATCAAGTATGTGCTGGTTGCTACATTTTAAAGAGTCTCATGACTGCCTGTAAATCTCACCAATAGTTAATATCGAACTGAACAATAAGCACCAGAGAAATCTTGTGAAAGTGGTTTTACGAGGAGAAATTCAAAGAAGACGTTTACGGTCTAATACTCCCTGCACCACCCCACCCCCTTGAGCACTCAGCGTATTAAAGACCAGCTTTATACAGCAAAAGTGCAGCTCATTCTGCCCACAGGTCCTGTCCCCTGTGCTACGTAAATAAACTAAGTTGCACCATACAACATCTCAAGAATTCTCGCTAGGCTGTTGCAATTCACGATCAGGTAACAGTGCTGGCATGAAGACAGACATACAGACCAATGGAATAGACAGCCCAGAAACAAACCCTCATATATATGGTCAAATGATTTTCGACAAGGGTGAAAAGACCCTTCAGTGAGGAAAAGGACAGGTTTTTCAACAAACGGTGCTGGGAAAACTAGGTAACTACACGCAGAAGAGTGACGCTGGACACTTACTTGACACTAGGCACAAAAATTAACTCAAAATCAAATCAAATATCTAAATGCAAGAGCTAACCCTATAAGCCTCTTGAGAAGGAAATGTGGAGGGAGATCTTCATGACACTGGACTCGGCAAGGGCTGCTTGCCTACGGTACCAAAGCGCACCAACATCAGAACACATATACGGGGCTTCATCAAAGGAGAACCCCGGTGCCTCAAAGGACACTATCAAGAGAGTGAAAAGGCAACCCACGGAATGAAAGAAGTATTTGCAAATCATGTATCTCATGAAAGATTAATACTCAGACTCTATTTTAAAAAAATCCTACAACTCAACAACAAAAAACAAACCACCTAATTAAAAAATGGACTGGGGGTGGCGCCTGGGTGGCACAGTCAGTTGAACGTCTAATTCTTGGTTTCCCCTCAGGTCATGAGATTTCCCCTCAGGGTCATGAGATCAAGCCCAAGTCTGCATTGAGCCCCGCGTCTGGCTCCATACTCAGTGCAGAGTCTGCTTAAGATTCTCCTTTCTCTGCATCCTCACCAACATCTGTCATTTCCTCACTTGTTGATTTCCTCAAAAAGTTGAAAATAGAGCTACCCTACGACCCAGCAATCGCACTACTGGGTATTTACCCTAAAGATACAAATGTAGTGATCCGAGCGGGCACGTGCACCCGAATGTTTATAGCAGCAATGTCCACAATAGCCAAACTATGGAAAGAACCTAGATGTCCATCAACAGATGAATGCATAAAGAAGATGTGGTATATTTATACAATGGAGTACTATACAGCCATCAAGAGAAACGAAATCCTGCCATTTGCAATGACGTGGATGGAACTAGAGGGTATTATGCTAAGTGAAATAAGTCAATCAGAGAAAGACAATATGATACCTCTGATGTGGGGAATTTGAGAGGCAAGGTGAGGAATTGTGGGAGTGTATGGAGGGAAAAAATGAAACAAGATGGGACAGGGAGGGAGACAAACCATAAGAGACTCTTAGTCTCAGGAAACAAACTGAGGGCTGCTGGGAGGGGGAGTGGAGGGGAGAGATAGGGTGGCTGGGTTATGGACATTGGGGAGACTATGTACTATGGTGAGTGCTGTGAATTGTGTAAGACTGATGATTCATAGACCTGTACCCCTGGGGCAAATAATACATTATATGCTAAATATAATTAATTAATTAATTAAAAAAAAAGATTCTCACTGCCTCAGGGGTGCCTAGGTTTCTCAGTTGGTTAAGCGTCTGCCTTTGGCAGGAGTCATGATCTCAAGGTCCTGGGACTGAGCCCCGCATCAGGCTCCCTTCTCAGCGGGGAGTCTGCTTCTCCTTCTCCCTCCCTCTCCACTCATGCTCTTTCTGTCTCTGTCTCTCTCTCAAATAAATAAATAAAATCTTTGGGAAAAAAAAAAAAAAAGATTCTCACTGCCTCTCCCTCTGCCCCTCCACCTCACTCTCTCTAAAATAAACAAATCCTTAAAAAAAAATGGCGAGAGATCTTGAACAAACATTTCTGCAAAGGAGACATATAGAAGGCCAATAACCACAGAAAAGGTTCTCAACATCATGAATCAGGAGGGAAATGCAAATCAAAACCACAATGAGATCAACTTCACACTCACCAGAGTGGTTAATATAAAACAAAACAAAACAAAACAGAAAATAACAAGTGTTGGCAAGAATGTGGGAAAACTGGAACCCTTGCGTGGCTGTATGGCAGTCCCTCAGACAATTAGACATAAAATTACCACATGATTCAGCAATTCCACTTTTAGAATTATACCCAGAGGAATTCAAAGCAGCGACTCAAACAAGTATTTGTACACTCATGGTCACAGTAGTATTATTCACAATAGCCAAAAGGTGGAAGCAACCCAAATGTCCATGGATAGATGATGAACGGATAAACAAGATGTGCTATATCCATACAATGGAATATTATTCAGCCTTAAAAAGTAAGAAATTCTGGAGGGTGCCTGGGTGGCTCAAGTCGTGATCTCAGGGTCCTGAGGTTGAGCCCCATGTTGGGCTCCCTGCTTGGGGGCAGGGGGAGGGGAGTCTGCTTCTCCCTCTGCCCCCCCCCCCCCCGCTCATGCTCTCTCTCTCAAATAAATACATAAAATCTCTTTTAAAAAAGGACAAATACTGTATCATTCCACTTATGTGAGGTACGTATAGTCAAATACATTGAGACAAAAAGTAGAATAGTGATTACTGGGGGTTAGAGGGAGAGAGCAACGGGAAATTATTTAAATGGGTACACATTTGGGATGTATGAAAAAGTTATGCAGGTGGACAGTGGTGATGGATGTCCAGCAATGTGAATGTACTTAACACCAATGAATTGTACATTTAAGATGGTAAATTTTATATTATGTGAATTTCACCATAATCAAAAAAAAAAAAGCAATCGATACATTTACTGTGTTCCCCACTATATGCCAGAAACTATATTGATGATCAACGTAGCTCCCTGCCTTCAGGGACCTTTAACATCTTCTGGGGGTGGCAGACAAGTACACAGGCAAAGTACAGCATGATAAATCCCATAAAGTAAAATAAGCTTTTATAGACATGCACAAGCAGGACACCTAATCTAGTTCGGAGAGATCAAGGAGGGCTTTCTGGAGAAAGTGACATCTCAGCTAAAGCCTGAAGGATGGCTGGTGGAGTGGGGGATGGCAGGAAAATGGATAGAGCTTTGCAGGAAGAAGAAACAGCATACACCAAAGAGACCACAGACAAGGGAGATCAAGTCACTGGGGTACTGCAAATAGTTCAGTGTAAGCAGACTTGGGAAAAGTAACAGATAAGCAGCTGCCACATCAGGAAGGAAAAGACGTTATCACGGGAGGGAGTTTTGATTTTTATCCTGAAGGCAATAAGGAGATATTGAGGGTCTTTTTACATAGGGAATGACTTGATCAAAGTTGTATTTCAGAAAGATTACTCCAGCTACAGTGTACAGAATGAGCTGGGCAATGGGGAGCTGGGCTGGGGGAGGAGCAAGATCAGGGTGGAGAAGACCAGGTAGAAGACCGCTGTAGCAATTCAGGTGAGAGATAGGACAGCCTGAACCAGGCAGCAGCAAGGAGGGAGGATATACTGAGCAGTCCCGCTGACTGATTCAAGTGGGAAGTAAAGTAGAAGGAAACCCAAGAAAGAGGTCCAGATTCTCGACATGGGCAAATGGATGGAGGGTTAAGTAAAATTCACTGAAAGAGTAAGAGGCGACGTACAACTTGGGAGTTAAGATGGTGACTTCACGTTTAATCATGTTGAGTCTGAGTTGCTTTGGTACATCCAAATGGAAACCCTCTAAGTAGGCAGTAGATATGTGGTTCTGAAGTTCGAGGGAAAAGACAAGCACAGGAACAAAAAGAAGAGAAGAAGTCTGGTGGAAAACCGGCAGCCAGCTCTCCGCATGCTGATACCCGGCTCTTTTGGAATCGGCCAGAGGAGCAGCCCCGCACTGGGAGGAAGGTGGGCGGCTCTTACCACCAAAGAGAAAAATGCAGCCAGATGGATGGAGTTTACACTGTCCCCACTCGCTAGGCCCCTCCTTCCTCAAGTGACAACTAGATGCTAGGCTGCCAATTTTCTTTGTCACTTACAGATTTCATTTTGGGAAGTCATATAACAGTTCTAGAAATTGAAATAAAAACAATTTTGTCAAACCTTAATTTTACTCATTTGAAACATAAAAAATTGCAGTCCTAACCCTCTCTTGATAGCACCGAAATCTGGCTCTCGCTCCTACCAGATTTTATGGCCCATCCTCACCCTGGCGACTGTCAGCATCCATGCTGAGAGCTGCCCTGTGCGTTCTCGTGGCTTTCCACGCCATGAGGTCACCGTGAGGCTTATTCTTCCTAAGCCTCACACCCATCAAACTTTCTCAAAGCTGATCTATTTTCGCCTCTGATTCTCAATAACCAGTGTCTTCCTAATCCCTTTGAGACACCCTTCAACGATTTACATCTATGCCTTTCTGCAGGTACCTTTTGAAGGGTTTGTTTATGGACTATTTTGAAAGAGGCCTAAAATGGATAAAAACATAAGATTGACCATGATAAATAAGTAAGTCTACCAGGAGGGGCTTATGAAGCACTTAACACTTTGAATACATGAATGTTTTGATACAAAAAGGCATTTAGATGAAGTCAAAATCAATGATTATAATGATTGTAAATGGATCCAAAAGTTTCTCTGGGCAGGTCCCATCAGGCCAAATGAAGAGAGAATTCCATTTGGTCTATATATCCATACAACCACAAAGCCTACTCTTCTATCTCAAGATGTGGCCCAGTCAAGAGGTCCTTAGACTTCCATCTCCCTGGCCCTACAGACACTACACGTCAAAATTGTTCTCTATTTTACCACTTAACCCCCGTCACCAATATTCTTTTTTTTTTTCAAATTTAACTGGCTTTCCATGTTCCTTTATTTCTTCCACAAAGCACAGGAGCCCTTCTCCTTTATATCCCATGCCCTAAACACTTGTAGACTCTGGTTGTTGCCCCACATCTACTGTCGTTCTCTTCACTAGTCTCCTGATTCAAGTTACAGTGCAAACAATTTTCTCTTGTTCACTGCATTATAATTGCAATTTGTGATCTGTGGTTCTCTACTTCTGCCTCAATTCCGACATGCACCTTAGATTTTAACCCCAATTTCCTATGCCTTCCTTTCAGTCATATTGAGACTCTCCTGTCCACCTATTTCATCCTTCCTTCCCTCCCCAGTGGTCTAAAGAGGGAGCAAATGTTGTCTTATTTTCCACTAGACTGTGTTTTCCAAGGAATGAAACTATTGATACAGGTTAAGCATCTAGAAAAGAAATATCACAGAACAGCCATTCCTATGTCTAAAGAAGACCAAAACATTCAGAAAGTTGCATTTTGCTCCAGGTACCTTGGGCTTCCAGCACAACTCCAGAGCCCAGGTAAGAAACTCACATTCTCCCATCAGTGTTTATCCCATCAGTTCCTATAAAAACCCATCAGTTTTTATAGGAACAGGGAAAATCCTTCCATATGAAGAAATATGCTTGGGGGTGGAGGGAGAAAGTAGTTGTATAGACAAAAAGATCATTATATTTTTATTATGTTATTGTTACATAACTGAGGAAAAGAAATCAATACATCTCACAGTTCATGTTGTTCTTTTCCTTTCCAACTGCACAGAATCAATCAGCTTAAGTATACTGAATATATGATTTGGGTTAGAGATTCACTGCTTTTGACCAAAAATCCAATGGTTTTAAGCTTTGCCTTTACTGTATAATGACTATCAGACCTACTAAAATGACAAAGAAAGTACAGGGGTTAACACAGTGTCTAACAAGTAGAAAGGACACAGTAAATACTAGTTAATTAAACTGTATCATCAGTTTAATTTTTTCCATTTCATTCAATCTTCAAAAATAAATAAAAATCCAAAACAATGTCTGAAAATCATTGCATAAATCCTGCTGAACAAAGATGAAATCCTTCTGGAAATAAATTTTTGGTGGGCAGTCAGTGACACGAAATACTAAGCATAAATGTTCATTTTTCAGTTGATACAAAAAAATCCAAATGTGGCTATAAAAGGTAGCTGAAGAGTATCAATATATCACGTGTACAAAAGACCAATGTAGACCAATGTAGGCAAGATACTCTCTACTACTTTATAGACTATTAACAGCCAGGGGCTGGCCTCCCAACTTCAGCTGGGGAATGAAGATGACTGACCCTCAACATAGACAGAGATGGTGGAAACGCCTGCTGGACTTAAAACGTCTTCTACAACTGAGGATGATGGTAGGGACTATGATAACATCAGCATCACAGGGTTGTATTTTATTTGTCTGCATACACTTTTTTCATATCATAGAGAATTTAGAAGTTAACACACAATATTTCACAGCTGACCTTATATTTGCCATCTTCAAAAATATGGCATTTGACTATCATAAGAGTTATGAGGTTTCTACTTTCCAAGATTGGTTAAGACTCTAGCCCATCCGCTTCCATATAGCTGGACCATTTCCAATCATAATAGTTTTGGACAGCTGACATTACCTTTGCTCTAGAGTTTGTTTGTTTTTTTTTAATTATGACATCAGATCAAGACCTATACCACACCCCACAAAAGAGAAACAATCCTAGACCAAGACTGAGAAACTGAGATTATAGTTCAGATATTGTCACTGATCAGCTGTATGGTCCTTAATAATTCAATTCATCTACCCAAGCCTTGGCCTTACTTACAAAAGGAGGGAGGTGAGTGAAATCATTTCTAGAGCTAGCTCTGCAGTTTGCCAGCTAATTAATTGACCTTGGGCAAATTACATAATTTTAAGGAGCCCCCATTTCCTCATTTAAGGGTTAAATGAGATAATGCATGTGAAGTAGGTCTCAATAAATAAATAATGATAATCATAATACTACCAATAACAATAGCATATAATAATAACATGGAGCATTTACTACATGTGCTAGGCATAGTACTAAAAACTTTTATATCATCTTTTTGATCCTTCCAACAACTCTGTGAGGTATGTATTATCATTAGTCCACATAATTGATGAGAAAATTGAAGCAGAGAGGTTAAGTAACTTGCCCGAGATCAGACTGAGATTCAAATCCAAGCTGTTTGGCTCGAGGGTCCGTGTTCTTAACCATTTCACTACACTACTTCTTATCAGCACTCTTTTCCCTTGTCTGCACACCTTCAAAGATCCCTTTCAGCTCTATGATTCCATAAACATAAATTAACTAGCTGCCCTGGACTCTGACAGGCTAACCAATGTTGGCTTCTCTGACAGAATTACTGAGGTTCTAAACATATAGGCTTAAATCAGAAAGAATTATGTGTTGAAAAAAGAAATGAACACAGAGGCTAAAAAGAGGTCTAGTGCTCTTCCGTTGATCCCTACTACAACCATGACCAAGAAATCATCCATTCAGTATGTACTTCTTAAGTGTCTACTATGTGGAACGGGAAAGCTTAGAACTTAGAAGACTGATAATCACAACACATTCTAAGTCACTATCTGTCGATCTTGTAAAGGAGATTCCTGCACTGAATGGTAGAAAGTTGGAATAAAATTTTAGAGCTTTTTGTTTTCAATCAGTGGAAGTCTTTTTCAAATAAAACACTGGATGAAATGTCAATAATACAGATAAAAGTAACTCTGCTCTAATTGAAGCAGGGCCTAAGGTCCACCTCACTCCTCTCAGATCACCCCTGAAGACATCCCTGCAGAGTGTCTGGATGGCTCCAAAACCAGTACACAAGAAAATGATTGGGTCTCTTTCAACTTCAGAATTCAATGGACAGCTCCTAGAACAACGGATCTAGGATTGCTCACTAATAAAGTTCACGTGATATGGACATACAACAGTATAGGAAAGTGCTTATGTGCCTGTCTGCAAAGCTGGTGCAGTAGCTATAAAGATTAGGATAATATATATCGCCAGGCACTATAAACATTACCTTTAATCCTTACAAGAACCTCATAAGGCAGATATTGACAGTTTCATTTTACAAGTGAGGAAAGAGAGACTCAAAAGAAAAAATGAGAATTCCCACGGTCACATAGGAAGTAGCCTCCATCCAGAGCCCACATGCCTTCCCTGATACTGTGATGCCTCTGACAATGACTAAGGTCAAGCATAGCCTGCTCCAAAGAATTCCACAAACCAGAGGAAGACTTTTCATGAAAACGTGAGAACTGACAGCTTGCTTGGAGTTTTGCTACGGAGGGAACACACGGGTCCCTTCACTGGTCAAGAAAGGTGACACTCAAACTGGGTCACACTGGATGGCATTCAAACAGCATGGAACGTTCTTAAGAGATCTGGGCATAGGCACCACGAAGGTCTTGTTGAGCTTGTCTGTTTTGCTCTTCACTTGCTCAATCCACCCCCAGCGGATGGCAGGGTAGCCCCACTACATGGTAACTAGAAGACAGCAGGCTGCCAAAGTCAGAAGCATCGCTCACACGTCTGCGAGGTCGTCGGGGAGAGGGAAGACACATCACTCAAGCAGCCGCTGTGCTGTGCACTCAGACGTGGTGACTACAAGCAGGGAGACATGCACAGTGGGACGGCCACGGGGATAATAAAATCACCTTCCTCACACAGGGTTTCCGCGAGGAACAGATGAGAGAATATGTCAGGAGCTCTTGAAGTGTCATACGCATGAAAATACAGGAATACACTGCAGCCTGGCTGTGAACTCTCAGGAAATCACAGCAGCAAACAATCCAGTGTGGTCAGCCATGATTAAAAACAGAATAGATCTTTCCTGGATGAGATTTCAGACTTGCCGGGGGTCTTGGGAGACTGAGCTGACAGTGACGGGCTCTGCAAACAGTTGCTCAGGCTACGAATGAACATAACCTCGTATTTGCACAGCGCTCTAACATTTACGGAGCGCTTTCTCATCCTTTACCTCATCCCATCCCCACTGGGGAGGATGGAAGAGCGACAATGCTAGATCCAACTTCACAGAAAAGGTGTTTGGGGTCAGAGAGGTTAACTGCCTTGCCAGAGACCTGGGGACAAAATATTAAATGGTCCCCCAACCACCTTCTAAGGAGGGAGAATCTCTTTCCTGTTGAGATTAGCCATCCTCCTTGTGCTGAACAGAACAATGAGTAAGAAGGCAAAGGGGGAAATGCTACAGGATCATACTGAACGGCAGTGATGATAAAAAGGCCAGGAAAGAAAACTCTGGGAACGCAGCTGATGCTGAAGATGGCTTTCAGTGGGGCTGGGATATTTGAGGACAGAAAGAAAAGGAGAAAGAAAGGAGAATAGGAGACAGGACAAGGATGATACGGAGTGGCTAAAGAATACCTTTTAGCAGGTCTAGTGGACTAATGCCCAATACATCCTGCTAATCTCTTCAGAATCATCAGGGAAACATTTGCATTACTCATGAAGTCTTTTGGAATTGAATTTGCATGCGTTTTGTTTCTGTTGTGTTGTATGCTTCTGTTTTTATGGTGCCCTAAGACAAACGCAAGGGAGCTTAAAAAAGCAGGCAGTTACATCCGAGTGCCATGGGCAAGGGGCTGGGTGCCGGCTGGCATTCGGTGTTTCCGCCTTCTACCCCAGCACTTCTCCCCTGCGATAACACACCGCCTCGAAGCACTGTGGGCATGATGTGGACAGGGACTTCTCAGAAGCATCCGTGAACACTGCCAGCAGTGCCTGCACGGAAACATCACCTCCAAATACAAAGCACAGCAAGATGCATCCCAATATCGTTAGGAATGCTTTCACAAGTACTTTCCAACTGGACCCTTCACAACCACCCTCTGGACGGGCCCCCAGAAGTTAAGTGACTTGCTCAGGGTCACAAAGATAGCAAGTAGCAGAGTCAGGACTTAAACTCAGAGTGTGGCTCTTCATCCAGTGTGTTTTTCTGTAGTGTGATGTTCTCAGTCAGGAAAAGAATGTTATAATGGGACAAGCACAATGGTAGCAAGATGAGAAACAGATTTCTAATCTCATTTGTAATGTATTAACAAAACTTAATCTTATACTCTTCCCTAAGGTGTCCAAAGTTCTCTCTCTGTCGACTCAGAAAAGGTGGGACTAGCAAATATCCTGTAGGAAACGTTAAAACAAAAAACTCTTCATAATTGTTATGGTACCCTAACTATTGTTAACCCGATGACAAATGAATTTGACTAATCCTCACAGCTGGCACAACCCATGCAAACCGCAGGGACAGCACAGTAATTCTAAACTGTAGACACAACTGGAAATTGATATGAAATTTAGCTTTGATGGCCATGGCTTCCTTCTGCTCAAAAATCTTCAGTCTCTCCACTGCTTTTTGATTAAAATTTCAAATCTTTATACGAGCACTCAGGGCCCTTTTCAGCCTATTAATAGCTATTCTCTGCTTGTAGCTTAGGCTTCCTGAAGCCATCCCTCACTTCTACTGTACTTTTCCATTCCTACACCTTTGTTTGCGCCATTCCCTCTGCCTAGAACTCTCTCCTGCCTAACCTTGCTTGGGACAGGTGTTCATATTCCCCCTCCTCAAAATAACTTCTGCCCCTCGGTATTTTATGTCAACTCCTAAAATACTATTTTAAATTATGGCTTTATGTGTCTGTGTTTCATTTTCCCTCATTATAAGCGCCTCAATGGCAAGGATCATGCTTATTAATCATGGCATCCTTGCCTTGCATTGTGCTTCGCCCACAAAGAAGAACACAGTAGGACATGAAATAAATGTGTCATAAATGAAAGAATGGTGCTTTTGTCTTACTTAAGACAAAAGCTATAGGAGAAAGCAAATTGACTCTAAAACCTCTTAAATAATGCCCCTAGGAGTTTGACATCTTCAATATTCAAGGGAACCGGAGTGCCTGGGTGGCTCCGTGGGTTAAAGCCTCTGCCTTCGGCTCAGGTCATGATCTCAGGGTCCTGGGATCGAGCCCCACATTGGGCTCTCTGCTCGGTGGGGAGCCTGCTTCCTCCTCTCTCTCTGCCTGCCTCTCTGCCTACTTGTCATCTCTCTCTCTGTCAAATAAAGAAATAAAATCTTAAAAAAAAAAATATTCAAGGGAACCAGGGCTCAAATCAACTACAGAACTAAATTTCTGCTAATCACGTTTCCATACACCACAGTTTAAGATCTCCATGATAAAGGTTAAGTGATGATTTAGGAACATGACATTTGTTGTCAATGAAACAGAGCATCCACTTGGGCTAAAGTAATCCTGCCTTCATTCAAACCACCAGGTGGAGGATGGTGACAATTTGAATAGTTGGGCCCCACAGTCTGACTGACTCCTGATACTGACAAGAGCATGACAGGTTGAGGCCTTCTGTAAAAACTGTGTGAAAAAAAGAATACTGACGATAGTAGTTCCCTTGGAGAAAGGTAGTAGGTGATTAGGAGAGGCAGGAGGAAACTTCTGGGCTGCTGGTTACATAGGTGTGTTCACCAAAACTTTATCAGAGTACTCTTGTGACTTCTGCATTTTCCTACATGCGCCGTATTTCAAGAAGAAGTATTTAGAAAATGAAGAAATCAGATCATTTAAAGCAAGGTTTAAAAATAACATTTGAAATCAGATAAGAGGAAAGAGCAACCAATTTAACAATTTTTTATCGTTAATTATGTCAATTCTGGGTGTACTTTCTTCAATTTCCCTACTTCCTCACTCGTTATTTCTAGTAAGGCACTGGCATTTAAAACTCTGGCTTTTCATTTCTCCACTGAAACATTCTAGGGAGAATTCTGGAATTCTTATTACTCAACCTAATTACTTCTCTTGTACTTATATGCAGAAAACCCAGTTTAAAATTTTCCATCAATTGGGTCAGTTTCCAGAAGGTCCCCTTCAGCAGTGATCTTTTCGTCCATTTGTTTATTCAAGAATTATTTACCAGCACTTTCTATGTGCCAGATACTGTGCTAGATACCAAGGAATGATTCTATAATGAACAAAATATCTGCACCCGATCCTGTGAAGCTTAAACTCCAGTAGAGACAGATGGATTACCAGCCAATTACCAGGCAGGGACACAACAACATTAAGGTACCCAGTACCATATCAGGTACCAGGGATTCACATAATCCAGAATTAGGGGCAGATGGATGTGGGATGGGGCGGAGGTAGGGTTTCCGATTAAAAGTAATATCTGAGCTGAGAAGAAAAGAAAGTCTGTTCTATGAACCTGTGAAATGTAGGACATTATAGGTACAAGGCAAGCAGAAAAGTTAAAATTAAGCTTACATCTCTGCAGTTTGATCCAGTCTATCTTCAACCCCATAAGAATTTCTTCTGGGGCACCTGGGTGGCTCAGTGGGTTAAAGCCTCTGCCTTCAGCTCAGGTCATGATCTCAGGGTCCTGGATCAAGCCCTGCATCGGGCTCCCTGCTCAGCGTGGAGCCTGCTTCCCTCTCTCTCTGTCTGCCTCTCTGCCTACTTGTCATCTCTCTCTCTCTTTCTCTCTCTCTCTGTCAAATAAATAAATAAAATCTTAAAAAAAAAAAGAATTTCTTCTAACTAGCAAGTGGTTAGCTTATTAACCATGCTGTCAGTCTTGGAAAATCATTATTTTTTTTTTTTTTTTTTTAAGATTCTATCTATTTACTTGACAGAGAGGAGAGAGATCACAAGTAGGCAGAGAGGCAGGCAAAGAGAGAGAGAGAAGCAGGCTCCCTGACAAGCAGAGAGCCCGATGTAGGGCTAGATCCCAGGACCCTGAGATCATGACCTGAGCTGAAGGCAGAGGCTTTAAACCACTGAGCCACCCAGGTGCCCCACTGGAAAATCATTATTTGTCTTAACATGATTTTATGTAATACTAAATAGCATCCTTTGGCTTTAAAAATCATAGCAGTTTTTTTCCTCTAAACCTAATTCCTTAAAAACAAAAAAACTTTAAAGCAAAAAGAAGAGTAAAGCACTCATCAAATTAAAGTGTTTGAAAATTATAGCCAGTTAAAGAAACTGTAAAATACTCTCAGGTCCAGATTGGAGAAAAAGCCCCAAGAGGCTGTCAATACTACTTTACTGCCTTATTTTGATATCCTGTGAACTCTCTTTAAAAAATAACATTTATGGGGCGTCTGGGTGGCTCAGAGGGTTAAAGCCTCTGCCTTCGGCTCAGGTCATGATCTCAGGGTCCTGGGATCTAGCTCCGCATTGGGCTCTCTGCTCGGTGGGGGCCTGCTCCCGCCCCCCTCCCCCCGCCTGCCTCTCTACTTATGATCTCTCTCCCTGTCAAATAAAATCTTAAAAAAATTAAAAATAACATTGTTATTTTCCTGGTTATAAAAATAATATGTATTTCATTATAGAACACTAGGAAAATATAAAAAAAATAAAGATAATCTATGAGCCCAATATCCATAGAACTTCTGTTAAATCCTTCCATGTTCTTTCCTTCACCTACAATTTTACAAAGCTGGGGTCATATTCTTTATACATTGCTATAGACTATATACTTGTGTCCCCACCGAAATTCATTTGCTGAACTACAAAAGATAGAGGCTTTCATAAAACAGACCCCAAGGGCTCCCTTGTCCCTTCCACCATGTGAGGTCACAGCAAAAAGGTGGCCTGTATGAAAGGAAGGAGGCCCTCCCCCCACACCAAATCTGCTGGCACCTTGATCTTGGACTTGCAAGCCTCCATAACTGAGAAATTCATGTCTATTGTCTACAAGCCACTCAATCTAGGGTATTTTTGTTATGGGATCTTAAATTGACTAAGACATACATTTTGAATTCTTTTTATTACAGCTGACTCATTTTATGAAATATTTCAGGGGTTAAAAAAACATACAGATAGTAATAGAACTTTACAGATCACTTCCATTTTACCCCTGTGTGTTCTTATCCATACAATTCCTCTCTACCCTCCTCAAATACAACTACTATCCTGAATTAGGTGTTTCTCAAACTCTCCCACTTCTTATATTATTGCCATTTGAACAGTGTATCCATTATAACACAAAGATTGTTTTGCATGTTCTGAGAATTCATATAAATGCAAAATATTGATCATATCCTAAAACTTTCATTTTTCCACACCACAGTATGGCTGACAGATTCCTTTTGACATAGCTCCCTAATTCATCATTTTCATGGCTTCATAGTTGTAGCTCCCTGTTTGACTATACCACAACATATCCTCCTTCCTGTTGATGAACCTTTGTTTCCAACGATTGTGTGGTATTGTCAACAGTGCTACCAAAGACATTCTTGTCCAGGCCACCATGTGCTCAAACGAGCAAGTTCCTCTTGGGTATACACCCACGAGCTCAAGTACTGTGTTCCAGAGCACAAGCATTTTTATCTTCTACCCTTAAGTCTTAAACATTTTAAATAATAAAACTGAATAGTTCTTACTATATAGTTATACAGGAATATCTTCACCCATGTATCCCTTCACTACTTTGGGCCAGAGTACCATAACTGAATAAAATCAAATTATTTTTTTTAAATTTTATTTATTTATTTGAGAGAGAGAGAGAGCAAAAGCAGGAGGGAGGGGTAGAAGGAGAGGGAAAAGCAGATTCCCCACTGAGCAGGGAGCACGATGCAGGACTGAGTCCCAGGACCCCAGGATCATGACCTGAGCCAAAGGCAGATGCTTAACCGACTGAGCCACCAAGGCGCCCATACATCAAATGATTAAACGTGGAAGGCTAAGAGACCCTGACCAGCAGGCAGGATCTAGTCAGAAGCCTATATGCAGTGGCAGAGAAATGACTAGACAGTAATTACACCTGACTGACTTCCGTTTAATGTGCTCTAAAGGAACTGTTGAGGCATCCTTAACTCTTGCACAGCAGGAGAGCTCTCTTCAGACTACATTCAGTAGAAGAGATCGACCACCATAGAAGAGAAAGAGATATTCTGGAGTAATAAAGAATTGGTGGCAGGCATTCTGCAAAGCATTTTGGTGAAAGCAAACCTCTGGAGCCAAACAGTTGATGAAAATTCTTATTGAAAATCTGAACTTTGAGCGAACAGAGACAGACTAAGAAATTGATTTTTTTTAAATGGCCATTCAAGTGCAAAACAGTGTGGGAGATAGGTCAAAAAATAACCGAGAACCCTGAAAATGATAGAAGAAGAGAATCTAAATAGAGATTTTTTCCCCTGGCCTCTACCTTCAAAGCATTTCTAATGACAGGAATATGTGTCTATGTGCGTGTATACACATACAAGTATAAATAGGTATGTCCTAGTTTGGAAAAGCCCCCGGGGATTCTAATTCAACCCTTCCCTTGGCCATCTCTCTTCCCTCAGCACGCTCTCCCACAGCCTTAGAAAACAAGACGACTGATGCCTCATGTAACGAGAAATTTACAGACCACTTCTACATATATTACCATATTTGACTCTCAAAATAACTTGGAGAAGGCAGGTATTGCTATTATTCTCATATTACAGATGAGAAATAAAATATAAAGCTCACAGAGTGGTTTCGCCTGGGTAGCTCAGTCCATTAAGTGTCCAACCCTTGATCTACACTTGGGTCATGACCTTGTGGTCATCAGATTGAGCACTGGCCTCCGCACTCAGTGTAGAGTCTGCTTGAGATTCTTTCTCTCCCTCTGCCCCTCCCCCCCACATGTATGTGCATGCTTTCTCAAATAAAAAATAAATACATATATACACATATGTTACATACATATATTTAAAGACACACACACACACACATACATTTAGAAAACCCAAAAAGCTCACAGAGATAAAGCAATTTGCCCAAGGTCACAGTGAGGGGTGGGGAGGGGAGCTGTGCAAGCACTTGAGGAAAACAGAATAATGAATACAGGTGGAGGAAGGCAGATGCCCTATAGGGAGGGCATCTACACTGTGCCTTAGACAAAAAAGTTGGGGATGAGGGTGAACATGGTGCCTCTGGGCTCAAATGAATCCACTATGATTTCTTACATTCAAAAAAAAAAAAAGAGCTAAAGCAAATAGTCTATTATTCTCTATATTTTTCTGTATGCTTCAACTGTTTCATATTAAAAATAAAAGAATTCTGTCGGCAGAGTTTAGAGATGCCACCATATGGAGGTTCGGATGCCGAGGAGATAATACGCGGGGCGTCGGTGGGGAAGACCTGACTTCTCCAAGGGGCAGAGGAAGTGAAAGGCATAATTCGGTCCGGATGAGGGGGACACGTGAGAGCACACCAGCGAGGGCGAACAGAGCCATGCGAATACTAGGCCTCCGGGGGAAGTCGGGACCCCCCAGAGAAACCAGCAGTGCCTTACACTAGCTCGAGCTGATTTTGGTAACTGGAGACCACACACCTTAGGCCTAATTTGGTATATTATTCTGAAGTAATTCCCCTATTTAACGGAAAAAATCGTTTGTGCTTTTTAAGACAGCTGAACGTACCCAAGCACAATGCAGTGAGTACTACAGGAAAGAGGCATTACAGGTTTGAAAAAGAACAAACACTAGGAATGCTGGGGCTCATCTCCCCTGGAAAAATTCCTCTTTATCTTAAAAGTGGAGGCTATGGCAAGTTACTTGAGCAAATGGGGAACAATAGGCCAACCAGGGAGTCATGGGTTTGGGGGCCTTATTTCCTTATAATCTCTCCGGGAAAATCATTTTTTAAAGAAATCCTGTTCTTATCTGTCTTGTTGGTTTTATTTCCC
The DNA here is from genome assembly GCA_028533885.1 of Nasua narica. Taxonomy (NCBI): domain Eukaryota; kingdom Metazoa; phylum Chordata; class Mammalia; order Carnivora; family Procyonidae; genus Nasua; species Nasua narica. The sequence continues at coordinate 64,705,185 of CM052807.1, read as the reverse complement.
TGATCCTTCTATATTAACACTCTGGGGGCGGGGAGCAGGGGGGTGGGGAGAGGAATGCATCTTGCTGAAGGTGCATAGCTGGGCCAAGAATAGAACTCCAGCATCCTGTCTCTCGGCTCACTTCTGGACCATGCTACCTCAGGAAGGAACATTTGAAAATAGTAATTCTCTCCCACCTTGCAACCAAGCTGTGCACAAGCACATGATCGATGAATGAAGCTGGCTAAGTGACTCAGCACTGGGCTGGCTCTCCTGTGAGTCAGGCTCAGAATCCCGAGTGGCTGCAAGCATAATCTCTTTAAATAAGACTTTAAAACCAAGGTCTTTACCACCCGAGATCACTGAAAGATTTCAGGGGCATTTTATTTTGTTTGAACAAGGATCAGGATGTCACCTCTAGCATCTTAGACATGAATCAGCTTGAGTAATTATAACGCCCATAACTTTCACGGATGTCTTTCCTTACACACTGTAGGCTGCTTCGGGTGGTAGTCTTACGAGTCCAAAACCAGCTGAGGTAGAGGAAAGAGCGTAGACAGGACAGATGACAAGCGGCTGGACCACAGGAATCAACTAACAATTTAGGATCACATCTGCATCTCTTCCTCTTTCGTGCAGAAAAAGACCACAAAGTAAGACCTTCTCTTATTCCTCTGAAGGATAACAGCTCTACACACAGCTTTGGGGGCATATTGGTAAGATGCCCCAACCTGACCCTGTCAATAGCCGTTGGTTTTGACCACCTGCTCCCAGCAGGGAAGAAGCTAGCCTCTGAGCAATGACCCCTGTGACAGATGGCACAGCACAGACAGAAAAGTGCCAGCCAAAAATATTCCTTCCCACAGAGGGAGGGAGTCTGGGTGTTTGAAGGCAGGAGTCAAAAGAACAAAGCAATGAAATTCACCAAGTGTATCTAAAACTTACCCTCAGGATATCAATAGTCTTTTGAATGACAAATGAATCAAAACCCTTGATGAAGGGACCTCAGGACCCTGGGCACAGCAAGCGGTCATTAGCAAGGTTTTGGAACAAATTATCTTAGAGAAAAGTGTGACAATGAGTTGAGTGAAGGACTCTCAGAGCCACTGAAAAAACTGAACACTTCAGGCAACCTTAGAGTCCACTCCAATGTCCAGAGATTCCCTCGTCTTGAAGTAACACAAACAGTTCAGAGAATACTGATGACAAAACATCAGTCCCAGAATTGAGTTTAATTAGCAGGGAAAAAAAACCATTAGCCCCACCTTTGGTTTGATTACCAGTCCGAGGAGTGGGGAGACAAAAAAGAAGCAAAAGGGAAGAAGCTGGCATAAAAAAGGGCAAGGAAAGAAAGTGCCACTTATGTGCTAATGCCCAGCACTCTGCAAGGAGTCTTTATAAACAGCCACCATGATTCTATGAAAGAAGCATTTTACCATTTTTAAATGAAAACATACACACACACACACACACACACACACACACACACACAGTAGTATTATTCACAGTAGCCAAAAAGTAGAAACAGCCCAAGTGTCCATTGACAAATGACTGGATAAACAAAATGTGGCACATACATACAATGGAATATTGAGGAGCCTTCGAAAGGAAATCCCAACCCAAGCTACACTGCTGAAGCTTGACAACATGATGCAACAAGGGAAATAAGCCAGTCAAAGTAGGACAAATACTCTATGATTCTTCTTATACCAGGGGCCTAGAGTAGTCAGAAAGCGGAATCTGGTTACCAGGGGCTGGCGGCGAGGAGGAATGGAGAGTTTCACGGATAGAGTGTCAGTTTGGGAAGATGGAAAAGTTCTGCAGATGGTCAGTGGTGTGGTCAGTGGTGCCGGCTGCACACCACCGTGAATGTACTTAATAGCACTGAACTATGCACTTTAAAGTGGCTAAAATGGTCCGTTATATGTTACATATTTCATCACAACTTTAAAAAATGAAAAAAACAAGGCATAGTGAGGTTAAAAAACTTGCCAGGTCAAAACTAGTAAAGGGAGGAGTCAAAAGCTTGTGATTGAAGCTTGTGATTTCCTCGGACACCCCTTCCTCCCCTTCCTCCCCTACCACAGAGCTGTCCAGGCTTTCGGAGAAAGAGAAGAACAGGGAGAACGATCAGGAAGAGAACTCCGATGTTTCTGCTTGACCACAGGTCACCGCTGTAACAACTCACTACTGTCTCTCTCACTCACACTGGTCATACGGGGGTCTTGGCTCAAACCATGTCTCATCTCATTTTCATCTCTTAGCCCTCTCCTCCCAGGCGCGCACCCTGTTTAGGAAATGTCCTGCACATTCCAAGCTCACCAACATCAGGCAACAGATTCGGAAAAACCTCCCAACCCTAAAAAGCCTCCCTGCATTGGAAGGTAAGAGAATACCCCTACTCCAATTAGGTAGGTCCTTTAACCAAGTCTCACTTGCTAAACAAAAAAGTTAAATTCCTAGAGTTCTGAGGCACCTTAATGTCACTGGGCCCAGCAGTTCTGTACTGGAGCGAGGAACTTTCTGCAATGTCTGGAGACATTTTTCAGTGTCACAACTTGCGGGGGGGGGGGGGGGGTACTGCTGGCATCTAGTGGCAGGCCGGGGACACTGCTAAACACCCTGCAGGGCACAGAACAGCCCACCACAACAAAGAAGAATCCCACTGAAAACACCAACAGTGGGGCGCTTGGCTGGCTCAGTCAGTTTAGCATCCCACTCCTGAGGTCATGATCTCAGGGTCCTGGCATCAAACCCTGTGTTGGGCTCTGCACGGAGCAGGGAGGCCGCTTGAAGATTCTCTCCCTCTGCCCTTCCCCCACTAGTGCTCTCTCTCAAATGAATAAATCTTAAAAAAATAAAATAAAATGTCAGTAGTGCCAAGGCTGAGACACCCCAGTCACCCAACCACATGACACTCGCACTTCCTTTAAATTTCCAGGAGCTGACCGCGTCTGCTACAATGCCTATGATGGACAGAGAACCGTGATCTGAGAGCCCACTTCACCTGTTGGCAAATAAGTGTATTCCTCAAATTTGATCACACTTTGCCGCTACAAGCCTTCACCTATCAGTTTTCACACTAATTCTGACATCAAACAATAGTCGAATCCCTCTTCTACGTGGCAGTTCTTTAAACTCAGAAGACAGTTACCACATCTTATGAACGTAGTAGATGGACATTTATATAATCGTCTATCCATGCTTTTATGTTTAGATTTAAGAGTCCTACACTGAAATTCTCAAGAACAGGTAGCATGTTTACACTGTGCTGCCCAGATTGCCATAAAAATATAGTACTCAGTAGTAAATAACTTGTACTTACTAATATATAACTAGGTTGGTGGAGAGCATGAAGGAGGTGAGCACCTGCCAACTTGCTGTAACGCCCAGATAAGAAAAGTACCTTTACTTTAGGGTAGAAGAGCCATCTCTACTCCACAGAAACACAAGTCTGTTGATACCAATACTCACCTCTTTTTTCCACTTTAAACTGTCTCTACCAGCCACCTACAGCTGGGGGCCAGCATGCTGTCTCTCTCAATCTCTCTCTCTCTCTCTCTCTCTCTCTCTCTCTCTCTCTCTCACACACACACACACACACACACACACACCAGCTAGTGAGAATCCCTACACAGTAAGAATCATCTTCATCCTCTAGAAGGAAAGTAACCCAAACTTTGGTACATCTCCATAAAAGGCTGCTAATTCCTGGCCTATCTGCTTAGCTGGACTACAAAACTACTAGAAATTTCTGACACACTACATAGATTATAGAATTAATGATATCAGCAGCCTAAGAGATGGCTCTGCAGAAGAAACATGCTTTCTAAGCATTAAGTCTCAACCTTGCAGAGCTAGTCTATACAGTGACAAGGACTCACTTCTGAACAAAGTTGGAAGGTTGCTTGTTTGACTTTGATAAATGTATAGCCCCAGTGATAACTACAATTTAAAAATGATTCTAACACCTCATCGACTTGGCTTTTACTACAGTCCCACCAGTTCATTCACTTTCTAAAGTGCCATTCTCATTCCTCCCTGAAATTCTTTTTTTTTTTTTAAATATTTTATTTATTTGACAGAGAGAGAGATCACAAGTAGGCAGAGAGGCCAGCAGAGAAAGGGGGAAGCAGGCTCCCCGCTGAGCAGAGAGCCCGATGTGAAACAGGCTCTGCTGAGCAGAGAGCCCGATGCAGGGCTCGATCCCAGGACCCTGAGATCATGACCCGAGCCAAAGGCAGAGGCTTTAACCCCCTGAGCCACCCAGGCGCCCCTTCTCCCTGAAATTCTAATCAGACTTACCTTTCTTCTTTTATTTCCCAAGCAAAACCTACTGCACCTTTAAGCTGAACATCAGGATCTCTCCCAAACCTTCTATCAAGTCTTCTTTATTAACTCCATTCCATGATGACCTCTCCCAGTCTGTATACCAACTTCTGACTCACAAATATTCTGCTTTAGAATTAGTCCCCAAAGGTTTTACTTAGATATGCTAAACTCTCAATAAGTATCGATCAGGGGCGCCTGGGTGGCTCAGTGGGTTAAAGCCTCTGCCTTGGGCTCAGGTCAAGATCTCGGAGTCCTGGGATCGAGCCCCGCATCGAGCTCTCTGCTCAGCAGGGAGCCTGCTTCCCCCCCTCTCTCTCTGCCTGCCCCTCTGCCTACTTGTGATCTCTCTCTGTCAAATAAATAAATAAATAAAAATAAGTATCAATCAATCAACAAATATTTACTGACTTCCTACGATGTACTCTAGGTTCTGCAGGAGACAGAAAATATGTATTCGCTTTAGTTACTCTCTTTGAAGTGCCAACAGTAACCCACTCAAAACCATGCTAAACTTAAGAAAGCACATAATTACTAAGTTACAGTTAGAGATGTTACATACTACCCAAGTTCAGAAAATAGATTCAAGGTCTCTCAGTTCTCATTTCTTGGAGTGAAATATCAAATACAAAAGAATAAAGGGATATCTTCATTCATTCCCTCAATATTTCCTGAGGCTTTTTATGCATGAGGTATTACAATATACCCTATGTTTGTATTGCATAATAAAGCTATATTTACACCACACTTCATCATTAACCACAATACAAGATAGAACAAGTGGTAACCATCAGCCCATTCTCTAAATGAGGAAATGGAAACTGGGCTTAGAAAGAGGATGACGATCTGCCCAAAATATACATGTTAACAATACCAACCCTAGCGCCAGTGTTCTGACTTCTAGCCCCCTGATTTCTAACTCTCTCCCCACAGCCCTTCCCCTTCCTCCTTCAGCCACACATACAACTGTGCCACCTGCCCCATTACTGCTTCTTAGACACAGCAGGAAAAAGTCAAGACAACTAATCAAAGTTTTGCATTTTGGGGGGCACCTGGGCGACTCAGATGGTTAGGCACTGCCTTCAGCTCAGGTCGTGATCCTGGGGTCCTGGGCTTGAGCCCCACATGGGGCTCCCTGCTTGGCGGGGAGCCTGCTTCTCCCTCTCCCTCTGCTGTTCCCCTGCTTATGTTCTCTCACTCTCTCTGTTAAATAAATAATATCTCAAAAAAAAAAGTTTTGTATTTTTTTAAAAATTAGGGTTCATGCCCAAAGTGGGGCTTGAACTCAACCCTGAGATCAATATCGACTGAGCCATTCAGGGGCCCCCACCCCACCCAAAGTTTTGCATTTTAAACTATCTGTTCTAGGGAAAAAAAAATATGTGCTCCATATTCTTAAAAGAAAACCTATTAATCATAAACCATTTTTTATATTTTTCATAAATGTGAAAACCCAAATCCATAATCCAAGTTCCTCTAAATCTAAATATATAACTAGAGAACAACTGGAGAGTTGGGGGGGCGGGTAGAGGGAAACAGAAAACAAAGAGCAAAATGAGAGTATGTATTTTGGTATTAAATATTAATGTTTATAAGGGAAAGAAACTTACTCTATTTGGTTATGCACTTTCCATCCAAAAGATTAAATGCTCTATCTTCAGAGATTAGCAAGTGCCTGGCACATGGTAGATGTTCAATAAATGATTAGTGAGTGAATAAATGAATGAATGAATCTTTTTCCTGATATATCATGAGCTCCTTGGGGGCAAAGACCTCATTTCACATATTTGCATATCCCTGTTTCCAAGCAGGCAGTCAGTAATGCATTGAATTAAATTATTCAACTGGTAGGTACAGAGAGCTCTAGGCAGGAAGGTTGTGTTGGTATTCTGAGTTTTTCTTGATTCTGTATTTCTCAATTTATCATCCATTAATTACAGGGCCAAACTAACAACGAGAGTCATTTATACCTTCCCTGCCATCCAGAGCCCATACTCCAAACTATATATCCTTTATCAACTCACATACCAAGCCAATATCTCCCTTGCCCTAAATCAACCCAGGACCAGGTACCAGACAACTAAGAACAGCCCCACACCCCCAAGCCCACTAAAATGATTCATACTAGCTAACCCAGGGTCATTTCCCCTGCTCTGCCTTGTGTTTTCCATGGGAAACAGAAAAAAGGCTCTGGGCTTCATTCTCTCATTACTCCCTCCTCCTGATCAAACCCAGTAGTGCATCCCTTATCTTGGGGAATGTGAATAATAAACCCTTCTTTTAAAGGCATTTACCTCCCCGTGCTGTCTCCTTTACAGATTAGACCCAGGTGCGAATCAGCTGGATACGGTCATTACTATCACAACTAGACACAAAGAACCAGAACCCAGACTAATCCTAAATGCTGCCTTACACCACTGCTTATAAAAACTTACCCTTCCATTCAGATGGCAAATTCTTTTTTTTTTTTTTAAAGATTTTTTATTTATTTATTAGAGAGAGAGTGAGAATGAGAGGGGAGAAGGTCAGAGGGAGAAGCAGACTTCCCGCAGAGCCGGGAGTCTGATATGGGACTCGATCCCGGGACTCCGGGATCACGACCTGAGCTGAAGGCAGCCGCTCAACCAACTGAGCCACCCAGGCGCCCCGCAAATTCTTTTTTTATAACTAATTTTTTTTAAGATTTTTATTTATTGATTGATTTGTCAGAGAGAGAGAGCATACAAGCAGAGGAAGAGACGGACAGAGGGAGAAGCAGGCTCCTCGCTGAGCGAGGAGCCTGATGTGGGACTTGATCCCAGTACCCTGGGATCATGACCTGAGCCAAAGGCAGCCGCTTAACCAACTAAGCCGCTCAGGCGTCCCTAGTTAGCAAATTATTTTGAAGACTTAAACAAGATCGTCCCTTCTATCACCCACCCACTCACCAAATTTAATGCCATATACACAGCAGTCACTTGATATGCTGAATGTTACACAGATAATTAGTTGACCTTTTTTTAGCCTCAATCTTATCAATTGCTAATTACCCCCTCTGCCCTTAAAAAAAAAATACCCAAAATGAGTGATGAAACTCTAATGCTACAGTTTTGCAGTATTCTATAAAGTTAAATATAAACTACAAAATGAGCCAGCACTCACACTCCTATATTGTTAACCAAGAGAACTGAAAACTGTGTTCACACAAAAACCTCACAATTATTTATAGCTAGATAATTTTTTTTTTAAAGATTTTATTAAGGGCGCCTGGGTGGCTCAGTTGTTAAGCAGCTGCTTTCGGCTCAGGTCATGATCCCGGAGTCCTGAGATCGAGTCCCACATCGGGCTCCCAGCTCCATGGGGAGTCCGCTTCTCACTCTGACCTTCTCCCTTCTCATGCTCTCTCTCGCTCTCTCTCACTCTCTCTCTTTCCTAATAAAAACAAATAAATAAAATCTTTTAAAAAAAGATTTTATTAATTTATTTGACAGAGAGAGAGAGATCACAAGTAGGCAAAGAGGCAAGCAGAGAGAGAAGGGGAAGCAGGCGCCTTCCTGAGCAGAGAGCCCAATGCGGGGCTCGATCCCAGGACCCTGAGATCATGACCTGAGCCGAAGGCAGAGGCTTTAACCCACTGAGCCATCCAGGCACCCCTATAGCTAGATAAATTTTATCTAAAAAGGTCCAAAACTGGAAGCAACTCAGATGTATTTCAACAGGTGAATGGATAAACAAATTGTGGTATATCCATAGAATGGAATATTAGTCAATGACTGAAAAGAATGAGTTACTGGTTCATGGAACAGTATGGATAAATCTTACATACATTTTGCTGAATGAAAAACTACATACTGCAGGATTCCACTCACGTAACACTCTGGAAAAGGCAAAACTATGGGTATGGAAACAGATTAGTGGTGTCTAAAACAGACCGATAGGGACACCTGGGTGGCTCAGTTGGTTAAGCATCTGCCTTCGGCTGAGATCATGATCCCAGGATTCTGGGATCAAGTCCTACATCGGGCTCCTTGCTCAGTGGGGAGTCCGCTTCTCCCTCTGCCTGCTGCTCCCCAGCTTGTGTGCTCGCTCTCTCTGACAGACGAATAAATAGAATCTTAAAAAAATAAAATAAACCAGATCGACAGCATGGTGGTAGGTGGCTGACTATGACAATATGCACTGGGAAATTTTTAGGGTGATGGAACCATTATATGTAGTACATGACTTTATGAATTGTCAAAACCACAGAACTATATCTTACAAACAAGTGAACTTTTGTGTATGCAACTTAAAAAAAAATCAAAAGGATATCAGAGGATTCCAAGATAGAATGCAGACTATGACAAATGTACCTAACGTATTATAAATGTATGAAATAAACTCACTGAAGGGTGTGGGGGAGAAAAGAAGCTGACTTAAGTTACTTTGGAAAATGTTGTTTCAACCAAAAACTATAAGACTGAGGACAAAAGAAACTGTACATAAACACTGTATTTTAGTTGGTACATTTGTTGCTCATGGGAGTATGATTAGTCACTCAGAACTTGCTTTACATGTACAGAGGACTGAATAAATAAGAAAATCCACCATTCACTATGGCGGGTGGTGAGAGGCAGGTTTCTCACTGTCAGAGGAGGAAATGCAGGTAAACAAGGGGGAAGGCTAGAATATACTCTGTGGAACTGGGTTAGAATCAGGTATCAGCATGAACCCAGGCTTAACATATATATGTACAGATGGACAGATTCAGGAATGATTGCAAATATGCATACATATGTGGGTTGGCATACATATGTGTATTTCCTAGATCTATCCTATGAGAGGACCTACTAGGGACACACACATCTAATGCTCAGAGCTTGTTTTCTCCAATGAAAAGAATGAGCACTCCTTTCAAAGATGCTGATTCCAAAGCGAGGACAGGGAAAAGACAAGATAGGCCTGGAACATCTTCCAGTTCCAGAAAGGAAGTGCTCACGTAACAGAAGAATGAGGGCATGTCAAAGGGACAGAAGCCAATCTGGAATAGCCCCCAGTAGTCAAAACTGGAACAATTTGCGCAACCAAAGAAACAGCATGCTTATAACCCGAAATATAAAACAAATACAAGAGTCCGTGCTGATATAAATTAACGACAAAAACAACACAACACAGGGAAAAAAGGAATAAATTTTCCTTTGCAGAAGAATTCCAAACAATATATGTGGATACGATCTCCTCCAAGGGGTGGAGCTTCATTCTTACCCCTCCTCCCCCAAGTGTGGGCTGGACTTAGTGACTGATTTCCCAAGACTAGAGTATGGGAAGGGGAAAAATAGTGGCTTTCCAGGGGAGAAACCCGGCAAACACCACCTTAACCAAATGACTACCGTTAACATCACCAGAGATAAGTCATGTTAATACCATATACTGCTGATAGCACTCGATGACGAGGGTACTTCACCTTTCAGGTAATCTTCCTCAAAACCCACAACCTTGGTCTAAACGTGAGAAAGACTCCAGATAAACCCAAATTGAGAGACAGTCTACAAAATACCTCACCAGTACTCCTCAAAACTGCCAGTATCATAAAAAACCAGGGAAGTCGGAGAAACTGAGGAGACCGGAGGAGACAAAGGAGACACGATGACTGAATGCAGTGTGATATAAGGACTGGCTCCTACAAAAGAAAAAGGGCCTTAGTATAAAAACTGGTAAAATCCAAAGAAAGTCTGGAATTTCACAGTGGTGCACCAATGTTGGTTTCTTAGTTTTGACAATTGCAGCATGTGCCGCAAGGTGTTAACGTCAGGGAAAACTAAGTGAACCATATGCAGAACTCTCTGTATTATCTTTGCAACTTTCCTGCGAATCTAGAATTATTCCAAAATAAAAAGTTGATTTTTTAATAACCTAATGCTGGTGTAGGGTCAGATTAGTGAGAAAACTAATTCAAGTTCCATCCACAAGATTTCTGTGTGACAGAAGAATAGGATCACATGGCTGGGCACATCTGTTACAGAGAGCAAATACAGGGCACTGGACCTACCACCCTGTACGCTAAACCCATTGCAATGATACTTCTGTTGATGAAGACAATGCATCTCTACGGCACATTCATAGTCAGATGCTTCTTGACCGGAAGCAGAACTCCCAAAATACTGGATACACAGTCTTTCTTTGATGAGGACTCCTTCCTTCTCTTCCAAGACTCCTGGGCTTCCCAGGCTTATACAGCAGAATTCTGGCCTCTCTTGGGACTCTCACCTTGCCTGGTCTGGACCCTGGCCTGCCTTTAAGAGGCCCAGGGCTGTGGCTGAGATTCTGCCCCTTCCTTCTTACTCGCTATTGGCTCTGACATGGAACTAAAGAGATCTGACCCACCCCCGTATCTCTACTCCCAGATTAAATTATTCCAGAAGCATCACTGTGTATATGAACTGAGAATAGCAATGTCCTAGCTTCTGGCCAAATAACAGCATGGGCTCTGCATAAAATACCAGAACCGATGAGTAACACCTGACACTCATCCCTATTACCATTCATTTTTTGAGGTCATCAATACAATGCGTTTTGTATTCCTAAATGAAACTTATTTTTTAAGCACATTTTTTTTTAAGATTCTATTTATTTATTTGAGAGAGAGAGAGAAGATCACAAGTAGGCAGAGAGACAGGCAGAGAGAGAGGGGGAAACAGGCTCCCTGCTGAGCAGAGAGCCTGATACGGGGCTCGATATGGGGCTCGATATGGGGCTCGATCCCAGGACCCTGAGATCATGACCCAAGCCGAAGGCAGAGGCTTTAAACCACTGAGCCATCTAGGCGCCCTTTAGCACTACACTTTTAAGGTAATGATTTAAAATTCTAAGAATCCATGGACTGCCCTCTGGGAAAGATGTATACTGGCTCTGATCTCTAATTCAAACTCAGAAAACAGCATTCAAAAGGGAACTCCTTGCTCAGCGGGGAGCCTGCTTCTCCCTCTCCCTGCCACTCCCCTTGCTTGTGCTGTCAAATAAATACATCTTTATAAAAAAAGAGAGAGAGAGAGAGAGAGAGAGACAGAATGCCTTGCATTTTCCTAATAATAGTCTTTGAGACATTATATCTGAGACCAGAAATTAGATCAATGAGGTACTTAAAAATTTTCATGTTTACTTGGCTTTAATTGTATTGGAATCTGCATCGATTAATTTTAATAAATAATAAAATTAGCTAGAACATTAATATGAAAAGAAGACTTTTTAAAGTGAATGGTGTGTTTTTTCCAAGGGGAGACCCTAATTATTAAGTAATAAAACTGGTTTGGATGGCTCTTCGAATAGTCATTTTATTATATTTTTTTATGTATTTAACCCCATATTATCTGAAAAATAGGGTCTCTGCTTGGACAAAACACACCATTCACTTTAAAAAGTCTTTTTGGGGCGCCTGGGTGGCTCGGTTGGTTGGGCGACGGCCTTCGGCTCAGGTCATGATCCTGGAGTCCCGGGATCGAGTCCCATATTGGACTCCCGGCTCTGCGGGAAGTCTGCTTCTCCCTCTGACCTTCTCCCCTCTCATTCTCAGTCTCTCTCTCTCATAAATAAATAAAAAAAAATAAAATAAATAAAAAATAAAAAAAAAGTCTTTTTGTTTTTTAGCAGATATCAATACCTAATTACTAAGTAATAAAACTGGTTTGGGTAGTTCTTTGAACAGTCATTTCATTTTAATTTTTTATGTATTTAACTTCATATTATCTGAAAAACAGGATGAGCACGTGTTAGTTTTTTAAAGAAGTACAATGCAGTAGAAAACACAAAACAAAACAGTTATCTTGGGAGACCATGCACTTAATACAGTGAAGCAGTCATTTTATAAAACATTGAATTTCTTGTTTGAGTTTGCCTTTTGAACCTGTTCCACATCAGTCATATTAAAAAAAAAAAAAAAAGGCTCTGTAGTGGGGCACCTGGGTGGCTCAGTTGGTTGTCTGCCTTCAGCTCAGGTCATAATCCCGGAGTCCCAAGATCTGGATTGAGACCCTTATTGGGCTCCCCGTTCAGCGGGGAGTCTGCTTCTCCCTCTGCCCCCTCACTCTGCTCATGCTCTCTCTCTCTCTCAAATAAATAAAATCTAAAAAAACAAAAAAACAAAGGTTCTGTAGGATCAGATGCCACTAAGGGGCAGGATGGGAAGGAAAAGTCGATGGTCCTCATAATGACTTGACTATAGCAGGTGTACTGAAGGATGCTAAGATACGGCTCATACTGGGTATCCTTGGTCTTTCCTCACATTGTGGTTTTATAGAGTAATACAACAGAGGAAAGACTGCCAAGAACTCTTTTATTGCTTAAATGCTATATCTTTTACTTTTTATCTTCATAAATTTCTGTGACCTTCTCTGCTTAGCATACAAAGCAAGTTAAGCAAGTGTGGCCCTTGCCAACTATAAACTTATCATATCTCTTTGGGTCTAGAAATTCCCTTTTTAAAAAAAGATTTTATTTATTTATTTATTTCACAGAGAGAGAGAGAGAGAGAGAGAGAGAGTCAGAGTGCAGCAGAGGGAAAGGGAGAAGCAGGCTCCCCTCTGAGCAGAGAGCCCAATGCGGGACTTGATCCCAGAACCCTGGGATCATGACCCCAGACGAAGGCAGACACTTAGCCAACTGAGCCACCCAGGTGCCCTGGAAAATGCAAGGCTTACAAACAAACACCATAAACCATTAAAAAAAAAAAAAACCCTAAATGATGACACTTTGGCCTCCACAATATTAACTTCATTTCCAAGACTGCTTCTTACATGAAAACTTTTTACATCACACATGCTGATCTAGGGATTAGAAAAATGACCATTGCATGTGTATGGCTTCTGTTCCCCCATAAATATGATAAATGCTGGCAGCTTTCTCCAGACCTCTCTATGGACACAGGCATGGTTGTATAGATAGAAATACATGATGGCGAAAATGTTCCTCAGAAGAAAGGCTTGAATCCAAACCAACATGTAAGGATTAGGAACTCCCTGTCTAATCAACTGGCCATCCAAGTCCTCTGGACTACCATATCCTTCCTTTTGGCTGTTTACTATACAGCCATTTCACACTATTTTCTCTGCAGCTTGTTAGCATGTCTCTTAATAGAATTAGAAGGTGGCATAAAGAAGGTAAATGCCAATTAATGCACTTTTTTGGTTTTTTTTCTTCTATCATTTTGGTAAAAGACTTGGCAGAACCCGTTAAGATGGAGTTAAGTCCATTCCGCCCTCTCACTCCCACTGAACTTAACTAAAATTGGTAGAAAGAGCAACTCCATGCATTATCTGATAACTGAAAAATAACTGATTGCCAGTGGACTGGGACAAGAAACCAAGGCTCAAAATGCCATGAAAGCAACAGAGTTTTCCTTTTTCCTTCTTCGGTTATCTCCTGGACTGAACTCAAAGGCAGCCCAAATCCAGAATGGTATACCAGGCGCACACAGAAAAAGTTCCAAAAGAAGACCTCCATTTTTGGTGCAAAAAAACAGGAAAGGAAGCCCCTAAAGGTCAAAAGAAATGGAGGAAATACCCCGATTTTATGTGTCTCTTCTGTTCTCTCCTGTTTTACCCCAAAACAAATGGGCAGCAGTGGCAATGACAACAGCAGCCAAATAGGAAAACCTTTTCTCTGACCAGAGGAACTGTAATCCCAGGTGGAGCAGAGAAAGTGCCTCCATTGTTTTATTTTCTCTCTCTATCCCCTTGCCATTTGATTCTCAAGGAAATGTAGTCACAGGAAGTACAAGGTAGAGTAGAAAGTTAAAGTCTGAGCTTTCTAGTGAGAGGAGCAGAAAGAAGAATGCTTTGGACCTGGAAAGTATGGGAGAACAACAGGAAGAGGAGGAAGCTCAATAAGGCTGTGTGTGAACTCCTCAAGCTACACATAACATGTATCTGACCCTAAACACAAACAAAGGCTTTGACAACTGATCTATGGGGTATACCACTGCCCAGGCCTGAGACTGGTCACTGGCTGGTACACACATGAACAGACACAAATAGCACTACGAATACTTTGAAAATTGAACAGTTGTTGAACCCCAGCCCACAGAAGACAGGTAAGTACTTACAGCCTGAACCTAACTAGACTGATTGCCTGCCAAAACAAACAAGCAAATAGAAACAGTCTCTATAGGTTTTACGTAAGACCCAAAGTTTCACAACATGATATTCAAAATGTCCAGGATACAAATCCAGACTGATATACAAATAAACATAAAAATCTCAACATCTTGGGGTGCGAGGGTGACTCAGTTGGTTAAGTCTGACTCTTGATTTTGGCTCAGATCATGAGATAGGGTTCCTGCACTGGGCTCCCTGCTCAGCATGGAGTCTGCTTAAGATTTTCTCCCTCTGCCCACCAACTTCCCCCCACCCCGCTCCCATTGTCTCTCTCTCTCAAAAAAAATATCTGAACATCCCATAAGGGAAAAGACCCCAAAATACAAGAATTATCAAAGACTGTAAAGCAGCTATTATAATCATGTTCCAAGAAATAAATCCACTCTTTTTTTTTTTTTTTAAAGAGAGAGAGTGAGAGAGAGCATGAGAAGGGAGAAGGTCAGAATGAGAAGCGGACTCCCCATAGAGCTGGGAGCCCGATGTGGGACTCGATCTCGGGACTCTGGGATCATGACCTGAGCCGAGAGCAGTTGCTTAACCAACTGAGCCACCCAGGCGCCCCAACACTTTTGAAGTAAATGGTAACATACACAATCTCAACAAAAGAACAGAACACACACATGCATGTTCACACACACAGGATCCAAATGGAAAATTTTAAGCCAGAAAATACAATAACAGAAATTTTAAAATTTGCTGGATGGGTTCAATAGTATAATTAAGATGACAGAAGAGTCAGTGAACTTGAAGACGTATCCAACAAAAATTATCCAAACTAACCGAAGGAAAAAAGATGGCAAAAAACATTAACAGAACCTCAAGGGCCCATTGGACAATACAAAAGGCCTAACACTTATATCATCAAAGCCTATAAGGAAAGGAGAAAGAGTGTGGTGCAGGAAAAATATATGAAGAAATAATAGCCACGAACTTCCCAAATTTGGTAAAAGACAAACATTACATTCAAGAAACTCTGTGCATGGCAAATAGGATAAACTCAAAGAGACTCTTGCCCAGTGAAAATTAAAACAAAAAAAGTCTTGAAAACTGTCAGAAAAACGATGTGTTACCTATAGGGAAACAAAAATGTGAGTGGATGTTTCATGGAGGGATAGAAGGCAATGGAACAAAATTTTTGTGCTGGAAAAAAAACAACCACTGTCAACCTAAAATTCTATATCCAGGGAAAATATCCTTCAAAAATGATGAGAAAATAAATTCGCAGATGAAGAAAACCAAGAGAATTCATTACCAACATATCCGCCAAAAAAAATGCTAATGGAAATTTTTCAGGAAGAGAAATGAAGCTAACAGGGAACTTAGAATTTCAGGAAGAAGGAAAAGCAATAGAAATGGTAAATATCCGAGTAAATGTAAAAGCCATTTTTATTCCTCTTAAGTTCTTCAAAATCTAAGTGATGGTTGAAAGCAAAAATTATAACAATGTCTGATGGTATTTTCCATGAATGTAAATGTAATACATATGACAATTACAACATAAAAGGAAGAGAGTAAGGAGGTAAATCTAATGGTGCTTAAGTTTCTACATTCCACTTGAAGTAGTAAATACCAATTCTAAGGGACTGAATACTTAAGTATGTATATGGTAATCCTCAGTCAAAACTAAAACAACTATACAGAGGCAGTAAAAAAACTATAATAGATAAATTAAAACAGAATACTAAAAAATATTCAAATAACCCAAAAGAAAGGAAGGCAAACAAACACAAAACAGAAAGAGCAAACAAAAGAAATAATAAAATGGTAGACTTGAAGTCAAAATAATAAATTATGTTAAATGTAAATGGTCTAGACACATCAATTAGAAAAGAAATTGTCATAACGGACTTCAATTTAAAAACACACATACTGGGGCGCCTGGGTGGCTCAGTGGGTTAAAGCCTCTGCCTTCGGCTCAGGTCATGATCTCAGGGTCCTGGGATCGAGCCCCGCATCGGGCTCTCTGCTCAGCGGGGAGTCTGCTTCCTCCTCTCTCTGCCTACTTGTGATCTCTCTCCTCTCTGTCAAATAAATAAAATCTTTAAAAAAAAATAATAAAAACACACATACACACTTACTACATGTTGTTTACTAGAAACCCACTAAATACAATGATATATGTAGGTTAAAAATAAAAGGATGCTAAATGTAATAGGAATTGGATTATGGACCAGAAAAAGGATATTAGTAGGAAATCTGGTGAAATCCAAATAAATTCTGTAGCTTACTTAATAGAGTACTATACCAATGCTAATTTCTTAGTTTTGGTAAATGTACTAAGGCTATATGAAATGTTAATATTAGGGAAAGCTAGGTGAAAGCCATGAAGGAACTGAAATCTGAAATGATTTCAAAATAAAAAAATGTTTAAGTAAAAGGGGGAAAATATATACATGAAAACATGAATCAACAGGAAACTGGAGTGGCTGATATTAATATCAGACAAAATAGACTTCGAACCAAGGAAAATTACCAGGGGTGAAAGGACATTAAATAATGATAAAAGGGTCAATTCACTGAAAGATATAACAATCCTAAATGTATATGCACTGAACAAAAGAGACTCAAAATACACGAAGCGAAAATTGACGGAGGGGGAAAAATGGACAGATCTACAATTACAGTTGGAGATTTCAATCTTCCTTTCTCAGTAATCAACCAAACAACTAAATAAAAAATAATCAAGGATAGCAAAAATAAGGTGGTACATCTTAAATAGACACAATTCCTATTAGTCAATTACAACTCAAAAAAAACTGAGAAAATAAAAAGGTAGAATACAATGTTGCAGTTACATAATAATTAAATCACATTTTTAGAAAAAAAAAGAAGAGAAGGAAAAAAATCAAGGCTACAGAACAAATGAACAGCAGCATGAACGGTTCGGATATAACCAACATTTATAGAACATTCTACCCAACAACAGCAGAATATACATTCTTTTCAAGTGCCACTTAGAACATTCACCAAGACAGACCATGTGATAAAACAAACCTTAACAAATACAAAAGTATTGAAATCCTATAAAGTAGGTTTTCTGACCAGAATGGAATTAAACTAGAAATCAATAAAATAATGACTCTAGAATATCTCACAACAATGCACTTCCAAATAATTCCTTGGTCAAAAAGGAAGCCTAAAAGAAAATAAAAATTCGACATACCAAAATTTGTAAAATACAGTCCCAGCAGTGTTTACAGGAAAATTTATAGTCTAAAAATTTATATTAGAAAAGGTCTCAAACAGTCTAAGTCTTCAACTTAAAAAAAGAGAGAAAATTAACTCGAAGTACACAGAAGGAAGAAATTAAATATAAGAAAAACAATATAAACAAAAACAATTTTTAAAAGACCCAGAAAAGCAACAGAGAAAAATCAACAAAATTAAAAGCTGCTTTTTAAAAAAAGATGGATAAAATTGATAAGCCTCCACCTAAACAAATCAAAAAGAAAAGAATGAATACATAAATTATCAACATCAGGAATGAAAGGAGGGCTATCACTATAGACCCCCACACATTAAAAGGATAATAATGGAACAGTATATACTACATACATAAATTTCACACCTTAAATGAAATGAACCAATTCCTTGAAAGCCACAAAGTACCAAAAATTACCCAAAAAGAACATACAACTTGAGCTGTCCTACATCTAATAAGGAAATCTAATTTGCAGTTAAAAACCTTCACACAAAGAAAACCCTAGGCACAAATGCCTTCACTGGAGAATCCTACCAAATACTTAAAGAGAAGGAATTCTATACATTCTATTCCAAAAAATATTAAAGGAAACACTTTCTAACCTATTTTAGAAGACCAGCATTATCCTAATACCAAAACTAGACAAAGACAGCACAAGAAAAACACAAAACTACACGGATGCCTTGGGAGGCTCAGGTGGTTAAGTGGCTGACTCTTGGTTTTGGTTCAGGTTGTGATCTCATGGGTCATAAGATCAAGCCCCATGTTGGGCTCTGTGCTCAGCTGGGAGTCTGCTTGAAGATTCTCTCCCTCTCTTCCTCCCCCAACTTGTGTTCTCTCTCTCTCTCTCAGATAAATAAATCTTAAAACACACATACACACACACCCCAAACCTACAAACTGATAATATCCTCATGAACACGGATGAAAAATTCAACAACTTAGCAAATCAAATCCAACAACATAGAAACGTAACACATCACAACCAAGTGGTGTTTACCCTAAGAATGCAAGGCTAGTTCAATATTTGAAAATTAGTCAGTGTAATTTATTCTACTAACAGATTAAGAAGCAAAAATATCCCATGGTCATATCAATTGATACAGAAAAAGCATTTGACAAAATTCAACACCCATTCCTGAAAAAACCCTCAGCAAACTAGGAATAGAAGAGAACTTAGCTTTATAAAGAACACCTACAAAAACTAAGAGCTACCATCATACTTAGTGGTGAAAGACTAAATGCTTTTTCCCTAAGAACAGGAAGAAAGCATGAATATCCACTCTCACCACTCTCATTTGATATCCTACTAGAAGTCTGTAAAGTCTATAATAATGGTGTAAGAGAGAAAGAAATAAAAGCACATACATTAGAAAGAAAGAAATAAAGCTAGATGACATAATTGTCTATATGAAAAGTCCCCAAAATCTATAAAAAGGCTCCAAGAGCTAACACGTGAGTTTAACAAGGTCATAGGATACGAATTCAACATAAAAATAAAATATGTAATATAAAGTAAAATAAAAATAAAGTAAAATAAAACATAAAAATGTTGAATATCCTATATCCTAAGAATGATCCTAAGAATGAATTAGAAATTGAAATCCGAAATAAAAAACATTTACAATAGCTCAAAAAATAGTTAAGGAAAAAAATCTAACAAAACATGTACAAACCTATATGCTGAAAACTATAAAAAGCTGATGAAAGAAATAGAATATGACCGAAGTAAATGAAGACATACATCATGTTCACTGATTCAATATATGATCTAGTTAAGGTATCAACTCTCAAATTACCTACAGATTTAATGCGGTTCCAATTAAAATGCCAGCAGGGGTTTTTGCAGATATAGACAAGCAGATTCTGAAATTGATATACAAAGACAAAAGGACTAGAATCGCCAAAACAATTTTGAAAAAAAGAAGAAAGCTGGAAAGCTCACAATACATAATTTTCAATCCTACTTTAAGCTACAGTAATCAAGACAGTGTGGTACTATCAAGGGACAGACACATATCATTGGAACAGAATAGAGTCTAGAAAAAGACCTACCCAAATATAGCCAACTGAGTTTTTTGACAAGGGTACAAAACCAATTCAAAGGAGAAAGGATCATCTTTTCAATAGCAATGATGCTAGAGCAACTATACATCTACCTGTAATAAACAAATAAATATGAATCTTGATCTAAACTTCATACCGTATATAAAAATTAACTCATATGGATAATACATCTAAACATAAAATATGAAGCTATAAAGCTTTCAGAAGAAAACAAAGAACATCTTTGTGAACTTCAGTTCAACCAAGAATTCTTATATATGACATCAAAAACATGATCCATAAAAGAAATTGACAAATTAGACTTAAAACTGTAGCTCTATGAAAGACACTATTAAGAGAAGGAAAAGAAAAGTCACAAACTAGGAGAAGATACAACCAGGTAATTTATCTGATAAAACACATATCCAGGGGGCCGCCTGGGTGGCTCAGTGGGTTAAAGCCTCTGCCTTCAGCTCAGGTCATGATCTCAGGGTCCTCGGATCAAGCCCCGCATCGGGCTCTCTGCTCAGCGGGGAGCCTGCTTCCCCCTCTCTCTCTGCCTGCCTCTCTACCTACTTGTGATCTCTCTTTCAAATAAATAAATAAATAAATAAATAAATAAATCTTTAAAAAAAAAGACATATCCAGGATATGTGTATTTTTTAAAAACTCTCAAATCTCACAGTAAGAAAATAAATTTGGGTTCACGCAAAAACCTATACACAAATGTTTAGAGCAGCGCTATTCACAATCTCTTGAAACTGGACACATCTCAAATCAAATATCCTTCATCAAACAAGTGGATAAGCACACTGTTACATAACCATACAGTAGAATACTACTTACAACAGAAAAAGAACAAATTTTGATAAATACAGCATGGACATAATGCTAAGTGGAAGAAGCCAGTCTCAAGAGGCTATATATTCTAATATGTTTCCATTTATTTAACATTCTAGAACAGGCAAAACCCTAGGAATGGGGGACCAATCAGTGGTTGGCATGGATTACGGGGTAGGGAGAATGTGACTACAAAGGGACAGTAGTGGGGAGCTTTTTGAGGTGATGCAACTGCTCCGTATGCTGCTTGCGATGGTGGTTGTATGAAGCCGCATGTGTGTTAAAACACACAACTGTACACCAAAAATTTTTCAATTGTACTCTTTGTAGATTTTATTTTTTTTAAAGATTTTATTTATTTATTTGACAGAGAGAGAGAGAGAGATCACAAGTAGGCAGAGAGGCAGGCAGAGAGAGAGGGGGATGCGGGGCTCGATCCCAGGACCCTGAGATCATGACCTGAGCCGAAGGCAGAGGCTTTAAACCACTGAGCCATCCAGGCGCCCCTAAAAGTAACAATAAGAAAAAGTAACCAAAGTTGTTAAAATATTAAAAGGAAAAAAATTTAAAAAGTTAAATAAATAAATAAAAGAAAAATATATTTGCCATACGTGAGCTAGAACTTCAAAAGCCTTTCAAATATTAGTTCTATTGGACTTACTCTTTTAAAAAAAAAGATTTTATTTATTTATTTGACAGATCACAGGTAGGCAGAGCGGCAGGCAGAGAGAGAGGGGGATGCAGGCTCCCCACCGAGCAGAGAGCTCGATATGGAGCTCGATCCCACAACCCTGGGATCATGACCTGAGCCAAAGGCAGAGGCTTTAACCCACTGAGCCACCCAGGCACCCCTATTGGACTTATTCTTGTGAAGGAAACAGGACCCTATCTGGTGATAGTTCCCTAAAAGGAATATGTTTCCAAATAGGAAAAAGGAGCCTGTTCATCCCAGGGGCACTGTGTACCGGTCCAAAGCCTCAACTAGACTGTAGGAGTTCTGATGCCTAAACTTTGTTCATAAAAACATTTGATACCTTCGTGTCCAAAATGGAGACTAGTGCCCATACTCTGAACTCTACAGATCCACATTGGATTTTTATAATACCCCCAAGCATCAGCAGTCAGTTTCCATAAATAAGGGTTCTTCCTGGGTTTTATGACTAAACCATGAAAGAAGAAAAAAATAAACAAAAAACTGGAAAAAGCCTTGACAATTCAACATCTATAAACAGAAGCAGTACCTAAAAGGAGCTGATGGGTCTGTAATCCCAGCTAGAAAAGTGACACCGCTTTCTGGGGATGATTTTTTTTTCTTGAGATTTCGCAACAAATTGTACCGAGTGATAAATGCATGGCGCTTAAGAAACAAGCCAACAAGCCTTTCTCTGAGCAGTACCCTGAGCAAAGACAGGGCTGTAGAGCAGAGCCCAAGCAGGCACCTAAATCACAGTCCCTGGTATGTCTGCTGTGCCTCAGCTCCGGGAAGCAGCAAGGCAGCCTGCTAAGGAGTGGGAGGTGAAAGTGGTGGCAACTCCCACAACTTACAAGGCACAAGAGAAGCCAGAAACTTACTAATGGTCAGGAAGGAGCGTGTGGCAAGGAGCAAAGCCTATCAGCCCTCCAAGGGTCAGGCCGGATGTAATGGGAATAATTAAAGGTGGAAAACACTCAGATCTAATTGATAACACCTCTTCTATATCCATTCCTCACACAAAACACACTTACTTTCTTTGACCTATAAAACTTTTCAGCAGTTTCTAATGCCAAGAGCCTATATTAAGATCCCCAAATGAAAGAAGTTTTACCCCTTCTGCACTTATGGCTGAACTTTTCTTATGAGTCAGAAAAAAAAAAAAAAAGGCTTCTAAGGTAGGTGAAGTACTCATATGGTTATTCTACTTTGTTTCCTCACTACACTTAATCACTCATTCTGTGCCCTTCTTGGGTCTTACACATCCCTCCACCTTCTTTTCCAGAGATAAGGAAGAACTACTACAAATAGAAGGAAAGAGAAAAAAAATCTCTGTATCTACCAAAATACTACTTGCCCTAGAACATCAAGATTAATAAAACAGATTGCCAGGGGCACCTGCGTGGCTCAGTCCATTAGGCATCTGCTTTGGACTCAGGTCATGATCCTGGGGTCCTGGGATCAAGTCCCGTGTCAGACTCCCTGTTCAGCGAGGAGTCTGCCTCTCTCCCAGCCCTCCCTGGCTCATGTTCTCTCTGTCTCTCGCTTTCTAATAAATAAATAAAATATTTAAAAAAATAAAACAGATTTCTGGCATTGAGTTAAGAGGTCTTTATGGACTTTCCTCATCCCAGACTACCCTAAGAATGCCTTCCCAAGGAGCTTTTGTTTAACTATTCTTAATCACAGGTACTTTGAGCATTCAAACTAAAAAGCAGGTACAAACTTATAATGTGATTGCACAGAGACTCTCCTAATGGGCTTACCGTAAGGATGCTTTGCATCCCTAAATAGAGTGCTAAATTTACTAACATCTTGTCCATGAACTCTGTCTGCTCTACTGGTTCCACACCAACCACGGGGACTTCTGCCAACTGTCTGCGTGCAAACTGTGGCAAATGTTAATGGAATCTGCAAGAACTCTGTAATTTCAGTGGTGAGAAGGAAAATATTAACAAATTAAATGAAAAATTTTATTGCATTAATTTAAATTGCTTTTCTCTTATGTGTATTCTGTTAATTTGCTTGTGCACGTTCTCATGTTCCAAGCACCCTTTATTTTTTTCTTATTCAAAGACCTTTACTGAATACAAAAGGCTGGAGCAGAACCTGAGCTCTCTGAACATACTCTTTGCTCTAAATTATCACTGTAAACCGCAGTTGCACATTAGAGCCCACTGACCACTGTCTGGTACCCCCGTACACCAAGGAAGTTGATGCAAGTCAAGCCTGACATTTTGTATCCACAGCCCAAGATTCAGTACCTGAAAGAAAAACCAACAGCACTGGCTGATAAAGCCTCTTTCCCTCTGCTTTCACCTAGTAGAATCTGCTCAGTTGTTACCTTTAATTAAGCCTGCAATTTCAACGGTTTTCATGAAGCACAGAGAACATAAGCAAATGATCAAAGAAAGCCACTGAGTTTCAGTAAGGACAAAACAGTCATCCATCAGGTCTATGAAAAGGTGCATAATTCTTGTTTCTTTATACATGAAACTAAAGGTTAGTTGAGAATATCAAGGAAAACGACCACATGTTAAATATCTACAAATGGACAGAATTTAACACTCCAAAATAAGAAAATGACAGAACTCCACAAAGGTTAAATAATCTTTATCAGTGAGAGAGCACAGAGAATAAAGAAGTGGGAACACTTAGGTTTCTCTTAAAGCAAACTTTAGAAGCTCAAGGGGGGATAACGCTCTGCAAAGAAAGGATTAAAAACTAGAAATAAAGGTGCCAGGTTGGCTCAGTCAGAAGAGCATCTGATTCTTGATCTCGGGGTCACGAATTTGAACCCCACATTGGATTTAGAGATTACAAAAAAAAAAACCTTTTGAAAATTAGAAATAAAGATAGCTAGCTAATAACCAAGGTGCTCTGGACTAGACCGCCAACATGTATTACAGCCCATACGTCCCCATATGTTCTAAATAGAAGATTATATCTCTGAATTTTTAAATGGCAAAATAATCTTGAACTCCTCCTCCTCCCTTTTCCCATGTAGTCTTCCATCAAGTCCTACTGAGTCGTCTTATAAACTATTTCTTTCTTACTTAAATACATGTGACACACATATACAGAATTCTCTCTCTTTTCCTTCCTTTCCATTTTCATCGCTACAATCCTCTTCTAAGCCCTTGTCACACCACCCATCTAAGGCCAAACCAGTCAATTAGCTGGACGTCCATTCTGTGCTCTATTCTGTCCTACAACACATTGCTATCCAATCCTCCTGACACATTTTAGCACGACTTTGATGATGTGTCATTCTGCGCTCCCTCCAAAATCTTCTATGTTCTCCATGGTCTCTGAGGATAAACATAACTTCAAAAAATCCTTAATGTTGGGCTACCTCTACCTTATCTTTTGCAGGCTTACCCGCTGGGGAAGGGGAGATGGCATTCTACCCCAGCCCAACTGATATGTTCACGGCACTCCCCAAATATTTCATGCATTCTCACCTTCTTACTTTGACTCACACTGTCTTACCCAACAACTCTGTAAAGCTCACCTCAAATCATCCTTCTTCCATCACCCTCTCATCATACCAGCTTAAAGCTCTCTTTTATAAAAAATAAAAATAAAAAATAATTTACTTATATTCTATGCCATTTATATGGCACTTAAACCCTTTACAGTTAGTCACGAACCATTGTGAACACCTCTTATTTAACATGTTGTGTTTATAATTTATTTCGCTCAATAAATACATTCCTGCAACAAACATAAGGTCTATCTCCACAGTATCTTTCAACACCTGTTACAATGCCTCACCCTTAGTTGTTACGCATGAAAATTTTGTCAATTGGTGGAGGTCAGGATAAGGGACCTACAGTTCCCCACAGGAAGCAAAGTGCCAATAGTTCTCGAGGCCATGTCTTGCTCTATACTTTTTTCATGTAATTCTCATATGGAAACCCTAAAAAACAACATAGTTGGTAGGAAAGGGATGCTTTGGCCCAAATTAATTTTTTACCTTAAATAAGCCAAAAAATTTCACTAAGAAATATAAAACATAAGGGATTATCTGTATCATAAGGGAAAATTGATCTAAGATGATTTAAAAGGAGAGTTCAAATCCCAAAAGAATTTTAATAGTCCTCCCTAAAAGACACTAGAAGTAACTGGGTATGGGCTGGGAGAGAGAATGTGCATAGGTGCATATGTACACAGAAAAGAATACAAGTGAAGCTGGTAATGATAGCTGCCATTATGGAGTGCATACTGACTGATTGGGAGATAATTATAAGAAGACTTTGAACCTTCTAATTTTTGAACAGTGCCTCTGGTAGCTACTCAAATGTAAAGTACATATTTTACAACATAGAATGGAAAAGATAACTTCAACACTGCCTTCTGAGAAAAATTTTTAATATTAAATGACTTAGGGGGTGCCTGGGTGGCTCAGTGGGTTAAAGCCTCTGCCTTCGGCTCAGGTCATGAACTCAGGGTCCTGGGATCGAGCCCCGCATCGGGCATCTCTGCTCAGCAGAGAGCCTGCTTCCCCCTCTCTCTCTGCCTGCCTCTCTGCCTACTTGTGATCTCTCTCACTCTCTCTCTCTCTGTCAAATAAATAAGTAAAATCTTTTAAAAATGACTTAGAATCCTTTTAAAAAAAGAGGGAAACAATAATATTTAAGAATGTTACTAAGTAATTTAGTATAAAGCAAAAGAATATTCTCTAACTTTTCCAACTTATGGATTGGATACAGAAAGTAATTTGTAGCAGAGTGCTAGCAGGCTAGGGATAAAATAACAGTTAAAAAACAAAACATCTTCCTAAGGCTCCAAACCCCATCTAGAATATCAGGCCGTGGAAAGGTTTCCAAAAGAGTCTGCAAAGGAGAGATAACTCCTTCTCTTAAAAAAATGAGCAGTTTCCCAAGTTCACATCCAAACTCCCTTGTCCATTCACAGCAGTCATTCCCACACTTTCTCACACTCCCAATACTTTCTTCTTTATCATAGCACAAATCTTTAAAAAATGCCTATTTCATCTTTCCTAGAAACAAGACATTTCACCTCTTTAGTTTTCGCCAAAATCAGGAAATCCAATTGAGAATTCTGTAGCAAATGAGATTTCTGGGTATTCTGACTTCTGAGAAAGCTCTACCGGTCTCATTTGCAACCTGCTCAATTTTTCTCCACAATTTAATAATAATACATAATTTTCTTTTCATTTAAAAGTGGTTTATTCAGCTTCTTGTTTAGACAAAAAAGATAGTAGTGAATATAAAGCAAAAGCCTGATGCATTATCCTTACTTGAAGAAGGGTTCCTCCTAAAACAAGAAACTAACCATGTAATATATTAAACCCTATTTATTTACAGGACAGTTGCTCAGCCAAATGAAGGAAAAGTGCTATTTCGCACTTGTTTGCAGTGAACATTAAGCTTCTGGAGGTTTAGCCTTCAATTGTGAACTACTGAAATAACAAGAGAATAAGAACAGTTGAAAAATGAACTGCCTTTTCATTGGTAAAGTGGTTGTGATCTCTTCCTTTATCAGCCACTATCTAAAAATTTAAAGTAACATTTTTTTTAAAGATTTTATTTATTTAGTTGACAGAGAGAGATCACAAGCAGGCAGAGAGGCAGGCAGAGAGAGAGGGGGAAGCAGGCTCCCCACTGAGCAGAGAGCCCGATGCGGGGCTCGATCCCAGGACCCTGAGAGCATGACCTGAGCCGAAGGCAGAGGCTTTAACCCACTGAGCCACCCAGGTGCCCCTAAAGTAACATTTTATTTTATTATTTTTTTTCCTAAAGTAACATTTTAATTTTGACTTTTTTTCCTTCCCAAGTTCATTCTGGTGTATATGCTAATGATCAGTTAAATACCCAAAATGCAGGAAAAGGGAGGGAAATAAATGACATGTATAATTCACAGCCTAGAGAATCCATCTCTGGATAAATACACATTCACTTATATTTCTCTAACATCCTTACTCCCCAGGAAACCAAAGATTTTACAGCAGAAAACAGCACTAATCAACTGAAGACGAAAAGAGCCTGTTAATATGTCTTCTGGGGAATTTCAGTGCTTTCCACTTCCAGATCCTAGAATAAGCCACTGAACAGGGGAGGCCTCTCCCTACCACCAACGGTGAATATAAAAGTGCTTCAGACCCCGCCCCCAGCTAACATTTCAGTCATCCTAACCCAATCAACCCCTTTCAGGGTCAAGAGTACCTCTTAGTACTCAAGAGTACCCAAACCTAGAGGACCTCTTAGACCCTCAGGCTCCCAGCTTTTATTTTGTTGCACTTTCCTCAACAGGACACATCTCCATATACCTAAGGGAAATCTTAACTATTATCCACTTCCACCTTTGCTGCTCTAGGCCAGGAGCCTCCCAGAACCTTTTTCTGCTGCACCCTGAATACGCCTGCCAGCACCAATCCCCAGTATACAGTCCTACACCAATTTCAGCCTTGCATAAGCAAAGAAGTCAGATGGGAGAGGCCATAATTCCTCTACAGTCCTGGTTATAACTTTTGTTGGCAATATGGGAGTATTTATGAGTAACTAAATGTTTGTATTTATGTACCAGAGACATGAAGAAAGATAAGCAGACACCAAGACACGATAACCTTTTAAAAAGTACTTAGGATAGCTGCTGAAACAAAACAGGTGTGTTACTTCATACATCTTCTGTTCATTTTCCTTAATTTTTCCTGCTTCCAAAATGCTATCCTTCAAAGATACTTTTGCCCTCCCTCTGCCTATCCCAGAATCTTTCATTATGCCCACTCACTAAGATATGTTTAGCTACCTAGGATAATGATAATTTCTTAAAGCCAAAATTGTTCACGTTACTTGGTTATATGAACTTCACGGAATAAAAATCCTTAAGCACGGGTCAGTCGACCAACCTGGGTACCCATCTCCACTCCATGGCTTAATGGTCTTGGAGCCCTGGACAATATGCTTAAGTTCGGGGACACTCAATTTTCTCAGCTGTAAAATGGGTAGAATAATATGTGCCTTACCTAATTCAAACAATCAACTGATACAAGGATTTTTAAAGTCCTTTTTAAAAAAATTTTTTAAAGATTTTATTTATTTATTTATTTATTTATTTATTTATTTATTTATTTATTTATTTATCAGAAAGAGAGTGAGCAAGCACACACATGGGGTGGGGGGAGTGGCAAGCAGCGGGAGAAGCAGGCTCCCCGCTGAGCAAGAAGCCCAATGTAGGACTGGATCCCAGGACCCCGGGATCATGGCCTGAGCCAAAAGCAGATGCTTAACTGACTGAGCCACTCGGGCATCCCAGAATTTTAAAAGTTCTGATAAACAGACAAACGTAGACTAATAATTACCAAAGGTAGATGGTCAGCTGTGAGACCTAACTATATGAGACCCATTCAAATAGATCAGTGCATATATAAGGGGGAAACTTAAAATGGTGCTGAAGATAAAAGCAACTCCAAACTTGCTAATCACTCATCATAATTAAGATATCCAGCTCAAGGAAAAATAAAGGAGAGCCTCAGTCTTTGAGTTCATTCCACCTTCAGATCCCAGGCTATAGCTAAAAACAGTTCACTGTCTGCCAGGAACTGGTCATTGCCAGAGCATTCCTCTTGGGTAGCGTCCTACTCTAGAATAGTTTGGGAATGAATGAGGAGTTACTTTGGTAACTATATTTGCATAGTTGTGGTGGAGATCAGCACCATAATTGTACAATAAAACTTTTCTCCTCTTAGACTAGCAACACCCATCCAAGTCAGGGTATCTGCAGATCCTATCCTCTATGCCAGACTGAAGATAAAGCAACTGTCCGCTTTTCAGACTACTAAAATTTAATACAGTATATATATATATATATATATATATATACTATATCAAATACATGTATAAACACACACTAAGCTGCTAAGTCCTTAGAGGAAAAGGAGCAAATATATATTGAGCTCTACGTGTCAGAAACCACAAGGTAACAGAGATTTCCTTTAATACCCACAAACACCCAAACATAGGTATTATTATCCTTATTTTTACAGATGAGAACACTGTAGCTCAAATAAATTAATTTGCCCAAAGTCACAAAGCTAATAAGTAGCAGTCAAGACTTGAATTTAGTTTTGCCTAACTCCAAAGCCCACACTGCTTCTTCTTCTTCTCAATAGTGTTACGTACGGCAACCTTCTTGTGTCTTCGTTTCACCTTAATTCCAGACATGGTACTTAACTGTGTGTCCTGGCTGTGTCTCTATACATTCACAAAGAGACAGAGAAAAATTTCCCAGAAGACTTCCTCATTGTCTTTTCTTTTCCTGCATTTACCTCCTATTCCTATACAAATTATTGTTTTAGGTTGAATTACCAAGCTACACCTAAAAGTCTGTCATTACCACATTTCAGCAATTAATATGTACCTAGAGTGTGACAGCTCTGTTTCCTTCCTTGTACACTTTAATAGCCATAGTTTTTGAGCATGGTATAATTTTCTAAGCTGGTTCTTGCCACTTAGTGTGTTAGTGCCTAGAACAATGTCTCACACACAGTAGGTGCAGAGGGAGAATATTTGTTGGTTTGATGATTAAGAAAAGATTTCTTTATTCCTCTACTTATCTTGCTATATTTAAATCAAGAGACTTTACAGGCCAATTCTAAGAATGAATTCTTTCCCATTAGAGATAATTTTTTGGAAAATTTAAAAATGATTCAGAAAAAAAGGTAAATTAAATATAACTATCTAGTGTTTAAGTCCCTAAATGACTACATAATAGACTATGAACTTAAGAGTCTAAAAGGCTTGGTTTAAAAATACTGTTATTCTGAATAACATTTGCAAGTGCTTCTTGCCTTCCTATAGAAAAGAAAAAAAGACTGGAAATATACAATAAAACACGGACAACTGTTTTGCTTAGGATAGTTAAGACTAAGGATGACTTTTTCCTATTTTCTTTTACATATATTAACATTTTTCTGTAATAAGAATGTGTTATTTTCATAATTATGGAAACTGATCTCACTCTGGATAAACTTTGCATCTTTAACGCTTTCTATACAATGTGGGGTTATTTTCTTTCTCAGATATAATTGATGGGAATTATGTATTCATTAAATCATGCCTGTGCCTCTAAAACTTATTATATAACATCAGCACATTAAAGATAATTATTTTTATCTCTATTCATGGAATGTTTTTCTTGCTTTAGGTGGATATGTCTCTATCTTTGTATTCTTTTCAAGCAGATGGGGATTTCTTGGATAATTTCTACAGAATATCAATAGTCAATCATTTCTTGGTAATGAGCACAAGAATGACATCTGGCCTTAATATAGCCCCAAACCATAGGTCTTTTAGCATTATGTGTGTTATCTTTTCAATGACATTAAAATACTTTAATCACAGTGGAACCCAAATGCAATGAGCTACTTTATGGAGAAGGAAGTTCCCTATCAATGGAAGTATTCAAAGCAAAAATCTCCCATAAGGGAATTCCTGTGCTGGGAGGTTGTATAGCTGAATTTTATGGCCATCTTCCCTTTCTAGAATTTTAAAATAAAATTTTTTCAAGTCTACTCTAGTGATATAATGGGTTGCATACCGGTCTCTGTTGTGTCAAGTCCTTTTCTCAGCTCACTATTCGAATCAACCCAGAGAAGATTCCATTCTGATCCAGCTTGACTTAGCAAGCTATCTGATTATTTCTTGTGGAGACCAAATTCCCATAATTATTAACTGATCCTTGCTATTTGAAATTATCAAAATGTGCTAAAACAATGCAGTCAGCAAAATGTCAATGTATGTCTTACATATGGATCTGTTGCAGCCTGTAAAACACTGTCTCCATGAGGGACAGCCAAAATGAAGAGTTACGTGGGAGTAATAAAATATGATAACTAGGCCTGCAACCTCAAGAATAAACCCAGCTGCGCATGCACACACACATCTACAAGAAAGCCTGCTGATAACAAAAGCAAAGAAAAACCCAAATCATGTCCAGCCTGTGCGTACTTCATGGCAGGGCTGGTCTGGGAACTGTCCTTTAAGCACCACAGCAAGAAACCAGGGAACTGTCCTTTAAGCACCACAGCAAGAAGCCAGGGAACTGTCCTTTAAGCACCACAGCAAGAAACCCTGGTGCAAGCCTAAACACAGGCACCCAAAGTTGGACTGTGAGAAAAATGTGTTAAAGCTCCTACAAAAAAGCAATAAGCGCTGTACAGTGTTTGTTTTTAAGTATGATATATTCTACTTCATAGTCCTTTATTAGTTTAAAATAAAATCCTTTAAGTACTTTGATAAAAGTTGACAAAACCCCAAATGAAAACCAAAGATATATTAAGCCTGCCTCTCAAACTGAACTCAAGAAACCAACAATTGGCCTGCACTATCAAGAACTGCTTTGCACCCTCCACCACCAGCCCTACTAAGAAACACAGCACATTTACACATACCCTAAATCAGATGTTGAAAACATAGAACATGCTCAGAGCCCTCTCCAGGGAGAGACTCGATTTCTAGGACAGATGATGCTTGCTGAATACCAAACCATCACTACCACCCCCCTCCCAAGCAATCAAATTCTCTTTCAGGGAGAACTGAAGGCCTTATGGGTCATGAGTTCCAAAGAAAAAATGCTGCAGTATTTCAAGAACCAGGTTACAGGCAACGTGCTACAAAGCTTTCAGCAGTTTAAGTCTGATTCTCCCGAGATTCCTACCAGAATGGTACCGGATGCTAATGTTCTCCAGCCATTTGCATTACACATCAAAAAGAAAAAATTTTTTTTTGAGGAAAGAAAAAAAGTCCCATTATCTTCTAATAATGCACGTGGAGAAAAGAGAAGTACAGAGAGACGGTGAAACAGTGAAAGCCTACCACACCCGAAATCTCCTTTGCAAAGCTCAAACATCCCCAGCCCTAACACACCGAAACGTCTCTGAAGGCTCTCCAGATTCAAACTTGAGAAAATAGTTATAAAAAGCACTATCGCCCTTTGCTCCCAAAGCCCTCACCCACATTTCCTGCTTCCATTCCTGCTGCTCTGGTACCCACTAAATTTTCCTTGTGTGGTAGAGTTTGCCCCATGCTAATTACTTCTCCCTCTCCCTGGATTAGCCAGACGCAACGCCAAGTTTCTCCCCTCTCCCCAAACAGATGACATTCTTTTATTATGAACACAGATGCCGAGAATCTTGGAATCTCCCGATATAAAATGCATTCCCCCGTGTTTCAAAAACTGCAGTGTAAGTGAGGAAGAGGGCACAGGGTGGAGTAGTTGGAAGGAACGCGTGGTTTGAGGAACCTTATTTATCAGACTGAAAAAATGATTTCCACCCCACCCGACCTCTAAGCTGGTGCCTCTGAAAGGGTCTGAAAGCCCCGGCTAACCCCCTCCCCCCGGAAAGTTAACTGCCAAGTCTCCACCGGTGGTTGCCGCAGGCACGGAGGGGATGGAGCTGAGCTCTGAGGGAAAATGCAGAGGCTTTGCGGTCCCCCACGTACCAAGAGAACTAGAGAGGAGGGGTCTGTGGAGCTGGGCAGTCCTATAAGCCAAACGCTAAGAAGCCCGGGGTGCTGCCGATTGTGGTAAGGTGGGGGAGGGAAGGGAGAAAGGAGGAAAGGAACAAGCTCTGCATCGGGTGGCGTAGGGATGGGGGTGGGGGAAGGGGGATATTCTGAAAGTGATGTACTCCCTAATGCAGGAATCCCAGCCTGCCGAGGAAGGTCCCAGGGGCCCCCAACACTGCCCCAGAGCACCCTGTCAAGAGGGGGACGGATGCATCCGAGTAAAGGACAGGGGGAGTCCTGGTTGCCCTAAGAACCCAGGAGCTCCTGGCTTCTGCAGTTGGTAACGATCTGGAGCCGGATGGGGGAGAAGGATGCAGTAAGACATGGGGGAGGGGGTAGAGCTGAGGGGCTGCTGTAGGAAGATCCTGGGAGCGCTGCCCTTCCCAGTGCAACCCCGCGAGGGGCCCCGACTCTGTCCTGGCCCTTAGAGGTGGGGGGAGGGAGGCTGCACCACCGAAGGGGCGCCGAGGGCAGGCCAGTGTCCCCCAATGCAGCCAAGAGACGGGAAGAGCGAGGGTGTATGGGGGTGGTGGTAGCCGGTGGTCCTCAACTCTCCTCAGGGACCCCCGGTAAACACGGCAGAAGGAAGCAAGACTTCCAAACACCTGTCCAAAACCTGGAGGACAGAAACCCCGCTCCACGGCCCCTCGAGCCCCGCCGCGCACTCTGCGGCAAAGCCCCCGACCGGAGATGGGCGAGCCCCGCTCCGGGGTCCCGAGGCGAGAAGGGGAAGCCAGCGGGCGAGAAGCGGCGCCGGGGCGGGGGCTCCGGGGCGACTTACGGCAGCGGCGGCGAGGGAAGCAACGACGGCCCTAGCGCGGGGCCCGGGAGGCGCGGCCGGACTGCAGAGGCGCCGAGGCTGCGGCGGGCGGGACTGCGGTGGGCGCCATCTTGGAGCGCTCCCCGCGCCCGCCCCCCGCGCCGCCCGAGTCCTTGCATAATTGATGACTCGCGCCCGCCGCGCGCCGCCGCGCGCGCCCCCGCCGCCGGGCCCCCCGCCCGCTCCGCCCCCGCGCCGACCCCCGCCGCGCGCCCCCCCGCCAGCCCCGGGCCCGCCCGCGCGCGCCGCCCGCGCCCTCCCGCCCGCCAGAGCCCGGCGGCCCACCTACCCCTGCAGGACGCGCCCGCTCGCCCGCTGCGCGCCGCGCTGCCCGCCCGCCTGCGCGCTCGCTGGCTCTCGGGCCGGAGTCCCCGCGCCGCCCGGACCGGATCCGGGGCGAGGGAGCAGGGCGCCGGCAGGGGGCGCCGCGCCGGAGCGCCTCGCGAGCGTCCCCGGGCCCGCCTCCCCGACGCCCCCGCGGAGCCGCGCGGGAGGGGCACCCGGCTGAGCGCCGGGACGCGGCCGCGGGACGGCGGCGGGCCGCCTGCCAGCTCCTGGGAGCTGAAGCCCGAAGGTGCTATGTGGGCTCGAACGCCCCGTGACCCTGGTAGATGATGCCAAGTCTCACCTGTCTCCGGAACGGCAGTTGCAGAGGAAATGCCCCGTAATATGGCAATGCTCCGTTGTCGGAGTTCTGGCACCTATAAGCACAGAGAACTCAATCTACATGATCTTTGCCCGACTGAAAAAAACAAAAACGCAGAAGTCTATCAACGGCATTTGGAGCCTTGTGATTCAGTGGACAGGGCCCTGGAAAGAGGAGAAGGAACACATCGCTTCTCTGACAGCCTCTGGCTTTGAAGCTGGGTAAACGCCACCTTAACCTGGCTGGAGCTCCTTTCGTCTGTATGTAAAGTAGGCGCGAACATTTGAACTGCTGACTCCACACTCTTAGGAGGATGCAGATAATGAATGTGAGAACTCTTCGCACTGTATTGTGCGCCTGAGGCTCAGAAGTTCAGAGTTAAGAGCGAAAGAGGATGGTCAGGCGGCCACTTACTAACTGGGCAGCCTTGGAACCTGAACAACCTCTCGAACCTACTTACAGAGCCTCCCAGTAAAAAGGGAGCAACCATAGTACCAACCTGATCCGTTTGTTGCGAGGATTGAAGAGAAGGCATTTCACACATTTAAACACAGCCTGGCGCACAGTATGCCTATCACTTAGTGTGCCCACTGCATACATTTTTAAATAGCTTTCCGGAGGCGTATTTGACATGCAATAAGCTATGCATGTTTAGGGTGCACAATTTTGACGTATGTGTACACGTGCGAAATTATCAGCATCGTCAACATACCCATCACCTCCAAAAGGTTCCCCCTGCCTCTGTAATCCTTCCATGTATCACTCTCCCACATTTCCTCTCCAGGCAACCACTAATCTTCTTTCTATTACTGTACATTAGTTTGCATTTTTCAGAATTTTAAATACATGGAATCATACAGTATGTCTTTTTTTTTTTTTTTTTTTGGTATGGCTTCTTCCACTCACATAACTGTGCTGAGATTATCTGTTGTTGATGATTCATTTGCCTGTGGATAGTTTATGACTTCTTATTGCCAAGTGGTGTTCATTATAGGAATATACAACGAAGTGTTTATCCAGTCACTTGTTGATGACATTTAGGTTATTTCCAGATTTGCCTATTAAAAATAAAGCTGATAGTGTTTGTTTGCAAGTCTTTGTATGAATATGCTTTGTATGCATATGCTTTTATTTCTCTTGGGCCTAAATATCTAGGAATAGAATGACTAAGTCCAATTGTAGGTGTATATATTTAAATACTAAGAAAGGGCCAACCTGCTTTCTGAAGTGATTGTGCCATTTTATAGTTCTCCTAGCAACATAATAGAGTTTCAGTTACTCCACATCTTTGGCAACATTACCTATGATCTCTCTTTATTTCTTTTAGCCATTCTAACAGGTGAGTAGTGGTATCTTAACGTGGTTTTGGCTGGCCTTTTCCCCTAATGACTAAGATATTGAGCATCTTTTTGTGGACTTATTTGTTATCAGTAAACCGTCTTGGGTGAAATGTACGTTCAAGTCCTTTGCCTATTTTTAAAGTTGAGTAGTTTGTCTTCTTATTATTGAATTTTGAGAGGTGTTTATATATTCTGAAATACAAGTCTTTCATCAGATACGTTGATTTGTAAATATTGTCTCCCAGTCTGAGCATATCTTTTTATTCTTTTAACAGTGTTTTTCAAAGAGCAGAAATTCTTAATTTTTATGAAGTCTAATTCATTATTTTCTCTTCTTCTATGGATGACGTTTTTGTGGTCTTACCTAATGGTTTTTTTCACATGGATATCTAGTTGTTCCTACACTATCTGATTACCCTTTCACCCATGTTGAAAATCAATTATTGAGATATGTTGAGGGTCTATTTCTGGCTTCTATATTCTGTTTCATTGATCTATCTATTTTGACACTAATGCCATACTGTCTTGATTACTTTAGCTTTATAATAAGTCTTGAAGTCAGATAGCATAAGATTTGCTCTTCTTTTTTTATATTGATTTTGCTATTTCAGATCCTTTGCATTGCCATATGAATTTCAGAATTAGCTTATCAAATTCTGCAAAACAGCCCCCTGGGATTTTGATCAAGACTGCATTGAATCTATAGATCAATCTGGGGAGAACTGACGTCGTAACAACATACAGCATATCACTCCATTTATTTCAGTTCTCTTTAATTTCTCTCAATAAAGTTTTGTAATTTTCAGAACACAAGTCTTGCTCACCCTTCCAAACTTTACTGCTAAATACTTCACATTTCTAGTGCTACTGAATAGTATTTTTATATTCCAATTTCTGATTGTTCCATAGGATTTTCTACAAAGACAATCATGTCATCTGCAAATAAACAGTTTTATTTCTTCCTTTCCATTCTGAATGTCTTTTGTTCGTTTTTCTTGCCTTGTTGCACTGGCTAGGACCTCTAGTATAATGTTGAATAGAAGTAGGAAGAGGAAATGTCTTTGCTTTCATTTTAGGGGGGGAAACATTCAATCTTTTATCATTAGATATGACATTAGCTGTAGATTTTTTGTAATGCCCTTTATCATGTTGAGGAAGGTGTTGTCTATTCTTACTCTCCTGAGAGTTTTTATCAGGAATGGATAGTGGACTTTACAATCCTTTTTCTGCGTATGGCTTTTCTTTTAGTCTGTTAATATGGTAAATTACATCCACTGATATTTCACCTGTTAAACCAACCTAGAATAATGTATTGATCATGGAGTATTATCTTTTTTATATATTGTTAGATTTGACTTACTAACACTTTGTTAAGAATTATTACATCTATGTTCATGAGGTGTATTGGTCTGTAGTTTTCTTGTAATGCCTTGTCTGGTTCTGATATCAGAGTAATGCTGACCTTATAGAAAGTTTAAGGCAGTATTCTCTCTTCCTTAATTTTCTGGAAGAGTTTGTGTAAAATTCATATTATTTCTTCCTTAAATATTTGGCAGAATTTCCCAGCGAAATCATCTGGGCCTGGAATTTTCTTTGAGGGAAAGTTTTTATTTTTTCATTTATTTCTTAAATTTTTATTTATTCTTTTTTAAGGTAAGCTCCACATCCAGTTTGGGGCTTGAACTCATGACCCCAAGATCAAGAGTCACATGCTCTACTGACTGAGCGAGCCAGGCACCCTAAGGGAAAGTTTTTAAGGTATAAATTTAATTTCTTTAATAGCTGTAGGGATATTCTGATTTTTAATTTTTTCTTGAATGAACTTTGGTAGTTGTATCTTTCAAGAAATTTCTATTTCATCTAAGTTGTTGAATTGATGGGCATAATGTTCATAATATTTACATATTATTCTTTTACTATCTACAGAATCTGTAATGGTGCTAACTCATTCCTGAAATTGGTAATTTGTGTCTTCTCTCCTTCTCTCCTCTCTCTCTCTCTCTCTCTTTCCTGATTAGTCTTGCTGTAAGTTTATCAGTTTAATCGGTCTTCTCAAAGAAGGACTTTTTGGGTTCATTGGGTTTTCTCTACTGATTTTTGGTGTTCTGTTTCACTGATTTCTGATCTTTATTATTTCCTTTATTCTGCTTACT
The DNA here is from genome assembly GCA_028533885.1 of Nasua narica. Lineage (NCBI taxonomy): Eukaryota > Metazoa > Chordata > Mammalia > Carnivora > Procyonidae > Nasua > Nasua narica. The sequence goes on along the minus strand of CM052807.1, from coordinate 64,667,499 downwards.
TTGTTTCATTTGCTTTTTTCCCCCTAGTTTCTCAAGTGGAAGCTGAGGTCATTGATTTGATACCTTCTTCTTTTCTAAAATAGGCATTTATTGCTATAAATTTCTCTATAAGACCTGCCTTAGCTACATCCCACGAATTCTGATATGTTGGATTTTCATTATAATTAGTTAAAGAAATTTTCTAATTTCCCCTTTGATTTTTTCTTTGCCTCATGGATTATGTGTATTATTTAGCTTTCAAATATTTGTGAATTTCTCAGATAACTTTCTGCTGTCAATTTCTAATTTTCTGCATTGTGGCTAGAAAACATGGTTTGTATGACTTAAATCTTTTTAAATTTTTTGTGACTTGTTTTATGGCCCCAAAATATGATTTATCTTGGTAAATGTTCCATGTGCACTTGAGAAGAGTGTGTTCTTGATGTTGGATGGAGTGCTCTGGAAATGTCAATTAGGTCAAGTTGATTAATAGTGATGTTTAAGTATTCTATATCTTTACTGATTTTTTTTCTATTTGTTCTATCCTTTTTAAAAGAGGTATGTTGAAGTCTATGAATATAATTGTAGGTTAGTCTGTTTCTTCTTGCAATCCTATCAGTGTTTACTTCGTATTTTGAAGTTTTGTTATTAGGTACATTGTTTGGGATTGTTATGGCTTCCTGATGAATTAACTCCTTTATCATTATGGAATGAACTTCTTTATCCCTCATTATATTTTTGCTCTGAAATTTACTTTGTCTAATATAGACTAGCATGATATTTCTTTTTACAGTCTTTTAATTTAACCTATTTTTTATGTATCTTTATATTTAAAGTGGGTTTCTTTTAGGCAACAGATAGTTGAGTCTTGCTCTTCTCACCCTTGCCCCCCATCTAAATTGTTTTTCACTTGAGGTGAAAAACCATGAAAGACCATTTACAGTTCATATGAGCATTAATATGGTTGAGGTTAAATCTGACAGTGTACTATTTCCTATTTGTTCCTTCTTTTTTTCTTCCATTTTCTGCATTATTTTGATTGACTAGGATATATTTTATCATTCCATTTAATCTATATTGCTGATTTATTAGCTGTAACTCTTTATTGTGTTATTCTGCCACTACATAAATTTAAGTATTTACCTTAACTTGGGTACTAAAGTTCTCTGACTACTTGAACTTTGGGTGCTTTGTATACAGTAGGTTTTCAGTACATACTCACTTAAAGAATGAGCATTTGTTTCTTCTCATCGTATATCAACAGACATTTAGTGATTGCCTGCTTAGGGGGTTCCAGAAAACTGAACTAGAAGTTGGTTTTAATTGGAACAGGCCCCACACTACATGAAGTGATGGAGCACTGATTTCCAATATGGTAACTAAACCAAAGTGATTATAAAGAGAAGGAAAGAAAGAAAAACTCACCAAAAAAGTGGTTAAAACTAGAATTATTAAAGCTTTATGTAGCACATCGTATAAGAAAGCCAATGTGTGAATACATTAGAAAAAGAAGTTTGAGGCCCCAGATTTTTAAAAAATCCAATCCCATAACATAAAGAAACCCTTTACTTATGAAAGATGCCTTTGTAAATAGTTTTTATCTTGCATTTTCCAAATCTCTGGTTGTTACAAGCAGACTGCATGTCCTCCTTATTGAAGACGCTTTTCCTGGAAATCAGACCCTTTGGACCTATAATCAGACATTATTTGCCACCAATGAGAGATGACAGAGCTCTATATCCTTTCTCCAATATTTTAACAAATGTGGAAAGTCAGCCTCTGGGATCAAGTAATAGAATCTGTTACTTTTACACTCCAGGTAGCTAAACTTACAAACTTTTCAAAATATGAGCATATTTGCTGACTCCATGAGAATCTTTGAAGTCATCAAAAATGTCAAGGATTTCCTTTAACAACTAAGCTCATATCAGGAAAAAGCTCAATACACTGAGAAATGAGTTTCCATTTAGAAAGATGAAAGAGGGATTAGACTTACCCAGTGTTGCTCCGGAGGGCAAAACCAAGACCAGGGGTGGGAATTCCTAGGAGACAGATGCCAGGTCACAACAAGGAAGAATGTTCTCACAGAGCAGATCAGCAATGAAACAGACCACCCCTGAGGAAAGGAGCCAAGGTGTTAGTTAAAGGAGATACTGTAAGATCAATTGTTCTGGACATTTTTAGGATCAGGGACTCCTTTGCAAATCTGATGAGAACTATGGACCATTCTTCTTCCAAATAAATTTGCAGACCCATCCACACACATGCACATAACCTAAGGCATAGTTCAGTTGTGAATCTCATCCTTGAACACAAGCTTAAGAATGTCCAGTGTACACAGATGTATCAAAAATAAAGTGGGACCACGCCCCTTCCCCTCTGAGAGCCTGTCGCCTGTTATCCTCTGATTCTATCCCATCCTCACCACTACCTTTAGAGGTCATCTAGGGTTTGGTTTCCTGATGGAAATCTAGCAGAAGTACTTTCCTTTAGAATGTTCTGCCCCACTTCTCTTTTTTACCTTTTGACCCAATAATAATTTACTTAATATTCTATCTCTCATTCCAGACATTACTGCTTCCTCTAAATTTACTACTCCCTTCAATGGAAACAGGATTTAATTCCTTAGCTTGCCGTGATGCCAGCAGACTCCAGTCTGAAGATTTTATCTCCGAGATTACTCCTAATCTCCTCCCACAGTGGCAAGGCTTGCAGAAATATTGGTGATATGAAAGTACCACTCATTCTTCCTTTTCACTACAACCAGTGTGAAATCCCCTGCAACAATGTGCTTCGTGTGTTAGCCTCTGGGCTTTTGGACTATCCTACTTTCCATTTATCTTACTTTTGGCTTATCCTACTTTTTATTATAGCTTTGCAAATAATTTACCAATTATTTTGGTCAAATTATATCTACAAGGGCATACATCATGCCTCAAAGTCAGCATCTAGAGCCCCACTGATGGCACTGCTGTGCATCCTATACAGTGAGTCCTCTCTGTGATAGGCGTAGTTGAGAGTCAGTTGTCACAGTGGTCTGCCACATGGACTGTGGAGCCAGATGTCAGGAATTCAAATCTGAGCACCACCAAGCCTTATAATCTTGGGCAAGTTATGTAACCATTCTGTATTGGTTTCTTTAACTGTTAAACGGATATCTCATAGGGTTATTATGACATGATTATATTAGTCAATGTACATACATACTTGAGAATGGTGCCTAGTACCTACGAAGCACTCTGTAACTATTCGTTCATTATCCATATGCTCAAGATCCATATGCTTTATGTATCTCATTTCCAATGGACCCTAAATCCTGGGCTCCCTAATGCCTTTGATTTTAGAACCTCCTTCCCACTCATATTGCCCTAATCATCTTTTGCTGTTACTACAATGACAAGGGTATTATTTATTTAAAACATTTTTTAATTTATTTATTTGAGAGAGAGAGAGCACATGAGTGGGGTGGGGCAGGGCAGAGAGAGAGGGAAAAGCAGACTCCCTCCTGAGCAGGGAGCCAGATATGGGGCTCAACCCCAGGACCCTGGGATCCTGACCTGAGCTGAAGGTAGATGCTGAACGAACTGAGCCACCCAGGCATCCCTGACAGGGGATTATTAATGGACTATTATTAATTTTGCTTCCCTCAATGCAAACTGGTGCAGCCATTGTGGAGAATAGAATGGAGTTTCTTCAAAAAGTTAAAAAGAGAGCTAGTCTATGATCCAGTAATCATATCACTGGGTATTTACCCAAAGAATACAAAAACACCAATTCAGAGAGACACATGCACCATGTGTTTATTGCAGCATTATTTACAACAGCCAAGTGATGGAAGCAGCCCATGTTCATCGGGAGATGAATGGATAAAGAAGATGGTGTGTGTGTGTATTCATATATATACAATGAATATTAGTCGGCCATGAAAATAATGACCTCTTGCCATTTGCAACAACATAGATGGAGCTAGAGAGTATAGTGCTAAGTGAAATAAGTTAACCAGAAAAAGACAAATAGCATATGATATCACTCATGTGCAATTTAAGAAACAAAACAAATGAACAAAGAAAGAGAGAGAGAGAGAGAAACTAAAAAATAGGTTCTTAACCATAGAGAACAAACTGATGGTTACTAGAGGGGAGGCAGGTGGAGGGATGGGTGAAGGGAATTAAGAGTACATTTATCGTGATGAGCACTGAGTGGTGTGTGGAATTGTTGAATCACTATATTGTACACCTGAAACTAATATAACTAACATGTTATATTAATTTGTACTGGAATTAAAATAAAGTATAATAAAAATAACTTTACTGGAATTAAAATAAAAAGCTTAATTAAAAAAATTTTTTTTGCTCCTGTCTCCCAACCATGGGACCTCGCCATGTTCTAGAGTAAACAGTTCTTATTTTCCTGCCTCAGTAACTCTGGATGGGGCTGTGTGAGTTGTGTAGTTCAATAGAAAGTTAGTGGACACAATTCAAACAGAGGCTTTATATGTGCCTGGCCACCGTTTGGTTTGGTCTCTGGGACCGAGATCTACCATGAGAAGAGCATGTCCCCAAGCAGTCTCCAGTCCAATGGTAATTTAGAAACACATGGAACAGAACTGGACCCCCTATAGCCTGGATCTTGGAATCCACCCCAGCTGAGATGCAGCCAACCTACAGACCCTTGACTCTCACTTTTGGAGTGGTTTGTTACACAGCATTCATGTGGCAGTAGCTGACTACTACAACCATACATGTTCCATGCTTTATGACACTTTCCCTGACTTCTTCCCAAGTCAAAATCAATCATTTATTATTATTTTTGTTAGAGGAATAATCATAATATATTGCTTTATATAAGCAGTCCATCCTCCCAGCTATAATGTGTATTTCCAAAGACCAAGATGATGCATTCCTGGCACTCCACTGGGCCTGGATAAAGCTGAATGTGATGGACAAGATGAGTCTAGCCCAGCACCTACATCATTTTGAAGTTCCTCATCTCTATTTCTTGCGTTCTATGGATAGCAATGCACACCAAAAAATAAAAACTTCGTTCCTTTATGGAAAATGTCCCCAAAAAGAAACTCCAGAATCAACCTTGACTACTGTCTTTCTCTCAACCCTCACCTCTGACCCATCAGCAAATCCAGAGTCTACCCTCTCTCACCACAGCTAGGGGTCCCAGTCGCCACTCTTTCTTTCCTGAGGAAAGAGGGGATTGACGGCCCCCTGACTTGTCTCAACAGACTCTTAGCTGACCTCCCTGTTTCTACCCCAGGCCCCTCAGTCTTTCCTCAACCCAGCATCTAGAAGGATTATTTTATTTTATTTTATTTTATTTCATGTTTGAAAGAGAGAGAGAGCACATGTGAAGGTGGGGATGGGCAGAGGGGGAGGGAGAGACAGAATCTTAAGCAAACTCCATGCCCAGCATGGAGCCCCACACAGGGCTCCATCGCACCACCCTGAGATCAGGACCTGAGCAAAAATCAAGAGTCAGCCACTTAACCAACTGAGCCACCCAAACACCCCAAAAGGACCTTTTTAAATAGAAGTTAGATCAAATTATTCCACTCAAAACCCTCGAATACCAGCTGAAGCCAAAATATGTGAATTACAAGGCCCCCCATGATTGGCCCCTGTTAACTGCTGACCCCATCACCCTCAGTCTTCGCTCCAACTGCATGCACTGGCCTCGCCCATCACTCAAACACACCAGGCCCACCAAACACATAAATTACACTTGTTGATCCTTCTGCCCTGGACCACTCATCCTCCAGAGGGCCCTGGGTGCTCCCGTATTCCATTTAGATAGGAACTCAATGTCTCCTCCTCAAGGACATCTTCCCAGGCCATCTTATCCAAAATTTCAGCCCAGCACTTCCTAGTCCCTTCCCTGTTTTATTTTTCTCCTTAACATATACTGGTATCTACCAACCTGTGTATTTTAGTGATTTACCTTGTTTATTATCTGACTCTCCCACCAGAACATAAACTCGGGGTGGAGGGCAAGGATTTTCGTCTGCTCTGTTCACTGCTCCATCCCCAGTACCTAGGACAGCCTCTGTCAGGCACTCAAAATAAATGTGTTAAATGAATGACAAAATGAAAACGGAAATGGGAAATGAATGAATGAATGAATGAATGAATGAATAAATAAATAATGTTTGGGCACAGAGTTAGAAAAATAGATCAGTGGAACAGAATGAAAATCCCAGAAACAGACCCCCATGTATAGGAACCCTTCATGTATGACCCCAGGAGACATTGCAGATCGATGGGGGAAATGACTGCCTTTTCAGAAAATGGCGCTGGAACAATCGTGTGACCACGTGGAAAATAATAAGTCAGATCTCGACTTCCAGGCGAAACTAAAGCTCTAAATGTGTAAGCCAGAACTATAAAAGCTTCGAATATAATACTGGAAAATAACCTCAGGACCTCAGGGAAAAGAAGGATTTCTTAAACAAGATACAAAAAAAGCACGACCTACACAGGGAAAGATAAATCCAAACCTGATCAAATTAAGAGTGTCTATTTTCCAGAAGATATCATAAAGAAAGTAAAAATATGAAATGCTGGGTATGAAAAAACATCTGGAACACTTACAACCAACACAGGTCCAGGATTAAGAACTACTGCAGTCAAGACTAAAACCACCATTAGAAACTGGGCAAAAGACAGGTTCATCACATCAAAGAACTTCTAAATGGTCACTAAACACATAAAAGGGTGTTCGACCTTATAATAATCAAAAGTCCAAATTAAAAGCACAACAAAATGCCTACCAGACTGACAGAAAAATAAGATTAAAAAAAGAAAAGAAAAAGACAGTTTAAGTCTGACAACACCAAGTGTTGGCAGAGCTGAGGAACAAGGGGCACTTTCATACACCACTGGTGGGCACAGAAAGTGGTACAGAGGGCACCTGGGTGGCTCAGTCGTTGAGCATCTGCCTTTGGCTCAGGTCATGATCCCGGGGTCTTGGGATCGAGCCCCACATCGGGCTCTGCGCTCAGCGGGAAGCCTGCTTCTCCCTCTCCCACTCCCCCTGCTTGTGTTCCCTCTCTCTCTCTGTCAAATAAATAAGTAAAATCTTAAAAAAAAAAAAAAAAGAAAGAAAAGAAAGAAAGAAAAAGAAAGTGGTACAGACAGTCACTTTGTAAAGCAGGATGGTGTTATCCAGCCACATTGAGGATCGGCATACTCCATGTCCTAGCAAGCTCACTTCCAGCTGCATACCTCGGAGAAATGCATGCTTATGGGCCACAGGAGACATCGGTAACAATGTTCACAAAAGCAATGTTTGCAATAGTCAAATGTCATTCCTCTAGGAAGGACCGCTCTACATCAGTGCTCATGAACTAACTAGTGCAACAGAAAACAATGGGGATGACTCGCGCAGACATCATGTCGGACACAAAAGCAAGACACAAAGTGGACGGAGCCGATTATGCCCTTTATACAAAGTTCAGAAACAGTTCAAGTGCATTGCGTCATTTAGGGATCAGATACAGGTGGTAAAACTATAAAGAAACACAAGAAATAGGTTATCACCAAGGTCTTCGTCTCTGGGGGAAGGAAGGAAATTGTCATGGGAAAGGGACAACTGGAAGCAGTGTTTTGTTTCTTGACTTGAATGGCACTTTACAGGTCTTCATTTCCTAATTTTTCTTAAAAACTGTTTTATGTCCTCTGCTGCATGTATGACGCATCACCTCACAATAAAGTAAAATTATGAAAAAGCAGAAAAAGAAGAGGAAAGATGGCAGCTGGTAACACTAGAGACAGAGGCTAAAAAGTCTAGGAAAACATAGTTCCCGTAATAAAATAGAAATATTGGATTACTTGAAAAGTGAGATTTTACATGTGCCCTTGGCATAGCTCTGTGCTGTGAATGATCCTGCCATAGGTACTAAGTAAAAAGAAGGAAAATTGATTCGTGAAACTGCTTCACCAAGTGTTCCAGCCAAAAATATGCTTATCGCATAAGATAAATGAGTAAGCATCTGAAGGAATCATTCAAAACTTTCAGTTATACTGTGAGGGGAAAGCCGTATACTAGCACAGGGTATTAACGAAGCGGCTAGAAACTTCAGCTACAAATAACACCGTCATCTCACTGGCTAAACACAATAGACTTTCATTTCTCAAGTGCAGCCCGATGGGCGGCAGCCAGGAAGAGGAACAAAGTAGGTTCGTGCCATCTGGTCGTTCAAGAACTTCTTGGATGTCAACATGCAGCCTGTAGACCCCAAAGGAAGCTTTCATGGCTGGGCCTAGAAGTGGTCACATCCCTTTGGTGCACATTCTGCTGGCGAGGATTTAATCGTATGGTCCCACATGGAAGGAAGGTTAGGAAGTAGAGTCCTTTGCCGGAAGTCTACTTCTCAGCAACAGCTCCACGTTCTGGAAGGGGACAGTGAGACTTCGTTAAGCAGCTAGCCCTCGCTGCCACGGGGGCATTCGTGATTTTAGGGATTTGGGAAGATTTTCGAATATGTATATTTTTGAAGATCAAGATTCCATTGTACATCAATTATAGCATTATGATAGTATAATGTCTACACTATGAACTTCATAATGATGAAGGCTGAGTCTTTAATTTTTTTAAGATTATTTATTTATTTTAAAGAGAGAGGAGGGAGGTGCAGAGGGACAGGAAGAGAGAGTCTGCAGCAGACTCTGCATGGGGCCCTGAGGCCCTTGTGGGGCTTGATCTCACGCCCCCGAGAGCATGACCTGACCTGAAACCAAGTGTCGGACGCTTAACTGGCTATGCCACCCAGGCACCCCAAGACTGAGTCTTTTGTTTTAACAGGTAAAAACACACAGAAAATTTATTAACCCTTCCTCATACTTTCCACAAAAGGTGGCATAGGGTCCAAAGTGTTCTGTACCTTGCTTTGATTCACTTAACAGTATGTCTTGGAAATCTTACCATGTCCTTACAAGAAGAGCCTTCTCGTTCTTTGTTACAGCTGCATAGTATTCTGCTCTGTGGATATTTTGTCATTTCTTTAACCAAGGACGGGTGCTACATCCCCAATGCTTAGAATAGCACCTGATACATATGGAGGGCACTCTGTAAATATCTGGTAAATGAATACTTTGCCTTCAAGAAGATGGTACTATGATAAAGCATACAAAAGGTCAAGAACATGATCTATTAACATGAAACAGAGGTAATTTATTTTAAGAGGCAATCATTCAGGCAGTGAAGTGGGACATAATGTCTAAGAGCCCAAGTTCCAGAGTCAGACCACATGAGTTGCGATCCAAGCTGCACCATTTTGCTAGTTGTGTAACTTCGGGAAAGTTATTTACTCTAGCTGTGCCTCTGTTTCTTCATCTTTAAATTGGGCTAACTACATGGGATAGAGAATACCGAGCACTCTGCATGCCTCTTGGCATATCCCCTGTACTTGGTACAAGTTAGACATTATCATCAGGTGGGGCTAACAAAGGAAGCCTCGTGGAGGTGTGCTTTGATGGGGATGGAGTGGGGTGGCACAGATGGTCCAAAGATCCCAACGGGAAGAAATAGTGGGCACAGAGGTGTGGGGATGGGGCCCACAAGGACTCTGTGGGCAATGTCAACAGATCTATAGTTGGGGCACAATCTCCTGAGGACTAATGAAAAGCTGAGATGGGTGAGAAGTAGGCTTTGATAGCAAATTGAAGTTTGTGCTTAATACCAGTGTAAGTCTGGGCACCTGGGTGGCTCAGTGGGTTAAAGCCTCTGCCTTCGGCTCAGGTCATGATCTCAGGGTCCTGGGATCGAGCCCCACATCGGGCTCTCTGCTCAGCGGGGAGCCTGCTGCCCCCTCTCACTCTGCCTGCATCTCTGCCTACTTGTCATCTCTCTCTCTGTCAAATAAATAAATAAAATCTTTAAAAAAAAATACCAGGGTAAGTCTGAGGGAGTTTGGAGCAATAGCTCTGTTTTGGGAAGATAATTTTAACAAGCAGATGCATCAGACAAGAGGAAGACCAAAGGACAAGAAAAGAGTTAACACTTGGTGTTGACTTTGGCACTTCATGAACTTGACCTTGTGCCATCCTCAACAACTCAACTCTGTGATGTAGGTATTATTAGCCCCTGAAGAGAAATAACTGGGCTTGAAGGGGCTAAGCATACTGTCCGTGGCTGGAGAACAAGGAACTGGTAAAGTTAAATATAAACCTGAAATCGTCTGACTCCAAAGCAGAGGTGTCCAGAGCTGACTCACAGAGGCTCGCTAAGTTACAGTTTCAGGAAATGTGTGAGCATTTGTTAAACAGAGCCATTATTAAAAATTAAACGATGCAAACTTGTAATTAAATAAATTATATTTAAAACAAGGTAACAAATACTCAAAATTCATCACCTCCTAACTATTATCACTACCTTTTACTAGTGTCCATGCTTCGAAGTTTATTTTACAGCTTTCCCACCTGCAGCGTGGAAATCCCACATAATGTTGTGCCGCTGTGCATCTCCTCCCCTCTCCTCATTCAGGGGACTCACGCTTACAGCCCGAAACTTTTCACGAGGGGAGCATTTGCAGCACGGCGGCTGGCACACAATATGCATCGGGACTCAGTTTATCATTTTGTTGATAGCCTAGACTGAAGAAGGTGGCCAGTACTGTTAATAATGTAGGTGAAACCTAAAAGTGTGCTGTGTCTCAGGGTACCTGGGGGGCTTGGTCGATTGGGCATCTGGCTCTTGATTTCAGCTCAGGTCACTATCTCGGGGTTGTGGGATTGAGCCCCCATCGGGCTCCTGCTCAGCGTGGAGTCTGCTTGGGATTCTCTCTCTCCCTCTGCCCCTCCTTCCCCAAATAAATAAGTAAGTAAGTAAGTAAATAAATAAACAAAATCTCTTTTTAAAAAGCATGCTGTGTCTATAGTTGTTACATTTTTCACAACACAAACACATCGAGGAAAGATTCAGCATCAGAAGATTGTTAATTGATTCAGCAAAGAAGTGACTGAGGTCATTGACAGGTGAGTAAAGTTCCAACATCTGTCTTGGCTGCTTCACTTTGTTTTTATTCATTAATGTAAATAAAAACATGGGCCAATATTCATATCTTTGTCAATTACAACCACAGGTTGGCTATGGATACAGAGTTAGGGAAAAATCCACAAAAGCATTTTGTGGGAATCAACTGGCTAATTGGCTATATGGTAATTTAAAACAGAGGGCGGCATATATATATATATATATATTTTAAAAGATTTTATTTATCTATTTGACAGAGAGAGAGAGACAGAGCAGAAGCAGGGGGAGCGGGAGAGGGAGAAACAAGCTTCCCGCTGAGCAGGGAGCCTGATGCGGGGCTCGATCCCAAGACCCTGGGATCATGACCTGAGCTGAAGGCAGCTGCTTAACAGACTGAGCCACCCAGGAGCCCCCAGAGCACTATATATTTAATATTATTTGTAAACCATGGGCTACACATCCTTTATATCAGCAAAATTTATGATAAACATATATATGCACATTTTTCCCAGAGAGTCAGTTGCTAAACATTTACTAGCCCTCCGTTGCTCTAATTTATCATGCCACCTTGCCTCCCAAGGGGAGAGGGAGACCAGCCATGCTTCTCCACATCAAGTTAATGAAGATCAGCCTCCATCAAGCATAGTATATTTATTTTAGGCAAACTCTGTTATTTTCTTTTGACCTCTTCCCTGATTTTCTCCTAGATCCTTGAAATACATCACTGCTTATTTTCAGCCCAAATTATGCAAGTATGTAAGACTTCCTCTAACTCCGTAAATAGTAATTTTCTGACTTTGCCTTTCCCTTCAACACACTGATTCATGAATTCCAAGATGCACATTTTTTCACATTTAATGTCTCTGAAATTGAGAAGCCTCTCATAGTCGCCGTTGGCCAGGCAGCAGCTGTGTCACTTCCTTCACATGTGTGAACTTGGCCGTGGCTATCCCATTGGCATCACAGCGGATAAGTTTAACTGATGTTTAAAATGTCTTTTCAAAGATCGTTCATTGAAACAAAAGGTTATTATAGTCTCAGGAAGGCAGAGAAATAAAGCAGTGGGGGCAGATTGATAGTAATAAAGCAAAAATTTCACTGTGGAGGAATGGCCAAAATTCTCAATTCTCTTGTAAAGCCTAACCAAGAGTCTTATGGGACCTAAGAAAGGAAGAGACTCACAGCTAGATGAAGTTGTGGTCCATTTTGTAGCTAAAACATACACAATGTCTATCATAATACCATAAGCCACACAAATAAGGTAACTGAAGGAAAGTGTCAAATCCCTTTGACATCTCAAATGTCAAAGCAAAGAAATCTCAAAGCAAGGAGAAACTGTTAGGACCATTTCGTGTGTCACTCAGGACTATTGTTAAGGCATGGTTTCATATTAGCAGCACTTTTGCCCCATAAGTGGTACATTAAAATAATGGTACATTTTAGAGACAGTGGTATTTGAGATCTGCTGAAATCTGACTGCCAGCTTCATTGTCCTCCTTTAGCTACCATTTTTTTTAAAAAAAGATTTTGTTTTTAAGCAATCTCTACACGCAATGTGGGGCTCAAACTCACAACCCTGAGATCAAGAGTTGCATGCTCTACTGACTGAGCCAGCCAGACGCCCCTCTTCTATCCATCCTTTTATATCAAATATCATACAATGCTTTGCACGTATATCAAGGATCTTGTATGTTTCGGTGTTTCACTGCAGAAATGCAACAGCAACTCTAAAACCAAAGCAGGCCACCTCCACAGACCTCTCTTCAGTCTTACTTCTCGTCTTTACTTCCCTTTTTCCATGGAACATAAGGACCGGCTCCTTTTATAAAATAACGTTAGATTGATGTCTGATACACATTTAAAAATTGCAAATATTACAAATATGCAGGTCAATGTGTTATCAGTGAACACCGCCCAGATGAAGAAATAGAACATTAATAGCACCTCGGAAATCCTGCTCAGAGCCCCCTCCCCAGTTACTATCCACTCCCCTTCCCCAGAGATAACCTGACAGCACAGATGAGACAGATGAGTTTTTCCCATTTTTAAAGTTTATACAAATAGAATTGAGATAGTTCATATTCACTTAACAACATCTTTGTGTAGTTATTGTGTATAGTTTAGCTCACTTATCTTAGCAGCTGAGTGCTATTTTATTGCACGAATATACTATGATTCCTTCACCCTATTGCTGATAGACATTTGGGCTGTTTTCATTTTAGGGCTGTGATGGCTTTGTGATTTCTCGAACTCTTAAAGAAATGGAAATATATTGCACATGTACTACTGGGCAAATTTAATCCATGTGTGAATGAGATACATTCCTATATTGTAATATTGTAAGGATAATTAGCATCTCTATCACTTATATAACAATCCTTTCTTTTTAGAGGTTGGAATCATTGAGTTCTAGTCTCTCAGGAAGTTTTATATTTATTTATTAAATTATGTTATGTTAGTCGCCATACAGTACATCATTAGTTTTTGATGTTGTTCCAGGATTGTTTGCATATAACGCCCAGTGCTCCATGCAGTACGTGCCCTCCTTAATATCCATCACCAGGATCACCCATCCCTCCACCTCCTCCCCTCTAAAAGCCTCAGTTTGTTTCCCAGAGTCTTTCATGGTTCGTCCCCCCCTCTGATTTCTACCCCCCTTCATTTTTCCCTTCCTTCTCCTAATGTCCTCCATGTTATTCCTTATGCTCCACAAGTAAGTGAAACCATATGATAATTGACTGTTTCTGCATGATTTATTTCACTTAGCACAATCTCCTCCAGTCCCACCGATGTTGACACAAAAGTTGGGTATTCATCCTTTCTGATGGCTGCGTAATATTCCATTGTATTTATGGGCCATATCTTCTTTATCCATTTGTCTGTTGAAGAGCACCTCAGCTCTTTTCCATAGTTTAGCTATTGTGGACATTACTGCTATGAACATTGGGGTGCATGTGCCCCTTCTTTTCACTATATCTGTATCTTTGGAGTAAATACCCAGTAGTGTAATTGCTGATCATAGGGTAGCTCTATCTTTAATTTTTTGAGGAACCTCCTTATTGTTTTCCAAAGTGGCTGGACCAACTTGCATTCCCATCAACACTGTAAGAGGTTTCCCCTTTCTCCACAACCTCTCCAATACTTGTTGTTTCTTGCCTTGTCAATTTTTGCCATTCTAACTGGTATAAGGTGGTATCTCATTGTGGTTTTGATTTGAATTTCTCTGATGGCTAATGATGATGAACATTTTTTCATGTGTCTATTAGCTATTTGTATGTTTTCTTTTGAGAGGTGTCTGTTCATGATGATTTTAATACAACGGTGTTGTCTCCTGGGCTATTGGGACTAGTGCTGTTATAAACATGCTCCAATGTGTCCTTTCATAGGAATGCATTTCTGTTCGGTATATATCTTGAATGGACATAGTGGATCAGTAGTGGATCAGAGAGTGTTTGTGGTTCAATTTCAGTAGGAAAGCCAGATGCCTTTGATGTGTGACAAAGTTGCAGAACAAAAGCAAAAGGATGGTTTTTAAAATAATTGAAACTTTGTCCTTACTTTGTACCATACAACCCAATTTCGGGTGAATTTCAAATCTGAATGTGCATAAAAGAATGCTAAAGCTTCTACAAGATAATTTAGGAAAATATGCAGAAAATAGTAGAGAAAACACTTTTTAAAGGCCTTCTGATCATTAATGCAACACTTTTTGCTTAATTCTCACATTGAGCAAACTGCAGGGAAAGACAGGGAGAGTCGATACTTTTCAAAAATAGCAGGTAACCCTACTCTTAACAAACTTTGGGGGATTATTTTGGTTTGGGGGGATTATTTTGCTCTCTCCTCTTCTTCCTCCATGTGTAAACTACTGAAACATTTCCCTGGCACTTTTTTTTTTTAACGATTTTATTTATTTGACAGACTACAAGTAGGCAGAGAGGCAGGCAGAGAGAGGGGGGAAGCGCACTTCCCACCAAGCAGAGAGCCCGATGCGGGGCTCAATCCCAGGACCCCGAGATCATGACCCGAGCCAAAGGCAGAAGCCCTAACCTCCTGAGCCACCTGGGCGTGCCTGGCCCGGCACTTTTTCCAGTCCTTATATTGTTTGAATTGGATTTCCTTCCCCAGTGTTTGCCAGCACCAACAGACATCAGACGTTCCAAGCGAGACCCTGGTTAGCACTACCATCTCCACGGCTGCTCCTTCAGGGGAAGAGGTTTACTCCTTGTTCTTGTCGCAGTTGGATTGCAGTCTAGGGCTGGAATGGTGGCTCCCAGGAGGACATCCAGGATCCAGCCCGGTTCCTTCTATCTTGTTGCTTGGCCAACTGTACGGTGCCTCTTGGACCTCATGTTCCAAGATGGTGGTGCGCCACGTCATCTACTTTGTGAGTAGCAGGATGGAGGAAGGGAACAGGAGAGTCTGCCCCTCTCTTGAAGGGTACAACCTAGGAACGGCTCAGAGCACTACTTCTCATAATAGCCCACACACCAGAGCCTTGCCACATGACCGTGTGAAACTGCAAGGGAGAACAAAAAGTTATCTTCTGTCTGGCAGACCATGAGCCCTGGCAAAGAAGAAGGGGAGAACAGATGTTGGGGAGCGACTGGCGCTTCTTGCCCTTCCCCCGCCCCCATCCTTCAAGGCTCAGCTGAAATTCTACCAGTTTCCCACGATGCCTTGCAGCCTACTCTACCTCTTAGGGAGCATGAACCTCTGGGCCCTTTGCATCTCCCTCTCCCACTCCCCCTGCTTGTGTTTCCTCTTCCGCGGTCTCTCTCTCTCTGTCAAATGAATACATAAAATCTTTAAAAAACAATAAGATAAAATATTACGGAAGGTATATGAAAAAGACACAGGAATCAACTTTATGAGGCTTCCACTGGCAAAATCTGGGACATCAAACTTTTAAACATCAAAATACTCAAGGAGAGTTGTATATCATAGTCCCTTGAATAAAATAAAAATTCACGAGTCCATAGTGATAAAAAAAAAAGATAAGCAGATAAATAAATACCGACTTAGAAATATGGAGACTCCTTTTTTTTTTTTAAGAGAGAGCACACGCACAGGTAGGGGGTGGGGTACAGAGGGAAGGGGAGAGAGAAGATACTAAGCAGGCTCCAGGTTCAGCACAAGGCCTGACCCAGGGCTCGATCCCATGATCCTGAGATCATGAAATCATGACCTGATCTGAATCCAAGACCTGATCCAAAACCAAGAGTCAGATGCTCAACCCACTGAGCCCCCCCCCCCCAAGCGCCCCATGGAGACTCTGAACTATAGAGAACAAACTGCTGGTCACTGGAGGGAGAAGGAGGGGGAATGAGGGAAACAAGTGACGGGGATCCAGGAGCGTAGTCGCGGTGAGCACCAGGTGATGTGTGGAAGTGCCCAATCACTGTATTGTACACCTGAAACTCATATAACACCGCATGTTAACTACCTGGAATTAAAACAAAAAGTTTAAAAAATACTGACTAATAAATATGGAAGGAATGAAATTTTAAAAGTAACCCTCTTGCAACCATCACAGTAAGAATCAATTCAGGCAAGATTCATCAATGCCTGTAAATTCAGTGGGGATGGGTTTGATGAATGCCTAATTATTTACATAGCCTCAAAATTTCTACCTACCCGTTAGTTATTAATTACAAGAGAAAAAATAGTCAAAACACACTGGAGAAACCGCACAACACATTAAGCGATCACGATTCACATCACCAGTTAGGGGCAGATGAATTTCACAAACTCCCGAACAAGAATAGCTAACCTGGGGTGCCTGGGTGGCTCAGGTGATAGAGTGACTGCCTTCACCTCAGGTCATGATCCCGGAGTCCAGGGATCGAGTCCCGCATCGGGCTCCCTGCTCAACAGGGGGTCTGCTTCTCCCCGCTCTCATTCCCTCTCTCTCTTTCTCTCAAATACATAAAATCTTTAATAAAAAAAAAAGAAAGAAGAATAGCTAACTTATGTATTATTCTAGCCAAATACACACAACCTAAGTCTAGTCACGAGGAAATATTGTAGAAACCCACAGTGAAGGACATTCTATAAAATATCCGGTCTGTATTCTTCAAAAGTATTAACGACTAGAAACACAAAGACAGACTGAGGGACTGTACCAGAATCGAGGTCACCAAAAAGGCATGACAACCAAGGGTAATACTGATTCCTGGATCCATCCTACACAGGGAAAAAAATTGCTAAGAAGAATATTACTGAGTCAATTGCAGAAATTGGAATGTGTATTATGGTTCAGATAAAGGTAACATGTCAATGTTGAATTTCTTTAATTTGGGGGAATCTGGGTGGTGTAGTTGGTTAAGTGTCCAACTCTCGGTTTCGGCTCAGGTCGTGATCTCGGGGTCCCGAGATCAAGCCCCGAGTTGGGCTCCATGCTGAGTGTAGTGAATGCAGAGTCTGCTTTCCCTCTCTCTCTCTCTCCCCCCCCTCCTCCGTGCTGGAGCATACATTCCTATGCTTTCTCTCTCTCTCTCAGATAAATAAGTAAATAAATCTTTAAAAAATTTTCTTCAATTTCCACCATAGGGTGGAAATAGAAGAGCATATACATATTTAGGAAATACACAGTAAACTACTTAGGAGTAAAGGAGCATGATATATACAACCTCCTTTCAAATTGTTTAGAAAAATATTATGTGTATATATACATATATATGCATACGTATATGCCTATAATATATACATATATAAAGATAGATGTGGATATATACATAGAAACATATATAATATATACGTATATAGATAAATACCCAAACTATTAAGAGTTGGTGAACATGAATTAAATATTCTGAGTTCCCTGCACCATTCTTGCAACTTGAATGTGAGTTTGAAATTTTTTCAAATAAAATGTCTTTCAGACCTCAAAAAATAAGATACCATGGCAAGCCAAGGCCACTGCAAATCCAAGTGACACAGGAACAGAACTTAAGGGCCAGCGAGGGGCCGGTGAGCACAGAGATCGGTGTGGGCTCCTTGAGGGGACGTGGAGGCGGGGGGCTCCACGGGAGAGTGGTGCTTGAGCACCTGCCGGTCTGATTCCTAACACCATGGGCCGGGGAGTGAGGGTGGGGACTGCTGGGGCTTGGGCTCCCCCAGCGAGGTTGACCATTTCTGCTTCTTATGTGGCAAAGCAGGGAGAGCCTGCGACAATTTGGGAACAACTGTCTTGCATTCTCTTTAGTTGTTCCCTTTAGTTGTCGGGCTGGACACAGGGGGTCTCAATCCGGGGCCTGGGGAAAAAAAAAATCTTTTTCTGATTACTACCTGATAATTAGCAGAATCTACAACTATAAATGTAGGCAACAAACTCCAGTCTGATAGAAACCACGGCTTTGTCAGGTCTCCTCATGGCTGCTGCAAATATCCTGGAATATTTACGTTCATTGCCCCTTGCAGCCAAGGCTTTGGGATCCGAACAGCTCAAAACTGACCCCCCTGAGGGCTTGTGGAGTTTCTTGCTTCATCCCCGTGCACACGGTGACACTTGATAGGGGCTCAGAATTGTTTGTTGCAGTGAGTTGATTTCCATACCTCTGTTAATGTCTCGCTCTCTGGGAATCCAAAGACCCAAAAAACAAAACGAAACAAAACAACTTTTTGGACATGGAAGTTATTTTGTTCCTCTCTTGACTCCCCAGAGAGACCACCACTCAGCCTCTTCCATCCGCCATTGTGTTTCCCCTTGTCTTGCCAAATTCCTCCCAAAGTCAGGCGGGGAGATACCAGCCACTGGAGAAGATGCTTTTCTTTGATGTCAGTGTCAGATGTCCTGTTTCCCTGTGACAATTGTCCCTTCAGGCAGGGGTTTAATTTCCTAGCTTGGGTAGCTCATTCCCATGCTGGGCATGCGTTCTTACCAGCGGTGTAGCTGGTGGCCCAACAAGACAGCTGGATGGACTCTCTCCCCCCATGGCTGGTGGCCCTAAGCTGGGGACAACGCGAGCGAAGGTCACTAGATACATACTTTACTATTGCAAGGGAAGAAAACTTCCGGGTAAGTGTAGAGCAAAAGCACTCAATAAAGTAACTCCTGTGTCAGTGTATGGGTTACCCGCCATACAATAAGCCACCCCAAACTTACACCAACAGTTTGTTATTCCTCCTCGTTCTGTGGGTTACAAAGGCAGTTCTTATGCTGGTCTTTCCTGGCCCTGCTCACACAACTGGATTCTGGCCGGAGGGCCCAGGCAGCAGAGACGGCCGGAGGGTCAGATAGCTGGGCCAGTCTCTCCGCCAGCTCTCCTGCCCTGGGCTTCCTCTCAGCATGATGGCCTCGGGGCAGAGTCCCAGGAGGACCAAACTGAGAGCGGCTGAGTCTCCCAAGCCTGGTTCGGAAGTCACACAACTTCACCTCTGCCGTGTTCTATTGGCCAAACAAATCAAAAAGCCAGCCTAGATTCAGGGGGTGGAGAAAAAGCCTCCACTTCTCGGTGGGAAGAGCGGCAAAGAGTCTGCCGCCCCTTTTCAATCCACCACAAGATAGAAACAAAGTAGCATCCCCAAACACTATAAAAGAAAGTGTCTGCATTGGGGCGCCTGGGGTCTGACTCTTGGTTTGGGCTCAGATCGTGATCTCAGGGTCATGGGGTTTTACTCAGCATGGAGTCTGCTTAGGATTCTCTCTCTCTCTTCCCTTCTACCCCTCCCCTCTGCATTCTCTCTCTTGTTCAAATAAATGAATAAAATCTTAAAAAAAAAGAAAAGAAAATGTCAGTATAAAGAGTGGATGGGGACACGTGAATTAAAAGTTGATTTGGGGTTTTTTTGGCTGTGGGGCACCTGGATTATTTTATTTTATTTCTTTTTTTTTTTTAAGATTTTATTTATTTATTTGACAGAGAGAGAGAACACAAGCAGGGGGAGCAGCAGGCAGAGGGAGAAGCAGGCTCCCCACTGAGCAAAGAGCCTGACCTGGGACTCAATCCCAATTCCCTGGAATTATGACCCAAGCCGAAGGCAGATGCTTAACTGCCTGAGCCACCCAGGCACTCCTCTATTTTGTTTCTTGAAAGAGAAGGTCAAGAGAAGAAACAGGAGGACAGTGGAGAGAGTTCAGAGCATATCACTGA
The DNA here is from genome assembly GCA_028533885.1 of Nasua narica. Taxonomy (NCBI): domain Eukaryota; kingdom Metazoa; phylum Chordata; class Mammalia; order Carnivora; family Procyonidae; genus Nasua; species Nasua narica. Next base: position 64,647,445 of record CM052807.1, on the reverse strand, counting down.
AACACAACAGAAGGAGCTAGGGCCGTTGGTCCTGGAGAAGAGAAGGGGAGGAGGGTTGGGAATTGATTTAAAATATCTAGAAGACTAGTATGTGTTATTAGACTGTGCTGTCTGTTACCAGAGAACAGAACTAGAACCAGTGGGTAGGCATTCCAGGAAAGTAGATTTTCCTTAAATTAAGAGATGGACATAAATGAAACTAACCACCACGAGAGATAAGAAGCCGCTTTTCTCCAGGGTACGCAGGCAGACATTGATGACCTCTGTTCTAGAACATGGAAGTTATTCATGGATCTGGTAGGGCCTCTGGGATTCCTCCCAGCTTTGAGATTTGATGATGCCTCCTTCTGTTGCTACCTCGGGCTTCTGTGATGTGGGGATTACCAACTGTCAGTCCATTGGGCCGTTCCCAGAGTCTCCCGTCTCCAGCCACTCCCTGGGCTCGGCAAGACCCCCGAATGCTAGCCAGGTGGCACTACCCAGTACCCGTCCTTCTTGAAAGCCCTGGATCCTTTCGCTCCTTCACTCTGGTTGTGTTCTGAGATTTCTTTCTGATCTTTTTCAGGGGGTAGAAAAGATTTGTCTTCCCCCGTGGGGATGGATATGTTTATTGAGGCTCAGAGACAACAGACAGCATTGACCCTTTTGTTCTGTTCCATTGTGGGATCATCTTCGTCTTGGCAAAGTAGCCTCCACCCTACTTCGCCTGGTACCTGGCTCACAGTTTCCACCAAGAGAACCCCTGACAGCGAACGGCGTCACATGGCATCATATGGCCCTTCTACTTTGTCCTTAAGAACGCCCAAGTTCTGGGGCGCCTGGGTGGCTCAGTGGGTTAAGCCTCTGCCTTCAGCTCAGGTCATGATCTCAGGGTCCTGGGATCGAGCCCCACATTGGGTTCCTTGCTCAGTGGGGAGCCTGCTTCTCCCTCTACCTGCCCCTCCCCATGCTTGTGCTCTCGTTCTCTCTCTCTCTCCCCCTCTCTAACAAATAAATAAATAAAATCTTAAAAATGGAAATAAAATAAAAATAAAGAGAGCATGCGAGGGGAAGGGCAGAAGGACAGAGAGAGAGAGCAGACGCCGAGTTGAGCAAAGAGACTGACGTGGGGCTCCCTTCCTCTCATGACCCTGTGATCATGACTTGAGCCGATATCAAGAGTCAGTCACTCAACCGACTGAGCCGCCCAGGCACCCCCAGACATAGACTTCGAGAAGACTGACATCTTGGTCTCGTAGAGCACTGGCTGCCATATGAGAAACCCAAAACCCTGCTGGAAAGAACATGGGGAGGCCCTTCGATCACATGGAAGGAGAGAAGCGCCCAGCCATGCCCAACCTTCCAGCTGACTCCTCAATGCACCAGATGTGCACGTGAAGCCATCTTGGACCCTTCAGACCCGCTCCTTTGCCAGCTGCATACCATCAAGTCACCTCAGGTGAGGCCACGGGGACACAAGAGTCATCCAGCCAAGTCTGAATTCTCGCTTTAGGAAAGCACGTGATATAACAAAATGGTTGCCACGACGCTTCAGGAGAGTCTGTTACCGAGAAATAGATACCTGGAGGAGTAGTGAGGCTTAGAGATGACCCCATGCCATCTGGTTTCGAAGCACCTCCACTTACGCACCAGGCTACTCAGGTGACGTCAGTAGCCGTCCTCAGGCCAACAACACAAAACCAACCACCCATTAACGTCTTCCATGTTTTTCTCAAACTCCTGAACGGGGTCTACCTTACCAGGCCGTGACGCTGTGGCTCCTGTTTGGGGGCTCTGCCCACAGCTCTCCCCTCAGTTCCAGACACATCTCACAGGTGCTGATACAGGAGGAGCCCAGACGGACTCCAGAACAGCAGCATGAGACACACTACCAGGGAAGGTCCAGTGTCAGAGCGGGAGAGTCCCTCACAACTGCCTGGAAGGAAAGGGAGCCAAGACGTCTGGATGTTAGGGCTCCCCTACCGAGTTCCTACAGACACCCCCCCCCCCAAGAGAACGGGGTCGAGTAGCAAAGCACCAAATGTACAGCAGGCCTTGAGCAACCACCCTCCCTCCCCCACCCCCGGCCCCAGAAGAGATGAGAAGGTAAGAGAAAGAGAAAGAGCTGGGGACAGGCAGCCTTGCCTCCAATCCTAGTTCTGCCACGTTCCTGCTGTGCAACCTTGGGGAAGTTACTTAACTTTTCTGACCACCAAGAAGTCGATGTGACACACTGCTGAGGACATAGTAGGAACTCAGTAAACGTTAGTTTTCCTCGATCCTTACCCAGGGGTTCAGAATATCACTTCGTTCTTTTTATTTCACAAACATTTCGTGGTCTCTGATCATTGAGCATTTGTCATAATTTAAAAGGAGTAGGGGAGAGGGAGAGAGAGAGAGAGAGAAGGAAAAAGGTGAAACTGAAACCATATCCCTTTTGGCAGCTAAGCAAGGCAACTTCACTCCCCTCTGACAGCGACGAGCTGGGGCTCAGACCTTCAGCTGGCTGCCCCGGCTGAGCTCGGAGGCTACCGGCTCCCCCCTGGCCACCTTCTGAGAGGGCGAGGAGGTAGGGGGAGGCTCACAGCTGCTCCTGCTCTGGCCGCTCATCTCTGGGCACGCTTGCCCTGGACCTCGTTTGAGCAGGCCACTGGGCCATGCGCCATGAGGACGCCTGCTCTGGCATTCTCTGCTTTGTTGTGCTGCTGCTGTGTCAGAAAGGCTCCTAGAGATAGAGGACAGGTGGGGGGACGCCCTCCCCGCAGCTGCGGGGAAGCCATGCCCTGACGTGGGTCTGGGCTCTTGCTGCTCCGCTGACAGGAAATGGCGGCTGTGGGCCGCGCCATCTGCCGGGTGGGCCGGAAGGAGGAGGAGCCCAGGAGCTCCTTCATGTTGCATCTTTTTAAGGGCAAGAATTTGGGAGTGGTTTCCATCGCTTCTCTTATAAGTCGTTGGCCAGAATCTTGTCAACAACTACTTCTGGCTGCAAAATGCTAGAGGAGGTAGGTTTACCTGGGAGACCTCTGTCGTGTGGGAGGAAGGGAGGGTGGACATTGGGGGGGCAGCAAGTCTCCTCCTCCTCACTTCCCTCCCTTCCTGCTCATGTCTAACATCATACCATAAATGTGCAAATTTTTGCTGGGGAAAAACAACAACAAAGTGGTACAGCGGAGCAGGACTTTAAAAATATAAAGATCAGCTGCTGGGAGTGCCAGAAAGCAAGGAGGTGCTCAGAAAACAGAAAGATATCAAAGAGACACGGGAACCAAATTGAAAAATCTCCCAGTGGCCAAAGCTGGAACAATCGGCGACAAAACAAATGGTGTGGTGTTGGATTACAATCCACAATACAGAATACACGTAAGTCCATATTGGTATAAATTAATGATTCAGTGAGTAGACGGAGGACAAAGGACAAATCTTCCCCACAGAAGAATGCTGAATAATATCAGTAGACACTCCACCCTTAGGAGGTAGAGCTTATTTTCCAACCCCCTTGAGTGTGGGCTGAACTTAGTGACTCACATCCAACGAATACCATATGTAAATGGAAAAACAGTCACTTTACAGGGGAGGAACTTGGCAAACACAACTTAAACCAAATGATCAAGGTTACCATCCCATCCACATCCCATACCCCCAACAGGATGTGATGAAGAGGGCATTTGACCTCTGTGGGATTCTTCCTACAGACTTATAACAACACTCTGATTAGCAGAAAAACACCAGAGGAACCCTCCAAGTCTCTGGAGGGTTTGTAGATGGAGGGACAATCTACGAAACACCATCTACCAGTACTCCTTAAAATTGTCAAAGTCATGAAAAGCGAGGAGAGCCTGAAATTATCCCAGACCAGAAATGCTAAGGACACATGACACCAACACGCAATGCAGCATCCTGGGGGGATCCTGGACCCAGAAAACTGCAAAAGTGACGGAAATCCAAGTAGACACTAGAGCTTAGTTACTAGTAATGTACCACTGTTGGTTTCTTAGTTTTAACAAATCTACTCTGGGTAATGCAAGATGCTAACATTGCCGGAAACTGGCGAGAGGCATATGGGAACCGTCTGTACTTTATCTTTACAACTTTTCTATAAATTTTCTTTTCTAAAATTATTCCCAAATAAAAAGTGATCACTGTGTATGTATACAGCTGACCTTGAACTATGCGGCTCTACTTATAAGCGAATTTTTTTCAATAAATACAGTACATACTGTAAATGTATTTTCTCTTCCGTATGATTCTCCTAATAAGATTCGGTTTTCTCTAGCTGGCTTTATGATGAGAATACAGTATATAATACATCCGACATACACATACATGTTAATCGACTGTGTTATCAGTAAGACTTCTAGTCAACCGTGGGCTAGTAGTAGTTAGGTTTCGGGAGAGTCAAATGTTATACCTGGAAAGGGGTTGGCACCTCTAAACCCCATGTTGTTGAAGGATCAACCGTATATGTATGTTATATATAGATGTGTGTGTGTTCGTGTGTGTGTGTGTGTGTGTGTGTGTGTGTGTAAAGACGATCCAGGTCCAGATTAAGTAACTTCACATCCGTGACTTTCAAACTTTCTGACTGGGAGACCTAGTGTTAAGAAATACTGTGTATGTTGTGACCCGATGTGTATACACATAGGTATTTGGAACAAATATTTCCCATGACAGTACTCACTGGAGGTCGCACGGTGCCCTCTGATGTTTTCCTTCCTGCTGTACTGCATTTCAGTGCTTTACACGTCCATCTCCCCACACTACTGAGCCGGGGACTCTGCCGACGTGACCGGCTCCCCAACCTCGTCTCCCTCCGAGCCCAGCATGGCCACGAGCTGTCACTCTTCCCCGGGAAGCTCCTTATGCAGATACTGGGACAGTTCAGTCCCTTCCCTGGCTATGCTACCTAAAGTCATCTCCCCCCATAACCCTGCCAGTCTCTGTCCCCGATCCCTGCTTTCTAGGTCTCTGTAGCAGGGATTACAACCCAGTTTCAAGTGACATCTATTCGCCATGCGTTTGTGTGTGGCCTTTCTCCGGGATTAGAAAGTCAGCGCCACAAAACAGGGACTCGATGTATTTTCTTCACTGCTGTGTCCTCCTGCCTGATACACAGCAGCCCCTGAATAAAAATCACTTTGTTGCATTCTCTAGGTTTTTCTTTTTCTTTTTTTTTTTTAAAAATTTTATTTATTTGGGAGAGAGAAAAAGCAAGAGAAAAGAGAGGGAGAGTGAGAAGTGGACTCTCCACCTAGTGGAGAGCTCAATGCGGGACTCGATCCCATGATCCTGGGATCATGACCTGAGCCAAAGGCAGATGCTTACCTGACTGAGCCACCCAAGGGCCCACCTAGGTTTTCAGATGCAAGTAGGGAAAACACTATGAAGGCTTGGATTTTCTTCTTTCCTCCCTTAACTATGGACTCAAGCCCCACCCCTCTGATCTGGTGCATCAGGGACCAGCTCCCTGCAGCCCCCCTGTGACCAGGCCCTCCATCTCCCCAGCTCCCGCTCGGCTTTTATTGAATCCCTGGCCTCTCGTTGCTCCACTTGGCTATCCCTCCAGACTTCTCGGTGTTCTTTTCTATCTCCAGGAAGAGTAAGAGAGGAAAGAAAGGAGGAGGAGGAAGACAAGGAGGCAAAGGAGAAAGATGTTCATCACCGTCTCTCTTGCAAAAAAAAAAAAAAACCTCATTCTTGAACCATCAGGCCTCTCTGGGTCTCACTCCCACCATATGCCCTGACTTTGGCATCCTCAGTGTCCTGTAGTCTACACTGTTTCAGCATAAAATGACTTGGGTTCTTTTTTTTTAAGATTTTATTTATTTGTTTGAGAGAGAGAGCATAGGAGGAGGAAGGTCAGAGGGAGAAGCAGTCTCCTTGCCAAACAGGGGGCCCGATGCAGGACTCGATCCTGAGACTCCAGAATCATGACCTGAGCCAAAGGCAGTCACTCAACCAACTGAGCCACCCAGGCGCCTTGACTTTGGTTCTTTTTAACTACATTCTGTAGCTCAGTGTTTTTGGACTAGATGCAAACTGCTTCTGCCTCCTGAAGGGTTATACATGTTTCTTCCTCTTCAGACCATTTTTGGGGGAGGGCTGTTAGTAGTTTCCTCACAATTATGGGTTTTAAGAAGGGGATTCAGGGACACCTGAGTGGCTCGCTCGGCTGGGCGTCTGACTCTTGATTTTAGCACAGGTTGTGGTCTCAGGGTCATGAGATAGAGCCCCCCACCCCCGCCCCCCACCCCCCACCCCCAGTGGGGCTCCTCGTTCAGCAGGGAGTCTGCTGGAGAGTCTCTCCTTCCCTCCCTCTCTCTCTCTCTCTCTCTCTCTGCTCCTCCCCACTCTCTAAAATAAATAAATAAATTTTTTTTAAAAAGGAGATTCAACTATTAAATAGAAAGGATAAGGAACATGGCGATGTAAGAAATTAATAGCTATGTAAAAGGGAAGGTAGAGAACACGTATTCAGTTTTTGTTTGTAAATGCAGGAGAGACTTGGGAAATATATGTAAGAAATTGATAACACTTGGGAAGAGGGAAACTTTTCAGTCATCTATTCCAAGCATTTAATCATTCAGTCAGTTGTAAGGGATGGGCCCATACAGGTGGGCGAGAAGGTAAGTTTGCCTTCAGAGAAGGCGGCAGCTTGGCCGCGGCAGGTGAAGCCTGTGATGTCATTAGGAGGGAAATTGAAGGGGGTGAATGAAATTGATTTTTGATAGGGCCTTTAAAAACTTTGTAAGCCCCAGGGACTCTTACTTTTATTATGCCAAATATATTAACATGTGCTCATATCCTACAATAAATACAATTTTGCCCTGGAAATTTAAAAGGATTTTTTTTATGATTTTGCTTTGGAAATTATTGGGTTATGAGTAATATTTAATTTGCATTTGGCTACATTTCTCAGGAGCCACTGTCTCTACTCAGGAATCCTACCCAGGAAGTGAGAAAATCTAACCCACAAGTCCTTTTCAAGCAGAATGAATATTTAAAAGGCTAAATTTAGTAATTAATGATGCTGACATAATGTTATGTTTTACTGATATGTAATTAACTATTTATTAATTCTGTTTTACTGCTTTCTTTTGGCGTTTTGAACCAATAATGTCATGTTACAGTGATATAATGGCCCCATTGATGTGTGTCCTACCCCGGTCTCACTCAGGGTGAGTGCCTGGGAATACTTTCTGTTTCCCTCTAATGCCCAACCTCTCCCCAGCCTTACCCAGGCAGCTGTCTTCAGAGCTGCCTGCTCTGCCATGCTCAACGCTCTCCTCCTTTATTCACTCCCTCTTCCTTTCCTCACCTCTCTGCCATCGAAAAACATCTCTCATAACACCGTGGCTCTGAGCTCTGGGCTCTGTTAATGTGCTAATGCTGTAAGTGGTTAATGACTCACAGAGCAGGCAACGTGTTTACATTTTTTCATAGATATGTTTTAATTGAGTCTTTTTGGAGATGCATTTGAATTCAAGCGACAGTCTTTTTCTTTTAAAATTTTTATGTATTTATTTGTCAGAGGCAGGTGGGGAAGAGAAAGAGAGCACAAGCAGGGGAGCAGCAGGCAGAGGGAGAAGCAGCCTCCCTGCCAAGCAAGGAGTCCAACGTGGGACTTGATCTCAGGACCCTGGGATCATGACCTGAGCTGAAGGCGGACGCTGAACCAACTGAGCCACTCAGAGTCTGTCTTTAACGGCGTAAATTCAGGGCTTCGTTGTCAGAGACACTTCTGGGCAGGTACAAAATCCTTTGGGAGTAAACTCAAAAAAAAAAATCCTTTTCCCCTGGAGCTTACAAATTAATCAGGGAGATAACATAAAAACTATATAACCATGACAGAAGATGGCAACTTACATAACACCTGTCTATATAAGGTAGACAGGTAGAGAAGTGTAAATGAAGGTCTGGCGAGAGCTCACAGGAAAGAACCTGCTTCCAGCTGCAAGAACCAGAGGAGGCTTCCCAGAGGAGATGACATTTAAGTTGGACCCTGAAGGATGAGTAGGATTTGAGTAGAATTCTGGAACCTCCTTTGGCTCCATTGCGCCAGACTAGCCGCTGTTCATGAGTCTCTCCAGCAGAGGGCAGGCTGAGCAAAGATGGGACGGAGAGTCTGGACAAGTTCTCTTGGTCTTAGCACCCTGAACTGTCTGGACAGCTTTCTCGGCTTAGTATAAAGGGTGAATCCTCTCTGTGTGAGTTTTGAAGTTACTTGCCCCAAGTCTGGGCTCCAGATTTAGACCTTTGGCTTTACTTAGAATTGATACCGAGTTTGCACTTTCCATCAGTTTCCCGGAGTTTGGGGCAATTTGAAGCCTGGTGCCACTCCTCCTTAGGCACTAGTAGCGTCCTTTCTAGAGAGCCCAGACCAGGCAGGTTTGGGCAGTCCAGGCTGGGGGCAGGGAGAGGAATGCTTCTCCGGCTGCCATGGGTTCAGCTTTTCCTCCCCATTCCTCACTTCATCCTGTCTTCCGAAGCACTGTGAGCCTGGGTGCAGGTTGCTTTGGCGTTTGAATTCTCTTTCCATCTTCGATCAGATGGGACGAAGCTTCATGTGCAGTGGCTTACTGAGGACGAATTCCCACTCCAATGCGGGGATGAGGGGCACAGACTAAGGAAGGAGAAGCCAGGGTTTGATTTCAGGTGAAGTCCTCGCCTCAGCCTGATCCTGAGGGCACCCAGGGCAGTGCCAGCAGTGTCTACCACTTTCTCCAAGGCCCTTCCTTCTCTTTATCCAGTTTCCCCCAGCCAGAGACATTGTCCCTTCAGGCAGAGCCACCTCTGAGGAAACCTGGGAAGATTCAGAGCCCTCTCGCCTTCTTGGTATCTCATCACCTCCTTTGTGGTGCTGGAGCCCAGATTTTCATGACAGTTGTCACCGCACCGTCCCCTAAACCTTCCTACCCTGGCATCCCAAATGTGCCCCTTCTGAGTTCTCCATGTTCAGCAAGCGTGACTTCAGAAAGCCCCACGGATATATGAACAGCAGGGAAAAACTCCAAAAGGCATTACACACTTCCAGATACCCCTCTATGTCACCGAAGAAAAAGCTCTTGAAGGGCAAGGGCTTGTCTTACTCACCTTCCGGCAGCCCACCAGCCCTGTCTCCTCCTACAATTCCCAGACCTCCAGCTCTCATTAAATACCGACAACAGCTCGAGGGACAGAGCCGGTCCCCCCCACAGCTGGCGTAGCCGTCAGCTCCACAACCAGTGACCTCATCTCTGTCAAGCCAGGTGGCACCTTTCCAGGGGGTCCCACCTTCACCCCACAGCCCCTGTTCTGGCTTGACTTTTTCTTTCCACCATAGCACTTATTACCCTATTTATTCTTTTTTTTTTTTAAGATTTTTATTTATTTATTTGACAGAGGGAGAGATCACAAGCAGGCGGAGAAGCAGGCAGAGAGAGAGGGGCTCAATCCCAGGACCCTGAGCTGAAGGCAGAGGCTTTAACCCACTGAGCCAACCAGTTGCCCCTACCCAATTTATTCTTGACTGCGTGTAGGCTCTCGCCATGCCCCCAGGAGAACCCGAGCTCTGCGAGGGCAGGGCGAAGGGCTCTGTCTCACTGCCTGGGGTCCTCTAGGCCCGGATGCAACATGGCCACATCGGGGAGAGCTTCAAGAAACGTGTTGTGTGAATGAATGAAGTATGTCTGTGCAGAGGCGTCCGTGCAGCTGAAGACAAAGATGATTCCCCTTCCAGGCTTCCTTCGTCAAGACATTGTGTTGGGGATCCCCAAGACCACCATGGGGCTTAACGGTTCGCTGGAAGGACTCCTGGAACTCAGAAAAGCTCTCCTACTCCCTGCTACAGCTTAGAAGATTAAAGGCAGCAAAGAGAAAAAGCCCATGGCACGAAGTCCTATAGAAACGAGGCTCCACTTCCCAGGGGTCCCCTCCCACAGGGGAGCTGCACGGGGGCGCGCTTCGTGTCGCTGGAATCTCCATGTGACTGCATCTGCGACGTGTCCTCCAACAGAGAGGAACAGCCAAGCCTTGCCTTGCAGGGGGTTTACGAGGGGCGGGTCAGCGGGCGTGCACCGCGCATGCGCCCGTTGTGGCTCCTGGGTTTCTAGCTCCAGGCCCTGCTGGAGGTCGGGCCGGTACTGCGCGCTCAGGGCCCCTCGTGCACAACCGCGGGCTTTCACCATAGGTCACTTCGTTAGCATAAACTATCTGGCCACGCTGACACCACATGGCCCACGGCCTCAAGCGTGCAAAAAAGCTCCTATCAAGCAGGGGATTCCACGGGCTCCAATGTTATGTCCCGGAGCCGGGTCAAGGACATTCCGTGAAGACAGGTCCTTCTCGGGACTGTGCGGGTTCTTTTCCCTTCTCCACGCCTACACCAGGAAACAGACCCTCGACGTGGACCCAGCTTAGCCTGTTCTGCAATTCGTCTGTTTGGTGTGGCTCTGACTTCTCCTTAAATGTCGTCGGGCCCATTTAGCATAGAGTTGCCGGTTAATGCTCCCCCCGCCCCCGCCAAGTCGAGCCATGGGTTCATTTAACAAAGTTAATGAGCATCTCTTGTGCGCTTTCCTGGGAACATGAAAATGGACATGATAGAGTGGGGTCCTGTCTTCAAGACGTTTATGGTCCAATCTCATTACAGAGCAGTTTGGGGACTTCCGCATATATAGGATTCTTCCGGGAGAACAATGCATTCCACAGGTAGGCAGGGGCAAGAGGCGATCATGGAGTAAAGATAACAGACGTTTGGGTGAGAAGCTCCTTCGCCTGGTCAGCTCTGCCCTTTGAATCCGCTGCTGCAGACCCCGAGGGACCCTCCTGTGCCTTGTCTGGGGCACTGGAGGGCTGCCTGGAGCAAGGCTGCCTTCGGAGAGAAAGGGCAGCCAGGGAACGTCCGTGTTTAAAACACCCACCAAACACGTATGAGGTGGCTACGGTGAGCCAGATGCGGCTTCCGGCACTTTCTAGGTATTAGCCCGCTGCTACCCCTCCACCCAGCTCGCAGCTCCCAGCATGCCCCTGATGCCCAGCGTGCTGTGTGGCCCGGGGAGAGCAGCAGACAGCACTTGCTCTGCCCTCGAAGCCCTTTCTGGATCTAGATTTCCTATTTTCACATGCCCACCAGCTTAGCCCTCCCTGCCAGGCTCACGTCGTCCTTGGCCTCTCTCTAACTGGTCCCTTTCCTTCTGTCTTTAGGGAACCCCTCTCTTTTGGGAATATACTTCCCTGTATTATTGAGCTTTTCTACTAATGCTTCTGGCACTTTCTTCCACACAAGCCTGGCTTTCCCCAGATACCCTGATTCCCAGCTCAAGTAATCAATGAGCCAGGGACAGAATCAGTCTGAAGTCTAAGACAGCAGTCATTCAGACAGAATTGGTCTGAAGTGTGCAGCTAGGGCAGTAAGGAGGGGGGAAGCAGGGATTAAGCGGTGGGTCACATTTCACTGAGTGAGGAGAGGTGAGGAACTCTAAGACACATACATGCCAAGGGATGATGGACCAAGGGGTGGCAGGCAGAATTGCAGGCACTCGGGAAACCCAGAGCCACCATTAGCCTGTAGGGTATCTTTGTGCAAATCTGAAAAAGGTGTTCTTTCTTCTGCCCAAATACAGCCGTGTTAGGGCACGGTTGTGTGTGCTAGCTTGGCAAGTGGAGTTCCTGCTCGCATTCCCCCTTTCAGCCGGGCCCCTTCCAGAGCAACAGAGTGGCCCTGGGAAGCCCCAGGGCAGGAGAGGCAGCCCTGTCTCTGTTCTCCTCCCCCGGAGAGACCAGCAGACCCTGTGCAGTGCGGGGGCTGGCAAACTTGTCCATCCCAGCATCTCATTCCAAGGGGCAGGGCAGACACAGCGGTGGAATTGGGGCTGCCGTTGTTTTCAGTGGCCCTCAGAGCAGTGCCCTGGAAGGGTTCTACCAGGAAAGAAAGGCCTTGGGACCACGTCCCAGAACTAGCATGAATGAGGAAGGTATAGGTCTCCGGTTTAATGCTGGGGTCCCATGGCTGCTGGGATCCAAGAATAAGGGAGCCAGGCTGGCAGATCTCCATGTTACTACTTCTGGTCCCCCCCCCCACACACCGCTCAGACCACCCTCCTCGGGACCCACGTCCCACACGGCCAGCCCCTCAGATTCTCTCACTCTACATCATTTCTGTCTCTCTTGGCTCAGCATCAGCTCCGCTCGCAACCCTGTGGATTGAACGCACGGAGCCGTTCTCTCTGTAAATGGCATTGCATGATATTTACATACCACGAAATCAACTATAAATACAGATCACGTACGTCGTGTTGTAGCAGAGTAATTTCAAATGTATCATAAAGCGATAGGGACGGAGGTGACCTTAAACTCGTTGAAATGCAACATCTTCTCTTTTTTTTTTTTTTTAAGATTTTATTTATTTATTTGATACAGAGAGAGAGATCACAAGTAGGCAGAGAGAGAGGAGGAAGCAGGCTCCCCGCCAAGCAGAGAGCCCGATGTGGGCTCGATCCCAGGACCCTGAGATCATGATCTGAGCCGAAGGCAGCAGCTCAACCAACTGAGCCACCCAGGCGCCCCGCAACATCTTCTCTTTCCAGAGAAGGAAACTGATACCGAAGTACGGAAGTGTCTTAGCCGGGGTCACACAGCTGGTGAGCGGCAGAGCTGGGGTGACGGCAAGACGGGGAGTGGCGTCCCGGCCTAGCACGCAGAGAGAAGGCTCGCTAATGTTCCAGGCCGGGCCCTTGCCCCTGTCTCGGGTGACTAAAGTTCTGAAGCACAAAGGGTGATTCTGAGTATGAAATCGTAGAAAATAGATGTCGGTTTCTGCCCCCAGTTCCTGACACAGAGCTCTTAAAACCTTATCATTTCCGGAGCCATAGAAGCAACTGACGCTTCTTGGAATTTCCCAGGTGATTGGAGCATGTTTTGTTTCTAATGAGGTGACTCTGGTGGCTCCTGGATGGGGGTGGTCACCCGAGGGACCAAGACACGATTAGAAGCTTGGATCTTTCACCCCCCATCCTCTAGAATGGGGAGCGGGGCTGGAAATGGAGTTAATAAATGATCGTGGCTAAGTGATGAAGCCTCCATAAAAATCCCCAAAGTGCAGGTTCTTAGAGCCGTGAACACATTCACTTACTGGGAGGGGGGCACACCTCAAATCTATGTGGACAGACGCTCCTGTGCTCAAGGCCCTTCCAGACCTCACCCTGTGCATCTCTTCATCTGGCTGTTCATTTGTATCCTTCAAAATATCCTTCAGCATAAAGTGGCAATAGTAAGTAAACTGCTTGCTAGGAGCCACTCAAGCAAATTATCAAACCTGAAAGAGGGGGTCATGGGAACCTCCAGTTTGTAGCCAAGTTGGACAGAAGTTGTGGGTAACCTGGGGACCTGCTACTTGGCAAGTGGCATCCGAGGTGTGTGTTGGGGACCAGGGAGGGCAGTCCTGTGGGACTGAGCCCTTAACCGTGGTGTCTGTGCTAACTCTAGGCGGTCACAATTGTCATTGTGGAAAACCCACACGACTAGTGCCGGAGCATTGCGACTTTGAATAGAAGAATAGAAGAGTTTTCCCTGCTCACCAACACACTTGGTACTGGCCGGAAAACAGCCTCTCTTCTCCCTCATGTGAGTCTCAACTAAGAAGGGGGAATTTGCCCTCCAATAAACTGGTAAGTGGGGGGCGGGGGGCCTTGAAACATGAAGAAATCCCTCAGAATCTGGGCACAGATTTTCTAAATTTCAAAATATTTCTCGAACTTGCCATGGACATGCACCTGCACTGTGCTCAAACAGCAGGTAAAACGCTGACCGCTATCAATTTCTCCAGCCTGGAGAAAAGGTTGTGCTTTTTGGTAAAGGTTCTGTTCAAGTCCTGGGGGCTGATGCAGGATCTGGGCAACCCCTACCTGTTTGGGAAGAGGTGATCAGTCCGGTGGGATCCTGTGGTCCTGCCCTGGGAGGCTCAACCATCTCAACTAGACCAAAACCAAGAGGTCCCAAACCATGACCCACGCAGCAAGTGGGCACGTGCGCCCCCTACTGGGGGCATCAGTTGGTACGCTTGGGGAAAGCAGTCATATCAGGAGTCTAACAAATCACTATACCCTTTAAGCTAATAATTTCTTTTGTCAAATCTATTCTAAACAAATAATGTGACATATGGAAAAAATTATGCAAAAGATGTTTGTCACAGAGTTGATAATAGTAGGTAAAAAATTAACAACATATTTGTCCATCAGTAGGGAATTGGTTACATAATCATAATATATCCGTGGTAGGGGATTATCCAGATTATCCAGTGATTAATGATGTTTGTAGTGACTTTCTCATGATGTGACAGTGGTAAAAAAACAAAACAAAACAAGATTCAAATTGTACATACAGCATGATTTTAGTAGTATAAAAGGGACTATGCTCAGAAAAGACTGGAAGGAGATATAACAATGTTAGCAATGGTTCCCTTCAATGGCAGAATTATGGATTTATTGAGTTTTCATCTTTTCATACTCTTTCATATTATTTGTCTTTTCATACTATTGTACTTGGTTGTAGTGAGCAGAAGCATCAGATGGCCCCTGGGCCCCTGGCCCCCCAGTATCCACACCTTTGTACAATCCCCTGTACTTGAGTGTGGGTAGAAGCTGTCAGACTAGGGGCAAGTGATTCTGACCAAAAACTATGGCAAAGATGAGGAGATGTCACTCTGTGATTATGTGACAATATACGGCAAAGGTTAGGAATTGCTCAAATGTATTTAAAGTTGACTAATCAGTTGGCTTTAATGTAATCAGAAGGGAGGTTATCCTGGGTGGGCCTGACCTAATCAGGAGAGCTCTTTCGGAGCAGGTCTAGAGGGACGAGCTGCTCTCCTGCTGGCCTTGAAGGTGCAATGCGTCATGTTGTAAGGTGCCAGTGGAGATGAGTAGCCTCGAGGAGCTGAGGGCCACCGTGCGTAGCAAGGGACTCGATTCTCCCATCCATTTGAATGATCTTGGAGGAGGAGAATCTTGGAGGAGGAGCTGAGCCTCAGATGAGACAGAAATCTTGACCAACACCCCAGTTGCAGCCTGTGGAGGCCCTGAGCCGAGGACCAGACAGCTGTGCCCAGACTCCTGACCCACAGAAACTGCGAGTTAGGAAACGTTATTTAAGTCACTAAGGTTGTAGTAACTCATTGCACGGCAATGGAAAGTGAATACATTTATCTTCCTATATGACTTTATCATTTTCTGTACCTTCTAAATATTCGGTACTAGCGTTGTCAAATGGAACTTTCTGCAGTGATGAAAATGCTCTCCTCTGTGTTGTCCAATCCACTCGTCGCCAGCTGCGTATGGCTACGGAGCACCTGAAAAGCGGGTGGCGTGACTGAGGGACTGAATTTTTAAATTTCTAAATTTTAATTACGTTTAAATAGCCGCACGTGGCTGGTGGACAGCATCTTTGACAATACAGTTCTGTGATTTCCTTTCATGGCAAATTTTTAAGATCTGACCCATGAAACAAACTGCAGGTAAACGTCCACTCTGAAAAGAGAGGGTGTGAAATGTACGGACCTGGGCGGGAGGCAGCAAGCACAGCACTCACGGGCCCCAGGGCCCTGAATGTTCTCATCTCTAAAAAGGGAATAAGAATAATTGCTCGCAGGCAGCTTTGAGGCTCAAATAAGACAGCGTCTGCAAGAAGGCTGCCGTGAAGAAGGAAGCCGGGCCGATCGGTTCCCTCCGGTGCAGGACAAGTGCGATGGAAGAGAAGCTGCTCTCTGGGGAACGCGAGCTCTTTCCAACCCAGAGGGCCCGAGCAAAGGACAAAGGAAGGACAGGCTCTGTTCCTGCCGTGGACCCCCCAGGGACTGCTCTTGTGTGCTTCCGCTCATTCTAGCCCAGACACGCCGGGCTTCCCATTTTTTTTTTTTTAATATTTTATTTGTTTATTTGACAGAGAATGAGAGAGAGAGATCACAAGTAGGCAGAGAGGCAGGCAGAGAGAGAGGGGGAAGCAGGCTCCCTGCTGAGCAGAGAGCCCGATGCGGGGCTCGATCCCAGGACCCTGAGATCATGACCTGAGCCAAAGGCAGAGGCTTCAACCTACTGAGCCACCCAGGCGCCCCGGTCTTCCCATTCTAAGGCACTGGCAGAAATCTTCTGGCTGAGTATAGGGGAATTCGGGCCTTTCCTCACCTGGAATCATGACGCCCAAAGGTAGCTCATGGCCCATCAGAGCTGGGGTCTGAGTGGTCAGAATGCCTCCCTATGAGTATACCCGGCCTCTTTGGGGGACAGGCAGGGAGCAGAATACAGAGTAGGGAAAAGCATGTTTAGTATTATGAAATAATTTCATACCTGGATAACAAGCGTCAGTTTAACAGGCTTAAGAAAGCCTCCTCCAGAGGTTCTGGGAGATAGATCAGTGAAGTAGAAAGAGGAAAGTGCTTCGGAGTCATATCTGCCGCCTAATAGCTGGGTGATCTTGGGGAAATTACTAAGCATCTCAGAGCTTGGGTTTCTTTATCTATAAAATAGGAATAATTATCTCTGCTATACAGTGCCCCACAAAAGGTATATTCCGATCGAAACTGCCCACACCCCAACAGCATCCATCTACCTCGCCCAGTTCTGAGTCTCCGGTGAGGCCCAGAGCACTAGGTAGATGCGAGGGGAGCTGGAGGCAGGAGAGGGCCCTGCGGGGCTTGCACTGGGAAGCTCCCCGGGAGCAGGATGCAGGCGAGACCCGGAGCTGGGGGCTGGAGCGGGGGGGGGGGGGGGGGGGGGGGGGGGGGGGGGGGGGGG
>CM052807.1:64530002-64630603 GCA_028533885.1 Nasua narica | reverse complement strand
CAAGGTCGCCGTGTTGTCTAGGGGTGTGGCCGTCACTCCAGCAACAGAGCGCGGTTGGATCCTCTGGTTGGATTTTTCCAGTAACTCGTGACAGGCTGTACAAAGCAGAGTCTGTGACCTCGGGATGATACGAATCGATCTGTGTTCTCTTCTCCAGCGAGGCCACAAGCTCCTGGCTTTGCGCTTTCATCAATGTCAATTTGGCAGATCCAGGAGACCATCTATAAGCACGGGCACCAGTCTGCCCCCAGAGGGTCCCTGAGCCTCTAGGTCCTACAAGGGACTCCTTTCTCTTGGTGCCACTACCTCAAGCTTTCACCCATTGGATTCCAGACTCCAATCTGCTTGGAGTCTCCTAGATGTCTCTGGTCTTTGAACCATGATTCCCCAGCCTCAGCTGTCCGATCTCCGTGGCTCCCGGTTCACCACACCTAAAGCCCAGGGTTGATCCTGCTGAGCAATCCCGCCCTCATTATGAACTCAGGGGACCTTGAACTCAGAAGAGAGCTAAGAAGCTATCTAAACCTGAGCCCGAGATTAAACTAATAAGGCACCCGGAGACTGAGAAGGTTCACAGAAGCCAGTGAAGAGCAGAGTCAGGACCCGAACCGCATCTCCTGAATTCCCCTTTCCCAGGGCCATGTGAGGTCCCTTCCAGAAGTTTGCCAAGCTGCTCATCCTGTTCAGGAGATCAGCCTCCTCCAGAGTGGCGTGTGCTCACCTATGTCACCCCCTTCTGAACTGGAAGCTCCATGAGTTTGTTCAACACTGTGTCCTAAGCACGGGGGACAGTGCTCGGCACCACTATTTGTTGAACCAGGAAGCAAGTTGGTGTAGATATGGCCCAACCAAATTAGTCAGCCCTCAAAAAAAGTGGCCATTTGGGCCTAGAAGACTGGACAGGCTGGAGCAGTGTGGTCAGAACGATGCACAATGATGTGGTTTTGAGGGGCGCCTGGGTGACTCAGTCCTTAAGCGTCTGCCTTCAGCCCAGGTCCTGGGATTGAGTCCCGGTGTGGGCTCTCTGCTTGGCGGGGAGCCTGCTTCTCCCTCTCCTACTGCCCTGCTTCTGTTCCCTCTCTCACTGTCTCTCTCTCTCTCTCTCTGCCAAATAAATAAACAAAATCTTGGGAAAAAAATGACATGGATTTGAGCATGAATGTGCCTTGGACTCAGAAAGACCAAGGTCAGAATCCTAGCTCTGCCATCGACGGGCTGTACGTCATCAGGCAGACCACTTAACTTTCTTCACCTCGGGTTCCAGACCTGTAAAAAAGGAATAACAACGCTTACCTCCAAGAGCTGTTGTGAGAGTTCGATAACTTGTACGTTTAAAGTACTTGGCCCAGCGTTTGACATATGCTCAGCACTCAAGGTACGGTAGCTTTTTATGTTACGGATACTTCATGAGCCATGATGCCAGCTCTATCCACCCCTCCTGCTAGGAGCAACCCCCACTCATGGCCTCTGCTGCCTGCATGACCTTGACATTGGACACCACTGGTCCGACCAGGGTCGGGAATCGGTAGTAGAGGGCAACCTGTTCCATCCCCTTCTTTGGGGGACATGGGCCTCCAGGCAGTTGCCACCTTGTAATGAACTCTCTTCCTCTGGCACACTGGCCAAGGCAACCAGCCAGCTTTGGGAATCCATCGGCAGAGGGTGCCTTGACGCCGGGAGAAAAGGCTCCGTAGCCCGGCTCAGGATGGATGGCTCATGCTGCCCAGAGGGCCCCGGTGGGCCAAGGCCATCAGCACGTGGGGGGTCGGCCTGGTGCAGCACGGATGGGCACAGCATGTCGGAGGCGGGTGACGGACGCAGCCGTGGTGGCAGGGTCTCGCTCAGCAGTGGGCATGGCACAGAGAGCAGGAGCTGGGGCGTGGGATGCGTGCCACTGAGGTCGCCATGTTCACGAGCAGACAGGAGTCAGCTCTGGGGTCTTTTAAGAGAGCCTGGAGTTCCTATCATAGCAGGTGGGGGGCAGGGGACAGGAAAGTCCCCTCTTTTTTTTTTTTTAAAGATTTTGTTTATTTATTTGAGAGAGATAGAGTGAGAGAGAACATGAGAGGAGAGAAGGTCAGAGGGAGAAGCAGACTCCCCATGGAGCCGGGAGTCTGATGTGGGACTCGATCCGGGGACTCCGGGATCATGACCTGAGCCGAAGGCAGTTGCTCAACCAACTGAGCCGCCCAGGCGCCCAGGAAAGTCCCCTCTTATGCCATTCTGGAACCCGATTTTTTTTAACCGAGACCCATGGGACCTGGGGCCCACATAACGCAAAGGCTCAGCAGGGCCTCCCCGTGCTGACGCCCGGCCTCATGCTCGGCCTCAGAGGCCGACAACCGCCTCCCCCTCGCTCTCTTCCCTGCACCGTGCGCTCCGTCTCCTCCGCTCAGACATCTGTTCCCACCCACCCCTTCATCACCTCCCTCCCATCTCTCGGCCTCCTCCCAGGTAACGTCCTCGTCGTCGTCAGTCTGCAGCTCACGCCCTGTCCCTGGGGCGGCGACGCGGGCCCTCGTGGCCATCCTCCCACGCCCGCAGCTCTCCTGGCACACGCCCCCCACACACACCCAGCACGGGGCAACCCCCACCCGCCCCACCAGCTCCTGGGGCAGCGAGGTCCAGTCTTGGACAGCTTTCCCTCTAAGTCCTATCACTGAGCCCAAATCGGCCTCCTTTTGGAAGAGAGGTTGTCCTGCTCGTGTCCTCTGAAGCTCAGTCTGACACGTCCTCTTGTCCCACACCATAGCGTTTCTCTTAGACGGGTGGCATGAGAGAGGTGTTCCCTCAGCCTGCGGCCCCCGCCCCCGGTCAGTGACTTTTGTTCCTTCAGTTTGCCTCCCTGGTCTGCCCTTCCTCTGTCGCCACTGCCCCAGCCCTGGTCCGGAGCCTCAGCGCCTGGGGCCCGGAGCCCTTCCTTGCTGCCGCAGGACGAAGTTCTCCACACCACAGCACACATGCATTTCCCTCTTGATAGGGAGCCTACAGGAACCCCTCGCTCCTTATCCCGGGCATTTAAGGACTTCTTTCCCGTGTGTCCAATTTTCTGTACACTTGCTTCCTTACACAAAACCCTGAAATGCAAGCAAACCGGCCAAATTCGCCGTCTGCAGAACATTCCATCAGTACTCCTGCCTCTGGGACCCGGTCTATACTCTCTTCTTTCCTCCTTTCAATACTGTCACATCTTTGGAGGCCCCCCTGGCTTCTGAGGCTCTGCAAGGGCGCCCTCCCTTGTCCCACAGAACCCATGGTCCTCACCACTGTGCTTTACATATGCTGTCTTCTCTCCTAGACGAGTCCAATCGTACGTCCTCTGAGAACTTGTATTCCCACACAGACTTCCTAGGACAATGACGAGATAAACCCAGCTGCCAGGGCTCCCCGAGCCTCTTCCCCATTTTCTTTGAGTGTCCCTCTCAAGGGCGTGCTTTGGGCATCTGTGTTTTCCAGTTGCGTCTGAAGAGGGCACGTCCTGTCCTTGGGACTGGGAACACAGGAACTGCAGCTCCCCTGCACCAAATGTGGGGAGAGGGCTGCAGTGAATTCCAACGAGACACTTTGGCCAACAGTTATTTAGTCCGGTTCCCGGCAGAGTTGATCCGTTTAGGCTCTTCTCAATTTCTGCCATTACATAAGCGATGTAACTGTTATGTCCCTAATTTCCTGTTTCTCAAGTGCTTTTATTTTTCAGTAAGCCTGCTTACTTTTCTGTACTCATGGAGGTGTGTGTTTTAGATGCACTTGTTTTAGATGCAGAGCCCATGGACAGGAGCCTTCTGCATCTGGCAGAGGGGAAACTGAGGGCACAAGGCTCAAAATCAGCACTAGAATCATAGAGCCCGAAGTTACTAGAAAACTTTTGATTGTTGCCTGGATAGTTGAGACCTGGGCATTTTCTCTTTACCCACTGTGTCTAGTAAGGAAATCAGGTGATTATAATTCATTCATTCATTCATTCATTATAATTCATTCTATAAGTTCTGAGAGTGGAGAGAGGCATTGGGGACTATGGTAATAATAAAGACATGGCCGTTACCCATAGGGGCTTGGGAACATCCCGGTCATTCTGCCTCTCCTCTCTGGATCTAGGGAGTTTGCACCCAAACAAGAACTGATCAAGCACCTTGATGACTGGGTAAGCACCCCAAGGCCCAGATGAAAGGCTCAGGTGGAAGCTGGACTGGAGAACATGGCTTAGGCCAGGAAGCCCAAGTGAAGCCTCTTTCTTCCTAGGAGTTAATACCTATAAACACCCCCAACAAGGTTACGGAGCTGGGACTCCTTTATGCTTGGTCCCGGGCCCCATTCTACCACCAAGCTGCAGAGCCAAGGCCTGGAGGGGCAAGCAGAGTGAGGGCCTGCTGCTGTGAGGGGGGGGCACGGAGGGCACCCAGGGCCTGCCTCCCCATGCTTGGGAATTCATTTGGCCCTCCCCACAGGCCCTAGGCAGTGGGTGGCACTGTCACCGCCATTCTGTAGTGAAGAAACTGAGGCACAGATGAAGCAAGTTGTCCAAGGTCACACAGCTGTCAAGGCGGAGCTGGGACGTGAACCCAGGCAGGCTTGTTCCTGGTTTAGCTGTTTGTGAACACACTCCTTGCTAAGAGCCTCGGTCATACTCCCTTGGCCTCCTGCCAGCAGTGAGCTTCCCTCCATCAGTGAGCACGGGACCAGTGAAACTTGAGGCAATGGCTGAAGAAGGGAGCAGTGCACTAGTTGCACTTTCTTTTTTCCAAGCACGTGCCTGTGTGTCCCTGTAATGAAACACAACCACGGGGCAAAAGGGGTGAATTTGTGGCCAGGTCTGTAACCGAGGGATCGGCCTTTGGACATCACTAAGATGTCCAGACATGTCAATTATGTGTCTCCGTGGCTCTTGTCTCCTTCTAAGAGGGACTGACAAGTCACAGCCTCTGCTGAAAGAACACCCCTTGACGCCATACTTTTTACAGCTTGCGTTTCACGCCCTCCCCGTTGGCCCAGGCATGGCTCTAGACCGAGAGGCCCCGATCTGTAGGCTGGTCGGGGACTTACAAGGGACCCATCATGTTCTCGATCTTGGGAATCCAGTATTGGGACTAGTAGGGAGGTGAGGGTAAAAGAATGTGGAGGTGGCTAAAGCTGTGACAGGTGAGGCCCAGAGACACTGACGTGGCCGAAGGGCTGCCGCGTGGAAGAACATTTACATGGTCAAGGCTGAGGAGCTGCCGGCCGGAAGTGACTCTGACAATGAAGAGCAGAGTCAGGTCAAGGGGACGCAGCGTCTTAGTGGGTGCTCGGCCCTGGCTGCGTGTAAGAACCATCCCGAGAGAATGTAGCAGATATTCGTGCCCGCACTTGTCTCCAGAGACTCGATTTAGTCGGTGTAGAGTGGGGACCGGGCCTCAGCAGGTTCAAAATCTCCCCCGAACGAAGCTCCGGTCAAGGGGGGGCGGGGAACCCCTGACCTTTGGCGAGGTTCCGGCTGCTGCAGCTGCGCCGGGTTCCTGCTCCGCTCGAGGCCCCTGGTTCAGCGGCTCCGGCGTCTGCTGCCCATCCTGGGATAGTTAATCACGTCTAGCTCCTGCCTTATTCCCTGGAAGCAGAATCCCGATCCTGCGCAAGTACCGGGGCAGCGGTGCAGTCGGGGAAGATGGGCCCACCCCCGAGAATAAAGCCTCAGTGGTCCAAGCCCAACGGGGTCATCCCATCCCTGTTTTCCCATCTGAGAGACGGGGAGGTGGCTCGGGTCTGACCGCTGACATGGGCGGGTTGGGGGAGGGGTTCTCTGGGAATAACTTTCCCCTTTAAAAGAGAGAAGCTGGAGAAATGCCCTTCTCTCTTCTTGCATTTGGCTGATGTGGTGCCTGAAGCTTCTGGAGCCCTCTCGTGACAACTACGAGGGGAAAACCCAGGGAGCTGCAGACTGTGACCAGAGTCCTGTGCCATGGTGGCTGGGCTTACCGCCCCCGGAGCCCCTCCCTCCAGATTCCTCGCTGCTTAACTGTGTGCTCACTGGGTGCCAGCTGCCATTCTAAGTACTTTCCGCCTATTATTTAATGGGACCCTTCAGAGCCCCGAGCCCAGTCCTCTGGACCTGAGCGTTCTCAGTGCATCCCAACCTCCGGTGCCCTGCATGAGCCTTCCACCTACTACCCCAACTAAATACAACCTAACCATGTTTTTCTGAGACAAAGCAACATATATCTACCTTCAGGATATTTGAAAAACAGCCCAAAGATGATAAAAGGCCTCAGAGCTAGTGAGTTCTGGGTCTACAGCCCAGCTGGGCCTGGTTCTCCTTGATAAAATATCCACACTGCGCTCCACGTTCAGGGTGTTTTCGGGTGATGCTTTTCTAGGAACTCCATGAGGCTTGCTGACTGCCTCTCCCCATGCCCCTGCCTTTCCCCCCTCCCCGGCCTCTCTACTCTTAATCCATTGCCTCCCTCGTCCCCTTTTCTCCAACCTTCCAGCAGACAGATTTGGGAAGAAGATAAATAGGTACCCCCCACCCCCAGACTCAAGATAGTCCTGACAGCAATTTTTAAAATCTGGATTTTTTTTTTTTAGAGGAGTAACTTTTTTTAAGTTTATTTTTAAGTTTTTTAAAAGTTTATTTTTAAGTAAACCCCATGTGGGGCTTGATCTCTTGACCCTGAGATTAAGAGTCACATGCCCTCCCAGCTGAGTCAGCCAGGCGCCCCTGAAATCCGGATTGCTAGGCAGTAGCAAGTCCTTCAATGTTAGCAATTGCTCTCAGCAGTCTGGTTGTATCTCCAAAATGGGCTGTCTTTTCCTGCTGTCCTGTCCCCCGACCCAAAAAGATATCTAGGCAGTCCCTCTCTTTGGCAAGGACTGTGCAGGGAGGCACGCGTGCCCCTCTCAGGGCGACCCCAGCGGACAGCCCGTCCTTCCTCCCAACTGTCTTCATGACTCCTCTTCACTCTTCTTCCACGTTCTGAAACTGGTCCGCATTGGCTCGGCCCCTTGGTTCAGGCTCAAAAAAACCACAGGTGTGAACAGTTTACACAGACTTTATTTGTCCCCCCTTGAGCACAGGAAGGTCTGGGCAGGCCGAGGTGCCGCAGTCACCTCCCCTGGTTCGCAGACGCAGACGGTGAGACTCGGTGGTGAGGGGGGGTCCTGTTCCTACCACGGACTGCTATGGGATTCTCACAACAACACGCTTGTTCTCAGTTCTATCTACACCATGGAGTGTGGAGAGGGTACATTTCTTACACTAAAAATATATATTTTGGAATCTCTAAAACAAAAATATCTCTATCTCTACATGAGACCTACTAGAAAGAAGAACATAGAAAACCAGGGAAATGTACCAGCACCTCAAGCTGCCCCCTTCTGTGGGAAGGGTGCTCTGCTCTCCACCGGACGCCATTAGCTTTGGGCGGCCATCACACACACACACACAGACCCACGGGAGGGAGGCTTATCATCTTGGAGGAGCGAATATGGGAAAAAGGAGTGGGGAGGAAGGTTTTGGCCTCTTTTGCAAAAGGAGTAATCACACATTCCGTTTGGTACTTCTGTCTCCAACATTGTTGCATGTGTGAGAACCTGCCTGCGGCGTCAGTCGCGAACCCGCTAAGAGAAGCCCAAGATCTGCTGATGTCTGCAGGCCATGGAAGAGTGCCCCGGGGTGGGGGGGTCCTCTCTCAGGAAATATCAATGCCATCAGCTAGAAGAAAAACTTCTGTATTCTCTAATGCTGAAAGTGGGTTAGGCTCAAGAAAAATGCTCTCTTTTCTTTTCAGAAGGATCAGAAACCATTCCATTCCCTTTGAGCACAGAACATCCTAAAGGAAT
This sequence comes from Nasua narica, assembly GCA_028533885.1. Classification (NCBI taxonomy): domain Eukaryota; kingdom Metazoa; phylum Chordata; class Mammalia; order Carnivora; family Procyonidae; genus Nasua; species Nasua narica. The sequence continues at coordinate 64,622,791 of CM052807.1, read as the reverse complement.
TATGCCTGTGGATGAATCATTCCGCTTTCTGACTTTTCCTGTTGAAGAGATCCACGTAATGCTCCTTTCCCCTTCTCGTGCTTCACGCGGGGATATGGTTCCTTCACACCTCTTTTGGTTATGAAAATTAGCCTCCTTTCCAGTAAAGAAGTGTTAACTGAGTCCACTGCCCATTCTCTACGATTAACATGCGAGAACAAGGGCACCAAGAATCAAAAAGAATAGGTTTGGTAGAACCACCACTTTGATTTGCTTTTGGGGTGTCTTTTCCTGTTGACCCTGAAATATGGGTGGGCTTGAGAATCCTTAGTCTCTCACACCAAGTCAGGGAAATCACCATAAAGTCCCCTTTCCGAGGAGCCCCAGGACCGTCCAACCTCCTCACCCTGTCACCACCCCCGACCAGTGGTGGTTTTGAGGACCCTGACCAAGAACGGTCAGCTCTCCAAGGAGAACATGAAAGGCCAGGCAGAAGGAGAAGAAAGGCTGCCGGAAGAAGCTGAGTCAGTAAAAGGGGTGGAACTTGGAGGAGGTCTCATTTGGCCGGTCCGGGCCTGCAGCAAGGATTTTTACGTCATGCAGGTCTGACAGCTGCAACCCAAAGAAAGTCAGGAAGACTGAGAACATTCAGTTCAGCGTTCCTGAATGTCCTGCCAGGATGTGGCTTGGAAACCTGAGAAGTCCGAGGAGAATGCAGTGACAAACTAGAAAGACTGCTTAAAAGTCCTAGGAGGAGGTGCTAACACTCTTGCAGAAGAAGACATTTAGAGAGGTTGATATGGTAGCAGAGAGAACAGAGTGGATGGGACTTCTGATGCCAATTAGAAGGAAAGCCGGGGGCCCCGGGGTCACACCTTCTCCTGTGCTTCAAGAAAATGTAGAGACTTAGGACATGGAGAGTGAAGTCGATAGAGAAGGTGCAGGGAGAACTGCTGATTCCTCCACCAGGAGGGAAGTCTAGAGGGCTGAGTGAGTCAAAAATTAAGTGAAAGTGGGAATTATCTTCTCTGATGACCAGAAAGCACAGATTCCTAAAATCAGAGACCTCTTGAAGGTCACAGTTGTCACAGCCTGAGATGTCAACCCCACCTGAGACTTCTGAGCATTTACCAGATTTTTATCAAACATTTATGACTAGTTTAAAAGCCAGTTGCATCCCAAACAAAGAGAAAGAGCAACTATTCCCGCCATCTTTTGGGGATAAATGGTTCCCTACCTCTCTATCCCAAAGGTGAATTTCTATGACTACGGGGGTGGGGACAGGAGCTGTATGCGTAAAGACCAGATCTCCTGATGATCCCATCATCAGAAGTTGGAAATCATATATCATCACAAAGAGCTAGCCTATGTTTTATGCAACTGAACAGATGTGGCAAGTTCACAGCATACTGCTGGTCTTCCCCTTCTCTCTAGACCAACCCTTCCCCTCAAAGTCATGAGCTAGGAAGTAACCCAACCACCCCGTAACACTCGTTCTTACCACTAGAACCAAGATTTCACCTACCATCACTTTCTTAACGCCCTGGCCTCCCTCCCTTCCTACCTCAACACGAGCAGCCCATCAGGGCACTGGCCTGCCATACTCAAACCATTCCCCAAATCTCCCTTGTCATAAAAGAGGTGGACTGCCACTCTGGCCCAAACTACCTGCCTTGCTTTCTACCCCTAAGTCAGTTTCTCCTTAACGTAGAGTTTAAACACCTTTTCCTATAGACTAATCTGCCTGTATTTGTCATCAAGCTATTCTATTAGAGAACTCTGAGAAACCCTAGTTAGGAGAATGATCATATTTTTTTAGGAACCCCCAGCTTAGGTACACAACGCTATTTAATAGCAGCAAGGGCATCTTATGGACACATTTGCATTTGTCGATGATCATACATGCACACACACACACACACACACACACACACACACATTCACCTCCACTCCCAGTTCCCTACCCCAAGCACTGCCCAGCTTGCCTCTGCCGCCACGGCCACCAGCCACAGATGTGAGCAAGGAAGCATTCGGGTAGGACTGGGGTTGAGCGTTTGGTGCGAGTGGGGAAAAGAGAGACAAGAAGGGTAGGGAATGGTTTCCACCACTGACATACAGCAGAAACGAGGCTGGCTATTATCTGAGAAGGATGCATCTGCCTAAATGGATTGGCACGGGCTTCCAAAGTAACGAACATTCCTAAGGCGCAGGGACCTGGGGGGGTCTGGTTCAGGAAGGACCGGAAGTACGCACATGGTCCTGTGCTTGCGCTGAACACAGTTAATAAGGGCAGGTCTTCTGCTCTCAAGAGGCCTAGTGTATACAAGGCCTCAGGAGATGGCGATCATTAGGAGAGAGATTTTTCTGAGTGATATTGCCACCTAACTTGTTGTCTGATAGGCTTTTCCCCACATTCCTCACAGCTGGGCTGAGGCTCAGGGACAAGCAGTCACCGACCTGCCTCCACGGGGTGGGGGGTGGGGAGGCTGGAAACGATAGGAGGGGCAGGCTGGAGGAGGAGAGCCGGAGTGCTCTCAGGGAGCAAGGAAGACGAGGAAAAAGACAAGCTCAAGGAAGCAGCCAGAGAGAGACATGGTAAGTCAGCAGGGAAGCTTTTCCCACTGACAGGTTGCCTTTTGATTTTTCTACATTAGGTAGGTAAACGGGTACAGTCATTACATTTCACCCAAAGTGATAACATATGAAGCTTTGGCTCGCAGAGATTTTAATGCCCGTATAGTTCAAAGACGCATGCCTGTTCCTGTCTGCACCATAAAACGGGAAGCCCAGGCTGTCCCTAAAACAGCCTTGTGAGCAGAAATCAGACAAGCCAGGAACAATACCCACAATTCAAAGGGCTATGGTTTTAACGTCTGAAAGCAGCATGGCGTCCGGCCCCCAGGCAGCGATTCGGCGCCGCAGCCCTGCCTGTTTACAGCCGGCATCCGTTCTGACCGGTTGGCGTCCGTGTTGTACCAGCTGTTCAATGGTCCGAAAATGGTCTGTGTATGAAAACAGGTGTGGTTCTAGGGGATGGGGCAATGTTGAAGAAATTCAGGATTCCTTCCATTTCAAAGGTCCTCAGAGTAAGACTAGACTACACTGATATATTTTAAGAGTCAAAGGAATGCACAATTCAACAAAGTTTTGTCACCAACTCTTCACCTACGAAAGGAGAACAACCCGTAGGAACATCCCACTGTACAAAGATTTTCCAGGATGGAAAACTGATGTGATCAAATTTCCTGGGTACCGACACGCTTACTTGTCACAGTCTGTGCACAAATGAAAGGAAGACCTAGACACACTGGAGGCCAAACCCTTGATATTCATCACAACAGAGAAGAGAAGAGAAAAACTATAAATTTAGTTTTCAACTAAATACCAAAATGAATTTCACCACTTACGGTTCATTTCCCAGTGTGGCTTTTTACATCTGAGAGCGAAAACACTTGTCAACCAAAAGAAATTCATGATGATGAGGAAACCATATGGCTGAAGGTGGTTTGGGTCCATTGAGTTGATGACGGTTCGCTACTAAGGCAGCTAAGGAGACATTACATAAGCATTTGGATCTCTCCTGGAGTGGAATCAGAATCCTCAAGAGACAGCAGCAAAACAAGGATATTTCCACAAGATGGCCAATAAAAACACCTTATCTCCCTTTCTACTCATGAACAACTATGATCGAACCTTTCTCAGTTGTCTAGAAAGCAGACACTAGGATGAATCTTCGGGCTCGGAAGCCCTTCCTGGTGTCTAAACCAACTCCTTCTGTAACAACTGAAGCTCGTTCTCTTAGTCCATCCTCAATGAAACCAAGAGAAGCTGCTCATCCTCACTTATCATTACCGATTTCCCCCCGAGCTTTCTCCTGTCTGAGCTAAACAACTCCAGTGTCCCTCGGGGCCCTGTCATCACCCATGGTTCTTGCCGAGTTATGCAGGCTGCTGCTAGGAAGTGACATAGACGCGCCTGGGGCAGAGGCATCTTCTGGCCGAGGTGGTGGGCCCTGCCGATGCCCAGGTCACTGACCCTCCTAGTGGTGGGTCCTCCCAACAGCCCCTGGGGCTGACTAGCCTCCCCCAGAGGAGGCATCAAATGAAGGCCCAGGACTGCCTCGGAGCCTGCGAATTCTATGGGACTGGAGAGCCTTCCCTTTTCTCTCTGCTCTCCTCCAACTCCCCTCTCCCATCCGTTAGGAAGAGGGAGCTCATCGAAGCAATTCTCAGGAGCAAGATGGATCCATACAGCTCTGCAGGCCAGCAGAGAGTTTCAGAGAAAATGTCTGGAAGATGGGAAGCTGGGTCTTCACGGGTGGCAGTTCTGAAGAGAAAGAGAAAGGAAGAAGAGAAGTACCAACAGGAGGTGGTCTTCTGCTTCCCCGTTCACATCTGGTGACGGGCTGCTGGTATGGGGATGGCTGGGTGCCCTCCAACGCACAGTGCGGAGAACTGAATGCTTCAGCATGGCTTTGACGTGACCGCAGACAGGGCCAGACTCGGTCTTGCTTCTTCTCTGAGAGACTCACCATCTTCTCTGTAACCAGAACTTCCCTGAGGCACCTCACGGCCCAAATCTTCCTTCCCAGCAAAGACTTTTAGTTGAAGAGACTGAATAAAAGTGTTACAATTAGACAAAAAGGGAACACATGATTCATTCCTGCTTTTAACACAATACTTTGAAGATGTCACCACAATTTGGATCTGGCTATATTTTAAGTTCATTTACAAGTAGACTAGTTCTCGACTAAAAATAGCCATGTGCGTTATACATTTCGACAGCTGCCTGGATTTTCCTCTGAAGGAAACAAAATTCTATATTTCACTCACATTAAGCACAGATTTATTTTAACCCATTCGATGAAGAAACAGCCTACCACTTCCACCCACTGGTGTCTGTGACTTTCAGAGTACTTCAGCTCTTCCTCAGAACACTCATTTGAGTGAGGCAGTTAATCATTATTACCCCATTTTAATGCTGAATAAACTGAGTCCCAGGAATGAGGGCCTGCTGGGTTATACATGGCATGAATGGCTAGACCAGGTCCCCTAATTCCTAGTCTACTGCTTTTTAATTTTTTTCCTTAACTAGAAAAGTTGCCTTTAGATAGACCTCTAAGATTTTGCTTTTAGTGATCTGGTTTCTTAAATTGAAATGGTGTTTGGACTACATTATTCAAGTAATTTGGATGCATAGCCTACCTCAGTGAAGGCAAAGATGCCTCACGTCCTTCCATTTTCTTCAGGAACCTGATGAAAATTGATCTAGCTATTGGCAAATGACATATAGAATTTCGATTCTTAAACAAGAAAACTGATAATATTTCAAAACCTTTTCTTGGTAACAATTCTTGTTAGGGAACGAGTTACATGCCTATACCAATACTACCAACTCTGCACATTTTAGCCGTTTTTCAGTCTGTGCAGTTCCGGTGACCAGGGAGACTTTGAAATGGGAACTTTTAATTTTTAACTTAACTTTTTAACTTTTATTTTTTTCTTTTCTTTTCTTTTTTTTTAAGGAGAGAGAGAGCGCATGCACAAGCTGGGGGAGGGGCAGAGGGTGAGGGACAGAGAGAACCCTAAACAGGCTCTCTGCCCTGTGCGGGGCCCAACCGCACGACCCTGAACTCAGGACCTGAGCTGAAATCAAGAGTCGGATGCTTTAACCAGCTGAGCCACCCAGGCGCCCCTGAAATGGGAACTTTTAGAAAGAGGATTAAGGTGACTAAATGGATAAAGCAAATTTACATCCCCAAATAATCCCATCCTGACTTTGGGGCTGTGTAAATGGGCAGCTCCAAACAGCACATCTATTCAAATAGTTACAAAACATGTGTCCTTTTCTTAGACTTCCAGCAATTCTCATGGGGTTAGCAGCAGACCAGGAAGTGATATTTTCTAGACAATTCAATTTTCTAACCAAGGTACATTTCACTTTCAACACAATTGTTATTTTTAAAAGCCATAAATAAATAAAAATCAGCAATCATAGTTCTCTTTACCTCTTTTCCTTTGTATTGCCAGAGTTCATACTGAGAGCTTTCCAGACCGTAGTTTTCGGCATTTCATCAGATATATTAATCTCAGAGGGGTCACATCTGAAATCAATGCTCAGGACAGTAAATGGAGGACATACAAATATAAGACACATCTCCGTCTGTAATGATCACCAGGCCCCTGGGTGTGAGAGTGGGTCTGAGGGAGCTCAGGTGACGGCTCTCAGCAGCACCAGGAGCCAGGTCTCTGCCCCCACAACTGTGTCCTCCTTCAAAGGGCCCCTCTGGGGGTGCTGGTGACAGCTTTGGGAGCTGCCACCTACTGAGTTTTCGCCGGTGCCAGGCTCGCTTCGTGGGCCAGGTTTGATGCTCATAAGCATTCTTCAAATGCTTTCTCACTTACATGGCCAAATGGTTTCCACTTGGTAGTTTACAAAGGATGCTTACAATCTATTATCTTAACTGCCAAATCAGAGATTATTCACATCTTTATTTGGAAAGGACAGAACCCAAAGCTCCCAGACCTAAGTGATCACCCAAGATCAAACATCAGTAAGTGGAGAGTCAAGGCCTTGACTCCAGTCCTTGGTTGGACTAGCACCCCAGAGGCCTGGGAAATTTTCTACAAGCCAGACAGTCTCATTTTAAAAAGCCGGGAAAGGAGGCAGCATCCCAGTAGAGAGGGAACAGTGCTCCTACTTTGCTGCCAGAGAATTAAAAGTCTATGGCTACTTCCTTGACAACGTGTAGAAAGCTTATTAAGGCCCAACGTTTCCATTTCTTTGGGGTCATTCACACACATAAGTCAAACTCATAGGGACAGATAGTAGAGTGGTGGTCACCAGAGGCTGCGGGGGGGGTGGGGGAGGAGAGGTGTGGCTCAAAGGGTATAAACTTGTAGTTATAAGACGAATAAGTTCTCAAGACCTATAGGCCGCATGACCACAGCTAACAGTAATGTATTGTACCCCTGAAGTCTGCTAAGAAAGTAGATCTCACCTGTTCTCACCACACACAAAAAGAACAGTAACTACAGGAGGTAATGAATATGTTATTAGTTTGACTGTAGCCATCATCTCACAATGTATACATATACTCAAAACATCCCATTGTGTACCTTAAGTATATATTTTTATTTGTCAAAATAAATAAATCCAATTTTTTAAAATACCGAAGACGTTCTTCATTTCCCCCTCAGTATAAACCACTACTGATTCAATAATTCAGCAATAAATTACCCAGAATCTAGATGATCCAGATCCCCTCTCTCTTCCTTTTCTCCCTCTCTCAGCCTCTGGGCTTCTTTTAGCTTATGTGTACTTCTTCCACAGTGGAAACAAAATTCCAGGAATGAAGCCACAAATGGACCAATTTAGCGTCCTGTGATCTGTGGTGAGCAATCACTTTGCTGGGGGGACCCAAATGAGTGTATATGTATGTATGTATGTATGTATGTATGTATGTACGTACGGATCAGTGGCAGAAGTAAGGAATTTGGGGGACCCAAGTTCAGTTTCCCCTTGGCTCCTAGGACCCAGATGCCATGAATCAAACTGGAGAGGCTGCCTCGTCCCCTCCCCAAAGGTTGGCCCAAGCATGCGAATTTCATGCCCCCCAAGCTGAGGACCCTCTGGAAAAAAAGGTCATATCCTAGTCATCTCTGGAAAATGGCAGAGAAAGGAGAGGGAGCACTGACCTGAAGAATACTAAGACTAGGGCTTGACTCAAACTTTCTACTTAGCAGCATTGTGACCTTGGGCAAATTACCTAAAATTCCCAACAAGCCTCAGTTTCTTCATTATACAAACATGGATAACGAGACTTATATCACAGAGTTGTTGTTGTAAAGATTAAAGGAGACTACATGTATCAAGCTTCTAGCACCTTACTAGCACGGAGAAGGCGCTCAGGACATGGGCTCCTTTACCTCTGTTCTTGTGATTCCCAGCACCTGGTGGGTGCCTGTCTCACCGAAGGCGCTCGGGAAACCATGAAGGAAAAGGTACTTTCCCGGATTGGAGCCGGGAGGCTGAATGCTGGCTCTTTCTGCCAGCAGCTGTGTTTGTGACCACCCCCCACCACAATGCCACATGTTTACAGTAACTCCCCGGTGTTTGGGGGAGGTTTTTACCTGAAACTGTTGTTCTTTCCAGGACTGCTTAGTAACTTCCTGCTTTCCAAGGGGAACTTGTCTCCCCCCATTTCTAACATTTTCTCAGCCTCCTGCAAGAGAAGACATTATTCTACCTTAGACCACATAAAACCATGAGTCCACACCACCCACATTTCTCTCATCACAATTCCTACCTAATTCCTCTCACATTTATTTTCAAACAGTGTACTTACATTCTTACACAGATCTGGCTCATTGCCAAAAAAGAAACCACCAGATCTTTGTATCTATGGAATAGTATTTTTTTAAAAGAAGAAAGAAAATGAATCTGAATAAACCTCCAGAGCTAACTACCAATTGAAGAGAAATATAGGGGACAGAAGAACATGTCATTGTTAAGTGACACCAAGTGACACAGTAAAATCAAAATGGTGGAAAATCCTACAGGTCACAGACTAGGTTTCTTCAACAAAAAGAAAAAAGAAAAAAAAGATACAAAGGGACCCCTAAAGAGATTTAAGAAACATATCAACCATTGTAATAGAGAGATCTCATTTGGATCCCGATTCAAACAGATTGTTAAAAAAAATAATAATAATAAGGCAATCAAGGAAATAAGAATACTGACTGTTCTTTCTACCTTTGGATATGTTTGAATATTCCATAACAAAATGTTTTTTTTTAAAGATAATCCCATCAATTTAAAGAAAACAATTACAGTGAAAAAAATGCATACAAAGATGTTTAAAGTAATATGATTAGTAATAAATCCTAAAACAACTATAAATTTTAACAAAGGAAGAAAGTTTAAATTAATTATGAGAAAATACTATAGAATATCATGCAGTCACTAAAACAATAAATATGATTGTTTATTATCTAGACATATAGAAACATGAAAGTGTCTTATGAAATCAGGTTGGGGAAAATCAGAAAAAAATACTTCCCTCTCAAATAAACAATTACTACAGTTATACAAAAACTATGTTAAGGACTTAAAGAAAATGTAAATATTGGATGCTGATATAAAATTTTGGGGTGAAGTCTTCACTATTTTTCTTTCATTTAGTTTTCAAAATAACTTTATGAAGCAAAACATGTATTAGCAAATATATGTTTACTTCAGAAATTTTGGAAAATAAGGAATATAATGTTTACTGCTCATCCTAAAATTAGCATCCAAAAGAGATGCTTGGATTCTCCTCCCAAAACTGCTTAATAAATAGCACAACTACTGATCCAATTGTTCAGTACAAAAATCTGAGGCTCGTCGTTGATTCCTCTTTCACCCATGCTCACTATACATTAGCCAAACCTGTCAGCTCTCCCTTCAGAGGAAGTTTACCATCTCTCCCTTAGCCTCCACCACCTTCACCTCCTGCCTAAACCATCGCCACAGACTTCTAACTAGTCTCCCGCTACCTCTCTCCCTTCGAGGCTCTCTGACTTTCTCATGTTCTTTAACCACACCAAGCTCATTTCTGCTTCAAAACCTTTGCATTTGCTGTGCTTTGGCCTGGCATGTTCCTACTCCCAGATATTCTCACGACTTGGCCTCGCTTTATCCAGATTTCGGATCAGGTATTTCCTTCCAGCCATCCCTAATCATCCTAAATAAAGTAACTCCCTCATTCCTTTTGTTCTTCAAACATATAGCTACCTAAAATTTTATATAAATCAGTAAATAAATGAGTGTATATGTATGTATGTATGTATGTATGTATGTATGTACGTACGTACAGACATACCTCGGAGGCATTATGGGTTTGGTTCCAGACTACCACAATAAAGCAAGTCAAATGAATTTTTTGGCTTCCCAGTGCATATAAAAGTTCTGTTTATGCTATACTGTAGTCTATTTAGTGTCTAAAAAAACATGAGGTCTAAAAACAATATACATGCCTTAATTAAAATGTGCTTTTTTGCTAGAAAATGCTACCACCTGAGCTTTCAATGAATCATAAACTCTACTCACAAATCATAACTGGGGCACCTGGGTGGCTCAGTGGGTTAAAGCCTCTGCCTTCGGCTCAGGTCATGATCTCAGGGTCCTGGGATCGAGCCCCACATCAGGCTCTCTGCTGGGCAGGGAGCCTGCTTCCCCCTCTCTCTCTGCCTGCCTCTCTGCCTACTTGTGATCTCTCTCTCTCTCTGTCAAATAAATAAATAAAATCTTAAAAAAAAACAAATCACCATAACAAATATAATAATAATGAAAAAGCTCGAAATATTGCCAGAATTACCAAAGGATGACACAGAGACACAAAGAAAGCCAATGCTGCTGGGAAAATGGTGCTCACAGATTCACTTGACACAAGGTTGCCACAAACCTTCACTTTGTAAAGAATATAATATTTATGAAGTACAATAAAGTGAAGCACAATAAAATGAGTTATGCTTCTGTGTATGTCCATGCACGCATGCATGTGTATATATGATTTTAAAATTTTGTTTATAGAGTTTTTGGATGCCTGAAAACTTCACATTTTATGTAGTGATTTCTATCAATCTTCTACCACTTAAAGTTTTTTTCCATTGCTTTCGTGCTTATAATTGTTAAAACTCATTTAATAGAAAACAGACACATGTAACAGACTTGGGAGCCCAGAAATACGCCCAAGCATATATGGTTAACTAATATTGGACAAGGGAGCCACGAATATTCAATGGAGAAAGGGTAGTCTCATCAAGAAATGTCGCTGGGAAAACTGGATATTCACAAGCAAAAGAATGAAACTGGAACTCCAACTTACACCATTCACAAAAATCACCTCAAAATGTTATTGGACTTAAATGTAAAACCTGAAACACGAGAGCTCTTAGAAGAAAATATAGGGAAAAATTCCTTTGGCATTGTTCTTGGCAATGATTTTGTGGATATGACACCAAAAGCACAAGCAACAAAGGCAAAAATAAACAAGTGGGACGGTATCAAACCAAAAAGCTTCTGCGCAGCAAAAGAAATGAGCAACAAAATGAAAAGGGAAACTACGGAATGGGAGGAATCATTGCAGGAATCTGCAAACCACATTTCTGGTAAGGAGTAATATCCAAAATATATAAGGGATCCATACAACTCAATAGCAATAATAATAATAATAATCCAATTTAAAAATAGGCAAAGGACCTAAACAGCCATTTTTCCAAAGAAGATATACAAATGGCCAGAAGGTACATGAAAAGGTATTCAACATCACTGATAATTAGTGAAATTTAAATCAAAACCACAATGAGGTAACACCCCACACCCGTCAGAATGGCTATGACCAAAAAGAGAAGAGGTAAGTGCTGGCAAGAATGCAGAGAAAGGGGAACCCTCTTGTACTATTGGTGAGAATGCAAACTAGTGCAGCCATTCTGGAAAACAGCATGGAGGCTCCTCAAAAAGTTAAAAATAGAACTACCGTATGATCCAGCAATTGTACTATACTGGGTATATATCCAAAGGAAATGAATTTACTATCTCAAAGAGATCTCTACATCCCCTGTTCATTGCAGCATTAGTTACCATGGCCAAGACATGGAAACAACCTAAGTGTCCATCAGGAGATGAATGGACAAAGAAAAGGTAATATATATTGTGTGTTTATATATATACAATTGAATATCATGCGGCCATAAAAAAGAAGGAAATCCTGCCATTTGCAACAACATGAATGAAACTTGAAGACGTTATGCTAAGAGAAATAAAGTCAGACAGAGAAAGACAAACACTATATGATCTCACTTAATTGTGGAACCTAAAAAAAAACTGAAGTCATAGAAACAGAGAACAGATTGGTTGTTGCTAGGGGTGGGAGGAAATGGGTGAAGGTGGTCAAAGGGTACAAACTTTCAGTTACAAGATGAATAAATCCTGAGGACCTAATGTTCAGCATGGTGACTATAGTTAATAATGCCGTACTGTGTATTTGAAAGTTGCTGAGAGAGTAATTTTAAAAGTTCTCACCACGCACACAAAAAAATGTGACTATGTGAGGTGATGAATGTGCTAACAAACTCTATTGTGGTGATCATTTCACAATTTCACAATATAGGTGCATAGCGAATCATCATGTCGTACACAGTGTTATAGGTCAATCATATCTCAATAGAGCTGGGAAAAAATAATACAAGATTAAAAAAAAATTCAAGATATTAAGGAAAAATGTCATTTAAAATGCATTTCAAAGGACACTATTCCCGGCACTAACTGTATTTGGAAACACTTTCCGGCCCATTCATTTCTTGGTCTGGTATTGCCATTTTGTTACACATCCATTCTTGGCACGCAGAGACCATTGATTGAGGGTCCATTGTGCAGACAGCAGATGCCAAGTGCTGAGGGAAATGAGGGAGGACAGAAAGTCCTATACAAGTTATCTTTGCATGGTGCCAACTACAACACCATCTGCAATTAGGTACATGACAAATGATGGGTTTTGTGCGGTTGTCAAATTGGGCCTTTTGGGAGAACACGAACCATGAGATCTGATAATATGAGCAGACTCCACGTTCATATTCTAAGTATGAACCTGGTGAGTAGACTGTAGACAAACAAAGGGGGAAAAAGACCTGATTATTGGGACCAAAAACAAAGGACAGAGAGATACAAGGCTCCTTCATCCATTCTCAGCTAAGAACATCTTTGGAGAAATCTTCCCAACTCCTAAATATAACCCTTGGGATTCCAGACATGCTGACTTCTCATGTGGCTCTTCCTATGTTCTGTAATTTGAGGCTGCCCCGAGGTGTGCAGTTGGTGCAAGAACCATGACCTCTTCCTCCTTGGCCTTCTTTTTGGCATCATCCAACTTCTTCTTTTTACTTTCAGGCATGAGATCATCTAACCAGCTCAGCTCTCGTTTAGAGAAACAGAGATCCATGACTTTCCTGACAAAGACCAATGCCAAAACCTGAAGAAAAATAAAGAAAGGGAATTAAAGGAGGTCATTTCCTTCCTGGAGTTAAACACGGGCATTTCAAGGAAAAGCAAACTCACAGTAATCATAATAGTTGCCTATACGGAGTGCCCTCTTTGTACCAGATACTAAGGTGACTGTTTTCTATATAGTATTTTATTTAACTATCGTCATAACAACCCTACAACTTAGAGAGCAACCAATTTAATTCCCTTGTTGAAAAGAGGCACCCCTCATCCTCGGAGGGCCCGAAGAGTTGCCTTTCCCTGTGGTGGGACCAGCAGGAAGGGCTGCAGGGCAGTCCTGGGGGAGAGAGCTTTTGCCAGAGCCCAGTTATGGCGAGCCCAGGCATGCCCAGGCCAAGCACGCCTCACCATGGCAGGAAGGGACTTTGAAGGACCATCAGAATTCCCTCTGATCTTTCCCCTTTACATTTCCCCACAAAATCCTTGCTTTATGCCTGCATCATGAATCGCTAGCATTTTGTGTCTGCCCTCTGGACTGGCCTGACACTCTTTTTGTAAATGAGGAAACTGAGGGCCAGGGAGAGAAAGTAACTTGCTTAAAATCCAACAGCTAATTTCCTCATCTGTACATGAGACAGGGTACCTCAGCTGCTGCTCCACTTTTTTCCCATAAAAGGCCATTTTTGCCAAAGGGGAATTAATAACCCAGAATGATTGGCCTGGAGTGACTGGTATTTACTGGCTTCATCTGGTGGCTGGACAGGAATAAGGCAAATCAGGCTTATGTTCAGCCACGTTTCTCCCTCACGTCCACAACTACTCTCTTAATAAATCCAAAATCAATAGTATCCCTTCAAGGGGTTGTCAGGCCTTTGCTGTTAATTTAACTAGTCAACCCCTGAATATAACACCCAAATGCAGAAATCTACATGAACTCTGACAAAATTGAGAGATCTATCAGGAGGTACATGTGTAAGAGATGAGGGGAGAAGAGCCCCCCTGACCCCCCGTTTTCCTTACCCTTGAATATTCTCCCGGTACAACAGAGTTCAAAAATCGTGAAACAAGCACCAAACATTATCCTCGTTGTCTTTTTTCTCTAGAGGCTCGCCCTTTGGGTCATTTTCAAACAGTGCACGGAATGCTCTGCAGCCTCATCACCCAGGGTGAGCCAGAGAGGGGAAGGTAGCAAGAGGAGGTGAGACCGGGAGGACGTGAGGTGGCAAGAATTTCGTCCTCACCCTAGTGGCAGGAAGCAGCCTGTCACCTGCAGTACCACACACAATTCAGCTTCCCTGGTCCCTTTTCCAAAGCCTCTGCTTCAGTTTGAGAGGAGGTAAGGATGTCCCAGTCACTTCTCAGTACTGGGCCAACTTTGTCCCCTCTCCCAGCGGCTGAAAACAACGCATTTCCATCACTCCAAGCACTTCTGATCGCAATGAGTTCTAAACCAGATCTCTGTGGCTCTGAAGTAACATGCAAATCATTGCAAACATGAAGAATCCTCTCCGTGCCAGAGTCATGAGAAAGAGAGGAGAGAAAGGAAGTTAGGGAGGGAGGGAAGGAGGGAGGGAGCCAGACTGATAGACTTGAAAGTAAAGAGGGCAAGCTGCCTCATATGTGCACCCACACCTCAGGGTCCCCAAATAATGCGCTCCTGCAAAAGCCGACCAGAAAACTCGCCACTGATAAGGGGTTAATATCCAGAATCGATAGATTCTGGATAGATTCTCAACAACGACAACCAAAACCAAACAATCTGATTAAAAAATGGGCAAGGGCTTGAACAGACATGTATATCTTCCAAAGGGGATATACAAATAGTCAATAAGCACGTGAAAAGGGGCTCGAGCTCACTAGTATTAGGGAAATGCAAACCGAGACCACAATGAGATAGCGCTTCACACACTTCAGCCATCGGGATGGCTGATATCCGAAAAACAGCAAACAAAACTAAAACCCCCAAAGCGGAAAATAAGCGTTGGCAAAGTTGTGGACCAATTGGAACCTCATGTACTTAGAAAATTGTGCAGCCGTTCCTCAAAAAATTAAAAATGGAATCACCATATGATCCAGCAATCCGCTTTCGGGTATATACCGCAAAGAACTGAAAGTGGGAACACAAACAGTTATTTGTACGATTCGTGTTTATAGCAGCATTATTCACAATAGCCAAAAAGTGGGAGCAATCCAAGTATCTACCAATGAATGTACAGATAGCCAAAAGGTGTATTTATATACATATAAATACATACACACACACAGGAATATTATTCAGCCTTTCATAAGGAAATTCTGACACATGTTACAACATAGACGAGCCCCTTGAAGACATTATGCTAATAAGTAAAATAAGCCAGATACAAAAATGCAAATGCTTTATGGTTCCACCCAGATGAGGCACCTAGAGTAGTCAAATTCATGGAGACGGAAAGTAGAATGGTGGTTGCTACGGGCTAGGGGAGGAGGAGTGGGGAGTCATCGTTTAAAGGCTATAGAATTTCAGTTTTGCAAGGTAAAATAGTTCTGGAAATGTACGGTGGTGAGAGTTGTGCCCCAACATAAAACATACCCTTACAAAACAGTTAAGATGATAAACTGGGTTATGTACATTTCATCAGGATTTTTAAACATCAACAATAACGCTGTGAAACTCACCATCATCGGAAAGACAATGGCAGCTGGAGAGGCCTTGATGGCCCAGAGCAGGACGAGGCAGGTGAGCTGGATGAGGGTGAAGAGGTGCACCTTGCGCAGGGGCACGTGCCGCAGGTAGATGAAGTCCGGCTGGTGCTTTGCAGGCATCCCGAAGAGCTTCAGGCGGTCGAAGAACTGAAAGGAGGGAACTGGCATTTATTTTCAGGAGGGTCTTCTGGGTCAGAAGACTTGTGAGGCCCATTCATGTCCCTTACATCACCTGCTCTGATGAGCAGGCAGTAGGTTACCTACAGTCTCCACTGCACAAAAATGGAAACTGAGTCTCAGAGAAACACAGTAATTTCCCTACGTTTGGTATGTTACAGAGGCAACATTTAAAGCCATCTTTTTTTTCTTTTTAAGATTTTGTTTCTTTATTTGGGAGAGAGACAGAGAAAGAGAGAGCGAGCATGAGCAGGGGGAGCCATAAGCAGAGGGAGAAAGAAAAGCAGGTTCCCTGCCGAGCAGGGAGTCTGATGTGGGCCTCGATCCCAGGACCCCAGGATCATGACCTGAGCTGAAAACAGCCACTTAACTGATTGAGCCACCCAGGTGCCCCTCTTTTCTTTTCTTTTTTTTTTTTTTTTTTAAGATTTTTAAAAAAAGTAATCTCTATACCCAACACGGCGCTTGAATTCACAACCTCAAGATCAAGAGTCACATGTTCTATCTACTGAGCCAGCCAGGTGTCATCCCTAAATCCATCTTTTCTAATTCTAGGTTCAAATTTCTTTCTTCTGTCTCACACTGGCTCCTGAGAGATCCTTCTCAGGGATTGTTGAGAACAAAATAAGCCAGTTCTACCTTTCTGCTTATTATCAAAACCTTATCTCTTACTTGTTCTTTGAAGAGTTTGGAGCTTTTCATTGATTATTTATAGTAAAAAGATAAAATAAAACTTTATAACATTCCAGATATAGAACATATGACCATCCTTAGATTATAAGAAGGAAACAGGGGCACCTGGATGGATGAGTCAGTTAAGTGTCTGCCTTAGGCTCAGGTCATGGACCCAGGGTCCTGGGATCAAACCCTGTGTCAGGATTCCCGCTCAGCAGGAAGTTTGCTTCTCCCTCTCCCTCTGCTTCTTCCCTTGGTTTGTGTTTCTCTCTCTCTCACTCCCTCTCTTTTTCCATTAAATAAATAAAATCTTTATAAATTAATTAAATTAATAGTAAATAAAAAGGAAACCAGAGACCCGGAGGGATTCAATAACCTGCACGAGGTCACATTAAAACTCCGTGGGGAAGAGTGATCCCTGGATACTCATCTGGGGTGCCCACAAGATCTGCACCAAGCTCCTGATTTCCTATGTTCGAAGGACTCAGAGGCATGAGATGACAGATGGGCAAAGACAGAGCACGACAGGAAGTAGCACCCGCTGACCTGGGGCAGCCCCACTACAGCCGGTGTCGTCTGTATCCACTCCCACCGGAGCCTGGCGCGACAACCAGCGTGACCCGTGCGTGGAAGCCTCGTACCTGCCCGTTAAATAGCTAAGGAATGACTGGTACCAGGTCGTCAAGCCAGGCCATCATGGAAGTCTCTGTCCTCTCGTGCCAGCTTCACTGTCCAAATGACTTGCCCAGTGCCCAAAGAAACGTCTCAAAGAGCTTTAAGCGGCAAGCCTAGGAAAGGGGTTCCCACGAATGGGTTCATGCACCCCTGGGGGAGCCCTCCCTTGCCGGTCAGGACGGATGAGCTTGTGGTGCAAAGTCGTTGCCCCAGCCGAACTGTGCAATACCTGAATTCCTTGTAGTGAGGAAACTCCCATGTAGAGGAAAACTCCATAGAGCACTGGCATCGGGATAAACTGAGGACAAAAGGGCACAAAGACCAGAAATTAAATTAGCTATCATAAACTTGTAAATCTCCAAGAAGGAAACCAAGTCCCCCAACCACAGCATAAATACTACATTAGCTCCTGCTGCATCTGGCGTGGTTTAGAAGGAGAAGCAAAATCGGAAGCTGACAATGATAAAAACATCCTTTTGTTCTGAGATGAAATGATCACACATAAGAGTAACCTGGTCCTGGTTAAATCACAGGCCTTACATTTTACCCTTGTCTGGCTCTTCCTCCTACATGAGGATGGGCGGACACACACACACATCCATCTTTCACAGAACTGATACCTTTTTAAACTAATTACATAATCAGTCATCTCAGGGATTTGGTGTGTTTTAACATGGACTAAAAAGTTTCCTTTCTGCTAACCAGACACTTGAGGGCAGGAATGGGGCGGTATCAGAGAGGGAATGAGTTGGGGAGAAATATGAACATCAATCGTTCTATTGCCCTTGAATATACATACACACCTATCGGATCACATTTATCAATGTCGATAATCTTCAGGGCAACTCTGTGAGGTGGGGAAATGAGGCCTGAAGAATTGAGGCAAGGGAAGTCTTGTAGCTGAAGACTGAACTTGACTTGCTTTCATTCTGAAGCTAAAGAAAATTTCCAAGCATAACTCCTCTCAGAACTAGAAAATCCCCATTGGATTTTATGTCATTTCAACTGTAGAGTGAGTAGGCATCTCAGTCTGGTGCTAACCTTGCTTGTAGAACTACTGAATTGTGTCCTGAAAGAAGCCTTCTGAGCCAGTTCTAGGAAGGCCAGGCGATGCCCACCACCATGCCTTCGTGGTTACCTTCCTGGAAGAGCAGCAACCTTTGGGCTCCTCCAGATGGCAGCTAGACCAGAGGTGGGAGTGGGGGCAGGGCTGGGGACAGAAAACACAAGGGGGGAGGGGGCGTGAGGAGAGGTGGATTGGGTGGAAAGTAAGGGGCCAGGAAAATGGTTCCAAATCCTTTCCCATTTCTCTCAACTGTCACCCTTAAATAGTACTCACAGGACAGGCTGGGGTGTTTGAAGAGTCACCAATAAGAGGGGGAAAGGAGGCAAGGGAGCCAAGCAAGTGCTCCGGAATATTTGGGGCTTGGTGATACAGCCATAGAGCTTTCCTTTTCACCCCATTTTTCCCAGATGCAAGTCTAACATCCACAAAACTAAATGTTTTTTCCCACGTTCAAGGTCTCTTCCATCGTTCCAAAAATCCTCTTTTAACCCCACATCTCACACCAGCCACTGCCCATTTTCCGTTCCATTTCACATAAAAATCTCTTGAAAGAGCTGTCCGCCCACGCTCTCTTTACTTCTCACCTCCTATTTGCTCTCACTTCCCTGTAATTCAGCTTCAGCCTTATTCCACTGAATCTGTTCTCGTCAAGTCACGTTAGGCCTCCATGTTGCCAAATCCAATGGCTTGGTTTAGTCTCTATCTTTCTAGACAGATTCTAACCAATCCCTCTTTCTGGAAACATTTCCCTTGCTTGGCTTCCCTGATACCACACCCTCTTGGTTTCCATCCTGGCTCTCTGGCAGCTCCCTCTGAGTCTCTGTTGCTATCTCCTCCTCTACCCGACTTCTAAATATTGGAGCTCCTTAGACTCTGCTCTGGCCTCTCGGCCTATTTCTCTGTTATACCTACCCTTCTCTCTGAGTGATCTTATCCACTCCCATGGCTTTCAGTACCGCTAAGTGCTGTTGATTCCCACATTTATATTTTTAATCCAGAACCTTCCTCTAGCTTCTTCACATAGTTGCCTGCTGGGTATCTCACCCAAAATCTGACCATAGCCCCACCACCTCTCACAAAATCATTCCCTCCTTCATGCAGTCTTCTCCACTTTAAATGTCAGTACTCTCCAGCCAGATGGTCAAATCAGAAACCTAGCAGGCACTATGATTTTTCCATTTCCCACACTCCATTCCATTCCACATCCACTCAACCAGCAAGACTTTGGATCTGTCTCCAAAATATACAGAAGTCATGTCTTTTATCCATGCCTTCTATCACCTTCCTTATCTGAGTCACCATCATCTCCCACTTATAATAGCCTCACTAGGGTTTCTGCTTCTATTTTTCCCAGCCCTAAAATCTTATTTTCTAAACATTGGCCAGAGTGATCTTTTAAAAATACTAAATGGAGGTACACCTATGTGGCTTGGTTGGTTGAGTGTCTGCCTTCAGCTTAGGTCATGGTCTCTAGGTCCTTGAGCCCTGTGTTGGTCTTCCTGCTCAGTGGGGAGTCTGCTTATCCCTCTCTCTCTCTCCCCCTCTTCTCCTCCCCATTGCTCATTCTCTTTCTCTCAAATAAATAAAAAAAATCTTTAAAAAAGGACGACTGGGTGCCTCGGTGGGTTAAAACCTCTGCCTTTGGCTCAGGTCATGATCTCAGGGTCCTGGGATCAAGCCCCACATCAGGCTCTCTGCTCAGCAGGAAGCCTGCTTCCCCCTTTCTCTCTGCCTGCCTCTCTGCCTACTTGTGATCTCTCTCCTCTCTGTCAAATAAATAAATAAAACCTTTTTTAAAAATCTTAAAAATATATAAAAATAAAAATACTAAGTGAATCATGTCCCTTGCCTGAAAGTTAACCCTTCAAAGGTGAACTTTACCAGAGTCGAGGCCCTGCATGATCTGCCCCTACCCGCTCTTCACTCTCATTTCACTAAACTCTTGCCTTGACTCAATGCCCTTGAGCCACATAGGCCCTCATATTTCTTAGAACACATATCACTCTTTCCCATCTCGGGGCCTGACTAGATTGCTGTTCTCACTTCGCCCATCCTGTCTCCCTCCATCCACGGCATGGCTGGCTCCACCTCATCTTAAATACCATCTCTGTGAAAGCCTTCTCTGACCGCATGAACAAAAACGGCACGCCCTTCATTCTCTATAGCACCATAGAATGCTACCTATTTATCTATTTCCTTTTATCATTTTCATATTCTATATTTATCATGCTTGCTTTCTTGCTTTTTCTTTCTCTCTCTCTTTCTTTCTTTCTCTTTCTTTCTTTCTTTCGTTTTCTTTCTTTCTCCCTTCCCTCCCTCCTCCTCTTTCTCTCATTTTTTTTTAAGTAGGCTCCACACCCAGAGTAGAGCCCAATGTGGGGCCTGAATCTAAGACCCCAAGCTGAAATCAAGAGTTGGAAGTTTAACCAACTGAGCCACCCAAGAACCCCCCCTTTTATTTTAAGATTTTATTTTTAAGTAATCTCCAACGTGGGGCTCAAAACCACAACTCCAAGATCAAGAGTCATGCTCCACTGACTGAGCCAGCCAGGCGCCGCTCATGTTTGTTTTCTTTTCTTTCTTTTTTTTTTTTAAAGATTTTATTTATTTATTTAACAGAGAGAGAACACAAGCAGGCAGGGAGGCAGGCAGAGGCAGAGAGAGGAGCAGGCTCCCTGCCGAGCAAGGAGCCCGATGTGGGACTCGATCCCAGGACGCTGGGATCATGACCTGAGCCGAAGGCAGCTGCTTAACCAACTGAGCCACCCAGGCGTCCCTCATGTTTGTTTTCTTAACTAACTTCCTTATGGACATCTTATCCTCTTACTCTGCTATAGTAAGCTCTTCCAGGGCAGGAATTTGTATGCGTATCTCTTTGGCGTATCACTGTATTCCCAGCACCTGACAGAATTCCTGACATAAATCAGGCACTAAATATTTATCTAACATGGGAACAAATGGTTACCTTCAATATGGCCGTCATGAAGACTGAGCAGCCCATCAACACGAAGATCATAAGGCCTGTCACTCTCTGTTCCCGGATGCCCAAGAACTTGGGTTGTTCTCCCGGAGCAGAGCACTCGGATTCTAGTTTGAGGCTGTTCACGTGCGTGATGGACAGGACGGTTGCGGCCACAAACCAGGGCAGCCCCATGATGGAGCAGACGCCCAGCATGATGGCCACCATCAGCAGGTCCAGGTGGTAGCCACAGCCTTTCTGTGGGGAAACAGAGTCTGTCACCACCCGGGGGCTGCTAGTGGGGCATGGAACAGTGAGCTAAGAGTCTCGGGCCCGAAGCAGGAAGAGGGGGTATGGATAAGGAAGAAGGGGTCCAGAGATCCCAGATGAGTCTTCCAGCCCCTCCTGGTTTGGAGGGAACAGAGAAGGAAAAAAAGAACAAACCTCAGCCTGTCCTATACATTCTATATCCATTTTTTACTCAAGTACCCCAGATCTCTCTCAGAGTTTCATACATTCAAAGATTCATCTTTTCATGGCCAGAGTAACCAGAGTGCCACATCTTGACCACCCTAGAGTCTAGAGGATCGACAGTACAGGAGTTGGAGATTAATGGCTTCCTACAAACACCCCCAGATTCTTGACAAATATGGATTTGCCTACTATACATAAGGAAAGAACACAGATGAAGGCATGAAGCCTCTCGCTAATAAAAGTACTGGAATTAACCCTACCTCTTTAGAATTCTTGGGCTCAAGTTCAGTCTGGAAACTCCAGTAACGGACACCAAAGGGAGAATATCTGACTCTGGGAACCAGTGGTTCAAGCCCCGAACTGAACCTCAGAAAGATAAGCCTGTGCAGGGACCACAAGGAATTGTGCCCACCCCCTTCCCCACAGGTTTGTGAGGACAGTGACGGGGTCCAAGCTCCCTTCATATCATTCCATCATGCTCTACTCTGGTTTCATCTCCAAACTGATCTTTGGCACTAATGAAGAGATTGGAAATCCCTGAAAACCCTTTATTAGCCCCTTCCATGACTGTTTTTATCTGGATTCTACAGTTCCTGGTCTGAATGGGCTTATCCTAAAATAAAAAAAAAAAGTAACAGGCTGCCATTTGTCTTTTTAGGTCAAAACTTTTATTACCTTGAGCTTGTGTTCCTTCCTGTTAATGATGACAGCTGTGATCTGTTGGTCCATGAATATTAAGATAGTGCAGAGAAGAGCCGGGATAATCGCAGCTATCACCGTCCACCAGGGATTGGGGCCAATGGGACTAATAATCCACCCTCGATCATCCCTTGTTGGCTAAAGAGGAAAAAAATAAAGTTTTATTTTTATATTTTAACGGTAGTCATTAGGGCAAAGCAGATCGAACTGAATCACAATAGTCACATTATTTTTATTCTTAAACGAGAATCCTTAAAAAAAAAAAAAAAAAAAAAGAAGTCATTGGGGCACCTGGGTGGCTCAGTCAATTAAGCATCTGCCTTTGGCTCAGGTCATGATCCTGGGGTCCTGGGATCAAGCCCCAGGTCACTGCACTCCCTGCTCAGCCGGGAGTCTGTTTCTCCCTCTCTCCTCTAATTCTCCCCACCCCTCGCTCATGCTCTCATTCACCCTCTCTCAAATGAATAAATTTTTAAAAATCTTAAAAAAAAACCAAACAACCTCTGAGTGACATTAACACCTTAGTAATAGTACTAGCCTTGGGACTGGGTCTTGTATGTATCACTAGGGGCCATGTGGCATAATAGAGAAGGAAAGAAGGAAGAAAATTTCTTCTTTGCTTCCTGAAAGGGAGGCCTGCCAATGAGCAACATTTTCCTTGACATTCTCCCGTTTTCCCTTCTCATCTCTCTCCTACCTCCCAGAGGCCTTCTTTCCAGATGTCCCAGAAATTCAGTACCTTCTGACTATCTTAAGCCTACCCATCAGGGAACCTTTCCAAGGACTGCTTAATGTTCTCAAATTACTTATTTTTACACCAAATCTATTCCTCCTGGAGGGTTGACCTCAGTTAGGTATTAGAGAGAAAGCTGATTGCACTCATTCAAACAAAGGTGAGAATGACATATTCTTGGAGGAATTATATTTTTAACGAGGGTGTTTTTTTCACGAAACAAACTAAGGGTTGCTGGGAGGTGGGGGGGTAGGGATATGGACATTGGGGAGGGTATGTGCTATGGCAAATGCTGTGAAATGTGTAAGCCTGATGATTCACAGACATGTACCCTGGGGTAAATAATACATTATATGTTAATAAAAAATTAAAAAAATAAAAAAATAAATAAAACACACAAAAAAAGAGGGTGTTTTTTAATCCACAAATTTTTAACTGATGGCATTACAGTGCATTTAACAAAATAAAATAAAAAATTTTCAGGCAATATGGAAAAAGATATTTTTAACTAGGCCTATTTCAGGGAGGGAGAGAAAAAGAAAGGGAAGACAAAAGCACGCGATATAGGGATGTTTATAAGTCAAGGGCTGCCTTTATTCCTGTCTTCCTTCTCCTCCCCAGCCTCTCTTATCTTCTCATTGTATGATTCTTCTCAGGTCACTGAGTACACCCAGGCTTTCCCTCCCCTCAGCTTCCTACCATCTGTGTCACTCAGTGCCCCTAAACTGAAACAGAGTTAGAGTCCCCACATATGATTATTTGTTTGACTTTGTATACTAATTGGGCAAAATATTACAGATTATAGAGAGTTATACAAAGAAATAATGAAATAGGGCTGAAGAGCTGTCCCAGTTACTCTGGTAGGAGCTCTACACTGTGGACAAGGCCCTCTGGCCCGCTCACCTCTTCCCGCGGCACGATCCTTGAGGACAGGGGCCAAGTCCTAATTCAGCTTCCTTATCCCTCCCAGTGCCCCTGGAGAGCTGATGCTCCATGAAAGTGCTGTTAACCAGACTTGTTCCAGGGACCCCACATTTCCACAGAATGTGGTATGTATTTAAGTAAACATACACTTCCATTGTTCTAAATCTTAACCTTTCCTTTTTTCTTTTAAGATTTTATTTATTTATTTGTCAGAGGGAGAGAGAGCACAAGCAGGGGGAGGGGCAGGTAGAGGGAGAAGCAGGCTCCCCACTGAGCAAGGAACCTGATGTGGGACTTGATACCAGGACCCTGGGATCATGACCCAAGTTGAAGGCAGACGCTTAACCTACTGAGCCACCCGGTGTCCCAAATCTTAACCTTTCACTCATTAAACCCCTTTAGGGTTCTGTTCTTGGACTTTTGGGGCTTGAACTCAGCCAAGCCTGAAGAGTTTGTTCTTCTAAAAGGTAAGGCATGAGGAGCAAAGTTCAGATGGAGGGCAGCGCAGAACACAGGATTCGGGTATGGTACGGCCTTGGTGAGTAACTTTTCTGGGAAACCACATGAGGGCACCAATTGCCCTGAAAGC
The DNA here is from genome assembly GCA_028533885.1 of Nasua narica. NCBI lineage: Eukaryota > Metazoa > Chordata > Mammalia > Carnivora > Procyonidae > Nasua > Nasua narica. Next base: position 64,598,175 of record CM052807.1, on the reverse strand, counting down.
TGTTTACCTTGAACACACTGGGAACTTGAAGTTTTGGGGATGGGACTCCAATCAAAAAGTCGATGATCACCATTGTGAAGATAGTGAGGAAGACAGCAAAGTCACTCACCATGGAGCGTACCTGGTATGAGAAAGGATTAGAAAAGTGTTTTATTAGGTTAAACGCAGTGGAAAAGAATTTAGTACTATACAAGTTCTAAAAGTCCTTAGAAGCACGCTTTCATTTTATAATTGAGTTATTATAAGCATATGTCAACAATAGGAATATGTTAATATGCCCAGGCTAACACCCCAAAAGGGTGGATATGATGGGGGAGAAGGAACTGCTCAACAAGCTCTCATGTCACCGCCCTGACTGTGAAGAGTTCTGTTCAGAGCATTTAACGCCCAGATGGAGGCACTCGTTCTGAGAACCTGGAATAAGATTTTCTGCGACCAGTCGAGAACCTTGGCGGTAGCATCGACTCCTCTTCTCTCACGTCTGTCCGGGAGCTCATCTACCTGCACGCAAGTCCTGCTGGCTCCACCCCAGAACGCGGCCCAGGCCTGAGCCCCGTCACCACCTCCCCTGCTCCTACCCAGATCGACGTGACCATCGGCTCTTGTCCCGGTAAGTACAGCAGACCCTTAACCTTGTTCTGCCCTTCTCGAAAGCTGCCAGGCTGAGCATTGAAAACTGAAGTTGGATCAGGTCACTCCTCCACGAAAACCCTGAAATGGTGCCTCATTTCACTGAGGAGCACACCCAAAAGGCCTTGGCCGCTGAGGCCCCCACAGTGCAGTCACCACCTCCCTGAGCCCGGCTTCTAGGGCTTCCCCGCTCGCTCGCTCTGCTCCAGTCCCACAGACCACTGCGTTGTTTCTTACGCGGGACAGACTCACTCACACCTCAGCGGCTCTGTGCTTGCTCATCCCTCCACCTGGAATGCTTTTTCTCCGGGTAACCTCCCGGGTAGCTCCCTCACCCCCTTTGAGTTCACGCAGATCTCACCTGCTCCTAGAAGTCTTCTCCGATGATGCTACTTGAAGCTGGTCACCTCCCTCTCCTCCGGTACCTCCTCTACTCCTTTCCTGCTTCATTTTCTCTATAGCACTTCTCACCGCTCTGTGCCCCAGAGGGCTTTATAGGTCAGTGTGGCTTTAATAAACTATAACGTCCCTAAAATGCCCAGTGCCTGCCTTAATCTGAACTTCCAACAGAGGTCAAGCAAAATATATCTTAGCCAAAATATATCTTAACCTGACTTTGCTTTCCTTTGAAACCTGAAGTTGCCAGTTCCCTGTCCCTGGTTCTCTTCTGAATGTTACACACATTTTCTGCACCTGTACCTGCCCCCGCCATCACAAGCCGTCTTGGGTTCATATGGGGCCTGCTGGGCCTTCTCCTCCTCTGAACTCCTATGGCCCTGACACTAACTCTCTATTACAGTCTCATAGGGACCTGTATGTTTCATATGTTTCCCCCTCCTAGATGATAGCAGAAACCATGTTCTAAACTTCTTTTGGGGCGCCTGGGTGGCTTAGTCGGTTGAGTGTCTGCCTTCAGCTCAGGTCATGATCCCAGGGTCCTGGGATTGAGCCCCACATCAGGTTCCTTGCTCAGCAGGGAAGTCTGCTTTTCCCTCCCCCACTCCCCTGCTCCTGTGCTATCTCTTATTCAAACGAATAAAATCTTTTTTAAAAAAACACAAAAAACATCTTTTATATCCCTGCTAGCACTTAACCCAGGCCTGGACAAATAGCTAGTAGAGGACTGTCACTTATTAACTATTTGTCCAGACCAGAGACGATGACCCGGAACTTATTTGATACATGTTTCCCTTAACTACTATGTAGTCACACTGAAATCTAAGAATGTGTTTTAGTCATGCCTGTGTGTACCATAAATATCTAATCAACTGAGCTCCCCACCCACATGGACTTCCTGCTCCACAGATGCACCTGATTGAACCCTCGCTTACAGAAAACCACCATTTCCCCTGATCTGAACACCCTTTCGAAGCAAAAGTGGCCCCTTTTAGCCACTCTACCACCCAGCCTCTAGTTCTGCCCTGCTAAAGGTCACTATCAAACGGTGCCATCTGCATCAGGAAGGACTCTTGAGGCCTCAAACAGCCATGCTAACCAACTCAGGAGCATTTTGGCTGCTGCCGATATGACCAATGATTTCACAAGCTGCCACAAGGGCCATCCCTGGGAAGAGACTTTGGGGTTCCCTATGTATCCAAATTGATCATCCCAATTTATTATATTTAGGAGCCAGCTCTGGTTATTGTATGCTACATGTCCCAGCATTCTAGAAATGAAACTTAACAGCGTTCTGGAAATGAGAGTTACCACCTGACATTTTTTTTTTCTTTAAGTATTCTTTACCCCCAGTGTGGGGCTTGAACTCATGACCCCGAAATCAAGAGTCTCATGCCTGGGGGGCCTGGATGGCTCAGTTGGTTAGGTGTCTGACTCCTGATCTCAGCTGGAGTCTCGATCTCAGAGTTGTGAATTCAAGCCCTGGGTTGGGCTCCACGTTGGGCGTGGAACGTACTTAAAAAAACAAAGGGTCGCTTGTTCTACGGAATGAGCCAGCAAGGCACCCGTCACCTGGCACTTTTAAACAAAAATTTTAAGTATTAACCCCTCATCCCACACCACATGTTGAGGAAAGCGTGCCAGACACTAGAAGAGAATGCCGTGGTGCAGCTTACCAGGACGTGTGGGGCTGGCCACATGCCACTCCACGCAGCGCCCAGAGAATCGACTCTGTTACATTAGAATTCTAACGCAAAAGACATGCGTGAGCATGCTACCTACTCTGGTTGGGAAGTAGCGGCTCGTCTTAAATGTCTTTAAGGTACTCGAGAGGATGAAGGTGGTGAAGAAGAGAATGCAGGACCAGAAGAGCACGTCGGGAGTATAGGGTCCGTGATGGCCACACGCAGATCCCGTGAACTCTCCATGCAACTCCTGGCATTCCTGGAGGGACAATCATTCTGGGTGACAAGAGGCAGGCACTAGGAATCGACAGCTGTGGCCTTCAAAGCCCGCCATCTGCTGTCACCCTGCAGCGGCCGGGGATGTCCGGGGGAGCGCAGGCCACCAGCTGCGTCCACCTGACCTCCGCACAGCTGTGGTGCTCCCGCTTCCCCAGGCCCCTTTCGAGCAGGGTGATGACTTCTCGTTCTTAGGCACTTTTGGAAATGAAACCAGGATGGTCCCAAGCAAGCATGCAGTTCTTGGAGGGCCCTGGCAATTTGTAGTGTTTCTATTATAAAGCCCTTCCCAGTCTGAATGTTCCTCAAGCCTCACCACACTGGGTGTGTTCCCCGCCCTGCCTGGTGTCACGCCCCACATACCCTCGCCCAGGGACATGGTGTAGGGGGCTTGTGGGAGAGAAGAGAAAGGCACTCCTCTTTTCTCTTTATATATAGCAGAACTTCTGAAGGGGGTAAAGGGTCGGGAAGAATAGTTTAAATAAAAAAGAACTTTCTTTTTGAAAATGCCAGACCTTGCTGAAGGGCTGCAGTGCCCCCCCAGCCCCCGTCCCGGCAGTCACCCTGCTGAAACACAGTTCCCAGACTTACGCTAACAGTCAGGTTGGCCCAGTGGACTTCTGTCGCCACGATATTGTGGTCCTTCCAGTACTGTAGGGTATGATTGTTGGGATTTTCTGGAAAAGTACACCTGCAGCTAAGGGCAAAAGAAAAAAGATTCCCGAAGAAAGCTGCTGAGTATTCCATTAAATACTTTTAGCCATGCTGGGCTAACAGCTCTGTCAGAGCCTGCCTTGTTACTCCTTTGCCCCTTCAGATCCCTGAGATCGGTCCTGTTGCTTGAGGCCCATTCGTGAGCCCCACCACATCCTTATTTTTCAGTCAGCCATTACTAAAGACAGACACAAATCAGCATGTGGGTCTTGAATTAAATGGTGCCGACAACCAAGCTTGGCGCCTCATGTGCCCAGAATGAGCGCTGGTGGTTTCCTGCTTAGTTTCTTTCTCTTAGGCCCTTCCCATGAAATTCAATCTACAGAGCAGGGAGAACCTAATACCCCAGTCAGCTCTCAACACTCTCCTCCAAGCCTATCTCCTGCTCCCTGTAGCCCATCACAGTCTTATTCTAAAAATCAGAGTCTTAGGATGCCTGGGTGGCTCAGTCGGTTGAGCGTCTACCTTCGTCTCAGGTCATGATCCCAGGGTCCTGGGATGGAGTCCCACATTGGGCTCCTCACTCAGCAGGGAGCCTGCTTCTCCTTCTGCCTGCTGCTCCCCCTGCTTCTACTCTTTTTCTGTCAAATAAACAAATAAAATCTTTTTAAAAAATAAAAAATAAATAAAAATCAGAGTCTTCTGGAATTGTGAGGCAAGCTCTTCCTGACACTGCATTATTCCTCTTCCATCTGACTGGACCCGCTCTGCCCACCCACTGGCCAGCATGTTGCCTCCCAGTCCCAACATGCTTCAAGCTTGAACTGGCTCCCAGTATACACAATGAACACAGCCTTTCCCACCAACTTTGTATCATCTGTAAACTTAATGAGCATGACTTCTAAGGATATGGGGCGCCTGGGTGGCTCAGTGGGTTAAAGCCTCTACCTTTGGCTCAGGTCATGATCTCAGGGTCCTGGGATCAAGCCCCACATCAGGCTCTCTGCTTAGCAGGGAGCCTGCTTCCCCCTCTCTCTCTGCCTGCCTCTCTGCCTACTTGTGATCTCTCTCCCTCTGTCAAATAAATAAAATCTTAAAAAAAAAATCAACAAAATGAAAAGTAATAGGGAAAGCTATAAAGTTCTATATTTAGGTATGGAAAATCAATTCCATTTGTGCCTGGATGGTGAAGCTGGTTGAGCATCAGACTCTTGGCTTCTGCTTAGGTTGTCATCTCAGGGTCATGGATCCGCGCTCAGCACAGAATCTGCTTGGGACTCTCTCTCTCCCTCTCCCTTTGCTCCCCACCCCAATCCATGCTCTCTCTCTCTCTCTCTCTCAAATAAATAAATAAATCTTTAAAAAATCAATTCCAGATTTGGAAGCAACAAAGATGTCCTTTAGTAAGTGAATGGATGAGCTATAGTATACCTAGACAATGGACTATTATTCAGCACTAAAAAGAAACAAACTATCAAGACATTAAAAGACATGAAAGATCTTTAAGGAGATAATACTACGTGAACAAAACCAGTCTGAAAAGCCTATATACTGCATGACTACAACTATATGACACTGTGGAAAAGGCAAAACTGAAGATGCTAAAAAGACTAATGGTGGCCAAAGGTTGGAGTGTTAGCAAGGGATGAATAGGCAGAGCACAGAGGATTTTTAAGGCAGTGAAACTATTCTGTATGTTACTATAATAGTAGATATATCATTATAGATTCCTCAAAACTCGCAGAATGTATACTACACCAAGAGTGAACCCTAATGTAAACTATGGACTTTGGGTGATAATGATGTATCAATGTAAATTCATCGCTTCAACAAACTTACCACTCTGGTATATGGGATGGTGACAGAGGGGGAAACTGCACAAGTGTGGGAGCAGAGGGTAGATGGGAACTCTCTGCATCTTCTGCTCAATTTTGCTGTGAACCTAAACCGCTCTTAACAAGTCAGTCCAGGGGCGCCTGGGTGGCTCAGTCAGTGAAGTGTCTGCCTTCAGCTCAGGTCATGATCCCAGGGTCTTTGGATAAAGTCCCAGACTCAGGCTCCCTGCTCAATGAGGGGTCTGCTTCTCCTTCTCCCTCTGCCCCCTCCCCCTGCTCACGTTCACTCTCCTGCTCTCTCTCTCTCTCAAATAAATAAAATCTTTCTAAAACTTAATTAATTAGGGACGCCTGGGTGGCTCAGTCAGTTAAGCATCTACCTTCGGCTCAGGTCATGATTCCAGGGTTCTCAGATCAAGTTTTGAATCAGGCTCCCTGCTCAGTAGGGAGCCTGTTTCTCTCTCTGCCTGCTGCTCCCCCTGCTTGTGCTCTCTCTCTCCATCTCTGAGAAATAAATAAATAAAATCTTTAAAAAATAAAATTAAGTTAAAATCAAACTTAATTAACTAAAAATTTAAAAATCAGTTCCACATATACCAATATAAAATCATTTAAAGAGTTGGAGAGTTCTACCTTCACAGCTGCAACAATGGAATGCAACTACGAAAAATACCATCTTAAGCTTTATTAGCACAGAATTACAGTGTATCCAAAGCCAAAGTCTACTCAATCCAGGGCTGGTTACTTTTGTTTGTCTTCTCTCACTAGGATGTAAACCTCATAAAGGCATATCCTTTGTCTTCCTGCCCTATGTTTCCAGGGCCTACAACAGTGCCTAGCAGGTAGTAGGTGCTCAACAAATATTTGTTAAATGAATATGTGATTCTTAAAAAGGTCAGAGAATGAACTTACCCCAATGCCAATTGGCAGTCCACAAGGGTTTAAAGGTCATACTCCCTACTGGTTATTATTTTGTAACAAAATAATTTCATGCTATTGTTTACGTTTCACATATGAGTGAAACCATATGATAATTGTCTTCTCTGCTTGGCTTACTTCATTTAACATAATCCCCTCCAGTTCCTCCTCCATGTCGATGCACATGGTGGGTGTTCATCATTTCTGATGACTGAATAATATTCCATTGTGTATATGTAGTGCATCTTCTTTATCCAAAATTCATCTGTTGAAGGGCATCTCAGCTCTTTCCACAGTTTGGCTATCATGGACATTGCTGCTATGAACACTGGGGTGTACGTGCCCCTTCTTTTCACTATGTCTGTATCTTTGGGGTAAATAACTAGTAATGCAATTGCTGGGTGGTAGGGTAGCTCTATTCTTAACATCTTGAGGAATCTCCATACTGTTTTCCAGAGGGGCTGTACCAGCTTACATTCCACCCAACAGCGTAAAAGGGTTCCCCTTTCTCCACATCCTCACCAACACTTGTAGTTTCTTGTTTGTTAATTTTTGCCATTATAATTGGTGTAAGGTGGTATCTCATTGTGGTTTTGATTTGTATTTCCCTGATGTTGAGCATTTTTCATGTGTCTGTCAGCCATTTATATGTATTTTTTGGAGAAGTATCTGTTCATGCCTTTTGCCCATTTTTTGATTGGGTTATTAGTTTTTCAAGTGTTAAGTTGGAGAAGTTCTTTATAGATCTTGGATATCAGCCCTTTATCTGTAATGTCATTTGCAAATATCTTCTCCCATTCTGTGGGCTGCCTCTTAGCTTTGTTGACTGCTTCCTTTGCTGTGCAGACGCTTTTTATCTTGATGAAATCCCAAACATAAGCAACAGCACAGAGGACCATAGGGGAAGGGAGGGGAATCCAAAGGGGGAGAAATCAGAAAGGGAGATGAACCATGAGAGACTATGGACCCTGAAAAACAACCTGGGGGTTTCAGAGGGTTAGGAGGGTGGGGGGAGGGAGTGATGGGTATTGAGGAGGGCATGTGCTGTGATAAGCACTGGGTGTTACACTTAACTAATGAATCATTGAACACTACATCAAGGACGAATTATGTACCATACAGTGGCTAACTGGACCAAAAAAAAATTTTAAAAAGCAAAAAATAATTTCAAAATTCTAACAAATTTTTAATGAGTTCAGACCTTCAAAAAGTTAATAAATGCATAAGCAAAATCTATGGACGTGTACCAGTAGCTAGATGGCAGACACCTATAGGCAGTGTGCTCTCTCTGCTCAGACAGTTTTAGGCTGAAATTGTTTGCTTCACAACCAGACCCCCCGCATCAGAAAAGTATAGCCTGCAGGGAGGGAACCTGATGGACAGACCCAAAGGTTGAGGGTCTCTAGTCATAATTTGGAGAATACTATTCCAGAGAAGAAATGTGGTATAGAACCAGACTCTCCTAGATGGTTGAAAACACAGCCAAATACTGTGTTTCTTTTCCAGCTGACCCAAACTGTCTTAAACATGTGAAGAAAACAGTCTCTTGGGTTGAAATCTAGGTAAGTAAATAGATTATTAGATCTTTAGGAAATAAAGTAAGAGGCTTGTGGATCTCTAAGGAATTATCATTATACCTCTACCTAAAGATTCTGAAGAGTAGCCTGTACATACTTTCAGAAAATCTTGATAACATGCTCCAGGGACTCACAAATCCTTGTAAAAAGAAATTCTTCCCAACAACTAACTTGAATTCCCCCCACCCGCCTTTGCAGCCTATTTTTTTTCTTATCCTGAACCAAAAGCCCTATTCTGGAAAGAATTTCTTATGCGCCCTGAGTTCCACTCTTAGTCCATCCTCTCCATCGTCACTCCTGACTACTATCCTCTCTGGCAGCTCCCCCAGGTCTCCGCATCCCCACCTGAGCCCTATGTCCCAGCGAGGGGGCCAAGACTCTTCCTGATTCCTTAATACAGGCGACAAGTACCGCCTGGTACACTGCATCCAGCCAATAAACTCAGGTCCTCTGCTCAATTAAAAAAAAAAAAAAAGATAAGCAGAAAGCATACTTACTAATACAGGCTAAGGTGGTCCAGCTGGCTGTGCATGTGGATGGGGTAAGTCTCTGCCAGGTGAATCAGCTTTTCTATGGCTTCATAGATGAAAATAATGCAAATCAGGGAGGCAAACGCTTCTTCTGTGAAGCGGGTGATGTAACAGACCAGGGAACTGGCATCGGTTGCCACAAGGACAATACACAGGAAGGCGGTCCACAGTCCGATACAAGCTCGCAGGGAGAGGTATGAAAGAGCGTAGTCTCTGAAACAAGACCGAGGTTCATCAGCAAGTATGGATGGATGAATTACAAGGCAAAGGGTCAGAAATGTGGTTAGTTCATCTCATAGTACCCATTCCGGTATTGCAACCCAGTTCGTCCCTAATTCTGACTGTACTTCCCTCCTAAATGCCGCCCAGGGGCAGCTGTGACAAAAGAGTTGCTTTGCAAGCTGGTATTTGCCACAGCAAGGACACGGGAAGCGGAGAAGGAAGGAATGGCCCTCACCCATTCGCACTGTTACTGGCCAATGTGATTCGGATCTTATTCTTGCAGTTAGGAGAAAGGAGCCGGCCCTTATTCCACATATTCCTATTCATAATACAAAATGGAGAAAAGATTTTATAGGAAAAGTAGGGAAACAAGGGCACTGCCAAGTCCCTACACATCACTAGCAACCAGAATATGAAGAGGGTGTATTGGGCCAAATTAAAAGTGAACCTGAAATAAAAATAGAGGAATTCGAATTAGCTAGGGAGCGTTTTTGTTTTTTTTTTTTTAAGATAAAAAGCCAAGACTTCCACAATGGCTGAGGGACATTAACAAAGCCCTTTAAGACTGGGAGAGACACTGTTTAGGTACAGTCCTACCGGGGGGCAGGACAACAGGCCAAATGATGCTCATCCTTCCGGCTTTTAAAATCCAGAGTAATATTTGCTTGCTTATCCTCACCTAGGATCCTGGCATTCAATCCTAAGAGCACAATAACACATCGAGGGAGAGTTTTCAGAAAACCAAATGTCTTACTTGCAGAATTTGAACAAAATCTTTTCAAACACAAGCACGGGCCCCGTACTTCCCAGGATGGTGAGAGCCTGTCCCGCAAACAAGGAATAGGCAATCCCAGTCATGGAGGCTCCAAACAAGGATTCAATTGCACTCTGAGGGGGGGAAAAGAAATCATCAGAGGCCATAGCCCGTCTGTAACCAGCAACATGGGCTTCTGTACGTTCCTGACTGAGCCCTCTTGTGCCCTGACAAGCCATCTGCTTGTATTTCATCTTAGCAAGAGTGAAGAGTACACACTGTCTAATACTCCTGTAAATGGATACCGCTTTGATGATTCAGATGCCCAAATCCAACCACACAGGACTCCTTAACTAAGTCCTGTTCCTTGGTGACTCTATTCAGTAATCGGAAATGTACATAGAAAGCACAATGATACCATTCACATGATGAGCCATCATTGAGTCACCTTAAATGTCAAATGACATTGATATATCATTTTCTGTCCTTTGAGCACCAGGTAATTCAACTGAGCAATCAACCACTGAAATTGATATTCAAGCAGAAGAGAGTCTGTTCTACAGGGAAAACTGTGTTGCCTGGTATGAAGTCAGAAGCCTACAGCAACTCAGTGGAAAGAATCCAATCTCCTTGGTCCTAGCCCGGGCTTTTCCCCTCAGTGGACTTTGCTGGCCACACAACATTTTAAGTCTTGTTTGGGACCCATCGATGTGGTTAAAAGTCCTTACTATGCGTCCCTCAGTGGCTTCTCCGAGCAGTCCCCCAAAGGTGATGACAGGTGACATGCAGGCACAGTACAGGAACAGAAAGGAGGCCAAACACTGTAAGCTGAGTGCGTCCCGGTAGTCGCTCCAGTACCAGGGGGCCTTCCGCTTGATGTCCAACACCAAGCCCCCGAAGAGCCTGTGGAAACATGGCAGACAGGCCTCTGACACGGTCCCGCATCCATGGAAGGATCTGAACAGCACCCATTGGAAAAGCGCTTCAAATGCGTTCTGTACTGAAGACATACTTTGGCTTCAATTTGACCCCAAGTACAAGAGGTCTCTCGGGGGTCAGCACAGATTCTATTTGCAGCTAAGGGCGTGAGTTGGACTGATTATCCCAAGCATCAAAAGGATGGATTTGGGTGTGCATGTTACCCATTCAATGAGAAGTTCCAAAAAATTAATGTGAAAGTAAGTAATAGCATCAAACTTCAAATCCTAAGCTGTTAGGAGGCAATGTGCAAAACCAATTCCAGGTATTAAAGTTGTTAGTTTTAGTATATGTAGTCTACGTAAAAAGCCCCATCACATGCACCTTCCTGCTCTGAACAACTACCCACCTTCCTGTTGAGAAATTAGCGTAATAATTCATTCATGCAGTTGAAAGTAGTAGCAGATAACTTTGTGCCAGGCCTTGTGCCCCGGGTTGGAGAGGCAGCAGTGAGCAAGACAACACAGCCCTTTTCTCCAGGACCCGCAGTCTAGCGCAGGAGATAGGCAGTACGGTGAGGGTGGCCCCGCGTCATAGGACAGGGAGGGACATTTCAGCAGGGACTCAGAGAACGGACGGGTTGTCAACCAGATGAGGCAGAGGGGCCATCACGGGCGCCCCCTAGAGGTGAGAGCACAAGACTGACCGAACAATGGGGGGAAGACAGTGTGACGAGCCAATGCCAATAGATGCGGAAGGAGAAGCTGGAGAAGCCAAGTCACGAAGAGCCTTGTAAATTGTTTTACAGAATTAGAGCTTTATGCTAATGGCATGTCACATCACTGAAGGATTGTAAACAGGAGAACATAAACACGCATTCTGGAAGGATCACTCTGGCAGAGGTGTAATGAATGGGACATGGGGCAGGACTGGAAGCAGTAGATTGGGATGAGAAGTGGAAGGACTCAAGGGCTTAATCAGGAAGGAGAATCAACAGGGCTTGGTGGCAGGATTTTGGGGACCCTTCTCCACTTCCCAAGCATGAGACAGATCAAGAGCAAGATATCCCACAGCAAGGAGAAGCAGTGTTCTCAAATGGGGGCACTTTTTCTGAGAGTGGAGTCCCCGCACCAGAGTGAAAGCTGGTAGGTGAGTCGCAAAAAGAGTCCCGCAGCACCCTGCAGGACAAATGGCCTCGTCTCGTCTACAAATCAGTGGCACAGAAAAAAAGGAAGGGGAGCTATTATAAAATAGGATCATAATAACCAAATGCAATCCCTGATTGGATCCTACGTCAAACAAATGAACACCAAAAAGATGTTGCTAAGACAATCACAAAAAGTTGAATATGAACTGAGCATTAGACAATTTAAAGAATTAATGTTAATTGTGTTAGATTTCTTAATGCATTGATAGTTGTTTTTTAAAATGTCCTCATCAAATAGAGATACATACTGAAGTAGTTACAGGTAAAATGACATGATACCGGTGATTTGGTTTTAAATAATCTAGAAAACATAAAAATAAAACAATTAAGTGGGGAGAAATAGATAAAACATAATTGGCAAAGTGTTCATCACTGTTGATGGTCACATGGGGGTTCATTATACCATTCTCTCTTCTGTCTTCTGTTTGAAATTTTCTATAATAAAAAGCTAAAAAAAACCCCGAGCTACTCCTTCATGAAAGGAGGCTTGGCCAGCTCTTTCTTTCTCTCTGCCTGGGAGCCTGGAGGAGAACCAGGAGGCCTGGAACCTGGATGCCAGAGGAGAAGGCCCAGCGTGCTCTCGCTCTCTCTCCATTTGAATGCCTTCTTTCCCCTCGCCAGGTGCAATGAGGATACAGGTGGACACAGGGCAGACACTGGTCTATCTTACCCATTTGCTCCTTTCCTCTGGTTTGGCTGGGTGTAGTTGGGATTCACCATTCTTTAATTTAGCAGTAGCATCACAATCTGGGTCTTGGCTTAGGGAAGAGAGGCAAAGCTAGCTTTGTTTTTCATCTATCTGGCAAACCTAGCTTAAGTAAGGAGCTCTCTATAGTGTCTAAACCAGAGTGTGAGAATTCCACCTCAGAGTTTGGAACCAAGGCTCCAATTTGTAATAAAGTGTCACTGTGTTATGCTTTGTCCTCTAGTTAAATAGGACCTTATAGGCAGTTGTGACTAGTCCAGGGTGTGATACAAGTGTTTCTGGGTCTTTACCAACAAAGAATCTTGATACCATATAAATATCACCTCTTAATCACTGATGACCTTCCCCTGAAGGGTATTGTTCTGGGAAAGTAATCTCCTTCTGCAAAAATAACAAGCCTTACCCCACTAGGCAGCCGGGGCCGCTGCTGTGACTGCTCAGCCCCCCTGGATGCAGGAGGCACCTTCAGGGAGGAACGTCTGTGAGTAACAGACAGAAGATCTATGTGAAATGGATTCATGAGAAGCCAGTAGAAGGGGAGGACATCTGTTTGCCTCGCAGTGATTAAAAAGGGGAAGAACGGGCGCCTGGGTGTCTGGTTAAATGTCTGACTTTGGCTCACGTCATGGTCCTGGGGTCCTGGGATCGGGCTCTGTGTGGGGCTCCTTGCTCGGCAGACAGTCTGCTTTTCCCTCTCCCTCTGCCCCTCCCCCCTGCTCATGCTGCCTCTCTCTCTCTCTCTCTCTCTCTCTCAAATACATAAATAAAATCTTTTCTAAAAAATAAATAAAAGGGGGGGCACCTGGGTGGCTCAGTCAATAGGCATCTGCCTTTGGCTCGGGTCATGATCCCAGCATCCTGGGATCAAGCCCCACATCGGGCTCCCTGCTTAGCGGGAAAACCTGCTTCTCCCTCTCCCATTCCCCCTGCTTGTGTTCCCTCTCTCACTGTGTCTCTCTCTGTGAAATAAATAAAATCTTAATAAACAAACAAATAAATGGGATAGAACGATCTGAGGCTCTTATCGATAATGTAACTATAAATTAATAATTTCTGAATACTGTTCATAGAGTCAGCCTTATATCTCACTCGTGCATAAAACCAGACCATAATTGCACATCTACCACAAGATCAGGCACGGACACCTCTCTTCACATCTGAGACTTCCTTTCCCTTTCAAAACTACCCTCAATGTTTAAATTCTGCTGGGATAGAAGGCACACAGGGATATGAATGTAAGCTTGATGCGAGACAGGACTTACCCGTGTAGAGGGTCACTAGGCTCTGGAGCACTGACTTAGGGAGCCCTTCTCTGGAGGGCTTTAGGGACGGGACAGCCATCCTTTGTCTGGTGTGCTTTGGAAGAAACCTGTTTGAAGTGTGGGGAAGGGGGGGATCATCGAGATAGCAGCTCCTGATTCTTTTTTTCATTAACACTTCCCCAAAGCAGCAATACCCCAATAAGGTACATAAATACACCTTGGAAAAGCCCTTTCCAGAGTATCCTCCCTGTGGAGAGGCTTCTGGCCTAGAAATACTCTAGTCGGACTTTCCTCTTTATTATGTACGGGAATGCATCAGCATCACTGCCTGCATCAACATCAGGGAGGTCCAAAGACACTGTCTTAGCCCCAGGATGGCAGGTCAGGTAATACAGAACTCAGACTACTGCTTTCCACCTGTCTCTTTCCCACCTTCTTAGTGTCTATACTCCCCCATGTTCATACACCTCACCATCTGATAAGAAGAACATCCCCTAAGTCTCCAAGTTTTACCCCAGGTTACACACCATGGCAGGCAGGTTTTCCACCTCAAAGAAACACAACTAATGGCATGAAGAGCTCCAAAACCTAGGCTGCTAATGTATTTTTAGTCTGTGTAGCCCGGGTGGGTCCAGAAAGTTCTAGGCTGTCCATCTGCGTGGGCAGGTTTATGTTCACTCTTTGAGAGTGATCTCATTACTTTGAGATTGGGAAGGGGGAAAGAGTTGGCACAGAACCATAATCTCTGATGCAGGCATTAAGTCACCTTGTAGTAGTCACTACAAGGCTACAATGGGAGAAAGGCCATGTGTCTTGAGGTCTTCTACTAAGGGCTCTGAGGAAAACTTTAGGAGTTCAGGAAGAGGAAGTATCTCCCTCACCAAGCAGACTTAGGCCCTGAGCCTAGATAACCCTTCCTGTCAGCCTTATCAACTCCATAACTTCCTGACAAGATACGAAGGGAGAACTTCCTCAAACCCTCGGTGAGGGTACTTTGATACTATGAGTAAGCATTTGATGATTCTGGCTATATGAGATTCTCTTTTGGGATGTCAGGCACCATTGTTGAGAATCTATAATTGTTGAGATCAGATCTAATGCTCTCCTCAACTCCGACATGGAATTGATTATAAATGACCCTCCTCAAAAGGCCTGAGACTCTAGTTTATTCTCATCTGATACCAAAAGAAATGTGAAGTCTCACCCCTGCATGGTTATCATGTGGAGGAAATCCTGTTGCCCTCATTTCCACTACCTTCAAACTCTAAATCCTGGCGTGTGGACACCATTTATATTCAAAAGATAAATCACAAGTCTGAAATACTATCAAAGCCATACCCAAGACTCTTCCCCTAAAAACCACCATCTCTTCCAGGACAGTCTCAATCCTGGAACCAATCTAAGGACAGATGGTTCCCTTGAACTACCTCTCAATATCAGGCCTCCCACCCAATTGAGACTTCTCCCAACTTTAAAGAAAATGTTAAACTCACTTTTGGAGGTTGCTCCCTCATTTTAGTGACCCCCTCCCATCAAAAGGCTGTTCCTTTCCTCCATGACTGCTCCCCAGAACCCAATTATCTCTCCCCAACCTCAAATACCTTCATCCAGCCAGGAAACACACTCTCCCTCTGGAAACTGCTAGGTAAGTGCCTCTTCTGCTGCTTCTCAGTCTCCTTTCCTGGCTCCTCCCTGAATTTCCAAGAGTGGAAAAATAGATGACTGTCTATAATTCTAAAAAAAACCCCTGAGTTTCCACTGCATAGAGTACTGAGGAGAGAAAAATAAGGAAAGCAACTTCAAGCAAAGAGGAAAAAAATAAGGTGAAAGCGAGGAAGTAGAGGATATAACAAAGCTTCTCTCTGTGATCAGAGTCCTGTCCTGAGAATCTCCACACAGCAGGCCCTGCTTAGACACAAGCACAACTTACAGAGCCAGAACTATGGTCTCAACCTTCTCCCACAATCTGGGGGAAACCCTAGATGTCACTCCAACCCAAAATATCATCCTCTTTTACCACTTCCTACTTGGCAAATAAAACCAAGTCTGGAGACCTGCTTCCCTAACCTTCCATAGAGAACCTCCTCCTTGGGCATCTGTCCATAGAATCTTGGCCTAGAAGAGTAGATTGACTATTCTGAGACACACACACTTCTCAAATATTACCTATATTCCTACCCTAAGGGAGTTTCTTAACTTCAAATAATCACTCGATATTTATCTATATTTAGTCCACTCATGCTACAGAATAGGGATCGTTCTAAAAATATTCATTCATAAGTTCACCAGATATTGAGTGCCTACTCTGTGCAGGGCACCATCCTGGGTGCTAGGAATAGAATGGGCACCCCGCCCTCAAGGAGCAAACATTCCAGCAGGAAGACAACAAATTAAGCAATAATACTGAAGTATGAGAAGGGCTGGACCCGGGGGGTAGGAGGGTCGCAGACAAGTGCGAACAGAGCTCAGAGCTGTGAGACCACGTAGCAGGAATACCTAACCTCATCTACAGAGTCTTAGAAGGCTTTCCAAAGGAAGTGACACCTAAGCCGAGACAAAGGACAAGTGGCAATTAGCCAGGAGATGAGGAAGAGGATGAGTGTTCAAATCGAGGAATAATGTGTGGAAAGGACTGGAGAGGAGGCAGACTATGGTAGGCGGTTTGAGAAACTTGAATGAATGAATACAATATCTGATATATTCGCAATACTTAATATAGTCAGTGGTTCCATTGTAAAGTCATTCCCAGCCAATGTACTAGAGAGACGAAGGCTGAAAACAAAGAGGCTGACTTGTTCCTTTCCACGCCTTCAGCCCAGTAAGCAGTACGAGCTGCGAGACGCGCGCAAACTTACCGCCCGGTGCGCTGAAGTTCCGGCCCGCTGTGGCCCCCGTGTGGTTCCGGTTCTATGTGGCAAACATTTCCATTTGGAACTCCAGGCATTTTCCTTTTCTCCTTTTAACAAAGGACCCCAAAATTAGTAAAGTCGGCCATTTATTCTGTCCTTCCTGCTAACAGGGGGGAGTGGTCACGAGAGAATCCAAAAGCAGCCCCCAAATACCCAAGGGTTGGTCATTTTCAAATGCATTTACTGATTTGGGGCAGTTTATTTGCTTTTCCTGAAAAACAAACAAGAACACAGAATTTCTCCCCCTCTCTACTAGTATCTGACTCCTAACTCTGCCTTGTCCAGAAACAGAAATGTGGAGGCTTTGGCATCAGCTGTGACCTAAGTTCCAGTTTCAAATCTTCCTCTGTGTAATCTTACTTTTCCTTAAAACTTGGAAGATACATTTATTTATTTGTAAAATTAAGGATAAAAATATAAACTTGGGGATGTTGGCGGCAAGGCTGAGTTCGCATTTATAAAGCAGCAGGCGCAGTAGCTCGGGCACAAGCGCTCCTTTCCCACCTTCAACCTGGCCAGGAGCCTGGGTGACTCTACTCTCTGTCTCTCAGCAGCTTGCTCCTTTCATTGCATGGTTTCATCCACAACCTACTCCCAAGAAATGTCCTTCCCTCCCCTCTCTGCCATTCTACATCAGACCATCAAAAGCCACTCTAAATTTATCCTTGAGTAGTCCTGAATGATCGTATCACCTGAGCCTATGTTACTGTATACTTATTTTTCATAACTGTTCTGTTCATTCTAGGTGCCCCCAAAAGGGCCATGTCTTGATTTATTTAGTATATACCCACAAGGTCTTTGCTTCGTCCATGGTGGGTACTCAGTAAGTGGCACTAAGCCACCACTGGCTAATGTGCATACATTACCTGCGAAGGGACATTTTTGGGTGGCTCAATTCTAATGGAGGGGTCCCATTCCCCTGGAGGCAGCACGGTGACCTGATCCAGAAATTCATCAATCCCCGCCAGGAGATCATCTCGCTCTTTCGCCTTATACGCCACATCATGAAAAATCTACAGGGAAGAAAAAACCCTCAGGAAAGTTGAAAATAACGTTACTTAAAACAATGACCAGTGACTATGGTGAAGGACAGATACAGCCTCATGATTTTTACCTCTGTCATAGGGATCTGAAATGTGGAAGACTTCAGCATTCAAAAAAATGCAAAGATAAGGGGCGCCTTGGTGGTTTAGTCATTAAGCATCCACCTTCAGCTCAGGTCATGATCCCAGAGTCCTGGGATAGAGCCCCACATCAGGCTCCCTGCTCGGTGGGAAGCCTGCTTCTCCCTCTCCCACTCCCCCTGCTTGTGTTCCCTCTCTCTCGCTATGTCTCTCTCTGTCAAATAAATAAGCAAAATCTTTAAAAAAAAAAAAAAGGCAAAGATAAACCGATAAAAAAATATAAACCGGAAGATGAGATGGGTCAAAAAGGACTAGCTATATGTATGTTAGTACAAGAAGAGATAAGACTCTAACATTCTATCGTTGTCATCCCTCCAAAGAATGGAACAAAAGGCAAAATGCGTGGGAAATTTTCCTGATCACAGTAGTTGGAAAAACTGGATGGAATTACTAATGAAGGTCTCTCCGTGAAATAAGTTTCCCAATCAAAGAGAGATGAGAAAACACAACTCCCATCTTGCTCTACCTAAGACACGTCTTAAAAACCTTACATTGCAGCTTACATGAGCAGTGCAGACCTCACTGAGGTATATAGTGGGGATTCAGCACCATGGCGGCCAAAATATCCAGTCGCCTTGGGACGTTCACATTACAGTGCCCAAGCTCATACCCCTGACCTTTATGCAAACTGGTCTCGTTTACATTCAGTAAGAGTGACGTTTCTTTATGTACATAGCTTTTATGGATGGAATCAACCAGCCTCTCCAGAAAGTTGTCAGCCTTAGTATCTTTGTCTCTAGGTATCCTAATTGGCAATAATAATTTTCCCAGAAAAGGAATTCTCTGAATCCTTGATTACCCAAAAAGGGCGAGATGACATAGGAAGAAACACCCCCAGAAGGTTTGGTCCTCCTACAAAAGGCATTCGGGGAAGTGACCCAAACTGCTTCTCTGAAGATGATTACCCAGGATGGTAATTATTTATCTCCAACAAATAGCACAGGACCTGGTGCAGAGTGAATACGCAGTGAGTATCTGTAGCGTGAATGGAAAGCAGCAGGGGCACATACCTCATCTGTCATGATGGTTGCCATGGATCTGCCAATCTCATGGTACTGCTGACCTTTCCCTACCGGACCCAACAGGATAAACAAAAATCTGGCAACACATACAGAGGGTGAAAGTACAAATTATGTCAGTAAAACATAAAGAAGTGTCATCTTATTCCTCCCCAAACAACAGAATGTTTCTCTTTCTTATGAAACAGAAATCACTGTCATAACTTCAATAAAAGGAGACAGGCTAATGATGGAGCAAAAGAAGTTGCCTTGACCTAAGAGCTACACTATGAGCATTGGAAGCTATTTGTAGGACTCTATTCAATAATATGGTTACCATTCTTAGGGTTTCCATAGACACAACTTCTTGCTATAGTTAAAAATGCTTTTTTCAAAACATGCCATTGTAGTGCAAATTCAAGGTTTTCTGAATCTCATTCACTGCTCTAATAAGAAAATCATGGGGAGAGGAGAGGGATAAGGAAGTTGAAGTGATCGAGCCCAATAGAGGAGTCTAAATTGTGTTCTGGACATCTGAATACTCTGTAATTAATGGGGCTCTGAATCACCTGAGTCACCATCTTCAGAGTGCATGAATAGCCTCGTGAACAAATGTGGACATATTTGCAAACCATTACAAATCCTGCCAGAACTGTGGAAAGAGACATCAATACCTTCGCTCAGAGACATTTCCCTGGAAACGGCTCTGTAGACCTGGGCGACTAAGACTCAGGCTTCCCATCCTAACAAGTGATTAGCCCGTGATATGCCCTTTGGATGCGCTTCAGTTGTCCCTTCCCAAGCCTATAGGTACTGTATAGTCATAGCCTTAAAAGTCTTAGAATCCTTCTGCATGGAAGTTAATCAAATATACCCTCAGTGAGAGCACTGCTGAATTTTAAATAGCACTCCCCAGTTAATCTTAAATTTTGGCATTAGCTGCTTTCTTCCACCAGAGCTCACCCAAATCTGTACTTGAGACAGAATGCACTGAGTTTTGAGGTCCTTGTCTTTACCTGGTTGGGATGGGCACTTCTGTCAGGCCCGAGAGAAGCACAGCAGGAGACAGCCTCACAAAGGCAACAATGGGGCGGTCCAGAGTATCCACCTCTCCAACCAGGACATTTGAGGCCTCTGCCCCAGTGGGAATTTTCTTCATGAAATGAAGATCCACCTGAAAGTCCAAAAGAACCCTCTGACAACCGAGGAGCGTCCCCTCAAACATCACTCACCCTCTCGTACCAGACTTCACCTGCCGTTTTATGATTTAACAAATGTTTTCTCACACTAGTTCATGTGATCCTTACAATAACTCTGTAAAGTGGGTAAAACAGGACTTGTCAGCCCAGTTTTTTATTTTAAAAAATGAAGCAGCTGAGACCCCGAGAGGTGAAGTTGACTTGCCCAGTGGAGCTTTGAAGAGAGAGAATTTAAATCCAGGTGTTCGAATTTGAATCCCATTACACCACGCTTTCTCAAAGACTGTTGTTGAAGCGCTAGGTCACTTTTTTTCCATTTTAAAATACTTGAATACTTTGTCAGAGGTTTCAGCTTTTCTGAATTAAACAGGGAGCCTGACAGGTAGAGGAGGGCCATGACACCGTGTGTGTTCTAGCTCGTGACAAGGCTAGACCCGGCCAGCGAGAGGCTGGAGGCGGGGAGACCAGGCTACGCCAGCAGCTGCAGGGAAGCTCGGACACCCAAGACACAGTCCCGAAGGAGAGTCCCTCAACCGCCAAGTAGTTTTAGGAGACAAGAGCAAAAACATTGTTTCAGCTAAACCCTTGGAGGTAAGAAGGAGCTGCTGAAGAGCGAGTACCCCTCAAAAATGGTGGAAAAATCAGGAGGTCTGCGTCAGTGAGGATTAGCAGGGGCTCCTCTCAGTTCTAGCACGTCGAGCCTGGTGGAACAAACTGAGTGGGCCCGGCCCAGGCTGGAGTGTAAGGGAGAAGACCTGAGCAGAGGGGCCACCTTTCCTGCAGAGGGGGCCCTGGTCTTACACAAAGGCTGCAGAAATACCAAAGCTTACCCAGCTTCCAGCGACTGGACTCTCAGTTCCACTAGGGCTGCACTTAGGCCTCTAAGCCAAGTTCCCATATCTGTGCTCACCTTGCTTAAATCCACGGGACTGTGTTCACAATTCACTCCATTTTTTACTTCTAGACTTGTCGTGGGAACGGACTGAGGAGACACAGTTTGACCTATTCAGAGAAAACAATTCCCTGAGTCTCTGCCCTTCCCCCTTTCCACCCACCCCATCCATCATTGGTTGGCTATGGCCATGTCTCCGGCAAAGCCCATAGAGAAGTTCAGATGGCTGTGAAGCTAAGACCCACACATACATATCGCCTTACCCATTAGTTAGTGGTAAAGGGAGGACAGAAGTCTTACTACTTCTGCACCTTCTTCCTGAAAATATTTCCGATCCTCTTTCCCTCCTCTAGTAAGGTAGTGATTCTTAACCAGGAGCGCACATCAGAGACTCCTGCAGAAAACTTTTCAAGTATGTGGATTCCCAGGCACATCCCTGCACGTTGGGATTCAGAGCATGTGGGGACAGGGAGACATACAGATGAGGCCCTGCCTGGCCACAGAAAAGGAAACCAATCAGCAGCTGAAGTTCACTGAGTGTTTATAATCTACCATGCACCTGGTTGAGGGATTTACACGCATTATTGTATTGAAGCCCCACAATAAATTTACGGGGTAGGTGCTATTATCATCCTTATTTTACAGAGGGGAAAGTGAGACTTGAAGAGATTTAGGAGGTTGCCCAAGATCACACACTTTGCAAGTAGTGAAGCCTGAATCTCAAGCCTAGAAGTCTGACTCAAGAACCTACGCTACCGTATTTTGCCTCCCTGATCTAAGATCTATCTGAGGTCTCTCTGAGGCTTACATCTCTAGGGCCACAAGAGGTTGGTAATCATCAGTCCCAGCCCCTCATCTTGCCTGTGACCAGAGTACCGTGTGTAAGTAGGTGCAGAAGCATATTAGACAAGCACGGCCTGTACCCTCTAGTACCTTAGCATCTCCAACTAGTTCCTAACTGTCTAATTAATGAGAAAACCGTCACTCCTGATAATCTTACCGTTTCTGTCCATTGAATGTGGATCAGACTGCTTCTTGCCAACCTCAGCGAAGGAGCGAACAATGGGGATGAGGTTATTTCTCTTTTTTTCATTCTGATGGTGATGCTTTTTGAGCAGAGCTTCTCGCACTTTAACCCTCATGCTGTCATTCAGGTCACTGAACAGTTCTTGCTGGTCCAGGATCAGGTCTGGAAAGCAGGCGCTAACATGAACACCCCAACTGACAGTCCGTGACCTCAAAGAGGCTGGCGTCAGGTGGGGTGGGGGGTGAAGGGCACGGAGTAGGGGGAAGCAGCTCCATTGGGTACAACTTATGCTTCGGCGCCCAAGAGACTTATCTGAAGACAGCAACTGTGGCAAGTTACACTTGATTCATGTAACCCATCATTATTCTTAGAAACTATCGAACACTTAACACGTGCCAGAATGGTACTGTGAACTTTGCATAGATTATCCAATCGAATGCTAACAAAAGCTCTGAGCAGTCGGTGGCACTGGAACAATCTGTACAGATCAGGAAACTGAGGCCCAAACATTACAAATTCCCCAAGATGTCACGTCTAGTAAAGTTGCAGGGATGATATTCAAACCCAAGACTGTCTGACTCAAAAGCCCACATTAATAGACACTTTGTTCTGTCATCCGCCAAAGTTCCTCTATAGTCCCTTCCTCCAAGATTTCAACATTGCTATGATTGTCAAGAGGAGCTGTAACTGCAGAACACTCCAAATGACAATTTGAAGGTGGAACCTACACTCACAGTTAAGCTCACTAAGCATCCCGGCGATTACCACCAAGCATCAACCTTCAACCCGTCAGCACAGTTGAGTACCTGCTATTGGGTATGAGTTCTAGAGCTAAAGGCCCACATTCTATCCCACTTCTACCACTTTCTGTGTCATCTTGGGTAAGTTACCTAACCTTTCATACCCCAGTTTCATCATCTGTAGTACGGGGCTAATATTATGAACCATCCTCAAAGCTTATTATGGAAAATTAATGAGATAATAAATACAAAGTGCGGATTCATAGCTGATACACGATCCAGTTTTACCTAACCTTATCATGAACACAAACCTATCAGGTACTGAACATAAAGAACTATAGCAGTTTTACCTCAATCCTACATACCTATCCCCGAGCCTCCCCAGAACTTCAACCTATTCTCAACTCCAACGCCATCCACCACTATCCAAGTACTAGAAACACTAAATAAAGAAAATCTATTTTGAATATTCAAGCTGAGGATCCATGGTTTCTGTCTTTAACCTTTATATTGATTGGTTCATTGCCCCCACATTGTAAACATGGTTCGGGATCCTATATCTTGAAAAAAATTTTTAAATAAGAAAAAGAATGTTCACCCCAGGTCCCCCTTATTAACACCCCCTCCTATCATTTAAAGTTCTCAAAAGAAAAATTTCTCAGTGCCCTGCAATTTGGCTACCTAATTGAAGTGGCCTTTTTTTCTTTTAAGATTTTATTTATTTATTTATTTATTTATTTATTTATTTATTTATTTATTTATTTATCTATTTGAGAAAGAGAGCACTAGAGGGAGAACACAAGCAGGAGGAGCAGTAGACAGAGGGAGAAGTGGGTTCCCCACTGAACAAGGAGCCCGAAGCAGGACTCGATCCCAGGACCCTGAGACCATGACCTGAGCAGAAGGGAAACACTTAACTGACTGAGCCACCCAGGCATCCCTGAAATTGTTTTTGATAAAAATCATCGATAACTTTCCTGTTGCTAAATCCGATGAATGTTTACCTGAGCTCTCTGCAGCATTTAACACTGATGAGTTGAAACTCTCTCTCCTCTTAGCTTTTGTAATGGGTTGAATGGTGCCCACCTTCCAAAGATACATCTCTGTACTAATCCCCTGGAACCTATGACTGTGATCTTCCTTGTAAAAGAGGTCTTTGCATTTGTAAGTAAGCTAAGCATCTCAAGATAAGATCATCTTGGATGGTACTGACAAATATCCTTACAAGAGAGATACAAATGAGAAGTCTGCATGAAGACAGAGAGATTGAAGTAGACACTGATGAGAAGGAACACCTAGAGCCCCTAGAAGCTGGAAGAAGCAGGCAATAGCTTTCCCCTAGAGCCTTCAGAGGGGACACCAGATCTCAACAGGGCTGATCCCTCCCCTGCTTCCCCAAGTGATCCCAGAGAGGCAGAATAACTTGGATACTTGAAGAAAAGTTTGAAGAAACCTCTAATCAGCAAGACAGAGCCAAGCTGAGGGAAAAACCCTCACGTGCACCCAGGTGTTTCTCAAACGGTCATTCCAAAACACAGTAGCAACACTCAACTATGTCAGGAAATCCCATCAGACATCACCCCTCACACCCTGCGGAAGCCGTGGGGGGCCTTTGGTTCGATTACGTGTCTTCCATGGTGGCCATGTTTAAAAATCTTTCCTTGACACCTTTTTCTCTGCACCATTCCCAGTTGCCCCTTTCTCTAATTATTACCAAGACATATCTCTGTGGTTGCACTTATTTAAATTGTCCCATGGCTATTTCCCCCACTAGAAGGTGAGTTTCTTGAGGGTAGGAATTTTATCTTATCTTTATTCCCCTGTGTTTAGCACACTATCAAGTATAAAGAGATACAAAATAAATGTGCACTAAATGAACAGGCAAATGGAAGACTGAACACCCTGTTGCTTGAATTCCCTAAGAAGGCTGCAAAATAGGTAGAGTAGTTTCTTAGTTTAAAACCCATCCCCCCAGCTGAAGACATTGAGGTCAGGAAGGTTCAGTGACGGACCTGACGGACGGCTACTTTATTCTTTCCTCCACACCACGCTTCTTAATTCACACAAACGTTCCTCCGTTTTTCCATACCTAACCATACCTGAGATTTCTTCTATGCTATTCGCACGCATATCCAGAAGGACTGTCCCGTTAATAAGGCAGCTCCGTAGCTCAAAGAGACTGTGCAATGAAAGGGTCGCCACATAAGGCTTGCTCCAGCGCTCGCCCCCATCCTCAACATCCTCTTCAAACTTCAGCCACCTGAAAGCATCACAAACCACCGCACGCCAAAGGTAGAAAATGAGGAACTTCCACAAGAGAATTTTTAATGTAAGCCACAATGAGAGATACCCGAATAATCATATTGAACACTGTCATTCCATCTATACACTCAGGGTACATTGATAAGCAAAAAAAGCAGGTTATAAAACAGCGCCAAGTTGTGTACAGTGTGATCTCATTTCTATTTAGAGAACATTTTAAAAACGCAAACACACATGTATAAGACACCAAATGGTGTCTTCCTCATTATCCTTGGGGTAGTAGATTTATACATAATTTTCACCTTCTTTTTGCTTATCTTTCTTTTCTCATTCATTAAAAGAGCACATATTACTTGTGCAATTACTTGTGCAAATTCAAAAGATAGATCTAATCGATACCATTTGGATAGATTAATAAAATGGTAACGTTTTTCCTTTTTAAAAAGCCTCTATGCCTTTACAAGTTGGCAAAGACAGAAGAGCAAGACTAACTGCCTTTTCACTTGGCATCAGGGTGATTGGCTTCCCTAATCCTCTCCACCCATGGCAAACATCCAAGGACACAGTAAGGATCCAGGAAGAGCTGCTCCAGTGAGAACTAGAGCCGCCATTGCTAGTCATCCACCTTGCCTTCTTCCCTGAAGCTCGGGCCTGCTGGCTTTCTATCACCCGTAAGGCTCACTGGTCAATTACTAGAGGGGCCCAGACATGGACCTGGTTAATCTGAGGGCTCTTCTGGGGTTTGAGCCTCAGGCAAACATGGTCACTCCACAGCTACCCCAGGAAACCCACCATCAGGCTAGCTCCAATCCCATGGGTCTCCATGAGGTTGGGCTGTCCCATAGGACATCTCAAAAATTCTGAAACATCCAGTGAATCAAAACCCAAATGAATTAAAACACTATGGTTCACCTGCAGAAAATTCTTCACCTATCCTACATTCACCTATGCTTGGTTGCATGGGTCCAAGCCAAGGGGGCCCCATCAGGCATCTTCTAAGCCAGACTTGTAATAGCGAGATAGCCCATGAGCAACTCTGGGCCCTAAATAAATGAGAGGACTCCTTAAGGGTTGTTTCCATCACCAATCCCAGGCTCAAGGTCAATGGTATAGGCGTCACCAGAGACATCACCAAGAGGCCAAAATCAAGACTTGCCATAGAAGACTCTGGAACATCAGTCCCCATTTCAGTCATCACTTCTCCCATGAAGAAATAAAAGGCAAGCAGACCTGTCACTTGCTGAAAGGTACACGTCTGCCTACCCAAGTAAATCATGACTCCGGATAGTTTAGGGCCTCACCTAGCTGTCTCCTTCCACTCAGCATCTTCTCCCTCCTTCATGCAGATCTCATCCAGCTCTGTGAACAGCTCATGAGGAACATGCTCTTCATCCTCCTCAGTGCCGAGAATGAACTGAACACGCTGAGACGGTGTGTCTGGAAAATCAACCACAGAGAAAGGTCTGCTCCCAAACCTTAGAACGGAAATAGCATTCTGCTCTACTTAGCACATCTGGGGACCTTATAACTTTAGGAACATAGAGAAAATAATCCTGAATATAGATCAAAAAGATATATTCCCCTCCCTACCCCCAAAAATGCTATTCTTTGGAAACAGCTAGGAAAACAGTTTTTCCTCAGAAAACTATTTCTGAGGAAACAGTGTTTTCCTGTTTTTTCTGAGGAAAAAACTCAGACCACTTGAAAAAAACCCACAATGAACTGGATATCTGATTAATCTGGTCAAAAAGAATTGTTAATTTTCTGGCGAATGATTTCAGCTTGTATGGTAATTGATTTGGGAGGCCTGAACTAAGAGTTTTTCAGGAAGATAGTTTTCATTCTTAGAGGCATTTCTTCTTCGTGGAAGCAAGCCCTGAAAACTCTACCAAAGGGCTAGAGAATCAAGACCACCTACTTGATGGGCATCATACATTCCCTTAGCCTCACCAAGGTCCCAGCCATGGACCCCTGCCTGCCCTCCCTCCAGAGACTGTTACCATGGGCCAGGGCCTCTGCGCCTTCCTCCCCTTGGCTGGCTCCTTTGCCCCGCCCTCGCCTCCGGTGCTTCTGGCCGTGTGCTCGGTGATGGCGATGGCTCTGCCGGCCCAGTGGCATCCGAACCCCCACATACAGAGTTCTATGACCTGGAACGAAGCAGAAGGTCTGTGCAGAGAATGCCTTTGGGTTTGTTTGTTTGTTTGTTTAAGTATTTATTTCTTTTTAGTCATCTCTACACCCAATGTGGGGCTCAAACTAAGGATCCTGAAATCAAAAGTCTCATTTCATGCTCTTCCAACTGAGCCAGCCAGGCACCCCAGAGAACACTTTTAGTAAAAGGAATCGAGCATATTTAAGAGAGAGAAAAAATCATAGCTCTCTGGCCAGGCCACAACTCTGTAATGGCAAAACTTCAAAGCCTCCAGGACTAAAGACGTAGAGATCTTGGAGTTGACGCACTCCTTCCCCCTGCATGAGGCTGCAAACCTCACAGGAGTGTTAAGATCAAAGGAAATAATGTGCGTGGACTTGATTGGCAAACCATAAAGGCCAACAAGGATCCTAGTTGTTGTTACGACAATTTGAGCAATTGGAAAAAAGCAATATGGTCACTGTGCCAAGTGTAGCGAGTCCTGGCAGGGAGGTAGTTTAGAGACGTGGCTAAATGCTCAGTTCAACCTGCCTGGGTCCGACACTTGACCTCACCACTCACTAACCATGTGACCTTGAACAAGTTAGCTAATCTGTGTCTTTAAAAAATAATACCAAAAGCTTATTATTTAAACTCAGAGGGTTTTCATGAGCAGTACATAACATCATGTACGTCAAATGCTTAACACAATGCCTGGAATAACTTTTAGCAGCCACTACATTCTAGGATCAGTTTCCACTACTTTTCCTTCTGTACTGTAGAATACGTAATCTAGAATAGTAGTAAGAGACTAGTGACAAATCATTAAGAAGCATGAGTCTGAGGTTATAGGGAGAGATAGTAAATGTACAAGAAGAGAAGAATGTGGGAAGATAATTGATCCAAGCATGTTCCTGTCCAATTCCTCCTTTTCTACTCATTCGTTCCTTCTAGAAGCCTTATTTTGTGCTGCTCAAGACCACCAGGCTTCTCTCTGGCCTCCACCTGTTTTCCCTTGTCTTGCTGCCGGCCTGAAGCCCAGAATCAGGGGCTGCTACCACCCCGATGCACGGAGCCTTAGTCTGCCCCCCACTACCGCCCCGTTCCTGCTGCTGGCACCCGAGATGTCAGGCTGACTCCCCACTTCTTCCACCACCGATGTGCTCCAGTCTTCAGTCACTGTCCTCAAATCCACAGCCCTGAGCCACACTTCCTCCCTCTGAGGAGGTGACCTCACTTCATATTTTACTAAGAAGACTTAGGCAGTCTCATGTGACTTCCCTCCATCTCAGCCTGGCTTGCTTTCCTCCCCCAACTGCCCCTCTTTGCCAGGCTAATGAGGATGGCTTCCCACGCCTCTGGAGTCCTCTTTCATCAGCTAGCCTCAGTCTCTCCTTTCCATCCATCCCTTCCACAGCTTTCTCCTGATTACAACTCTCTTACCATGTTTTTTTAAAGTAAGCTCTAGGCCCAATGTGGGTCTTGAACTCATGACCCTGAGACCACAGAGTCACATGCTCTATCAACTGAGCCAGCCAGGCACCCCACATCTCTCTTAAAAAGAAATTTTCCAATATAGTGCTACTCTCCAAGCTTCTACCTGTCCATTCTCCTTCTCCATCAAACCACTTTCAAGAACAATCTACCCACCTAGCTTCTGTTCCTCACTATCTCCTTGTTCCATAGCCTCTGCATGTGGCTACTTCGCACTGAAAGTGTCCTCATTAGGAACCATTTAGTCACCAAATCTCTATCATCTTATGTCTCTCAGTTCAACTCCAAAGCCCTTCCTGAGAGCCCACCACATGCCAGGCAATATCCAAATCCCTTGACTACTTCCTCCCATTGGTAGTCCAGGGTCCCTTAGCTCCCATACCCCTGCCCTCCTGGCTCATCTGCACTCCTCTGACTTGGCTTCTCCATCCCTTTCACAGTCCACCAAAGGAAAGCTCCCAGGGTTTTGGTCCTGGGCCCTTTTCCAAGCCTGAAATCTCAGAGTTACCTTAGATTTCCATCTCTCCCCATTCCCCTCCAGTGCTACATCCTACAGATTATGGATGTCAAGGACCTTTCTCCCTGCACTCTGACAACAGCAGGAGCCTCTTTCCTGCCTCCCACACCAGCTCAGCCCTACGAACGAAGCCTCCTGAAGCACTGCTCTGATCACAGCTCATGTCTGTGCAGTCAGGACCCTTCAGGCTCCAGCATGCTCCGGCCCCAGCCTTGTTTCTAGTCTTTTCTTTGCTAGGACAAATTGCACATCCAATAGGAAAACAAAGGGAAGGGCCTCTAAAAGAACTGAACCATCAGCTCAAGTGAGACTGAAGTGCAAAGCTCACACAAGCTCATATCAATCAAACATTCCAGGGGCAGGGGGAAATCTAGAGATGTATGCCTTCTGCATCCACCCCAGCAACCCTGCCTCCTCCCCACAGCCTCGGGTGCTGCACTCATCATCATCTTCTTTCCTCTACCTGAACCAATCCACTATTCCACAAATGTGCCAGTGTCTTCCAGGCATGGTCTTGGCTCGCTCCCACAAGATTCACAGCAACACACCTCCCTTCTTGGTATTATGTCTGATCTCCCCAATCAGATATGCCACCTTCTACCTCTAAATCCCAAGAGCCCCTGGCTAGCATTCTCTTATGTACTTAATTTACACCTTGCACTAGAATTAATACCTCCCACTATTCATCTGCAACCTTCTCAAGGTCCCAGGTCAGACTTTCTCCCTCTTGGAATCCCTCACACAAAGCACAGTGTTTCTATGGTCATTGTTCCACGAATGTTCAGAAAATGGAACATTTCCTAAGAGCCTCCCTCAGGAACATAACACCGTTGAACCTCCTCAGGAATCCTCAATCTGACCTAAGAGGGTATCTAATCTGAAAGAAACCCCAAAAGGAATGTGTAACCAAAGTGAACATCTTTAGGGCAGTTGACTCATCAAAGCATGAGAAGACTCAGACGATCCAAGCCAACGTGAGAATGGAAAGCTTAATCCAGGAAGACTTCCTGAATAAGGGGACTTTATGGAAAGAGTTGTCAACTCTTCATCTTCTTTCCATAGCAATAGGTTTTCCTAAAACTGTGCTCAACTTCTCTGGGGATTCCCCAGTTAGTGCTCTCCACTTACAATGGAGTTAATTAATACAAATTGGAGTGCTGCTCTACATTCCTTTCTCTACTTCTCTCACCTTTTTGGTTGTCCTCCCCTTTCTTCCAAAGTCCCAAGTGATAAAGGAAAATAAAAAGAAAGGATTATATATACCACATCTTCTTTATCCATTCACCTATGGATGGACACTTGGGTTGCTTCTGTATCTTGGCTGTTGTAAATAACGCTGCAATAAACATGGGGGTACATACATCTTTTTGAATCAGAGCTTTCATTTTCTTCAGGTAAATACTAGTGGAGTTACTGGATCATATGGTAATTCTATTTCTTAATTTTGGGGAGAATATCCATACTGGTTTCCAGGGTGGCTGTATCAATTTGCATAGAAACAATGGAATGTTCCTCGGCCACCAAAAAGAATGAAATCTTGCCATTTGCAACAACATGGGTGGACCTAAAGTAAAGTACATAATGCTAAGTGAAATAAATCAGAGAAAGATAAATACCATATAGTTTTACTCCTATGTGGAATTTAAAAACCAGAACAAATGAACAAAGAAAAGAGACCACACACACACACGCTCTTAAATATAGAGAACTAGCGGTTCACAAAAGGGTGGTAGTGGTATGGGTGAAGTAGATAAAGGGATTTAAAAGTATACTTATCATGATGAGCACTGAGTACTGTACAGAATTGTTGAATCATTATATTGTATACCTGAAATTAATATAACACTGTATGTTAATTATACTTCAAGGAAAAAAAGGAATAAGATTAGAGGGAAAGCTGATCAGAGATGTATTAGAATGTTGAGAGGCAGAAGGATAAAACCTTTAGTATCTGGAGGAATCACACCTCCTATACTCCTCATCCTGTCCTAGGGCAATCCTGCATTGACTCATGCATATTTCAGGACATTTCTGACAGACAGATCTCTAAACATAATGTAGTCATCTTGCAACTTTATTGAAACAGAAATATAGAGCCAGAAGAAGTCATCTGCTAAGATGTGGAATTCCAAACCTCCGACATTATCAATGAAAACTATGAAGTGTGAAAATGACTAAATTGAATACTGTCTTAATAAAATACCATCTGTTAACTAATAATGTTCCACTATAGTATGTTAATTAGTTCCCTGTAGTACACCACTGAGACCAACCCAGGCTGGAGCCACCTAACTGTGCCAGGTCCTATCCCAAGGGCTGAGGATACAGTAGTGAAGAGCACAAGGTCCCTATCCTCAAGACACATATTCTAGTTAGGGGAGACAGACATCATGAAAACAATAACATATTATTTCAAGTATTGACAATTATTCTGGATAAAAACATGGTAGGGGCACCTGGGTGGCTCCATCAGTTAAGTGTCCAACTCTTGATTTCATCTTAGGTCAAGATCTCAGGGTCGTGAGCTCATGATCCTAGGCTCCGCATTGGGCATGGAGTCTGTTTAAGATTCTCTCTCTCTCCTGCTATAACCCCACGCCCCATTCTTGTGCACATGTGCTCTCTCTCTTTTTAAAGATTTTATTTATTTGACAGAGAGAGAGAGAGAGAAATCACAAGTAGGCAGAGAGGCAGGCAGAGAGAGAGAGAGGGAGAAGCAGGCTCCCTATTGAGCAGAGAGCCCGATGCAGGGCTCAATCCCAGGACCCTGAGATCATGCCCTGAGCTAAAGGCAGAGGCTTTAACCCACTGAGTCACCCAAGTACCCCTCTCCTTGAAAAAAAAATGATAGGGGCACCTAGGTGGCTCAGTCAGTTAAGGGTCTGCCTTCAGCTTAGGTCATGATCCCTGGATCCTGGGATCGAGCCCCACACTAAGCTCTCTAATCTGTGGGGAGCCTGCTTCTCCCTCTACGTCTGCTCCTCCCCCTGCTTGTGCTTTCTTGCTCTCTCTCTCAAATAAATAAACTTTTTTAAAAAATGATAAAGTGTCTGGGGTAGAAGGCAGGATGGAGAAGGGAGACTATAGCCAAGATGACTAGAGGCAACATCTAAGTGATGAGGAGAAGCCATGAGAAGGGCATTCCAGGACAAGGCAAAATCAATGCATAGGCCTCACAGTGGGAATGTGCAAGTTCCAAAGCAAAAGGATGGTCAGCAGGGCCAGAGCAAGGTAAAAGAAGAAAGAAGACGAGGGCGGAAAGGTCAAAAACACAGGCAGGGGCAGATCATGAAGAACACATGGGCAGTAAAAAGCACAAAAAAAATATATCCCACAGAACCATTTCAGCCAGCCCTTAAAACAGGCGTTGTAAAATCAGTAGTCTAGGAAGAGCTTAGACTTAGATGAAGAAAAACCTCACCAAGGAGTAACTTTCAGCCCTTCAATAGAGCCATCCCAACCATGAGCTTCCTCTTCCCAGCAAATCCCCAAGGGCTATTGGCCAGGTTAGGACCTCTATTTCTTCTTAAGCACATTCCAAATACTTCCACTGGGCTTTTTGGTATATTCTTAGTATCATGTAATTTTAAGTATTTTCTAAATAGAAATTGAGGGGTAGTAGATTAGCTATTAGAACCTGTGTTATTAGATCTCATTTTCTTGGTTAATGTGCTCGCTGTCAACTCTAAAGTAAAACAAGGAGGTTGGACCAAATGACTTCTCATGTCTATCCCAGGTTCTAGGTACAAACTTAGGAAAAGCTCAGGAAAAGTCATTGTTTGTTTGTTTTTTAAGATTCTTATTTATTTATTTGTCAGAGCACAAGCAGGCAGAGTGTCAGACAGAGGCAGAGAGAGAAGCAGGCTCCCCACTGAGCAAGGAGCCCAATGCAGGACTCGATCCCAGGACCCTGGGTTCATGACCTGGGCCAAAGGCAGCCACTTCCCACCAACTGAGCCACCCAGGCGTCTCAGGCAAGGTCATTCTTTGGAGAAGACAAGATGGTTCAATTGTTCCCACTATTCTTTCTTATTGCTGCAAAAAGGGACTATAGCAGGGGCTCAGTAAATGTTTACTGAGTGAATGATGTTATAGCTTTGCCTGATACCTAAAATTTCCACTAGGCAAGTTTGAGGATAATGGGGAAGACATCCTTCAGATGCCTTTGGTGGCTCTATAGGAAGTAAAGTAAAGCTTAAAGCCTAGGGAAGAAAGACTCTTTTTCCTCTAAGAATTTTTTTGGTCCAATCAGTTCTCCCAAACACTAACCGACCAGAGTGCCTGCCTTTTGAAATGCTAGAGACAGGCAGAAATGAAAACAAGCCCCAGCAGGGGTCAGAGCTAAGAAGGACCAAAGTGGCTGTCAGAAAATTAGGCCTCAGTTTCTAAGCTGGGGACTCTGAAGCAGGGACTTGGATTTTCTGAAGGAAATTTTCTGAGTGATTTCTGAATGAAATCAGCAGAAACAATGACAAACAAATGGATACCAGGAAATGAATATGGCATCAATAAAATCTAGTCCATTTAATCAGATTCTGGCAGTCTGGTGACTTCACTAACCTCATTCTGTGGTCACTTTGCTGCTCTCCCACCCGGAGTCTTCTTCCCCTCATCTACCTACCAACTCACCCAGGCTCCGCCTTCGCCCCATCTAATTCCCCATTCTTTCTTTCCAGTCATTGTCAAATCAACGCTTTGGGATCTATCTGTGTGCAAATACAAGTATTCATTCAGTAAAACTTATGGGAGAGATGAGAGATCTAATGCTCGTGTGTATTTCTTAAAATAAGTATATATACGGGGCACCTGGGTGGCTCAGTCGTTAAGTCTCTGTCTTCGGCTCAGGTCATGATCCCAGGGTCCTGGGATCAAGTCCCACATCGGGCTCCCTGCTCAGTGGGAATCCTGCTTCTCCCTCTCCCACTCCCCCTGCTTGTGTTCCCTCTCTTGCTGTGTTTCTCTCTGTCAAATAAATAAAATAATAAAATAAAATAAAATAAAATAAAAAAGTATATATACACATACAGAGAGCGACTGTTAGTGAACTGGGACTGAATCTTGTGGATCGGGACAGAAGTCCATCAGCCTGGCAGATGGAGACTGGGCCTACAACATAGAGTGCCTGTCATAAACACTGTTTACCCAGCACGCAAGCAGAACTCATTAGCACATACTGAAAATTATTCCACCCCCCTGGGCTACAGGTTGAATCAAAGTCAATAATTGGAGGGGGGAATCGAACATGCAGAGCAGATGCAAACCTTTTTTTATAACCTAAAAATAGGATCAAAAGGCTCTTACCTCTGTTAAAAACTTATTAGAAGGCATTAAACCTAGTCCAGCATTTTTAGGTCTACTAGTTAATCAGGAATAATGATCTGCCAGAAAAAGTGGAAAAACCCAGTTCTGTAACTAAAGCAACCGTTCCAAGTCCTTCTGGGAGTGGGAGAGTCCACTGAAGCACATCACGGACTATGGCTCTGTGTGAGTTTATCTTCGGCAGGCTGCTCTCATACTTGCTTTGGACTCCTCTCATACATAAAAAGCAGCAATGTCATGGTTTAATGCACCTTCTGCTGATGGAATTCACTTATGCAAAAAGACCCCCATTCACAAAACTCTGTAACAATGCCCAGAGACTCAATCTCTGAAGTAGTTCTGAAAAGGGGGATGGGTTGTGTTATGTGGAGCGGAGGGTACAGAAAAAAGGGGAAGGAAGACCACAGCCACAGCCACAGAACCCTGTATCATGGCATACACTTTGAATCAGAATGCCATTTACCTCTGTCTTCTAGCTAAGTGGGACTGACTTTATCTCATGCCTTTGAGAAATGACATCCCCCTCGGGGGAGCCTGAGTCCTAGGGCCTCCCACACGGTGAGTCAGGGTAGAGCCCCCAGCACGACCAAGCCTATAGCGAATCCCAGCGCCCTCTTCTCTCTGCAGCTGCTCTAGAACCACATCAGGCCTGAGAAGTAGGCACCACTGGCCCTCCCTGGGCTGCCAATTATGCTTTATTTAAAAAGTGCTCACCTCAGTAAGATTCCGTTTTCAAAAAGCTCTGTGTATAAAGGACCACTTCCCAAGGCACTGTCCGCTCTAAACGACATCACAGATAGCTTTCCTTTACAGCAAAATGGTGAGTGCATGAATAGATGATATCATCTTGAAAAGACGCGCCGACTGCCAACCACTCGGCTGACCTCTGTGGATGGAACCCAGTCCTCGGGTCCAAGAGAGTTTGCCCATGTTTATGATTCTACTCTCAAGCAGACAAGAGTGATCCTAAGTGGTTACCTCCTTGCTGAGGGCAAAGGTCTAGAGGCCCGGACAACTAAACTGAGAGCACAGTGCCCTCAGGGTGCAGTGAGAGGGTAGAGAGGCACCAGGACTATCAGGGCAGCAGGAGGGACAGGGTAAAATGACAGATATTCATATGTTTTTATCATATAAAAATGTTTATGTGATGGAGCAAGAAGTTGAGGTTGGGTGGTTGACGCCGAGGACTGTCGTCCCTTGCAGGCAGTGTGGGAGACTACAAAGAGCAGAATTCCATCCCAGTCTCACCTGC
Organism: Nasua narica; assembly: GCA_028533885.1. Lineage (NCBI taxonomy): Eukaryota > Metazoa > Chordata > Mammalia > Carnivora > Procyonidae > Nasua > Nasua narica. Next base: position 64,562,681 of record CM052807.1, on the reverse strand, counting down.
TATCAGGCTAAATGACCCTGAACAACTTCTCCACGTGTAAAATAGCGATGATATCTACCCGCCCGGGCTGCTGGGAAGAAGAAAAAGACAATTGTGCAAAATGCCTAATCCAATGTCTAACGCGCAGGGGGCATTCAACAAATGTTAGCCTCCCGCCTCCACACCCTTTCCTTCTCCACTTTCTCCCCATTGCCGAAACCCACACTGGCTCTTCTTCCATCTCGTCAGAATAACTTGGAAAACTTGACCTTGATATATCCAAACTCCACTGACCTCCAGAAGCCACCCACATAAGTTCTCATGGTAACAGACCCAGAGGCTGAGTCAGCCTCTACAGCTTTCACTCTCCCCACCAAAGGACAAGTCTTCTCTGCGGATTATACAACGTTGATGAAAAAAACGTCACGGGAACAAGCAGTGCAGAGATAACATTTTACATGCCGTCTCAGTCATTACAAAGTTGCTGGATCAGAGCCTTCAACATTTCAGGGGATGCTGCAGAGATTTCACAAAGGCTTTTGAGCCAAGTGTGGGTTCCCATTAAAGCTACACTGGACACGAGCCTTTCTCTCACAGAACTGAGCATCACCACTTAGCAGGAAACCAGGCCCTATGGAGAAAAGGAAAGCAGGACACCACCAATGGTCATGTGGGGACCTAGGGATGGGACAGGAGCAAAAAGAAAGTTCAGGGAACCTAGACAGAGCAGGTCAACAAAAATGATTCTTCTTTCCCTTCCACTTTAGCTGGGTGTTTTTTAAATACAACTCCGTACTATGAGTTCTTAAAGAATATGTTGTAGATGTGTAGGTTTTCTCTTGTCTTGTGTAGATGAAAACACCAGGCAGAAATGAGTATAATTAGGATGGGAAGAGCAAATATTAGAGATGGGGCAAGTTGAAGAATATAACCAAACAACTGAATAATATAACCAAACTGAATATAACCAAACTGAATTTTAAAAGCTATTTGTATTTTATTTTCTTTTAAAATTGTGTATGTATTTACATTTATATTTGTAGGCAGTTGCCAAGAATTGACAAACTGATCAGAGTACTTTACATTCTCAGGGAATAGATCATTTATTAATATCTATATTGGACTTCACAATGCTCAAAACACTGTCTCACATGCTATTGGATCTATTAAAAAAGTAATACCTCTACTTTTTAAATTGAATTATAATTAACATCCAGTGCTGTGTTCATTTCAGGTGTACATGATGGTTTACCAATTCTATGCAGTACTCAGTGCTCACCATGGTAAGTGTACTCACCATCTGTCACCAAACAACATTATTACGATACTATTGACTCTATTCCCTATGCCGTACTTTTCATCTCTGTGACTTATTTTATCACTGGAAGTCTGTACCTTTTAATCCCCTTTATCTATTTCCCCCATTCCCCCCCCACACCTCCCTCCACTCTGGCAACCACCAGTTTGTTCTCTGTATTAATATCCCAACTTTTGTTTAACAGATGAGGACATAGAGCCTAAGGGAAATGAAGTGATTTTCCCCCCAAGGTCTTGCAGCTAGTGAGAAAGAGTTAGAGAACTCAAACCCAGGCTTCTTGATGGCAAAGCTCTCCTCCCACACCAGGCTGCCTCTCATTAATTCTACACACACACACACACACACACAACCATAGTTCTTACCTTCTAACTCCTCTTTCTCATAGTGAATATTGAGAATTGTACTGGTCCCACCCTGATCCACCACAGCCTCTTCATCTGGTCTCTGTTGAAATACAAAGAAGTAGCCATGGTAATATGCACACGTTCATTCAAACATTCATTTAAGTCCCACATGTATGCCCGACCTTTTTTGCAACCCTTGGGGGAGAAAACACGATAGTTTACATATGTTTTTCATTTGAACCTCACGATAACTTTGAGATACAAACATGACAGCCGTTCTCTTTCTCATTTTAGAAAAGAGCACCTGGGAGTCAGAGAAAATGAAGTAATTATTGCTCAAGGGCACAAATGTGGTAAAAGGCAGAGGTGGGACTGAACTCAGGTCTTGTGACTGCAGATCTCATACAAGTGGATAATAGGTCCACATTTTGTAAATGGTGTCTGTCAACCACATCATTTCATTTAGTGTAAATTGGTCTCCTTGACCTCTCTACAGTGTTTGAGCCTCTTGTCCTTGAAGTTCTCCATCCTGCTCCTCTGATCACGTCTCCTCCCTCTCACCATAAGGCTCAGCTTCTTCCTCTAACCATAACTCCCAAGGAGGAGCACTCTACCTTTTGTTTCCTTTGCTTGTCTTACAATGTCAACAGCAGCCTGAAACTGTTGACGCAGTGTTTGACAAACCATTGGGATGATGACCGCAAGATCCCCATGTCTAAAACCAAACTAATCTTTCCAAAACTAGTCCCCTGTGCTCATTTACTTACACTCACCCATGGCACCACCGCTTCTTAGTCCACGTTTGAAATTTCAAATGTATTGACTTATCCATTTATTTTGAGTATACTGAGTGTCTATTACATGTCTTCAAGGAAATCATTTTCTCCCCTTTCTGATCAAGTCCTCCTTTGCACGTTTTCGTGAATCCACTCTCATGTCTCATCCACTCTAGATCAGGCTCTCCAGCCCTTTAGGTCATACTGGACATGCTTTCAGTTCTGGAACCACACTAACTTTCTTCCTTGAGTGTTTCTCCCTCCATCCACTCAGCCTCTCCCTGCTATCCTCACCTCCACCACCAGCAGCCAATTCTTATTCATCATCCCACAGATCTCAGCCTCAATGCACTTCCTTGAAAGGCATCCCTGACTACCTCTCAGCTGAACTAAACTAGGCCCCCGCATTTATACGCCCTCACAGGACACCATGCTTCTCCTTTGTAATGTCTTTGCTCAAGGGAGGGACCCTGTGTGTCTTCCTCACCGCTGTTTCCCCAGCATCCTACCGATTTTTCACATAATAGGTTCTCAACAATTCTTTGGTGAATAATTAACATAATGGTACCAACCTTATCAAGAGCCTGAATTATTTCCAAAATATTCTGTACTGATTTTCCTGTCATTCTATTTCTCTTATCGAATCTGCAGCTCCAGCCAAGTTCACTGATCCCATGAGCCTTGTGCACATTCCCACTTCCATGCCTTTGCTCACATGTCCTGTCACCTAATGTGCCCCATCCCCAACTTTCCACCAAATCCTAGCCATCTTCTAGATCCTGCTCAAATTTCCAGCTTATTGTCCTAATTTTACTCTTTTCATTTCCAGTTATCATCAATGTCATTTCATTGCAGCTAAGGCAACCCTAAACCTAAAGCAATTCATTTCCCTAATAGAAGATTCAAAAAAGGCTTGGTTTGTGTTTTTTATTTTTTGAAAAATTTTATTTATTTGAGAGAAAGAGAGCACAAGCAGGGGGAGCGGCAGGCAGAGGGAGAGGGAGAAACAGGCTCCCTGCTGAGCAGTGTGCCCAACACAGGGCTCCATCCCAGGACCCTGGGATCATGACTTGAGCTGAAGGCAGATGTTCAACCAACTGAGCCACCCAGGCGTTCCTCAAAAAAGTTTTTGAGGACAACTTGAATAAACCAATTTTTAAGGAAGTAGATGAAAGTCAAATATATATATATATATATACATGTATATATACATGTATATATATATACATACATATATATGCTATTCTTTTTTTTATTCGTGTATTTCTGCTATTTCTTTTTTTTACTCAAGTATAATTAACATACGTGTTAAATTAGTTTCAAGTATACAATATAATGACTCAACACTTCCATACATTACTCAGTGTTCATCAAGGTAAGTGTATTCTTAATTCCCTTTATCTTTTTCACCCAATCCCCCTGGCAACCACCAATTTGTTCTCTGTATTTAAGAGTGTGGGGTTTTCCAGCAATCACACTACTAGGTGTTTACCCTAAAGATACAAATGTAGTGATCCGAAGGGTCACATGCACCCAAATGTTTATAGCAGCAATGTCCACAATAGCCAAACTATGAAAAGAACCTAGATGTCCATCAACAGATGAATGGATAAAGAAGATGTGGTATATATACAATGGAATACTATGCAGCCATCAAGAGAAATGAAATCTTGCCATTGGCAACGACGTGGATGGAACTAGAGGGTATTATGCTAAGCAAAAAAAGTCAGTCAGAGAAAGACAATTATCACATGATCGCTCTGATATGAAGAATTTGAGAGGCAGGGCAGGGGGTCGTGGGGGGGTGGGGAAGAGAAATGAAACAAGATGGGATGGGGAAGGAGACAAACCATAAGAGACTCCTAAACTCAAGAAACAAAATAAGGGTGGCTGGGAGGTAGGGGGGGTAGGGTTATGGACATTGGGGAGGGTATGTGCTATGGCAAATGCTGTGAAATGTGTGGACCTGATGACTCACAGACATGTACCCTGGGGCAAATAATACATTATACATTAATTAAAAAAAAAACCACTTATAGGAATTACAGAGATGATGCAAGAACTGTTAAGGTAATGGGATCATGAAGGATTTCTTTTCTTTATAACTTCATTTGTGGTTTGGATAATGTCGTATGTACAATAAAAATGTGAATTATAAAAAAAAAAAGAGTGTGGGGTTTTGGGGTGCCTGGGTGGGCTCAATCAGTTAAGCAGCTGCCTTCAGCTCAGGTCATGATCCCAGGACCCCATATATATGTACATATATATGTAAAAGAAAGAGTGTTGGAATATAAGCATCTGCTTATCCTTAAAAGCATATAAAGGAAGAATAAGCCATGAACAAATTTTTTTACTAGTTACCTATAGAGGAGTTAGGGAATAGGGAGAAAAGACAAGAACAGAAAACTAGACTTCTTGGAATATACCTGATTTTATAAATATCTTACATAATTTTAAAACAAAACTAAAAATTTTAAAAGCAATTCCCCCCAAAAAAGAAATAAAAATAAATAAAATAAATAAATAAAAATAAAAGCAATTCCCAGAAATGAGAAACAAAATGAAAGCAAAGGTCAAATTGATAGCGTAACTACTCCAAGAGAAATTTTTCCATGTAACTTTAAGATATAATGAATTGACTGAACATCCTTAGTGGCACATACCCTAAAGACAAAAGGAGTTTAAAAAGATCTTAAACTGCTTTTTAGTTATCTGTCAGTGGTAGTGTTGGTGCTATCACTCTGAGACTATTGTGCATTGTGAGATAAACAAATGAGTGTAAAAAAACAAACAAACAAATGAGTGATTACATAAACTTGTTCTGTCATTCTCAATGTCATTGAGAACTGGCATTCTCAGCAGGGGTAAAAGGAGATACGGTCTTAAGATAGAAGTTAAGTAAAAACCATGGAGTCCTGAGTTTGAATTGGGTGTATCAACAAGAATATACATTTTTATCTTTAAATGTTTTTAAATTTATAAATTTACATTTTCTAGCTCTGTCCACTCAAAAGTCCTAGAAAAAATGAACAGCCAGAAGCAAGAGTATCCTTAGCACCTAGATTGTGGTCTCTTAAAATATCATTTTCTGTTAAAAAAAAAAAAAAAAACCACCCACAGACAACAAGGGTGGTGTCAAAAAGACTCAGGAGTCAACTTAAAGAGATCTCTTGCTTTTTAGGACAATTTGAGCATCAATAAGAGTAATAACTACAACAGATGAACTATATCAAATATGTTAAAATCCATGAGTTCACAGTGTCACTCTAAAAATTAATTGGTCACCATTGGAGGATAATGCTAACAAACCAACTCATTATTTTGAAAACTTTTAAAAATTTATCTTGGCTTTCCTATATAAATTGTACCATAGAGTGGTATCATAGAAGAGATGAAAGAAGTTTCTTATTATAGAAAAGAATAAATGAAAAAGGAATGTTAGAATTAGGACATCACCATTTTGCAATCCCTAATGGATTACATTGATTTTCAACAGCCACTAATATCACAAAGAGAGACAACCAGACATTATATGTCTCCTAATGGGAGGCCATATCACCATATGGCCCCATCACCATATTACCCACTAGGTAATCTTACAAATAAATTGTCCCTGAATCTGATCAAGCCTCTAAATCCAAATCCTAATTTACTGAAAATGCAGTGAAACACAGTTCCATGGAAAAACACCAACATGAGAATACAACCAACAAAATCCAGACTGTGGGAAACTACACAACAAATCCTCTCCCTCCCTCTTCCCTTTATTTAAAATAAATAATTACAAGACAAGAAAGACAGAAACAGAGACAGACAGGAGAGAAGGTGAAAAGAGTAGTTTAAAAAGAACAACAAACCAATCTCAATGTGTGGACTTTATTTGAATCCTGATTCAAACGAACTGAAATAATATTTTTAGTTTTTTTTAAATAATTTTTTGAGACAATTGGAAATTTGAATATTGGCTAGATCTTTTATCATATGAAGGATATTGCTATTTTTTCTTTAGGTGATACTGTGCTCATTTTCTAAAGAATTCTTATCTTTTTTGTATGGAATTATTGAATTGCTATCTTATACACCTGAAACTAATATAGCACTGTATGTTAACGATACTGAAATTAAAACAAAATTTTAAATTAGAAAAAGAATTTTTATCTTTTAGTGATACACACGGAAGTATTTACAGATAAAACTGAAAGATTACAGATGTGGAAGATAATACATTAACTTAGAAATACTACTTTTTCACATTTTATAATTATTTCAAATTATTTCAAATCTTCAAATACATCTTTAACATCAATGTAAAGACTCATATAAAGTAAAGGAGTAACTTTTAGACAGAAAGACTTGACTTTATTTTAGATTTGTTACTTGTTTACCTAGCTCATCTTTTAGACCATGGATTTCCTTATGGCAGCAACCACAATTTGTCATCTTTATGTTCTTAGAGCCCAATACAGTGGTAACTGTGTTATATCAAATATAACAACTGTGTTACCACTGTATGTACTTTGCACTCCTGTAAGTCCCAAAAGGGGAGGTGCTGTGCCTATGTTCACCACTATGAACCTAAAGGCTAGTACATTGTCTATTATGTACTAAGTATCCAAAAATTGTGGTGAATAAATATTTAAATATTAGGGTTCTAAACTCTTTTATCATATGGTCATTATATTTTCCCATAAAACTTCACATATATGTATATATATGACTAATTTTTCATGTTAACTCCCCCACAGGTTTGTAAAATCAAAAGGACAGAGATCAATTAGTTAGCATTGTCCACAGATACCTGGCACAGCACAGAACACAGCAGAAATCCGGACGCAGGGGGCTGGGGGAAGGTGGGATTGTTGATCTTATGATTCTAAGAACTATAAAAACAAAATATGGAGAGCAAGGTCAAACATCTGAAATATTCAGGTTGAAAAATCGGCTTGTTTCCTTAATTTAGATAAGTTAACCGCAGCCTAAATTCCCTGAATAATCGTTCGTCCACTCCCTTTGTCTTGCCAAAGAAAGCAGAGCCACTGTCAAACCCCATTAGCCAAAGCATTTGAAATGTCAGGCTTGAAAGTGAATGTGCGGGCTTCGTTTGGATCCCTGTTCAAATAAACCATTTAAAAAATTATAAGACACTCCCATCAACTTAAACAACTAAATGGATATTTATTATATTAAGGAGTTATTGTTAATTTTAAAAAATAATATTATTATTATTATGATTTGGTAGTTATGTCATTTTAAAAAGTCCTTAATCTTTAATGATACATACTGAAGTTTTTACTGATGAAATGATATGATGTCTGGGATTTGGAGAATGGGCGGGGACAAAAGGAAACAAAATAGCTATGTGTTCATTGTTGAAGCCAGGTCATGGGTACATGACGAGTCACTTTCACAAGTCTTAATATTTTGTTATCTGCTTGAAATGTTCCATAAGTTTTAAGTATATACAAACTTTATTTAAAATCATAAAAAAATGAAAAGAAAAGAATAGCAAGTCTCATTGGTCTGTGCTTGCTGCTGAGTCCTCACCAGCTAGCTATTATTTCCTCTGATACCATCATTATTTCTGGGAGAGAGGACTTCTTATCCATAGATTTCTACAGTTCCCATGAATGGGGTTCAGGACTATGTGTTAATACGCATTTTCTTGAGAGGGTCCATAACTTTCATCAGATTCTCAGGGAAGCTGTGACTCAGAAAAGATTGGAATCATGATAATAACCACATTATATAAGTTTAGGAGAAAAAGGAAAGAAAGGAGGGAAGGAAAGAAAAGTGAACTAGAGAAAAGGCGGTGTTTCTAGGTCTCCTCTTTTCTGTACTTCTTCCCAGCTCACTGACAATGACCAACTATGTAAATGTGAATTGATTTGGGTGCCCACCTCAAGGACTACAGAAGATAAAAAGAACTAAGGAGGTTAAATACACATTAAAACACTGAAATTGCAGGGCGCCTGGGTGGCTTAGTGGGTTAAAGCATCTGCCTTCAGCTCAGTTCATAATCTCGGGGTCCTGGGATGGAGCCCCACATCGAGTCTCTGCTCCGCAGGGAGCCTGCTTCCCCCCCTCTCTGCCTGCCTCTCTGCCTACTTGTGATCTCTCTCTCTCTCTGTCAAATTAAAAAAAAAAAAATCTTTAAAAAAAAAAAACACTGAAATTGCAAGGCACATCTTGTTATGAGTCTTGAAAAATGAATGAATTATACCTGAGTAGCAAACCAGATTCTGACTTACAGTTAATGGACACATAAAAGGGCAGGGGCAGGGCTGAGCCTTACATCATGGCTCCAACTCTTGGAAACAGCCTCAGAGGCTGCAGGGGAGGGGGAAGGCGGCAGGCAATGGAGCCCACCTTGAGCCCGCTCCCTGACTCATGCCCCTGCAGCACCACTCTGGACCTGTGGGGCCGTGGACCAGCCAAACTCAACTCCCCTTCCTTTCCTGCAGTTAGTCTTGGACTTTTCACCTCCAAAGAACCCTTTTATCTTTGTTCCTAAGGATCCAATGTTTCCAGAGTTTGTGTATAACACCCTTCCACCCCTCCACTCTCCCACTTCACCCCCAACAAAAAAGAGTCAAGCACTTCTCAAGTTCTGATACATTTAACGATTTTTAAAACAACAAATATAGAAGTGACTTCCAGGGTTTCTAATCAGCAAACTGAGTTGATACAATGAGTATCAGGTACAAATATTTACTGAGCACTTCCTACACACCTAGCATTGTGCCTTACGTATATTACCCCAATTAATCCTTACAGCAGTCTTAAATCAAGGCTAAGTAAGATCTCACAAGAGCTAAGTGGGATAGGAGGAACTCAAACTCAAGCCTTTCTGTATTCTTATTAACAGTGTATGCTAAAAAAAAAAAAAAACAACAGTGTATGCTAATATTGCCCAAAGCAAAGAACCCAGTCATTTCAGAGAGCTCAGGTCACCTAATCAGGCATTAATGTCCACAACTCAAGAGCTACATTATCACCATCTTATATTCTCAGTGTGCCAGAACTTGGTACTTGAAACTTGTACTTTGCCCTTTTACTGACCGGACTTCCAATAGTTCTCCATCTCATTCACTTCCATCTTCCTCTTCAGCCATCAAAGCCTCTTGTACACCCTTGTCAGTGAATCTGGCCCACAGACGCCCATTTGTCTAATGCCCTATATTTGACATCCTCACTGAATTCAGACTGCTTTAGTGAGAAAAAAGGTTCCATAAGGACTTATACAGCTGTTTCAGACCTCCTCTCCATGGCCGTGAACTCCTGCATACCCGAGCTTCCTATTCCGACTCTTCAGCAGCCTGATGGGATCTCAAATTTCCAAGTAGCTCTGGCTTCTCCATGATTCTTTTCTTGAGCCTCACCTAGAGTCACTCCTGTTCAGTATTCAGATTACTAGTTAGTTAGTACATGGTGGTAGGCAGAACAATGCCCTCTCTCCCCAAGTAAGATTGCAGATGGAAGTAAGGTTCCTAATCAGCTGAGCTTAAAATAAGGAGATTATCCTGGATAATCTGGTGGGCTCGACGTAATCACAAGGATCTCTAAAAAGTGGAAGGGGGGTGGGAGACTAGAGTCCAAGAAAGAGATGGGATGTCAAAAGTAGGGTTGGAGACATGCTATCTGCTCCCTCCCTTGAGTGGAGGGAGGAAGCTGGGCGCCAAGGAATGTGAGTAGCCTTCAGAAGCTGCAGAAGTCGAGGCAGCAGATTCTTTCTTAGAGCCTCCAGAAAGAAACACTACCCTGCCACGACTTCGATATAGCTCAGTGAGAGCTGCGTTGGACTTGCGAAGTACAGAACTGTAAGATATCAGTTGTGTTGTTTTAAGCCACCAAATTTATGGTCATTTGCTATGGGAGCAGCAGAAACTAACACACACATTATGGTTCCCTAACTACCAAGACCAGAGGTTACTACCTTACAGGAAACAACCAACCTCTCTGTTATCTAAGGTTTGTTGCTATTACCTAGCAGCAGATCTAGAATAAACATGGTTGCTTTCTGGGTCCTGATTAGTACTATGGCAGTCTTGACTGAGAGCCCTGTCTACCCTGCCAAGGCAAACTTGAGCTATGGCAATTATCCACAGATTTTGAAGGAAGTAACTTGCAACCTGAATTGTCCCGCAGCCTACCTCAATAGCTCTGCTGGGCAGGACAGCCCGCGCCACTCCTACTGAAGCTCCCCAGGAGAGATGGGAAAACCAGGGACGGAGGATCCTCACTGTGGAGTTTCCCTCACTCCCATATAGGAAAAGAACATCGAGTGGATGTCGGGAGAGGGTAGAGGGATATGGATTGTATGCTGCAATGTGACAAAAGGAGAAATTCAATAACATTCCGCAAACGTTAACTGGGCTGCAAAGTATGCTAGTCATTAGGCGCTAGCATTCAGGTCTCTCTCAGGAAGTCTTGGCTCGGGCAAGTTTTTCCAGGTCCACAGAAGATATAGAATGTGACTGTCCTCTCATCAGCTATCCTTCCCAATTATCACTCATTTCCCAGGGCTCGGTATTCTGAAGATTTCTGCAGAATTTTCCATTCTGAGCAGGCCTGATTCACATAAAAGCCTTGGTAATTCCCCAAACTCACTTGCTCGCCTCTCTGTCACTTACACCATCGCTGAACCTGCCTGCAGTTCCCAGCACCCCTTGGCTCAAGTGCCGATGGTTCCCACCACTCCAGCCTTCTTCCTGCTCAATGCTGAAAGGGCTGATCAGGAGGACTTTGAAGACATGAGATGTCCTCAGTTCCAATCCAAACTAGAGGCTCTCCCTAAAGCTTTCTGCTCTTCCTCCTCCCTTACTGCCTAACCCCTGTAAGAGCTCGTTGACTCTTAAAATTTCAATAACCACCTCCAGAGATCTCATCAAAATTCAGTAATGCAGACTTTCATTAAGTCATCCTACATTACCAAGAAAAAGGTCATACTAAATTATAGCCTCCTAGCTGTCCTCCCTCAGTCCAGTCTCTTCCCAGTCCAACACATCCTTTGTATACCTTGCCACGTATCTTCCCAAACACTTAGTAGGTGCTCACTCCAAGCCAGGCACCAGTCTGGGTTTCAAAGACACAAGTCACCGTAATGCAGAGTGATTAAAGGCGAAACTTTGGGGACAGTAATAGCGCTTGGTGGTCACTGTAGGCAGAGAAGACCAAATGATGAATTCTGAGTGATATAGAGCCAGACCTTGAAAGCTAAATGGAATATTCCAGGTGAAGAGGAGGGGAAAGATTTCACAGGTGTTCCTACACCTGAGCAAAGGCACAGCCACACACAAGGGAGAGATTTTGTGTAATCAAACAATGGGCACCTGACGCTCTGTGCTAATCCTGACAAGGCCAGGAGCTCCTTAAAGAGAAGCACATTGGCTTTGGACATAGGAAAGTCATTCACTCACGCATGCAACTAAGCACCTATTTTATACCAGGAACTGTGCTGTATGACAAGATTTTCTGCCTGCTCCTTGCCCCCATGAAGTTCCCATTCAAAAAGATAATATAGAAATCAAACAAGAACACTTCAGATGAGTTATAAGTGCTACTAAGAACATAAAACAGGATCATATGAAAGAGAGTGACTGTGGGTGGAGGTCAGGGAAAACCACTCTGAGGAGGTAACATTTGAGTTGAGTCACAAAAAAACCTGGGTAGAATCATATCCTAGGCAGAGAAAACGACAGGAAGGAAGGTCCTAAAGCATGAAGGAGCTTGCCATATCAAAGAAACAGAAAGAAAGCCAGTACAGGGGTGCGTGGTGAGAGAACGGAGGGGCGGCAGTCAGTGCTGAGCACACTGAAGCTTGGTAAGCCGCGACGAGTTTGGATCTTATTCGAAAATATGCCGGGAAGCTCCTGAAGGGTCTCAAGATAGGATCAGGCGTGATTTGTATTTTTAAAAGCTCTCTCTGGCTGCCATGTGGAAAGTGGACTGTAGAAGGGCAAGAGAGAGAGAGCAGAGGGAAGTGTAGGAGGCTAGTGCAGTAATCCAAACCAGAGAAACAGCCTAGACTTATGATATTTAGAAGTGAGGCCTAGAATCTCTGTTTACACCAAGTTACACAATCTCCTTGCTTTGCAAGGTCCATTCCCCCCAACACACACACACACACACACACACACACACACACACACACGCGCATACACACAGCCTAGGTGGCACATAGGAGCCTTCATTGGTAATTTTCAATTGGCTGACTGTGTGTCCTCCAGGTCATCCCTATTCCCTTTCCTCCTCCTACTTTCATTTCTTTTCCTCCCTATATTTCAAGTGCCCATTTGCCCATCACCTGACTCAGCCTTCATGAGGTCCTACAGTTTCTGCTCTATTCCTTTTCCTCTCCTCACCCCAACACTCATGAAAGTTACATGAACTAGATGTAAAGGAGATAATTATTTTTTATTCTACCACAGAAGTACTCAGGAATGATCAATTTCACAGAGCACTAACAGAAGCTTATGGGCTATTATGATCTTCACAATAGAACCGGCACACATTCTGCATGTTAAGGACACTATCTCCTCACACTCGTTCCAGCCTATTATATTCCCCCCCACTGCAGCCAGAGAAATCTTTCAATAGGAAAATCCGATCATGATCTCATTGGTGCTTGCTCTCTCGTCCCCCCTCCCTTGCTCTCACGCACTTGTGCTCTCTCTTGCACTCTCTCTCTCTCTCCCTCTCCTTCCCCTCCCTGCTTAAACCCCTTCAGTGGCTTCCTCTTGTTCCTCAAATAAATCCCAACTTTCTCAGGATGGGCCATAATGGCCCTGTGTGTTATGACCCCAGAGTGTATCTCACACCACTCCCCACATTGCTCTCTGTGTCTTCAGCCACACTGGCCTTCTTTCAGGCCCTCTAACTAGATGTGCCCCCTTTCTGCTATTCTCTTTGTCTGCAAGGTCCTTTGATCTCCTTCTCTCAGTTGACGCTTACTCTTTAGATCTTTAATTTTTTTCCTTAGCAAACTCTTCTCTCATCTAAGACCAAGGCTGGAACCACTCAGAGCACTGCCTATCTTTCTTTCGAAACACTTACTGCAGTTCATAATAATACATTTACTTATGGGATTATTTGATTAAAAATGATTATTTCTCCCCATCGCCCCAAAACAGGAAGCTCCAGGGGGGCCAGAACATTGCCTATTTTTGCTCATCAGTGTATCCCCAACATACATTGAGTACACTTAGGAGGCCTCAGGAGGATCAGATATGGAAAGATTTTCCAAAATCTTAGATATCCTTCCTTTTTTGATGGAGCAAGCAAACAAAGAATCATGGGTCGTCTAGTGGCAAACTATTACCAGGAAGAAGAGGGAGTCGGTGTCTGATGCCCACTTTGCTACAAACTCAGACTGTATCCCTTGCCTCCTTACAGAAACCAACACTGACATCAACATGGCACTTGTTTCCAAGACCCATCATCCTTCCTGAGAAGGCCCATCATCCTCTTCACACCCCTCCACTTCAGACTTGACCAAGCCTCCCCTCTTATCTCTCTTTCCAGAGCAGTACCTAGACCACCTGACTGCACAGGAAATGGGGGAGTGAGAATTCATTGAACTACCACTCACTTACTGGTTGTCACACAATAAAGCCTTTCACAAATAACACCTCATTTAGCCCTCAAAACAATCCTGTAAGGTAAGCAAAGCAGGTATTACCATTCCCATTTTACTAGACAGAGAAACTGAGGTTCAAGGAGGCAAGTGACTTATTCAAGGTCACAAAGCCAGTGCAAGGCAGATGCAGGATTTGAACCTACAGTCTCTGACACCAATGTTTTCCCTGACATTTGCCACTCCAACAGTTGGGTTATTGCTTACTTAAATGTGGTTTCCTCATTCCCTTAATTAAACACCTGTTCCTGACCTCTCAACACTTCCCCAGCCCATTTCCCTTTCCCTTCCCAGAAGTTGTCAGCTGTCTGCCCAATGGGATGGAGAAAGTCATCAACAGGCCACACTGACGGGGTCTGGTCCCAGCCTCCAGTCTTTCCAGCTCTTTCTCTGAGCCACTGAGAACCAGAAGTCTCCAGAAATAAAAACACAAAGAGGAGACCTGCCCCACCAGAGCAAGGTCCTTGGCCACCCTTCCTCCCCCACACGCCCCCCCACCCCGTTCCAACAGGACGCCGCGAGGCCGAAGCCAGCCTCCCTCCCAAGAGGGGGTACCCGAGGAGAACAGAGGTCACCGCCCGCCGCCGTCAGTCAGGGCTACCCGGGCCAGCCGCGCGAGGGATGCGGCAGTGATCCGCCGGCGCCCGGGTTCGGCCCAAGGTCACCCTCTCGCGGCCCCGGCCCGATCCACCCCCCAGCCTCCCGGAGCGCCCCCTGGCGTCCCGGGCGGGCCTCCCCTCGCCCTCAGGGAGTGGCCTGCGGAGCCCGGCTCGAGGGCAGAGGCAGGAGGGTGGGCAGAGGACGAGGAGGCTGAGCCCCGGGGAGGGGCGGGAGGCGGGGCCCTACCTGATAGCTGAGGACGCCGTCCGGCTCGTTACTGCCGGCCGGCATGGCGGAACCCAGCTAGTTCTGGCGCGAGGGCTCCAGGCCGAGCGTCAGCAGCCCGCGCGCTCAGGTCGGCTCTGAGCCGATGGCCCCAGCGGCGACCCCTACCCCGGAGCCAACGGTCAACCATCAACCGCCGCCGCCTCCATTGCCACCGGCCCGCGAGGCCTCGCCGCAGCCAATCAGCGTGCGGCCTGTGCGGCCAATCAGCGCGCGGAGCACGGGAGGACGCTGTCCGGCGGTACCCTGGGCTACCGGGAGGCGGAGGAGGAGGAGGAGGAGGAGGGAGCCTAGGGAGGCTACCGCTCCGGGCCCGGTTGCCTTGGAAACCGCCTCCCTCCCTTCAGGGGCCTCTGGGCTTAAAGGTCCTTCCAACCGCTCGCTAGAAATTGAAAATCTCGTGCTTCTATTTGCGACTGCACCTGACCCTTGAAAACTGAGAAGGCGTCGGTTTTGTCTAATTTTGATGTTATTACTTAGGTAATGGTTTTCAAATTCTGAGGAAACGGCCCTTGGGATTGAAGAAGGGGGGACTTACCCCCTTTACAAGGGGGAAGGGCCTTGTAAAATTACTTGGTAATCTCCTAACTAGTGGCCAGATGAATGTGCATTGAAGAGAAGCGGGCAGGCAGCGACCAGACCCCTCCACAGACTCACTGTGACTTGGGTCTTCTCCCTGGGTCTTAGGTTGGCAGAGAAAAGCACAGATGGAGCCCAAGCTGATGGGTGAAATAATTCCACAAAAACGCTTCCAACTTTTCCGAGAAATGATCTAAGGCAAATTATTATTTAACAACAGAACTACTGATCTGAGGCAAGGTTATACAGCCATGAGAAATGCATTCAGTTTGATTTGGGCTTCAAAGCAAAAGAGAGGTTGGCCATAATCCAACCAATCCTCTGTCCCCAAGAGGAGGCAAGGGGCCTTTTGCCTTTCATGCACCATTACATCAGACTGTAGGTGAGTCCATATTATTGGGGGGAAGGGGAGGAAACAGTCCAAAATAATTCTTTGCTTCAAAAGAAACTACATTTGGAGAACATAGTCGGGTACATGTTAAATTTCCACTCTGCATACCACAACTTTCGTTGGCCCAGAAATTTGACATAGTGTTGTGCTTCAGTGTCCCTTGGGCAGAACCTATTTCTGATCTCCTGTCTAAGGCCTCTGGTCCTATTTCTGGGCCTTAGCATTCATTGCCACCATCTCTGTTTATCTCCTCGCTAATCCTTGAATCCTTGAATGTGGAATTCACTGCCCCCCATTTTTGCCCATCAAAAACTTAACCATCCTTCAAAGTCAATCTCAAAGGCTATCTCTTCCAGGAAACCTTCCTTTAACCCACTCTCTCCGACACCTCTTAGAGATATCATCTCTCCCTTCGCTGAGGCCTCACAGCCCTTCATACCTTTCTTATATCAGTTGCCATGCTGTGGTTATTCAAGTACTTTAATTATGTGTTTACTTTAACTTATTATATTGTTAAGTTTTTTGAAGAAAATTATTCTTTTATGTCCTCCCATACTCCACAGAACCTCAAAGAATTCTGGGCATATAGAAAGTAGTTAGCAAATATGTGTGCTTAAATTTTTTTATTTTTATTTTTTAAAAGATTTTATTCATTTATTTGGCAGAGAGACGGGGGGGACAACACAATCAGGGGGAGTGGGAGAGGGAGAAGCAGGCCTTCTGCCAAGCAGGGAGCCCAATGTGGGGCTCAATTCCAGGACCCTGGGATCATGACCTGAGCAGAAGGCAGACACTTAACAACCAAGCTACCCAGACACCTCTATATGTGCTTTTAATTCCATCAAAAACATATTCAACACCTACTGTGTACAGGCCCAAACGTCACTGAAGATGCAGGCAAATTTAAAATATAATACAAATCTCCAAAGGGCTAATCAGAGAAACAGAAGACATGTGAATATGATGACAAGATAATAAAACACAGACTAGGGCGCCTGGGTGGCGCAGTTCGCTGAGCGACTGCCTTCGGCTCAGGTCATGATCCCGGGACTCCGGGATCGAGTCCCACGTCGGGCTCCCAGCTCCATGGGGAGTCTGCTTCTCACTCTGACCTTCTCCCTTCTCATGCTCTCTCTCACTCTCTCTCTTTCCTAATAAATAAATAAAAAATCTTTAAAAAAAAAATAAAACACAGACTAAGAACCATATGAGTCATGTAGAAAACAAAGATTATAATTCGGGAGAGAAAATTATTTTTATGACTAGGGACACTTCAGGACCGTGATACAGAGGACATGGGTTAAAGCTAAATCTGAGCCAAGGTAAGGAGAACAAGCATCTCAACTACTGGGGAAAAACTTAATAACAGGAATGGGGGCACCTGGGTGGTGCAGTCGGTTGAACATCCAGCTCTTGGCTTCAGTTCAGGTCATGATCTCATGGTACTGGGATCAAGCCTGGTGTCCAGCTCCATTCTCTCTCTCTCTCTCTCTAAAATAAATAAATGTTTTTTTTTTTTAAATGGGCACCTGGGTGACTCAGTCAGTTAACCATCTGCCTTCAGCTCAGGTCGTGATCCCAGGGTCCCAGGATCTAGTCCTGTGTCAGGCTCCCTGCTCCATAGCGAGTCTTCTTCTCCCTCTTCTCCCTCTCCTCCCACCTCGTGCTCGCTCATGCTATCACTATCTTTCTCTCTCTCTCTCTCTCTCTCAAATAAATAGAATCTTTAAAAATAAATAAAATCTTTAAATAATAATAATAAGGGGGCACCTGGGCGGCTCAGTGGTTAAAGCCTCTGCCTTCGGCTCAGGTCATGATCTCGGGGTCCTGGGATCGAGCCCCGCATCGGGCTCTCTTTTCAGCAGAGAGCTTGCGTCCCCCTCTCTGCCTGCCTGCCTCTCTGCTTACTTGTGATCTCTCTATCTCTCTCTCTCTCTGTGTGTGTCAAAAAAAATCTTAAAAAAAATAATAAAACTCTAAAAAAAATAAATAATAATAATAGGGATACAAATGGCCCATTCAGAGTAGTCATGATTTGAGCCAAAGCAAAAAATGACAGAGAAGAGCAGTAGTGAAATACAAATTGTGGTATAAAAAAACAAACGGGGGCACCTGGGTGGCTCTGTCTCTTAAGGTTAAGCATCCAGGGGCGCCTGGGTGGCTCAGTGGGTTAAAGCCTCTGTGTTCAGCTCAGGTCATGATCCCAGGGTCCTGGGATTGAGCCCCACATTGGGCTCTCTGCTCAGCAGGGAGCCTGCTTCCCCCTCTCTCTCTCTGCCTGCCTCTCTGCCTACTTGTGATTTCTCTCTCTCTCTGTCAAATAAATAAATAAAATCTTTAAAAAAAAAAGAAAAGAAAAGAAAAAAAGAAGAAAGTTAAGCGTCCAACACTTGATTTGGGCTCAGGTCATGATCTCAGGGTTGTGAGACAGAGCCCCCACACCAATCCTCACCATTGGCTCCAAACTGGACCTAGAGCCTGCTGAGGATTCTCTTTTCCCCTCTCCCTCCCACCCCCTCAGGGCACGCTGTCATACTCTCTCTATAAAAAAATAAATAAATAAGCACAAAAAACAGCAATGGCCACATTCTGGAAAAACAGCTAATTAATTCAGATTTTACTTTTTTCATATAATAGCAAGACACTGCCGAAAGTTTTGGAGAACACTTCCATGTACCAGGACCCAGGCTTCGTCGTGTAAATGCATTGTGTTATGTAATAGCTATAATATTTCCATTATTTCTCCATTTCCCTGGCAAGAAAACGGGACTTAGGGAAGTTTAGCAGCTTTTGTAATGTCAGGCAGTCATGCAGCTGGGCTTTGGTCATTTATTAATTCAAAATACAGTTACTGAGAACCTATGTATTCAGGTTGCATGTTGAGGAAAGAACAATAAAACAGGATCTTGCTCTCTTGAGCCTTACAGTCTAGTGGGGAGATAGTAAACAAGTAAACAGACAATTACAGATTATGATGGCTGCTAGGAAGGTGATAACAAGGTCATGTGACAGAGGGAAATTGGCATGGGGGGGTGGGGTGAGCTCCTTTAGATGAGGTGATCTGGGAGAGCCCCTCTGAGGAGGTGAGTCGCAGATGAGTCTGCCTGACTCTAGTTGTTGGCCACTATTGCAAAACCGCCAGAATCTGCCACTGAGGCACGGTGGGATACAGGGCGGGGAGGTGGGGGGAGGGGGGGAGTTGGGACAGAGGGTTTGGACAGAATGACTCTGGGAACATGGTAATTCAGGAGAGCTCAAGGATGGTGTTCAAAAGGAAGATGTGCCCCGAATTCCCCACCCCCCGGAAAGAGAGCTCCTAGCCCCGTGAGTGTGCATGAGTGGGCAGAGGACCAAGAGGGCTAAAGAGGTAAAGAATTCCAGGGAGCTCTGGCGGGTCCCTTTTCAACCACTGCAAATACAGAGAAAGTCAGAGCCTCTGGCCCTTGACTCCAAGGTCGAGAGCCCCATCTTCTGGTTTATTGTGCAAATTACAAAAGGAATTAGGCCACAGAGCCGGCCTCTGAGGCAGCCATTATTCGAGGTGCTACAGAAGACAGGCTCTGCCCTTGCACCACTGTTTTGGTCTCTCCTTCCCAAAGGAGGCTGGCTCACTTGGCTCCACGCTCCAGCCTCTATCTAATGCTCCCTGGACGGCTTCGAAACTTGCAAATATGCAGCTCCCAGTCTAGCCAGCAAGCAGCCCCTAGAAGAGCTGGAAGGAGGATAGCCAGCTGAGGACACTGCCTCACAATGATTATTTTTCTAAAGAAAGAAAAAATCAGATAGTGGAATAGGATGCAGAGCCTCTTGATGCCTGTACAGGATACTTGGCCCAGAAGGAGGCATAAAATGCACAGGGAAATGCAAAGTACACATAGAAACAGAGATTGCGCTTGTACGCACACACGACAACAGTGAGGCAAGGAGGCATGCTACGTGGGTGACCTCAATCCCTGCAACAGCTTTATGGTAGGTTCCATCATCCCACCCCAAATTAGAGATGTAACTTGCCCTTGTCACACAGCACAGTTAACAAATGACGACTCTGATTCCAGAGTACGCATGCTTAACCACTCACTGACTGGGGGTCCGTCCTTCCCTAACTTTTACAGGCTCCATCCTGTCCTCATGGCCTCCAAATGTGGCTAGCCTTCCAGATTTTGTCTCCAGATCTTTCTCTAATACCAGTGGTTCTTAAACTATGGAGGAAGAGAGTCTGTCTTGAACCCACCAGGGACATGATAAAATCAATGGGACTCTCTTTTCAGATAAGTACACAAAGCCCCAAATTTTGGATTTAATTGTAAAGGAGTGTTCACAGCCTTCCCAGGGAAGCACCAGGCACCTTACATATATTATCCTTAAACATTGGCTGAAAAACACTGGAATTCTTTTATTCAGCAACAAGAAGGTGAAAACACAAGAAATTCAAAATGTCTGAGCAAATGTTCTCACATAATTGCAACCAATCTTTTCATCAAAAGCATCTTAATTTCTCCATTTTACTATATCCCTTGCTGCATTTAAACTGTCAAAAGAGCCGCCCGAACAGAGACTCTAGTCTTTCCTTGCTATTAAGCAGCTCCCAATTCCCAGCTGCATCGTATACCTGATTTTGTTCTCCCCCACCCTTCCTCTTAATTACACATCTAAACCCAAGGAAAGGTTAGAGGAAAAGGCGTCAGGATCTGAGGGAAGACTTAATTAGGGCTTGTTGGTGCTGCCGTCTGGGAGCATTTCCTGTGAAGGGAGGGGGAGAGCCAGGATTCTTTGTCAAGCTGACAACGTTGTGCAGGTGCCTGATTTGCCTTCAGCCCTTTGCCAAGTGACAGCATATCCAAAGAGAATACCGCATGCAATTTCTTTGGGCACAGCACGCTGAAACACTACACATCACAGGGAAGAACAATGAAGCGTCACGAAAACTGACTCCTGACTGGGAAAATCACTCCCCCTCCATTCGTCATCATCAACATCACCCACAGAAATTCCCTAGACTGTACTCATCCACACCTTGTTCCAGACTAAGTAGGGCTGTAGTAGACGGAACCCACATAAGATGGCAAAAACCTACACTCTGTCTTGTCTGGAATCACAAGGAAGATATTTGGACAGAGGCAGAGGTAAGGGAAAGGACCTACAGAGGAAGCCGACCACAAGAGAAAAGCAGCCCTTTGAGGAAAGAAGCCTTGAGCCTTCCAGATCCACGTGGGCAATCATTCAGGGATTCGGGAGAGTGGGTGTTAACCAAGAACCATTTGCCAAGCCCTTGGTATCAGATCCAAACACATTTGTATTAATTAAACACACCTATCTTATCCGTTTCTAACCAAACCTAGTCCTGCTTGGAGATCAAGTGGTTTCATTCCACATCTTATCCGCTTGGGGATAAGACCTCTTAAGCTTGTTATGCTACCAATGGAAATTCTTACTTCACTTTTAGCCATTATGCCTAGGATATCCTTAAGGGGGCAGCACATTCAATACCTCACATTTGTATAATTCCATATACCTTTAACTTTTTTATCACTTGATCTCATTTCCCTTCAACGGATCTGTAAAATGTACAAGAAACATTTGTTAGACTAGAAAGCTGAACCGTGGCTGGAACAGGGACTTGCCCAGGCCAGTTAATAGCAGAGCCGGGTCAAGAACTACTAATACTTTCCACTTCATTGTGTGGCTTCCTAGAAACATAATTCCACTCAGCCACTTCCTACATAAAATTGAATTGATTTCAGTTGAACAGTGAAAATGTGACTCTCCTTTAGAATTGACATGAACTCCCCACAGCAAAAGCCCAGAGTTCCTCCTCTATTACCCTTTCCCCTCAGATGACAGTTTCATATAATTCCCACTTTGGAAAGCTTGTCGGTGATACCCATTCATTAGTTTACTGAACAAACTCTCATGAACTTCAGAAAATAACTCTTAACTGCTTATCTCTAGAAGCACGTTATGGGACATAGGTATAAATTCAGTCCAAGCTACTCCTACTCCCGGGGAAATATCCCTTGAGGTCTTTCATTTCGCAGTTAATAAAAAAAAAACAAACCCATTCAGACATTTGGGCTGAGGCAAAAGGGAATAGACATAGAATTTGAATGTATTTCCCTGGTTTATTTATTTCTACCTCTAATCTTTTGCCAAATTGAAAAGGCCAGCCTCATCTCTGGTTTTTACTTATAAAATGTAAGAGAGAGTATTTGCTAGATTTACCAAGAACAACCAGAGCTATGAGATAGGCAGCCAATGAATAGCAAAGAAAAAAGTCCAACCTTAAAACAGTTATAGAAACAATCATCTTTGTTTGGGATAGGCAAAACAAACTAAGGTTGAGGCTCCGGGGTGGCTCGGTTGGTTGAGCATCTGTTTTCCGCTCAGGTTGTGGTCTTGGGGTCCTGGGATTGAGTCCCACGGCAGGCTCCCTACTCAGCAGGGAGTCTGCTTCTCCCTCTCTCTCTGCGCCCCCCCCCCACACACGCACCCCCACTCATGCTTTCTCTCTCAAATAAAATCTTAAAAAAAAAAAGAATTGTCAGAAGTGACTTAAAGGACCATAGACCAGTTTTCTAGCCAGTACAATCCTTCTTCACAGCATCCCAGAGAAGGGGCTACCCAATTTCCTGGATACTTCCAGTGACAGGGAATTCACCACTGGACGAGACCATCTGTCCCATTCCAAATTCAGTTTCCCTCCTTGAAACATCCATTTTTTATTCCAGGTGTTCACTTTCGTAGCTCCAAAGGGAAATCTGCTTACTTTCCCACATGACAGCCCTTCAAACACTTGCAACCCAAAATACTTGGAGTTTGTGATATTCCCCCTTGTTCTTATCTTCCTTGAAGGGCATGAACAGGATGGGATTACTGTCTCCAGCAAGCTCTTTGCATCCCTTCGAGTCTAGACTACTAGGAGAACTTCCAGCAATGAAACACAGAATTTAAAGAGACTTCCACCATGGTTAGTGTTTGTATGCGATAATGGTTTGTGGTTATGTAGGAGGTGATTCTTAGTCTTAGGAGATGCATGGTTCAGTGTTTGGGGTAGAATATCATGGTGTCTACAGATTACTTTTACATGATAGATCAATATAGGTATGGAAACAGATATGCCATGCCCAGGTAGAGAGGAATAAAGTAAATATGGCAAGTTGTTAACAATTGTGGAATCTAGTGGAGGCTTTACAGATGTTCGTTGTCCTTGTTTTTTGTATTCTCTCTGTATTTGAAAATTTTCATAATTAAAAGTTGGGAAGTAATTATGTAATTGTTGAATCACTATGTTGTACACCTGAAACTAATATATCCACTATACTCCAATTCTAAAAAATATTAAAATCGCACTGTTCTCTCTCTCTCTTTTTTTAAAAGATTTTATTTTTAAGTCATCTCTACACCCAACCTGGGGCTCGAACTCACAACCCTTAGGTCAAGAGAAGGGTCACATGCTCCCCCGACTGAGACAGCCGGGTATCCCCAACACACTGTTATCTCTTACAACAAAATAAAACAAAATTTGTTCCTGGAAAAAAAAAAAAAAAAAACTTGAGAAATAGAGGGCCAAAAAAGGTTGGGGGTGAAAGTGAAATGAAAACATTTTAGAAAACACAAATAATCAAACAAAAAGACCTCCATGAGGGCGCCCGGGTGGCTCAGTTGGTTAAGCATCTGCTTTCAGCTTAGGTCATGATCACAGGGTCCTGGGATAGAGCCCCACATCGGGCTCCCCACTCAGCAGGGAGTCTGCTTCTCCCTCTCCTTCTGCTGCTCCCCAACCCTATCCTGCCTGTGCTCTCTCACTCTTGCTCTCTCTCAAATTAAATAAATAAATAAAATATTAAAAAGAAAAGAAAAAAGACCTCCATCAAACAGGCAAATTCTCAGGCCAGTAGACACTACTTTAGGACATTTCTGCCCCGAGCTGGAGAAATGCCAAAAGTACCAATTGGCCCCCCAAATATAAGAATCAAGCCTAAAGGAAGATGACTCCATTTTAAAGATAAAGGAAGGGCAAAAGCATGCCACATAAGTGAAAGAAAGAAAGGGATGGGAGGAGGAGGAAGGAATAAAGGATGGAGGGAATAAAAGAAGGAAGGAAAGCAGAAAAGGGGTGCCTGGGTGGCTCAGTGGGGTAAGCCTCTGCCTTTGGCTCAGGTCATGATCTCAGGGTCCTGGGATTGAGCCCCACGTTGGGCTCTCTGCTCAGCAGGGAGCCTGCTTCCCCCTCTCTCTCTGCCTGCCTCTCTGCCTACTTGTGATCTCTCTCTCTTTCTGTCAAATAAACAAAATCTTTAAAAAAAGAAAAGAAAAGAAAGCAGGAAAGCATGATCTTACCTTCTGGTAACACAGATTTCAAAGCAAAAATTACAGGCACTTTATAACAATAAAGATTTAAGCCCTTGAAAAGATATATTTTTTGTTTTCCAAATATAGAGTTCAATATATATCAATTAGATCAATCATATCAATTGTATTACTCAAGTGTTTATCCTTATTTTTTATCTTGTTCTGTCACAAGCTGAGAGTCAGGGTAAAAGAATCTCTTCTTATAATAATACATGTGTTGATTCTCTCTTGTATTTCCAGCAAACTTTGTTATGTTATTTGGCTGCACAGGTATTGGGGTATTTACTCCCACAGAGTAAAGTAAAAAAGTAAATCTCTCTCTCCCTCTCTCTCTCTCTCTCTCTCAAAATGAATAAATAAGGGACACCTGGGTGGCTCAGTCATTAGGTGTCTGTCTTCTGCTCAGGTCATGGTCCCAGGATCCTGGAATCGAGCCCCGCATCAGACTCCCTGCTCAGTGGAAAGCCTGCTTCTCTCTCTCCCACTCCCCTGCTTGTGTTCCCTCTCTGTGTCTCTCTCTGTCAAATAAATAAATAAAATCTTAAAAATAAATAAACACGAATAAAATCTTTTTTTAAGATGTTATTTATTTATTTGGCAGACAGAGATCACAAGTAGGCAGAGAGGCAGGCAGAGAGAGAGGGGAAAGCAGGCTCCCCGCTGAGCAGAGTGCTGGATTCCAGGCTCGATCCCAGGACCCCGAGGCCATGACCTGAGCCAAAGGCAGAGGCTTTAACCCACTGAGCCACCAAGGTGCCCCTAAATAAATAAAATCTTTAAAAAAAAGTCTCTCTCTCCCTCTGCCTCTGCCCCTCCTCCTTCCCTCTCTAAATAATAATCATAATAATATAAAAAACTGAAACTGCAAAAGCCTAGAATTGATAATATTTTATTGATTTAAATAATAACCCATATAAATGTGAAAATGAAATGAATGACACATCCCACTAAAGAAGTTAAAAAAAAGAGAGGGGCACCTGGGTGGCTTAGTTAAGCATCTGCCTTCAGCTCAGGTCATGATCCTGGAGTCTGGGATTAAACCCCACATCTGGCTCTCTGCTCAGCAGGGAGTCTGCTTCTCCCTCTGTTCCTCCCCATCCCCGTCCCCCAACTTGTGTTCTCTTTCTCTCTCTCTCTCTCAAATTAATAAATAAAAATCTTTTGGGGGGGCTCAGTGGGTTAAAGCCTCTGCCTTTGGCTCAGGTCATGATCTTAGGGTCCTGGGATGGAGCCCCACATCAGGCTCTCTGCTCAGCGGGGAGCCTGCTTTCCCCTCTCTCTCTGCCTGCCTCTCTGCCTACTTGTGATCTCTCTCTTTCTCTGTCAAATAAATAAATAAAATCTTTTGAAAAAATAAAAATCTTTTTTAAAGTTTAAAAAAAGCCACAGAAAAACTAAATACTTCCTAAAAGATAAAAAAGTAGAAGCTATTATGAGAAAACAGAAAAGCAATAGAGCTTATAAATATATTCAATAACTTTTCAAACTATATCACAAAGCTTTGGCAATCAAATCAGTATGGTGCTGGCCTAAAAACAGATACATACACTAATGCAACAGAATCAAGAGCCCAGAAATAAATTCACAAATACTCAGTCAACTAATGTTTGATAAGAAAGCCAAGAATACGGGCACCTAAGTGGCTCAGTTGGTTGAGCAACCAACTCTTAATTTCAGCTCAGGTCATAATCTTGGGGTCATGGGATCAAGCCCCACATTGGACTCCACCCTCAGCATGGAGTCTGCTTCTCTCTCTCCCTCTCCTTTTACTCTTCCCCCTGCTCATGTACATGTGCTCTCTCTCTGTCTCTAATAAATAAATCAATCTTACAAAAAAAAAAAAGCCAAGAATACTCAATGGGAACTCAATTGGGAATTCAATTCCCAATTGAGTCCGTTCAATAAATGCAATTGGGAAAACTGGATATTCACATGCAAAAGAATGAAAGTGAACCTTCTACACCACTGACAAAAATTAACTCCAAATGGATTAAAGATTTAAATGTAAGACCTAAAACTATAAAACTCCTAGAAGGAAACATAGGGGAAAGTTCTTTGACGTTGGTCTTTAGCAAGGAATATTTTGGATCTGACACTAGAAGCACAGGTAACAAAAGCAAGAAGAAACATATGGGACTATGTCAAACAAAAAAGCCTCTGCGCGGTAAAAGAAATTATTAATAAAATGAAAAGACAACTAATGGGAGAAAAACTAAAAATAGAACTTATGGGAATGGGAGAAAACATTTGCAAACCATGTATGTGGTAAGGGGTTAATATCCAAAATATATTATAAGGAACTCATACAATTCAATAACAAAAAAATAATAATAATAATCCAATTTTAAAATGGGCAAAGGACCGAGCAGATTTTTTCCAAAGAAGACATACATATGGCCAACAGGTATATGAAAAGATGCTCAACAATACTAATCATCAAGGAAATGCAAAGCAAAACCACAGTGAGATATTACTTCACACACGTTAGAATGGCTATTATCAGAAAGACAAGAAGTAACAAGTGCTGGTGAGGATGTGGAGAAAAGGGGACCCTTGTGTACCATTCGTGTACACCATAGTATAGTATAGTATACCACTATAGTATACCAGTATAGTATAGTATACCATAGCATAGCCACTATGGAAAAGAGTATGGCAGTTCTTCAAAAAATTAAAAATAGAAGTGCCATATAACCCAACAATCCCCTTTCTAGATATATACCCAATGGAAATGAAATCACTATCTCCAAGAAATATCTGCATCCCCATGTTTATTGTAGCATTATTCACAATAGCCAAGACATGGAAACAACCTAAGAATCCATAGACAGATGAATGGATAAAGAATATGTAATGTACACACACACACACACACACACACACACACACACACACACAGAGGAATATTATTTAGCCATAAAAAAGAAAGAAATGCTACCATTTGTGATAATATGGATGGACCTTGAAGGCATTACACTGAGTGAAATAAATTAGACAGAAAAAGAAAAATACTGTATAATATCACTTGTATGTGGACTCTAAAGAAGCCAAACTCATAGAAACCGAGTAGAATGGCGGTTGCCAAGGGCTGGGGGCAAGGAAAATGGGGAGATGCTGGTCAAATTGTACAAACTTCCAGTCATAAGA
This sequence comes from Nasua narica, assembly GCA_028533885.1. Lineage (NCBI taxonomy): Eukaryota > Metazoa > Chordata > Mammalia > Carnivora > Procyonidae > Nasua > Nasua narica. The sequence continues at coordinate 64,535,281 of CM052807.1, read as the reverse complement.
TAAATAAGCTCTGGGGATCTAATGTACCATGTGGTGACTGTAGTTAACAATACTGTATTATATACATGAAAATTATTCTACCTCTGGAACCAGTAATACGTTATATATTAATTAATTGAATTTAAATTTAAAAATAGAAAAAAAAAGTTATGTGAAGTGATGAATACACGTGTTAGCTAACCTTACATGGTGAGCATTTTGAAATATACATGTATCAAACCATCACATCCTACACCTTAAACTCGCACAAAGTTATCTGTCAATTATATCTCAAAAAAGCTGGAAAAAATAGATTCAAAACTAATTCTTTAGGGAAAAGAAAAGATAAACCATCGGCTAACCAAATCATAGCATGGGGGAAGGGCAGGTAAAGAGAAAAAGCATAAATGCAAAAAATAGTAAATGAAAATATGTAAACAGTAATATCTCTTTGATGCAAAGGAAATTTGCTCCACTCTGTGTCAGTAACTGAAACACTCAATTAAATGGCAAAGGCTCTATAAAAAGAAAGATTATTAGAAGAAACAGAAAAACCAAACCACGGAGGACAGGGGGAGAGGGCCAATATGACCGGTGTCCTAAAAAGACAGCCTACTGAAGACACAGAAGGACACAGGGAGACAGCCGCATGAGCACGGACGATGGAGCCGTCCTGTCTACGGTCCTAGGAGCCACCAAGATTGCCGGCAAGCCACCAGAAGCTGGGAAGAGCCAAAGAAGGGTTCCCCTCTACAGGTTTTCAAGGGAGCGTGGCCCTGAAGATTTCTCCAGGGCTGTGTGACAGTGCATTTCTGTTTGAAGGCGCCTCGTTTGTGGTGTTTTGTCATCGCAGCTTTCGGAAACTAACGCAGACGTCTAGGATCAGAATCTGTGCCCTGCACACCACTGGGGCAGGAAACCGAGCACCTGGGAGGAAAACAAGGGGCTTTTCCGCAGAGACTTCTGGCCAGTTCAGAAGTGTGGTGTGTGTGTGCTTTCCCAAGCCAGGAGCCCAGGCTTGAGGGACACACCCTCAGCGCCAGGCACTGCCCCAGTACCTTTGTCCTTTCAAATGCCTCCAGTTCACCCAGCTTCCACCTAAGGACTGACTGGTCTGGGCTCCTAGCCCAGTGGGACCTCAAGCCCGTGGAGCCAGCCCCACACGGCCCTGTGCTTCCTCAACACTCATGACCCCAGGGGTCCTGGGGACAGGGTGGAGCCTCAGAGGACCCCACACCGGACTTCTGGATGGGATTTCTCTGCACACAGGGTCTCGGGCACGAAATCCTGTGGACTAGCTGGGGCACATTATTTGTACTCCAAATTGTGAGGGCCACGTAGGTCACACTGGGACCCCTCGCTCTCCCTGCATCTCTCCCACTCACCCACCCGGCAAACTTCTCCTCATTCCTCACCGACCAGGTCGTGTCACCTTCTCCTCCAGCGGGTGAAATTAAGGGCTTCCCCCCTGTGTCCCCCCACACTCCCCCAGAACTGCGATATATGTTCCTCTGTGACTGTTGTAATTCTGTAATGTTGTATCTATGCCCAGGTTAAAGGGAAGAGGAATAAAACCAAGAATCCAGTCTGATGAGGAAAGGCATCTGTCCTGCGGAAAGGCATACACAAAGGGGCCCGCTAACGAACCTGGCGGGGAAGGACCACTTGGACAAATAGGGGAGAAAAGCGCTGGGATCGAGACACTAAGGACAAGGACGAAAAGGGTTTCCAGGCACCTGGGTGGCTCAGTGCGTTAAAGCCTCTGCCTTCGGCTCGGGTCATAATCTCAGGGTCCTGGGATCGAGCCCTGCATCGAGCTCTCTGCTCAGATGGGAGCCTGCTTCCTCCCCTCTCTCTGCCTGCCTCTCTGCCTACTTGTGATCTCTCTCTCTGTCAAATAAATAAATAAAATCTTAAAAAATGATAATAATTTTTTTTTATTTAAAAAGAAAAGGTTTTTAAGGAGAAAGAGGCCACTGGGATCACTGCAGCAGATGCTGCCGAGGCCACAGGACGGCCTTGTGGTCTCTGTGGCTTGCCTCACTCTTTCTTGGACACTAAAGAAATCATAGGACTTCTGTCTTCCATCCCCTCCATGGAGAGGGACTGTGTCTTCTATCTCGACCTCCCCAGCCGAGCACGCTGCTACTCACTGACAACACTCTCTGCCTTCCACGGTGCTTTCAAAGGGACTAACCTTTCCAACGGCGGGTAGAAGGTTAGAACGTTCTTGCTTGTTCCAGGACAAAATCTCTCTCTTGAGCTCATTTTATTGGTAGCTGGTGATCTCCCTCATTAAACGAAGAGTTCCCTGGGAGAAACGCTTGCTCTTTGCCTTCCTCCAGCCCTAACCCCCATCGAACACTGAACTTGCCCTCAGCAGATGCAACCGTAGCAGCTGCCCCCTGCCACAGTTCCCACTTTCAAGAAAGCACACTGATAACTCCATTACTTCTCTCTGGTGCTTTCTGTCCCGTGTCTCCCGGGAACGAGGCTGTCCAATTTGTCGAATGCCACGTCATTGGCGGCATCCACAGCACATTTTCTGGTCTTAACTTAATTTATTATAGACATTGTGACATGAGTCTCTTTTTCGGAAAAACAGGTCACCTCTTACATTACTTACTTAGCTATCAGCCCTCTCCTCGTTGACAAGGGTGGAAACATTTTATGTCTCTTTTCTGGTAATGGATAATATTTCCTCCTGGAATAAGAATCAAAAACCTTAATAATGTTTGTAGCCTTTGACCCAGAAAGTTCCACTTCCAGAAGTTTCCCCTAGGAAAATGGCCAGAGCTGTGCACGAAGGTGGTTGTTAGCAGCACTACTAAGATGTGACAGTGGAGGCCTCAGTGGGGAATTTGTTATAACCTTTCCAAAGCAAACATGAGGGACATGGTTGGCCACAGAACCTCAACAGACCTAGGCCCAAGGTTGTCGCGAAGTAAAGAAATGGTGATGTCCCCAGCTGAGCCGGCGCTAACAGGGACTGGGGTGCAGCACGCCCTGAGAGGGTTGGAGATAGACCAGACACTTGACCAGGCTCTTGCCCCTCTAGTCTTGGGGTCACCTCATCTCCCAAGGGGAAGTCCACCCATTCCCCTGGTTTCCCATGTATCTCCAAGCCTTACCAGGGAGATGGCCTGGTTCAAGGGCATCTCATAGGATAAAGTCTAGAAGGACAGGTGATCCAGTCTTCCCAATCCAATATGTCCTCACCTCCCCACTATGAGTCACCACGTGGCTCCCTTTCTCTGCTCCCTAGAGATCCAAAGGCACCATTTTCTAAGTTTTCCTTGGGGGTTTCTCTCTGCCTTCTCCCTGCCAGTCCCGGTTTTCAGTGACCATGGACAGCCCTCTTACCAGCTCCCCTTCACAATAAGTTAATTCAGTGCATGTACTATCCATTGGTCAGATTATTTGGGTTGCCAGCAACAAAAACACACTCAAAAAATTTCAACCAAAATAAGAAGAAGAAAAGGAAGGGAGGAAAGAAGAGAGAGGAAGGAAAAGAAAGTTGAAAAAGGGAGACATTCGGGAATTAATGACTTCAGGCACAGCAGGCTCCAGGAGTCCAAGATACCTCACTGGAGTCCTCTTGCTCTTTACCTTTATTCTCTGCTTTCTTGGTGTTGGCTTCACACTCAGGCTGACTCTCCTTCCTTTGCTATGGCCAAGCTAGCCATTAGCAGCTCTTAACTGACATCCCCTTCCCAGCTAATGATTCCACAGTAGTCCTGGGAATGGGGGGTAAGAGGTATGGGCAGGGGAGAGCCCCCCCCACACACACTGCTGGTTCTAGGAAATATATCAGAGAAGGCTCTGAGCAGTCTGGCTTGAGTACAGTGCCTAACCCTGAACTACTTGTGGCCGAAGGATCACAGGTACACTGTTGGTGCTGGGGAGTGAGTTGGGCCTTCTCTGAACTTCATGGATGAAGAATCAAAGGGAGGTAGTACCCTGATGCTCTGCTAGAAGAAGACGGTGGTTCTTTACAGTTGCCCGTTCCCATCCCTGTGTGTCCTCGTGCATAGCTAAACTTCCCAATCTCTCCAACATCTGGTCGGGAGTCAAATTCTAGAAACTGACCATGTTAAGCTCAGCAGACAGCCCCAGCTTCCAAAGCTGTCTTCAGGTTCCAGGCAGCTCCTGACATCAGATTCGGGTCTGTTCTTAGAAAAACGGCAACAGTGGCTAAGCAACGAGAGTCTTAGCATTCGACCGTAAGTCAGGCTTCATCCAGAGTGAAGCCTGCCTCCCTTATCTACTGGAAGACAGAGACCCCTGTGGCAGGCCCTGGGCAGAAAGGGGGACTCCAAGGCCCTGCAGCCGTGGCTGGCACATGTCATCGTGTAGCCTATGTCCTCACACGGGTCTGCATCTGCCCAGAGGAAGGGGGCCCTTTGGATGATTCCGACAGCTTTCGAGAATTCCTCAGCCTTCTGACAGGCTAGCAGCCCCTTGCGTGCAGCACAGGGACAGATAAGAGGTGCTTGCCCCAAGGTTGACACAAGAATTTCAAGGCTTGGACTTAGACCCGAGGGCACGGCCTGGGTAACAGCATGATCGCTTTATGAGGTCTTTGTTGTTCCTGGGTGTGATGTGGCTGGGGTAGCAAGGTCGTGAGCCCACAGTCCTGCGCCGCTCTAGTCTGCATGCTTTGCTCCCCATCGACTGCCAACACCTCCAAATTCCAGCCTCATGAGACGTTATGATTCATAAGAAATATATGTTTGGTCTTCACTCATGGTTCCTGGCTCCCAGCTCCCAAAACCCTTGCCATTTCTGTAAGTGTGGAGAGCTTAAAGGTGTCTCTTGTGTTATGTTAATAAGGTGACTTTGGGACTGCATCTAAAAATGCGGGCTGGTTGCCAGGGGACCCAACCATGTGATCAGGAGGGTTAGAACCTTCAGTACTACCTAATGACCTCCAGGGAGTAGGGGACGGACCGAAAATTGAATCATTTCCTCAAAGGTTGGTGATTTTCAATGACTCATGCCTATGCAACGAAGCCTACATAAAAACTCAAAAGGACAAGCTTCAGAGAGCTTCCAGGCTGGCAAACACAGGATTTGGGAAGAGGCGCATGCCTGGAAAGGACTCAGAAGCTCCGTACCTCTTCCCACATACATTTCCCTATACATCTCTTCCTTCTGGCTATTCTTTTTTTTTTTTTTAAGCAGGCACCCGGCTGAGCAGAGAGCCTGCTGTGGGGTTCCATGTGGGGCTCGATGTGGGGCTCAATCCCAGGACCCTGAGATCACAACCTGAGCCGAAGGCAGAGGCTTTAACTCACTGA
>CM052807.1:64402803-64529502 GCA_028533885.1 Nasua narica | reverse complement strand
CCCCCCCCCCCCCCGTACCCACCACGTCTGGGAAGGAGGGACCACTTCGTACCTACGCACTGCGTTTGGAGGGTGCTACATTTTGTAAAGGCTGGATTTTAAAATCAGACATCCGGTAGCTGGAAGAGCCAGGATTCAACCCAGGTCTCGCTCCAAAACTGTTTTCACTTTGCCAGAATTATGTGTTGTTGATATGTCTGTCTACTTAGAAAACCTAAGAGAATCAATTAAAAATCTATCAGAGCCACAAAGACAGCTCAGTAAGTTGACTGCTTTTAAAATAACTTTGACCATTTCAGACAATCTGAAATAATTCACTACTTAAGGTACCCGCTAAAATCAGGGTGACTCCTTCTCTGGGCTGTTTCTAGAAAGAATCTAAACCAGTAACAGGGATGCCTGAGTGGCTCAGTTGGCTCAGGTCATGATCCCAGGGTCCTAGGATTGAGTCCGGCATCAGGCTCCTTGCTCAGTGGGGAGCCTGTTTCTCCCTCTGCCTGCAGCTCCCCCGCTTGTGCTCTCTCTCTCTGACAAATAAATACATAAAATCTTGAAAGAAAGAAAGAAAGAAAGAAAGAAAGAAAGAAAGAAAGAAAGAAAGAAAGAAGAAAAAGGGAAAGGAAAGGGAAGGGAAGGGAAGGGAAGGGAAGGGAAGGAAAGGAAAGGAAAGGAAAGGAAAGGAAAGGAAAGGAAAGGAAAGGAAAGGAAAGGAAAGGAAAGGAAAGGAAAGGAAAGGAAAGGAAAGGAAAGGAAAAGAAAGAAAGAAAAGAAAAGAAAAGAAAGAAAAGGAAAAAAAGAAAAGAAAAGAAACTACTAGTAACAGTGGCTGCCCCTGGAGAGGAAAACTAAGTGACCAGGAATGGCAGTAGGAGAGACTAACACCTCACTATTCAACATTTGATTGTTTTGCCATATGTATATGTTATCTATTGAAAATCAAAATTCTGTGGGATTAATAAGCAGTGAGGCAAAAAGTTCAGGATATTGGGGCATCTGGTTGGCTCAGTCCAAGGAGCATGCAACTCTTAATCTCAGGGTCCTAGGTCTGAGCCACATTAGGTGTAGGAATTACATATATATATATATATATATATTTATAAATTTAAAAGTTCTGGATATTAACAGGACATGAAACATCAAGACATTAGAACAACTGTTGACTTATTCTGTGACCTCTCAATCATTTTCAACCTAAAATAATTTTAAACAACACTCAAATGCTATCGGGTAGCATTTCAACCCTCACTAATGAAATTCACTGCTTTTTCAAATGTCTACAAGGATAGGAACCTCCTCTCCTATTTTTTAGGGATAGATTAACAAAGGTTTTGCTGTTACCTGGAGGATAGTTTGCTCTGGGTGATAGTTTATTACTCCTGTTACTGCTTTCCTCGGGGTAAAATGATGGTCAGGTTAAGATCCAATTACTTTTGTCTCAGAAGTTTCAATGTGCATCTCTCTCTTTTTTTTTTTTTTTTAAGAAAAGCTATTAAACAATATGATACCATTAATTTGGGGCAGAAAGAGTTCTCGCAATAAAACCTTATGAGCATTTAGATGCTTTATTCTTTCCAATTATTAAAGTTCTCTCTTGCAAAAGGTACACATAGATCCTGGACGTGCCGAGTGCTTTTAAGAAGAGTCCATAGTCACAGTTTGTCAATCATATCTCATATCAGAGAGGATAATCTGTTCTACTTAATAGATGTTAGTGACATCCACAAATACCTTCACAGTAACATCTAGACTAGTGTCTCACTAAACAATTGGCCACCACGGCTTGGCCAAGTTGACATAGGAAGTAGTCATCACAGCCTCCTCCCAATACAGGTGGTCTCCTGGACCCACCACTCAGACCATCGCCTCCTTCAAATTATGACATCATCAATTTAAGATACATCCTGGTCTCAGGGCCCCTCGGTGGCTCGGTTGGTTAAGCACCTGATTCTTTTTATTTATTTATTTATTTGACAGAGAGAGAGAGATCACAAGTAGGCAGAGAGAAAGGGGGAAGCAGGCTCCCTGACGAGCAGAGAGCCCGATGCGGGGCTCAATCCCGGGACCCTGAGATCATGCCCTGAGCTGAAGGCAGAGGCTTTAACCCACTGAGCCACCCAGGCACCCCAGCATCTGATTCTTGATTTTGGCTCAGGTCATAATCTCAGGATCGTGAGATCAAGCCCCGAATCGGGCTCATGGTTGGCTGGGTATCTGCTTGAGATTCTCTCCCTTTGCCCTTTGCTGCCCAGCTCGCTCGCTCTCTCTCTCTCTCTAAAATAAATAAATAAATCTTAAAGAAAAAAGTACATCCTGATCTCGGAAATGTTAAAAAGTGAAAAAATATGCATCTCAGAATTGATGAAATACGTATGTGCATGTGAATTACATATATGTAGAAAAAAATAGAACATATTATACCAAAATTGTAACTGGTTATTTTGAGGTATCATAATTACGAATAGTTTATTTTTTGCCTTTGTGATTTTTCTGTGCTTTCTAAATTTTGCATGTTGGACATACGATATTTGAGTAATTAGAGAAAACAATAAATGCTTCATTACCCAACCCTGCAACTCTTCTAATCCTTCTCTCTCTTATGCCCTGCTCCATTGTCTTCGGATTCTTTGCCCAGCCCCCAATCTCAGGCCATGCTGAGTGTATGGGAGCCTGAGGGAAAAGGAAACTGGCTTTGGTGCAAGCAAACTTATCAGTTACATTTTCAAAACCAATGCCTTGCTTATTTCACTTCCCACTGAGAGACTGTCATTCGACAATTTCTTTTGACCAAGGGATCATCTCAAATAAATTTTGATTAACCGCTGAAGTGAGATCATAGTAAATTCTCTTTTGGTATAAATTAAATATTCAAACTGAAAATAATGTTGTGAGTTTTAATACACCTACTTCTCAATTTTTCAATAGTTTTTCAATGATTTTAATGTTCTAGAAAAAAATAACACTAAAAAATATATTTAAAATGTGTATGGGGTATGTGCGCCTTTTCCTTCTGCCTCATGAGCAAAGAGTCTTTCAGGATCTGGGAAGTGAAAAGCAGACTGAGTAGACCATCTCCACAGCCACGGGCAACATTTTATAGCAAGATATACACAGCTCTTTGGCTTTATTTGATAAAGTTTTGTGGTTTTTTTGCAACTTAATGTTGGATATTTATTTGTTGATCATCTATATTTGATAAAGTTTTACACAGAAGAGAGGAGATAGCGTATCTTTCTTTAAGAGCTCTTTATCAAGAATTTGGTTGAGAGGGGAATAAGGGGTTGTTAAAGGATGAATTGAAATTTTCTGCGATACTAAGCTGGTGCTTGGGGCTCCTGGGTGGCTCAGTCTTTGGGCATCTGCCTTCAGCTCGGGTCATGATCCCAGGTTCCTGGGATTGAGTCCTGCATTGGGCTCCCTGCTGGGTAGGAACCCTGCTTCTCTGTCTCCCACTCCCCCTGCTTGTGTTCCCTCTCTCGCTGTGTCTCTCTCTGTCAAATAAATAAATAAAATCTTAAAACAAAAAAGCTGGTGCTTAATAAGAATAAATAATTATTTTTAAAATTTCTAACATTTCTTTTTTTAGTTATATTTCTTTTTTTTATTAACTTATAATGTATTATTTGCCCCAGGAGTACATGTCTGTGAATCATCAGGCTTACATATTTCACAGAATGCACCATAGCACATACACTCCCCAATGTCCATATAACCCAGCCACCCTATCCCTACCCCCCTACCCCTCAGCCACCCTTGTTTCACGAGTTTAGGAGTCTCTTGTGGTTTGTCTCCTTCCTGATCCCATCTTGTTTCATTTCCTTCCCTGACCCCCCACGACACCCCCCTCCCGCCCTGCCTCTCAAATTCCTCATATCAGAGAGATCTTATGATAATTGTCTTTCTCTGAAAAAAATTTCTGACATTTCAAAAAAAAATTGGTGATATTTTGTCCAAGATAGATTTTTTGCACTAATTTGCATGTATTAAAATATCATATTAAATATTACTTGATTACTGAGGTTTTCAGTGTCCCATTCAATTCTGCACCCAAGGCTAATAGTCTAGTTCTGGATCTTTTACATTTTTTTCCTGTCCCACTAACAGTTTATTTTTTATAAAGCTCTTTTGTAAAATGATCTGTGTACATTTGCACATTTATCAGCCTCCCTTCCTATCCTGTAAGTGTCCTGACAGAGAGATGGGCTTATTTACCTTTGTATCTCTGTGTCTTACCCAATACGGAAGCTGGCATGGCAGTGGGCTTTAGCTCATTAGGCTAATGGTAGAACAAGAAGGAAAACAGCTAATGATAATGGTTAACATTCTAATATTTACTGAACACTGATTGTGTGCCAGGCATTGGGTTAAACATTTTACTTACTTAATCTAACAGCTCAATAATAAAAATAATATTCATACCCATTTTACAGATAAGGAAATTGAGGCACACCAAGGTGAGCGAATTGTAATGCATGAGGGATTATGGCAGAACTTGGGCCAGCTCTGCTTGGGTCCCTAAAACATTTTTTGCCTTGAGAGTGTTTTCTCACAGTGTTTTTTCTCTTTTGGGCATGAGGGAAATGAGATGAGAAGGAGGAAGGGGAAATGTGGTGGGAAAAGATAAAGAAACAGATGTAATAGAAGAACCAAATTATCGCACTTTCACATCAGTTATCTGCTCAGGCTTTATGACCACACCAGGCATCATTAACCTCGCTTTCCAGATAAGAAAGAAGACAGAGAGAAGCTCAAGGAACACATCCAGTTCCTTCTGCTGGCTAGCCACCTGTGGGCGGCAGAGGTCGGGCGGCATGATTGCTAGGGTGGGCAGGCTGTCAGGCCGGCCAGCTGTATCCCAACAACCACCTGCCTGGAAAACTCAGGCAGCTTCCTCTGTAAACTTGGTCCACTGAGTGGAGGCAGCATCTCTGCCTAATGAGCAAGTCTCCCTCCTTCCGCCCCATCTAGAGGTGGGCGTCCCCTCCTCCGGGACTACATGTGGCAGGAAGAGATTTGATAAGGGCCGAAGATGATGTCAATAGCTTTACAGAGCAGCCCTTGTCTTACGTGCTTCAACCGATCTGTTTCCCACCACGTTTCCTGCCTTACGGGGGAACCCCCTAAAGCACACCGATGTAAAAGGCGAGACCCAGAACACCCAGACACAAAATCTAAAACGACCAAGAAGTAAAAATAAGACTGTGAGCAAATACCGAAATGCACAGGACTTCTCGAGGAGCAAGGAGTTCAGGCATGTTCTGCAGAAGAACTTAGTGATGGGAAGGGTTTCGGTCATGAATATGCATGGCTGATTTCTGGAGAGGACTCAAGGTCTGGGGAGGGAGAAAATGTCCCTTTTTACAGTGCTTGAAAAAAAAATTTAACCACATGCCTGTATAACTTCTTCAATTCAAGAAAACTATTATTTTTAAGTGGCTTGCCACCAGTGACAGGCTGAGGTCACATTCACCATTGTGCAGTGGCTCACCTCCAGACCTCCCTGGAGTGGGGGGCAGGGAGCCCAAACTGTCCTTCCAGCTACGAGACAGCTCGGCATATGACACATCAGGGGCGGGTCACATATCCTGCAGACTATATGCACCTCCAAATTAGGCAGCTAATTATTCTAAGGGTGCAAAGTCATGTTTAAAATTTGAGTCAGCTGAAGTGCAATGGGATGAGTAATTTGCTTCCGGAACGTGGAGCACACAACTCGGACACATGCAGCTTCCTTGAGAAGCTGGACACCACCCTCTCGGGAACCCCAGGCTAGGGGATCCTTGATGGTCATGACTGTGCCATGACCTGGAGAAGAACGGGGGCTGTAAGTCCAGCCTGGCCCATCACCCTCAGGTCAAGATGGGTCCTGACTAAGGCTCAAGGGCTGGGCGGGGATCACAAAACCCCAAGGGTCTCAGAGGCAAGTTGGAAGAAGGGCGGAGCAAAGGCGGAAGGCTCAGACCATACAGGAGTGTCTAGCCCCCAGGAAGCGAACCCGAGCAGCAGCCCACAATCTTCCATAGGAAATGCCCTCAGTCTGAGTAATACAGCCGTTGAATAAGGCAAGTATCAAGAATGGCAGCAGCTGGAGCAGTGAGGGTCTGTAAAGGGGCTAAAAGGGATGATCTGGGTAAATTCTGGTGAAGGTCTCTGTCTTCACGAGTTTACACACCAGAGTCTAGTGTGAAAGCAAGGGAGCTGGGGGTAGGGTGGGGGGATTGGAGTTATGGACACCTGTCTTTTCTCCTCCTTTGGAGAGAGTCCATCCTTCCTGGCCCCTTGATCTAGGGTAGCCAGGCAAGTCAAGGCCAACCGTGGAGCCCCAGGTGGCTTCTCTGCCCTTCCCAGTTCATGTGAGGGCAGTCTCCTTGTTCAGATTTACCCACCCACACGCGAGCTCCCAGGTCTTAGAGACTTAGAAAAACACATGCTTTTAAAAACGCAAACACGGAGGCCCCTGGGTGGCTCAGTGGGTTAAAGCCTTTGCCTTCGGGCTCGGGTCATGATCTCAGGGTCCTGGGATCGGGCCCCGCATCGGGTTCTCTGCTCGGCAGGGAGCCTGCTTCCCCAACTCTCTCTCCCTGCCTCTCTGCCTACTTGTGATTTCTCTCTGTCAAATAAATAAATAATCTTTTTAAAAAATAAATATAAAAACGCAAACACAAAGGAAAACCAAATCAGTGGTCCAATCTTCTACCATAGAAAATTCCCAAAGTGCCATCTACTTGGAGTCATCCGCGTTACTTCTCTAGGACTGAGATAAGGACCTAAAAGATGAGATCCCAGAACCGTAGAGCTGGAGAGAACCGGTGGGCAGCCCCGGGGCTATGGCAGGAGGCTTCAGAGCCTGGGCTTCGGAACCGAATTTATTGATTCTTATTCCAGCCCTGCCACTACCTGGTTCTCAAAGTTGAGCAAGCACCAGAATCACCCCGAGGTCTTGTAACAATGCACTTTGCTGGGATCCATCCCCAGAGTTTCGTATTATTTAGGTCTGGGGTGGGGCCCAACCATCCACGGTTCTAGCGAATTATCAGATGGTGCTGATGCTGCTGGTCTAAGAACCACACCTAGAGCCAAACTGTAGCTGTGTGCTCAGCCGTCCCCCGTGTATATTCTGGCTAACAAACGTAGGGTTTGCTGGGGTCGGGGTTTCCTCAAGACCTGGCGGACGAAGCCCTTAGCTGGGTCCGCGGCACACAGGTACCACCTGCTCTCGTCGTGGGATGGAGGGGAGGAGTCATTTGCCCGAGACCACCCCACCAATGAGAAGCAAACCTGGGACCGAGCCCGGGGGCTTCTCACCCGCCGGCCGCCTTCCTCCCCTCCAGCGCCGCTGCCTCGCGGCTCCGAGCGCTCTGAGCCCACGCGCCGCACGCTGCGGTTCCCTGCACACGCTGCTCCGCACAGCCCGCGGCTCGGCTTAAAACCTCTCGTCTCTGGGGTGACTAGGTCGCTCCAGTCTCCTTCGGCGCGGAGAGCCTGGCCGCCGAGACTGCACCCCGGGTGGGCTGAGATCCGGATAAGCTGGAGAAGCCGGGCTCCCAGCCGAGGTCGGGCGGGGGATGCCTGGGGCGCGGGGCGCCCTCCGCCCGGCCGCCACCCTCCCCGCGGCTCTAGGTGCAGCCGGGCGTGCAGCCTCCCGCAGCAGTGCTCCGGGGCGCACCGGGTGGCCGCCGGCACCTCGCCGGGGAGGGGCGCGAAGGGCGCGCCCCAGTGGCCGTGCAGGGCCCGCCCCGGCCCCGCCCTCCAGGACATCCCGTCGGGAAATCCGTGAGCCGCGCGGCGGAGCGGCCGCTGCTCTGCCTTGGCGCGACAGGTAAGTGGCAGGAGCAGCCGGCGACCCTCGCTGGCCCCCGCGACCGACCTCCCCCCCCCACCCCCGCCCCGGGCCTGGAACGCACAGCTCTCTCGCTTCTCGGGACTTCCCCTCCAGTCAAGCTAGCGTCTGCCAGGTCCTTGCTCCCTACCTCCCTCCTCCGCCGACCTCCTCTTCCACTTCCTCCTCACCACCCCCCGTAGTGAAATGAGGGGGTTGGGCCAGACTCGTCCTAATACGTCGTGGTATTGGGGCTCTAGCTCTAGCCTCTAGCTCTTCCCTTCGTAGGACCCCCCCCCCCAACCCCTCCACCTTTGGAAGATGAATGAAGAGCTCAGACCTCTGGACCTCTGGGACTTGGAGGGGTGGGTGGGAGAGGGACAAGCCATAGCCGTCCCTTCGGGGTTCTACAACCTCTTCCCTTTGCCCACCCGTGCCCCCGCATCCCTTCTGTTCCCCTTCTTCCCAGATTGGGCCACTCCATGTGCTCGGCTCCAGGAAATCTTTAAGAGAGATATCGTCCTGCACTTGCTCCTGAGTAGAGGTGGGGTGTCAGATGTCCTCTCTCTGGTGTCGTGGGCCTTTTGGGAGTGGGAGCCTTGTGGTATTGTGGGAGGGGAGTCTCATGGGTGTTCATGACTGTGACTGTCATCAACTTCCCGATTTCCCCGTCACTTGTTCCGACAAGCCCCAGGCTCACTGAAAGGAGAAACTGTTGCTTACTTGCCCCCAGAGCAAGTCATCCCAGACCCTGACTCCTGCAGAGGGTAGGACAGGGCTCTCCTGTGTGTATGGGGGAAGGGTGGCTCAGTTCGTCAGCATAGCTTAAAACAGAACCCCTCTATTGGCCGACACCCATTGCAATAGCCCCAGGAAGGATTTTGACGCCGCCCCTCCAGACCCCATAAATGCAGTTTACAGCCTCTGGATGAGGTTAGCAACGCTAGACCACTAAAGAGATGTGTGGGCCTCTGCTCTTTTTACCAGAGATGTGTATGCACTGTGCTGGCCCTATGCACCTCTCCAACACATGAGCCCCATCCCTACCCATCAGAGGAAGGGTAAAAAGGATGAGACAGGGAAAGTCGCATACAAGGTAAGGTGAGGGGTTTGAAAAATATTTTGGTTCCTATTATCCTGCAGAAGCCAGTATCACGGCACATACTTCCCTAGTTCCTGTTCCTCAACAGTGCCATTCATGTAGGCACACAGAGGTAACAAGAGAAAACTTTCAGGGGCGTCGGGACAGAAAGGGCAGGACTGGCAAAGAGGAGAGGGAGTCTGGAGCCAGTAGAACCATGAAGGAACCCCCGGCTGCCTGAGATGGCCTCATCCTTGGTAATCACTGCCTACAGTTGGCAAGAGAGCTCACACCCACCCAGAAGAGCGTGGAAGAACTCACGCCTGGAAAGGGGAGGTGCTGATGCATGGTGGATGCCCTCTCAGATCTTAGCCCAAGTTCAGGTGTCCCAGACAGGCTATAGGACCATAGGCTTAGTCCTGGTAGCCATTACCTAGAACAGAAGTCAGGAATAGGAAGAATAGCTAACTCGAGGACCATTGGGAGGCAGTTGGGTATTGTGGATCCAGGCAGCTGACAGCTCTGTCTCTAATATAGCTGTCTAACCTTGGCCAAATCACATAAACACTCACTGGGTGGGGAGCAGATGAGAAGGTGTCTACGAAAATGCTTTGGCAAAGCTCCAAGCAACAGCCAAGTCAGGGGCAGCGTGGTGTCATGGTTAAGACAGTGGGCTTTGGACAGACCTGGGACTGAGTGCAAATTCGGCCTCTGCTACTTCCTTGCTATGTGACCTTGATCAAGTTTCTTAACCTCCCTGTGCTTTGGTTTCCTTACATGTAAAATGGGAAAGATAACTGTCCCTTGACTTGCTGGGGTGAGTAGTGGTATCGAACATGGTGGTGGTATTGCCCTAAGCCTCCTCTGGCTCACGCAGACCTCACCAGCTCTAGAAGTGAAGCTGAGGATCAGAGAGGGTGTCTGCGTCCCGGAGGGACCCAGCGAATGGCCGTGCCAAAGACTTGGGTGAACTTGGTTCTTCACACAGTCCTCTGTCCCACTCTGGGAAAGCCCAAAATGTCCGCTCTCATTCAATGAGAATGAGAGTGAGGGTTTGAATAAATGAGAGGTCAAGTGCAGGGCAGTGCCTGTCTCAGTGTTGAGCTCAATGCCGTAATTGTGCTGTGTAAAAGGCTCGCACAGTGAACAAGGTTGAGTTCAGTCTGGGGAGAAAAAGGACTGTTAGTAGACACTTTGGTGGCACCTGAGAACCCCATGGGGCCAGGTTATTCTCCAGTACCCTGTGCAACCTGGTCCTGAGCCCTAGGTAGGCTTGAAGGAAGGAAGAAACCCAATCCTCACGTCTACCAGAGAACAAAGGACAGACAGACCCTGGCAGTGGAATAGCAAACCAAATTTCTCAGGGCTGTGGGATGCTGTGGGGCTGAGAAGGCTAGGTGGGTTGGTCGGGAAAAGCATTCTGGAGGCCAACGATTGAGGACGAGGAAATTTAGAGATGGGGAAGGAGAAAGCGAACAGGATCTAGGTAACCTGAGTCTAGATCTGTTGGTTCTCCCTCTCTCACAAAATCTAGTGGGGAAGTCCCACCCAGGGGACGCGTGGGTAGTGAAACTTAGTAACAAAAACACCTGGGGATCCTGAGGGCAGGACCCATGCACCTTAGTCTAAGAAGGCTTCTTGGAGGAGGGGAGGAGTCTGAGGAAGAATTTGAAAGAGAAAAAAACACAGCTTGTTTAGCAAGAATAGAAGGGAAAGGCTGTGAGGAGGAAAAGGTAAGCCAGGGAGCGTGAGTGACAACTGGAAGCCCGCTGCCCAGGCCCGGGTTAAGCTATGATCAAATATAGCCACTCAGATTGTAGAAGAGAGAGGGGCTGGATGACAGGAGCCCGGCAGGCAGCTTCTGCAGAGCCTCCAGATGTGGGGAGATAAGGTTGCGGTCTGGGATGACGGTCGAGAGAGAGAGAGGGGGGGGGGGGAAGAGGAGGATCTAGGAGGGAGGGAATGAATCAGCAGGACCAGGGAGTGGGCTTGGAGTGAACCTGACATTAAGAAGGCACTGAGAACTGTCGTAGGTGCCTGGGAGTGGGGCAGGGGCTGTTTCGAGGGCTCCCCGGAGCCGGGATGGGGGAAATTGGGAAGACCCGCCAACTTAGGGGGCGGGGCAGTAACCCTGAGCTCGGGCTTGGCAAGTTGAGTGTGGGTGGTCCTACCGCCCCAGCAACCTGTGGGGTGAGGAGAGAAGGAAAACCCACACTTCTGCCCTCCCCCCTCACCACCCCCTTCTCAAATCTGGGGCCCTGTCTTCAGGAATACCATTGGGGTCACCCCGCCCCCTTTCCCCCTTCCCACTCCGGCGGAGGAGCCAGCAATCTCTGAGCCTTTCTTCCAGAACAGTCGCGTATCCTTGCCCCATCCGACCTGACAAGCCTGGAGGTCCTCCAGTGAAAAACCTGTGAGCTGCTGAACTTTGTTTGGTCCCGTATTATTTTGATTTTCAGTGTTGTTCCTTTTTTTAAAGATTTTATTTATTTGACAGAGAGACACAGCAAGAGAGGGAACACAAGCAGGGGAGTAAGAGAGGGAGAAGCAGGCTTCCTGCTGAGCAGGGAGCCCCATTCGGGGCAGGATCCCAGGACCCTGGGATCATGACCTGAGCCGCAGGCAGACGCTTAACCGACTGAGCCACTCAGGTGCCCCTGGTTTTCATCTTGGTTTTTAACAGACTTGGAATAAATGAACAAACGTTTATCGAGCACTGACTACATGCCAAGCAGTGTTCTAGGTGTACCTCGTGAGCAGATTTGGACTGCGTTTTTCAATGGCATCTCAGTGTTTGGGTAACTTTGGCTTAAAATGTTATGCAAACATACAATGAACCTAGATATGGGAGGGGCAGAAGAGAACTGGAGACGTTAGCTACAGAAATAACTTTCAGTACATCTTTCTGGGGAAATAGGCCACACTCCTGCCCCTTGAATCTTGAGGAAAAGCTGAAATGTCTTGAAGGTGTAATTAAGGGGAAAGTGAAAACCTCCCAGGGTTCTGTAATCAAAAGGGTCAGAGGGTGGGAGGAAGGGTTTGCAGGAGAGAACTCGCTACTCATGAAAACAGAGGAAGTGAAAAGAGTGTTGTGTTTGATGAAGAAGTGCTGGTGACAAAGAATCCTCTGGCCCCAAAGGGCCCCTCGGTGCCTTCCCCCCACCAGGTGCCTTCCCCCCACCAGTCGTTGAAATTGACCTGCCCCCTCCCCAGCATGTTGTCTAGCTCCACACCTGTGCCCTCGGTGAGAATGGGTCTGACAGTCATCACTTTCTCGAAGAACCTGTAATTGAGCTGTAGTCTGAGTAACTTGAGCAAACATCCCCGTGGTGGTGCCGGCTGCTTACTTCCTGGCTGCCACGTCTCCCGGAGGTGAGCCGCTTAGCTGATAAACAGAAACTTTGTTACAAAAAGGCCACCTGGCCCGCAAGGGCGTGTTCTGGGGTGGCTGACTTGGGTTGTCACAGAAGCTGAAACTCTGCCTGGGACTTACAATTTTGTCATTGTTAAAGCATTTGTCGTCCTAGGTAGGCTCTGGGGGAGGGCAGGCGCCAGGGAGGGGCGGGGCCCCGTGTATGAGTGGCATAGTGGGTGGCGGGGAGACTGGGGAGAACAGCCTGGCCCCAGGCTCTCAGGAGCCTAACCCAGTCCCCATACCACCCACCCAGGTGACCCCCAAGAGGGAGGTAAGAGTTCGGGAACAGAGCAGTGGCCTGGGAGTTGGAGATGCCATCAGCTTCTGGGACCCACAAGCTGTGTGATACTAGGGAAGTCACCTAACCCCTCTGGCCTCTCCTGTAAGAGGAGGGCCCAGTCAAAGGGGCCTGCCGAGAGTGTAACAACAGTGTCAGGGAACTCAATTCTTGCTGCTGTAAGTGCATTCAAAACATCGTCTAGCAAAGCCAGCCTCAATAGCTTACCCTGTAGCTTGGAACAGGTCACTTTGACCCCTCGGGCTTCATCTCCTTGAATGAGCGTTTATGGAGTATCTACTCCCTGAAAAACCCGGGCTAGACTCGGCAAGTGACAGAAAAGGTGAAAACCCTGCCTCTCTGGCCAGGTGTTGACAAAGGGGTGAGAGAGAACAGACTTCTCTGACCCAAGGTGGGCAGTGAGAAGGCCAGAGGAAGCCCAGACAGAAAGGACAAGAAGGTGGAGAGAAGAATT
Organism: Nasua narica; assembly: GCA_028533885.1. NCBI lineage: Eukaryota > Metazoa > Chordata > Mammalia > Carnivora > Procyonidae > Nasua > Nasua narica. Next base: position 64,516,438 of record CM052807.1, on the reverse strand, counting down.
CTGCTGGGAGATCTGAAGGGGCTTCTCGGAGGAGGCTCCGATGTAAAAAGGAGGGACAGCACTGCATCACTGGCTTTCAAACTTCTGTGACTGGGCCAAGATAAGAAAGACCTTTTACAACAAGCCGTGGTGCCCACTCACCTATGAGGGGTATCCCAAAAATCTTAGGGCACTTTTACACGTTACTCACATCAGAGGTATGAATTCTCCAAATGGACAGAAAACCATCATTTGAAAATGTAGGAATTTAAATTTCTTTCATCTTTATTGAGTTTTATGAATTTCATTTTATTTTTTTAATTTTTATTTTTTCAGTGTTCCAAGATTCATTGTTCATGCACTATACCCAGTGCTCCATGCAATATGTGCCCTCCTCGATACACACCACCAGGCTCTTTTTGTTCATTTATTTGGCAGAGAGAGACACAGTGAGAGAGGGAACACAGTCAGGGGGAGAGGGAGAGGGAGAAGCAGGTTTCGCACTGAGCAGGGAGCCCTAGGTGGGCTCGATCCCGCATGACCTGAACTGAAGGCCGCCGCTTAACGACTGAGCCAGTTTAATGAATTTTAAACAACAAAATTTTGCTTTTCATTTTATATCAGGATGTTTATCATCTCTAATGGGCAGAGACAAGCATTAAAATAAAAATTTGTTTATCAAAATTCATAAAATCAGGTAAAAGCAATTTTAATAAAACTTTCAAATGATGTTCTCGAGTCTATAGTGTTTACATTTATGAAGTTATTAAAGCTTAAAACTGCTAAGACTTTTGGTATGCTCTACATATATATATGTAATAACTGATATGAAATTTAAAAAAAAACAACACCCATATTGCATGCGATACACTTTGGTATTTTCTTTTTTGTTCTATTCTATTCTGATCTTTTTTTTTTTTAAGATTTTAGATTTTATTTATTTATTTGAGAGAGAGAGCGCACACAGGTAAGAGCCGGGGTAGGGGGCAGAGGGAGAGAGAGATGTAGGCTCCCCGCTGAGCAGGGAGCCTGATACTGAGCTCAATCCCAGGACCCTGGGATTATGACCTAAGTCGCGGGCAGATGCTTAACTCAAGCCCCCTCTATTCTGATCTTCTAAGAATATTTTCATGCTGATTTGCAACACTTTAAATTTAGTCCACAATCCTACTATGGGTTGTAACCAGTGGTTCAATAGACTCTGGGGCTGGTGTCTATCAAACCTCAATGAGAGAAAGTAAGCTTGTTCCTGATAGTGAGGCCAGAGGAGCAGGTCCCATTTGTTCAATCTAGGAAAGCTTCCTGGAGGAAGAGGATTTCTGGAGTCATCTTGGTACTGAAACCAAGATGGTTTGGGTGTGGCAATCCCAAGGGTGGCTGGTTGCTGATTTGCAACACTTTAAATTTAGCATCCCAAGAGTTGCTGATTTGCAACACTTTAAATTTAGTCCACAATCCTGCAATGGGTTATAATCAGTGGTTTGATAGACCCTGGGGTTGGGGTCTATCAGACCTCAGTGAGAGAAAGTAAGCTTGTGTTCTGGCTAGTGAGGCCAGAGAGGCAGGTCCCATTTGTTCAATCTAGGAAAGCTTCCTGGAGGAAGAGGATTTCTGGCGTCATCTCGGTACTGAAACCAAGAATGTTCTTGTGTGGCAATCCCAAGGGTGACTAGAGGAAAAAGTGTTAGGAATGAATGCTCAGCAGTAGCGGGAGGGGAATGAGTGGGTGAGGACTATGGACACGTTTGCCAGTGGTCCTAGAGGCCAGGTGTGAGAGCTCAAATGTGAGGGAGCTGTACAAGACACTGGGGAGAGAATCCTGTGAACTTCACCAAGTACTACATACAACAGGGACTACTTCTGGACCAGGCTAGTGGAGGACTGACTCCCAGCCCTTGCTAACCACGCTTCTGGGAATCTCCCACGCGGAGACTGGGAATCCTGAATCCCAAAGTCTTCTGGCTTCCATCCAATTCTGTGTCCCTTCCACCGGGCTCTTTCCTATTGCCCACATGCTGAGCAAACAGAGGCCTCATTCCTTACCGCCATGGCTAATCACAGGTGTCTTGTTTCATTTCAGGATGTGGTTAGTACCTTGAGGAACTGCAGTCTCCAGAGAGCAGGGTTTAGACAGGCAGGCTGGATTGAGAGAGCAGAAGCCTGGGAAGGATTCAATTTAACCCTAGATCTCTTTGTCCAGGGGAAACGAAAGGAGCAGAGGTGAACCCCACTGCAAAGGACCACAAGGCAATGCCAGGACGAGGGAATTGGAGTGACCTGGATGATTCTGAGTGATCAATCAGGGAGGCCTTCCTGGAGGAGGTGAGTCTCAAACACTTGGCAGCAGCTGGTAACTAAGCAGGTACCAGTCTTCGTTTCTAACTGTGCTCCCTCTTTCTTGCTGGAGTAGGAAGGTAGACAGAAAGTATCACGGAAGGTGCAGCCTGCAGGATGGTTCAACACTGTCATGGCGAACACCCTCCACTTTTCAGGCTCTGTTATTTGTGCTTAGCTGGGGCAGGTCCAGAATTGAGGTGGTGTCTAGCCAGCCCAGCATAGCTCAACCTCTGGGGCAAAAATCTGCCTCTGCGCTGAATCTCCATTCCCTCCCTGAAGCCTTCTTCCAACCCAAAGAGATCTATCTCTTTCCACTTAGCACTTCCTGTCTGTTATTAAGTTTTAATTTTATTATTTCTTGAAGAGGTGATGTTGTCAGGGTTCAAAGTGCAAAAGGGTATTCAGTGAAAGCTCTTTTTCCTGCTCCCGTCTCCTCCCTGGACAGGTGCTACCTGGACCCAGTGCTAGCGGCTCTTATTCTCCAACTAGAGGGATTTAAAATCCCCTGGGGAAAGAGGGACACCTGTCACTCCGTGTCCCTCTGTGTCCCAGCTCGGGTGGATTCTCCTACACCATCACCCAAGGGACTTTCCCGAGCACCATGTCCTCCCTCCTGATCCGCCCCGCTACAGTCTTGGGTCAGACACACCCTCCCCCCCAGTCCCTCTCCCTTGGCCATCCAGCCTCCAGTCCGAACCATCTCCTAGACACCCCCCACCAGTTGTCCTACTCTTTTCCTGTAATGCTGGGCTCTGGCTAAGCTTTTGTTGCTCGCATACCTCAGGTCAAGGCAAACTCCTTGGCATGATGACCCAGTTGCAGCAACCTCTCAGGGCCCATCCTCAGCGATTCCTGTCTGTCTTCATGCTCCCACCATACCAAACCACTGGCAGTTCTCTGCTTGGCCCTGCTATCGCCTGCTTCTAGGCCTTAGTCTGTGCTGTTCCCTCTGCCTGAAATGCGCTCGCCTTGCCTGGCCAGCTCCTTCCTGTGGGCGAGTGCTCAGGCCAACTCTTCCCACCGCGGGACCTCTTCAGGGCCATCACCCTTCCCCACTTGCTGAGTTTCCTGCGTCCTCTCTTCCTGGGCACCGAGGGTGCCTGTCTCCCTGGGCGATCTCCATTTAAAAACTGACTTCCCGGGGCACCTGGGTGGCTCAGTCTTTGGGCGTCTGCCTTCAGCTCACATCATGATCCCAAGGTCCTGGGATCCAGCTCCACATCTGGCTCCCTGCTCAGCAGGAAGCCTGCTTCTCCCCCTCCCGCTCCCCCTGCTTGTGTTCCCTCTGTCTCTGTCTCTCTCTGTCAAATGGATAAATAAAATCTTACATACATACATACGTACATACATAAATAAAATCTGACTGCCCAGGTCAACTATACTTCAATTAAAAAAAAAAAAATCTGACTTTCCCAATTGACTCTATGCTCCTTGAAGGCTGGGCTTGCTCATCTCTGTCTCCCCCGTTGTGATGAGGAAAACAACTTTTGAGAAACCTTTGTTTTTCCAAGTTGTTGCCTCGGCATTTTATCAAGTATAATTATGCTACTCACATCCAGAGTCTGGACATTTCCATAAGGACTTGAGTTTCGAGAACCTGCCAAAAGTTCCCGTTTTGCTTTTAGCGGAGCACCTTTATGAAATAACCACTTTGGAGTTAAACCCGAGAAAAGTTAGTGGCCTCTGTCCCAGTCACCTTTGAGTGTAGGTGCTAGCTGTTTATCTGTGTCTCCTGCTTGCGGGTGCCCGCTCCCCCCCACCCCGACTGCACCGAGGACGGCCCTTCCCCCGGCTCATTGCCCCCCCTCGATTCTGGGATCGGTAAGTACTAATAAATCTGGTGCCTCCGCTTCTTCCTTTGTGTGGGTGTGTTGAAACTGGGCCTTCAAGTCAGAATGACCCCATGGGTTTCACTTCCCCAAAGTGGGATCTCAGATGCTGGGGAAGCAACCTGCCAATCCCATGGGGGTGGCTTGTGCCTCCCCGTTCGGCAGGTCATAACCTGAATATTCTTAATTCGGTACATAAGCTCCCACTTAACACACCCGTCTGGCAGAGTACCTGGCACATAGCAGGTGTTCCCAATGCTGGCAGAACGAACACATTTCCTCTCCCGACTCCTGATGCAAAATAGTTGCTCAGAGAGATTTCGTTTTATTTGACTTTTGATGCTGCTGCTGAATCCGCTGTTAAAAAAGAAAACCGTGTGTCTAGCCCTGCTCCCTCGTGAGATCACAATGGTCGCATATTCCGCAGACCCACCAGGCTTTTCTCCACAGACAGGAAGGAGCTTGTGTGTTTAAATAACAGCAGTAAGTAGCTCAACTGGCATTACTTTTAAGCAAGACATGCCACAGGTAATGAATGTGGCTTTGGCCAAGGACCAGGTACTCAAGGGTAATTGCTGGGAAGCTGAGCAGGGATTTATTAATTACAAGGGGTTGGTATGTGCCCGGCGCGCTGCTGAGTATTTTACGGACATTATCTCTGATTTCATCCTCACTGCAACCCTGTGCATTAGGTATTCGTTACCCCCACTTTCTAGATGAGGAAATGGAGCCTCAGAAAGATGAGCTACTCTGTCCCAGGGACACGCAGATGCTAACAGTGGAAACTAACACTTTTTGAGAACTTACTGTGTACAGAGACTGCTAAAGTTTTTCCATGAATTATTTCATTGAGCTTTAACCCTTACAACAACCCTAAGAGGTACGTGCTGTTGTTACTAGAAGGGGCGAAATTAGGATTTGTACCCAGGTCTCTGACCACCAACTTCTAGCATTTAACCAGTAAGCCTTATGCTTCCAGGGGTGCCTGGGCGGCTTAGTCAGTTTAGCGTCTGCCTTCAGCTCAGGTCGTGATCCCAGGGTCCTGGGATCAAGTCCCGCTGAGCAGGGAGCCTGCTTCTCCCTCTCCCTCTGCCACCCCACCCTTGACTAGCACTTATACGCATACGCACGCTCTCTTACACAAATAAATAAATAAAAGCTTTAGCAAAAAAAAAAAAAAAAAAAGCCTTATGCTTCCAGAGTTCTCCACAGAAGGTTTTGCACTCATCCTTTGAGCCATGCGACTATGGGCCTGAGAATGGAAGCCGGTCAACATGTAATCCCATTTCTGCCTGGAAGATGTTGTCATAGAACCTCAGGTGGTTTTCTTTCTTTAATTAAAGATGAGTAGATAGAGAAGAATATATGCAAAATCCATGTGAGGGTGTAGAGACTAACAGTCCACCAGCAGCCACCATTCCCACACATTTTTCTCCCTCTCCAGAAATTTTGGTGTTATTATTCCTTCAGGGTTTTTTTTTCCCCCTTTCATTTTTCTTTATAGCTTGACCACCCATTCATTGTTGTGTTCATAAACAATATATTTAGTTTCCCAGGTTTTTAAATTTTCTGCAAGTGGGCGCGTCCTGTACGTCTCTTCGAGGCCTCCTGTCCGGCCTCGGCGACAGTCCCATGCTTAACCGACCACACCACCCAGGCACCCCTGGGTGGGTACATTTAAAAATTTTGCTTGATAATGCCGCACTGTTTCCCAAAGCGGTTATGTCGATTAAACCTCTTCACGCGGAGTTTCGGCGTTTGGTAATCCCAGGTCTGGGAGTATCACGGTCTCAGAGCAGGCGAGCGACACTGAGTCTGGTGGCCTCCTCTTGTGGCTAGAGGAAACTGAGGCACAGAAGAGTGACGTGATGGGGCTGAGGTGTGGCCGCCATTCGGCGACAGAGCCTGGACTCAAACCCTAAGCCCCCAGACTCCCTCCACGCCACTGCCTTGGCTCATTTCCCTCTTCCCTTCCCTTCTCAGGCTGAGGCCCCAAGGAGTGGCCGCCACAACCTATCGAGCTCTTTCTGGGGTCAGGCCCAGCACTCGGAGCTGACCTGCCAGGGGACCCTGTTGGGTCGAGAGGATGCGGCTTTTCCGCAGACGCCACATGCCCCTGCGCCTGGCCATGGTGGGCAGCGCCTTCGTGCTCTTCCTCTTCATCCTGCACAGGGATGTGAGCAGCACGGAGCAGGCCACCGAGAAACCATGGCTGAAGTCCTTGGTGAGCCAGAAGGATCACGTGCTGGACCTCATGCTGGGGGCCGTGAACAACCTTAGAGATTCGATGCCCAAGCTCCAGATCAGGGCTCCAGAGCCCCAGGAGATGCCCACGTCCACCAACCAGTCCTGCCTGCCTGGGTTCTACACCCCGGCTGAGCTGAAGCCCTTCTGGGAGCGGCCACCCCAGGATCCCAATAGCCCCGGGGCAGATGGCAAAGCCTTTCAGAAGGACAAGTGGACCCGCCTAGAGACCCAGGAAAAGGAAGAAGGCTATAAGAAGCACTGCTTCAATGCCTTTGCCAGTGACCGGATCTCCCTGCAGAGGGCCCTGGGGCCAGATACCCGACCCCCTGAGTAAGTAGCCCCCGGAGTCCTGCGGGGAGGCCAGGGCTCTGGCCAGGGTATGGCTGGTGTGGTCATGGCCATGGGCCAAATGCCAGGAAGAGAGCTGCCAGTGATTGTACCACATGGGCCAGCATTTCCTCTAAGCCTTCCCTTCTTTTCCTGACCAGTGCCCTTATCCTCGGGGTTGGTATCGTGGTCAGGCCAGAGGCCCAGGGAGACCGTGACAGTAAAATGACCAAGGTGACGGGATACAGAAGGAGGAGCTCAGGGCCCGGTACCAGGACCTGGCATGAGGGTAACTGGGTGGGATGGTTCCAGGGTGCAGACTTGGTAGCCTTGCTCTCCCCACCGAGAGCCTGTGGGACTCTGCCGTTGAGCTGTTGAGAAAGGGACATTTCCTGACAACAGCCCGGATGGTCAGGACTGTCCCTCCACCTCCTGGCTTCCCTCTGTGAAGGGCCACAGGGCCAGGAATTCGTTCCAGCCTCCGTGTGGAACCATGTTTACCTACCGTCCGGGGACGGTGAACCAACACTGGGATCTCTGAGCTCCGAGCCTCGCCCCGGGGCGCTGCCGTGACCGCGCTCACGTTGTCCTCAAGTCAAAGATTTTGTCTGTCCCAGCTCAAGAGTTAGACCCTTTCTGGCCTTTTCTCACGTGGCAGCCCCCTTTCTCGAGTTCATGAGTCCTTAGGGCTGTGAACCTAGGGGGCCTCAGGCTTGGACCACGTATTAAAGTCCTAGAAGGTGGGGCCTCCAGGGGTTCTCAGGAGCTCCTCAGCGGGGAGGGCCGTTGGGCAGGAGGGCAGGCAGTGGAGGAACTTGAGGAATCATTTCTGGAGGATTCATAAATCTCTCTGACAGCAGAGGGGGGATAAGAAAGGCTATCAGGGGGTGCCTGGGTGGTTCAGTCAGTTAAACACCTGCTTTCTCGTCAGGTCAGGATCACAGGGTCATGAGATCGAGCCCCGCATCGGGCTCCCTGCCCAGCAGGGAGTCTGCTTCCCCCTCTTCCTCTGCCTGCCGCTCCCCCTGCTCCTTCTCTCTCTCTCTCTCTAATAAGTAAAATAATTTTAAAAAGAGAGAGAGAAAAAAATAGAAAGACTGTCAGAGCAGATGATTCCCTGAGGTCTGGGATTCCCACTGTCCCATCCCCAGCCGAGGCAGAGTGTCGAGAGTGTGGCCATGTGGCCACATGCACAGGGTAGCTGGAGCCGACAAAGACACAGAAAAGGTCACAGGAAATCGTGTGTGGTGGTAGTATCAGATTACAGGGAATTAATGAGGAAATGGGTTAGAGAAGCACTGTAAATTGTAAAGAAAAGAGCCTTTTTCTCTCCTCGAGCACGGAAATTGTAGTCACTTTTCTCAGATGTCAAATTTGCCCTTTATTACTCCCCCTCGGGGACCTCTGGATCGGATCACACTTTTTGCAGCACGCACATTACTGAGGAAGAGAGTCAGCCCTGGGAACTCCTGGAGCAGATGAGAGAAGTCGGGGGGTGGGGGGGCAGGGGAGCCCTCTGCCTCGAGCTGGGGCACCGAGCCAGCAGTGGGGCAGATGGGGTTTGGAGCGGGTTCGCTAGGACCTGTGCAGAGGCTCAGGGTCGGTGGAAGATCAGAGCGAGCCAGGAACAGGGAGCAGCTGCTCCTAGCCGTACCAGAGAGCAGAGGATGGTGATGGCAGCCTGGGGACAGGGCCCTCCCGCCCCTGGAACTCCCAGGGGCCTGGAGAACTGTATCAACGCTTCCGTCCCCCTAGATGTGTTGACCAGAAGTTCCGCCGCTGCCCGCCGCTGCCCACCACCAGTGTCATCATCGTGTTTCACAACGAGGCCTGGTCCACACTGCTGCGAACCGTGTATAGCGTGCTACACACTGCCCCTGCCATCCTGCTCAAGGAGATCATACTGGTGGATGACGCCAGCACTGACGGTGAGGCTGGCCAATGTCTCTCCCCTGGGACTCTGGGAGGAGGGCGGGTCCTCTCGGGAGAGCATGCACCCCCACCGCCTGTGGCCTGGTACCACTGCTCATCTTAAAGACTGGGAGCAAGGAGAAGGCAGGGGAGGGAGAGGAAGTAGGGGGCAGGGGGCACCTAGACCACATTCCCAGAGCCTGAATCTTACTCCCACGGCAGCCCGTGAGCTCCCAAAGCTTTGCAGTTCTGGTTTCTGAGACTCTTCGAGCTGCCTGGCTCAACCCCCTGTCAGAAATGCTGGGAGAAGGCAGGGCGGTGGGTGGGGAGGGGCCTTCCTCTCCTTTCCTACCTGCTAGAGCACTCTTCTACTCTCAGAAGAATCTACCTCAGAAGCTCTCTTTGCTATAGTTGGTGAGAGGTAAGTGAGGCTGCTACCCAAATTTCCACCCTTTAAAGAAATTCCACACACTTCTACTGAATCCCCGGCCTGGCATCGGCCTAGGCGGAGGGGATGCCATGACAAATGACGAATGGGACAGAGCTGCCCTGGAAAGGCCAACAACCCACACAGGTCAGAGGGCCGCTTACAACAGCAGTCACGCGGTGTGGCCCATAACACACCCCTGACAAACGTGGAAGAGCATGGACTTGAGGGTCTGACGCCCAGGAATTCAAATCCTAGCCCTGACTCTTCCGAGCTCTGTGGGCTTGGGCAAGATTCTTACCCTCTCTGAACCTCAGCTTCCTCTTCTAAAAATGAAGACAATAGATGACTCCCTCACATGCAGGGCGAGGGATCAGAGACGGGGATAAAGGGGATAATTCATGCGCCACGGAGTACTTAGCATCGAATAAGAGCTCCATTAGCATTAGTTCCAGTTTATTCTTCGTTTGGGAGCAGTGCGCCAGGAGGGTACGCAGCCAGGTGTTATTTCCTTGCGGTGTGCCGAGGGTGGCCCTCGGTGGAGGTCGGATGCGAGCACGCGGGTCTGGGGAGAGAAGAGGCGCAGAAGGGCATTCCCAGAGGAGAGAATGGCACAAGCAGAGTTCTAGAGACATAGGTGTGTTCGTGACCAGTTGAGAAGTTTGATGCGGCTGAAGCTTAGGTTTGTTGTAGGAGATGACACTAAAAAGACGTGGAACTGAAATTCGTGCCATGGACAAAAGTGAGGAGTCATTGAAGGTGTTTAAGCTGGAGAATGACCTTGTCGTAGAAGGGCGGCAGCTCTGGGAGAGGGTAAGTGTCAGGAAGGGAGGCAGAGGACCCCAGCTCCGGAGAGCAAGTCCTTAGACGCGAGAGTGGGATGACGGGCCAGAATAGGGACAAGGGCCATAGGACCAATGCGTTCCCATTAGGCTTGGCACGTCCTTCTCTCTGTGGCTTTCCTGACGTGGCCCCCAGTGCCCATGCTCCCTGCTCAAGGGCAGGAACTGATCCCACACTTCCCAGTGTATGCCCCAGGGCCCCTCCAGTTTCCTGGTGACTCCTGACCTTTCCCGGTCTCCCTCGTGACCCAGAGTGAGGCAGATGCCAAAACGGTGGAATGGGGCGAGGGAAGGTGATGGAAGGAGGAACTGAGCGGTCACATTTCCCCGGCGAGGATAGACACCCAGGGGGAGCACTTACAGGGCAAGGGCAAACCAGCATCAGGGATGCAGTGATAGGGTCTAGTGGACAAGGAGCGAGAGATGGGTCTTCCAGAAGGGAGAAACAGAGAGTTTGGCAGACACGGGAGGGGCGTGGAAGGGCCCTGCAGGGAATCTTGGTAGCAATGGGATGGTTGGAACAGGAGCAAGGGTATCAGCTGCCCTTCCTCTTAAACTGGGTTCTCTGGAGACCCTTCTTGCCCCACATCTTGGCTACCCACCCTGCAGAAGCTGCTTACCTTAAATCACGGGAGGTGGAGGTTCTAAACTATTTCTAAACTGCTTGCCACCCAGGACTTTGAGCATCCGTAAGGGACAGGTCTTCTAATCAGGCCAAACAAGGGACGTAAGGCCAGGCCGGCATGGGCGGCCTCTCAAGGGCACGGCAACCTGTGCCTTGTGGGGTGGACATGGCAGTGGCGTCCGCGGCTCCTCCAAAGGGCCTGCCCCTAGCCAGCCCGGGTGCTTCCATTCTCTCTGGCTCTGAGAGCCAGTTCCAGTAACCCCCAGTCACCTGCCCGAAAAACCTAAAGCAGCCCTTCTTACTGTTCGGCATCCTGGCCTCTTTGAGACTGTTAAAAGCTCTGCCTCCTCCCTAGAAGAGTGTACAATTGCTCCACCAAGGTGCACACACCCACGTTTTTTGCATGTAATTCCAGGGGATTTGTGGAGCCTATGGTAAACAACCCCACCTCGAGGGCTTTCGGACCCTAGAGATGCTTTCAGCAGTGGTCAGTTCCATGAGGGAAAGGGGCACAGAACTCAGATCCGTGGTCAGAAATCGCCACGGTCTGCAGCGGGATAAAATTGCCCACATTTGACCTTTGGATCCGATTAACCGGCTCTCATTACGCACACACAAACGGGCTGTGTTTCTGCGGAAACCCAATGTCCACGCTCTTGTGCCCTCCTCTCCTGGCGCCGGCAGCAGAAGTACAACCGTGAGGACACAGGCATTTGATACTGGCCTCGGGGGGTGGGGGGTAGGGAACGAGGCCTGGTGCCAGGCTGGGGAACTTTCTCTTTCCCACTTTGGAGTCAGAAGCCCAGGCACAGATTTCATTCCTGCGTGGCCCGTTCAGCAGCCTGGTCGGCTCCTGGTCTGACTCATTCTATGAGCTTCTTGAAACTGGCCCTCGAGGCCCATGGGTCTGCTGTGGCCCCAGCAGGGCAGTCCCTGTGTTGAAAGCCCTGCCTTGCCCCTCGGGGAGCCTGAGGGGGAGGGAACCTAGGCCTCCCTCCTGTGGGAATTTGCTAGGTGAATGGGAGGGAAGCAGACGTACCTGGGACCCAGAGAGTCAGGAAGTGAACAGGGCTGTCAGTGAGCAAGTTCCTCAGGGAGAGAGGGGTAAGGAGGTGGCAGTGGCTACGGGGGCCCGGGGTGGAGGGATGCTGTAGGAAGGGAAAGAGGGAAGGGCAACCCTGAGATGGGAAACCCACTATGAAACCCAGGGAGGAGACCTTTGGGGGAGCACTTTGGATTAGCTCAAGATTTCCCCCACTTCCATCTCCCCATGCTGCTCAGAATTGGAGTGGCAGGTCCTCTCGTGGCCGCCTAAACTCCTTAGTAATGCAAGTCGGGAACTGTTGTTGAAAGCCTCTAATTTTAGCTGAATTACAACCTCCAGCATGTATTTGAACAGGTAAAGTTGCTTTATCACCTCTGTCTCCTACCTCTGTACATGTTTGATAATACAAGAAGGCCTCTTGATTGTAACTATGTGTCCTGGATTTTCCGGGGAAGTTTCCACTTCACTGTTTCCTTCTCTTCCTGCCCGTAGAGAAATTCCGTTTCCACGTGTTAATTTCATCTGCCGGTCTCCTCCTTACACCTGGAAATGGAAAGTGGCCGACGATGAATCTCTATTTAGGTTTGAAAATTCGGCCCCGTGTCCATATATTCTATCTGGACCAGTGAATCGTAGAGCACTCCCAAAGGGTGTCATATTTGTTTATTTCTCCCTTTATCCTTCCAAATGGATTAATCAAGAAAAAATTTGTAGGGGCGCCTGGGTGGCTCAGTGGGTTAAAGCCTCTGCCTTCAGCTCAGGTCCTGATCTCAGCATCCTGGGATCGAGCCCTGCATCAGGCTCTCTGCTCAGCAGGGAGCCTGCTTCCTTCTCTCTCTGCCTGCCTCTCTGCCTACTTGTGCTCTCTCTCTCTGTCCAATAAATAAATAAAATCTTTTAAAAAAATTAAAAAATTAAAAAATTTGCCAGTTGCAGTTAGATTCAAGGCTGAATAGAACACAGATGGGCATGAAAATAGAATAAAAACCAACAAAACAGGAAAAATGAGTGAGGAAGTCCTGCCTACAAGAAAGGCTTTTCTGTTGTTCTTTTAGAAAAGCTAGAAAGCTTTTTCAGAAGCGGAGGAAGAGTGGGGCAGCCCACAAGAGAAGAGTAAACAAAGACAAGCATTCACTGATTTGCTTAATAAATGTTTTTTTTTAGTTACCTACCGGGCACCACACCCTGGGCCGGCCCCTGGGGCTACAGCAATGAACAGGTTGGGCGAGGTCTCTGTCTTCTTGGAGTTTACTTTTTTGATGGGAAAGACAGAAAATAAATAATTTCTGATAATAAGTGCTCTGAAGAAATTAAATTAGAGGAAAAAGAAAAAGAATGCCTGGTGATGGGCTAGTGAGTAATCAGAAGCTGTTGTAGTTACGGTGGCCCTGAAAGGCTTCTCTGACTGCTCTGCTGGGAATGGCCGTGGAAAGGCCCTGAGGTTAGGTGTGTTGATGGGGCAAAAATAAGGCGGTGGCGGGGCTGCAGTGAGCGAACAAACAAAAAGAACACTGGTACAAAGTGGGTTGAAGAGAAGAGCAAAATTGAATCCCAAGACCTTTGTAAGCGGTGGTCAGTGTTTGGATTTTTCCTCTGTATGTATATGGATGTGATAAAGTAGGCATAACATAAAATTTACCGTCTTAACCACTTTAAATGCACCCTTCAGTTGCATTTAATACCTTCATGTTGTTGTGAAACCATCCATCACCAGAACTCCCTCATCTCGCAAACTGAAACTCTGTATCCTTTAAACCGTGACTCCCTCTCCTCTCCTTCCCCCAGCCCCTGTCAACCCCCCATTCTACTTTTCTATCTCTATGAATTCGACTAAATACCTCATATAAGTGGAATTATTCAGTGTTTGTCCTTTTGTTTCTGGTATATTCCACTTTGCATAATGTCTCCAGTGTCCTCCAACTTTGATTTCGGCTCAGGTCATGATCTCAGCGTTGTGGGATCGAGCCCCAGGTCAGACTCTGTGCTCAGTGGGGAGTCTGCTTGTCGCTCTTCCTCTGCTTCTCCCCCCACTCATACTTTCTCTCTCTCATTCTCTCTAAAATAAATAAATAAAATCTTTAGATTCCACTTATGAGTGAAATCATGCAGTGTGTCTTTCTCTGACTGACTTATCTCATTTGGCATTCTACCCTTTAGCTCCAGCTGTGTTGTCACTCATTATTTTTCACGACTGAGTAATATTCCATTGTGTATATATACCACATCTTCTTTATGCATTCATCAATCAATGGACACTTAGGTTGCTTCCATATGTTGGCTATTATAAATAATGCTGCAATATACATAGGGGTGTGTGTATCTTTTCAAATTAGAGTTTTTGTTTTCTTCAGGTAAATATCTAGAAATGGAATTGATGGATCCTTTGGTACTCCTAGTGTTAGTTTTTTGAGGAACCTCCATACTGTTTTCCACAGTGGCAGCCCCAATGTACATTCCCTTGGGAATGCACAGGGTTCCCTTTTCTCCATATTCTCACCAGCACTTATTTCTTGTCTTTTCGATACTAGCTATTCTGATTGGTATAAGGCGATATCTCTTTGTGGTTTTGATTTGCATTTTCCTGATGATGAGTGATACTGAGCATCTTTTTTCATGTGTCTGTTGGCCATCTGTGTGTCTTCTTTAGAAAATTGTCTATTCAGGTCCTCGGCCCATTTTTCAATCAGATTACTTGGGTTTTGGTGTTGAGTTGTAGGAGTTCTTTATATATTTTGGATATTAGCCCTTTATTGGATATATCATTTGTAAATATCCTCTCCTTTCAGTGGGTTGCCTTTTCATTTTGTTTATGGTTTCCTTCTCTGCGCAAAAGCCTTGTGGTTTGTTATAGTACCAGTTATTTATTTTTGCTTTTGTTTCCCTTGCTGGGGGAGACATAACTAGAAAAACATTGCTAAAGTTGATGTCTAAGAGATCACTGCCTTTTTTTTTTTTTTTTTTAGGAATTTTATGGTTTCAGGTCTTACCTTTGGGCCTTTAACCCATTTTGAGATTATTTTTGTGCATGGTGTAAGAAAGTGGTCCAGTTTCATCCTTTTGCATGTGGCTATCCAGTTTTCCCAACACCATTTATTGAAGAGACCATTTTTTGGTCTGTATTGTATATTTTTGCCTCCCTTGTCATAGATTGGCCCAATAAGCATGGGTTTATTTCTGGGCTCTGTATTCTGTTCCATTGATCTATGTGTCTGTTTTTGTGCTGTGAACACTGTTACTTGCAGTTTAAGATCTAGAATTTTGATACCTCTCTCTTTGCTATTCTTTCTTAAGATTGGTTTGGCTATTTAGGATCTATTGTGGTTCCATGCAAATTTTAGAACTATTTGTTCTAGTTCTGTGACAAATGCTACAGGTATTTTCATAGAAACTGCACTGAATCTGTAGATTGCTTTGGATAGTAAGGACATTTTATCAATATTAATGCTTTCCCTCCAAAGCATGGTATATTTTTCCGTTTATTTGTGTCATCTGGGATATCTTTCAACAGTGTCTTATAGTTTTCAGAACACAAGTCGTTCACCTCTTTGGTCACATTTATTCCTAGGTATTTTAACCTTTTTTTAAAAAGAGAGATTTTATTTATTTATTTATTAGAGAGAGAGCATCAATATTGGCTGATGGACTGATTGTGGTAGGTGAGAAAAGGGAAGAATCTAGCATGACTCCTAGGTTAAAGCAGCTGGAGGGGTGCTAGTACCACATCCTGACATGGGGAGATTAGGAGGGAGCAGGTTGGGAGGCAGTCTGGATCCATTTTGAGTGTTAGGTTTGTGGCTCTGTTAGACACCCAAGTGAAGACGCCAAGGCCAGAAGAAAAGCCCTAAGAGCCACCTGCGTATAGATGCCAGTTCAGACCATGGGACTGAGTAACGTGTGTGTGTTCGAGGTCACAAGAGTCTCATAGACTCCAGTCATGAAGAATGGAGCTGGGCTGGGGTGGTGGTTTGTTGAACCTGAATTAGGAGGTGAATGTCTAGGGACCTAAGAGAGTATGGATGGGCTCACCTGTGTCTCCACACTCAGCTCCGCTCTAGGCATCTCTGCGGCAGATGTCCGGTGGGTCCAGGGGTGTGACGGGAAGGAGAGGCATTACTTAGGGGAGTTGTCTCACTCCCCTAGAAGGGCCCAGGACTCATGCGCCGAAGCCCCAGGTCTAGCCTAACCACCTGAGACTGGAAGGAAGGCGTGGGAGAAGGGCTTTGTAGAGTTTAGCACCCCCTGGGGTTCACAGTTCAGTGCTTCTCAGTCTCTCACCACAAAACCCACTTCCTGTGATGCTTTGTCCTTGGGTTATCTCCACCACCATGAACTTCCTCTGAGCACAGTTAGGCGAGTTCTCAAGGGGGGGAAACATCAGCCATGCTGAGAAGGTGAGGCTCCTGGTTGACGTTCCTCCCTTCTCCTTCCTGTTAGAGCCAGCACGTGCGTGGGGCGGTAGTTGGATTATGGGCCCAGGAGCTTCCTGAGGGCAAGACCCAGACCAGGCCCGTCCCTGCCCTGGATGACGTCTGGTGCCTGGGCAGTGTGGGAGCACGTGTTCGGAGAGCGCTGGGCTGCTGATGCCACATGAGGCTGATTTTGACCCCTGAATGTCAGGGACAATACCCAGATTTCAGAGCATTTTAATCTTCCTAGATTAAGAAAGTCGACATGTAAGCACCCAGTTCGATGGCGGGCACATGGTAGGGGCCCAAGTATTTGGGCATTGTGTGTGTGTGCGTGGGGGGGAGAAATCAATCACACTCCCCCCAAATTAATTGATTTCAGGCCCACAGTTTGTATGACACTGCATCTGAGGCAAGGCCTAAGCACTGGGCCCATCCACAGCCCCACACAGAAAGGCCACACTCTCCTGTCACACCTGCCCTCCGCCTCCTCTTCTGAAACGTGAGGCCACGCCGTTCTGCACAGTAGGGAACCATGGTGCACATAAACTGTAGAGCAGCAAATAAACCATACGTAGGATTCAGATTGGGTTTCAAGATGGGTTGTTTTAGAAGAGAGCTATTTTGAAAGCCCTGAGGATTTCAGAATGAATAGCGCGGTCATGAAACCCTCGGCTCAGAATGAGCTGGAGATCTCAGCAGAGTTTTCCTCCCCCCACCCCACCCCCAAATTCAGGAGGGTTGCACCCACTACAGGCTCCCCAGCCCTGCATGACCCCTGGGAGGGGGTCACTGATCACCTCCCTCCAGTCGCCACTTCCCTGAGGGGCAGACTCATCCCTGCGCCTGGCACAGGTCTGACCCTTGGTACCTGGTGTGTGTTTTTTTTAAATTTAATTAAAAAGCTGCTCAGTATCTTTTCATCTTCTTAAAGATTTCTCCAGGCAGAGGGGTTAATAAAGAGGATTAGAGCACGACGGCTCGCGGCTGACCCAGCGAGCCAGAAATCAGCCTGTGTGTGTGCTCTACCCGTCCGCTCACTCGGGAGAACCGAGCCGGGACACCGGGAGTCTGGGGCCCCGGGAAAGGCCTGCCGCAGCCCCCGGGGTGTGGGAAAGAGAGGAGGCTGGAATCCCAGTTCCGAAAGATGGTGGCTGAGAAGATGCGGAGACCCAGGGGCAGCTGAGATCCTGTGGCAGAAGTTTATCCTTGACTAGAGACCAAAGAACCACGACTCCGAGGTCCTGGCTCAGAGAGTGGGGAGGGCCCTAGATAAACCGGCGCAGGATCAGCCCAGTGGGCTGGGGGGGGGAGGGCGTGGGGGGGGCACAAGGTGCTGGCTACACCCAGGGCTTCCTCCCTCCACGAGATTGCCTTGTTCCGTAGGTGTCCGGGCCGGCGGGAGGCCCGAGGGCACCCAGCCTGGCGCCCACCGTGGGGCGGGGGGTGAGCCGGCACCAAGGACGCTCTCCCTTCCAGACTACTTGAAGGACCAACTGGAGCAGTACGTGCAGAAGCTGCAGGTCGTGAGGGTGGTGCGGCAGGAGGAGCGGAAGGGCTTGATCACCGCCCGGCTGCTGGGGGCCCGCGTGGCCCAGGCAGAGGTGCTCACCTTCCTGGACGCCCACTGTGAGTACAAGGGGACCAGCCTGGCGCCCGGGAGGCCCGAGGGTGCTCCGGTCCCATCCCCCGTCCTGTGTCCCGGTGGAACGAAGAGCCGAGGGGGGGGGGCGGGGGGGCGGGGCTTTACCAAGGTAACGCCTTTAGTTCTGGGAGTAAAGGCGGCTCAGGACTCACTTTAGCTAGCTTCTTGTGCCCTCTGCTCATCCCTATCCCAAGGACGAGCCCTGGAGCCCCCAGACTCCCCTCTCTCTTCCTCGCTTGCTCTGTACCTCATTCTGAGCTCAGCCCCTCAGAGAGGCCGAATGTGACCCCTGGGAACTAGTTTATATGGAGGTTTCCCATAGGGCTACACGGAGCCCAAAAGGCCTCCTCTTTGCCCCAAACCCAAATACCTCCCCACCGTTGTCTGGAAAGAAATTGTTCCCTGAAAGCGGTGATGTGTCTTAGGGAAAGCTGTAGACTCGGAGTCAGGAGACCTGGGTTGGCCTTCTGGCTCTGCCAGTAACTGAGCCTCAGTTTCCCCATTTGTAAAGTGGGAAAGAAGATACCAACCTTATTCGCCAACAGAATTACTACTCCAAGGGCAAATAAAGTAATCTACACAGTTCACTGAAAATCTCAAAGGGCAAGACGAGCGAAAGGGATCATTATTCCAGAACCAGAGCTGAAGCTTGAGGTGCGGTCCCCCTGGGAGAGGGGACACCCCCTTCTGAAATCCACACTTGGAGGGCTGATTCAGCGGACAGGCTGGAAACCCTGAAAGGTCACCCATCCGGGTCCTTCCCTGTGCTTTGGATCCTTTGAGGTGACCATGTTACTCCCCTGAGACCTCCATTCTTCCCTTCAGAGTTACCTCCACCTTTTGGTTGGGTGAGGAGGGTAGGTAGGAGGGCCTCAAGAGATCTTTCTATACTTTCTACAACTGTGGCACTTGCCTCCGTTTCTCTAACACTAGGGAGTATCAGGAAGGTTCTCTTGTCCTCCTGAGTCTCCCTGTGGGTGTGGGGCCTGGGCTCAGCTGGGGCACGACCCTGACTGCTCTCTCCTGGTCCCTACCTGCAGGCGAGTGCTTCCACGGCTGGCTGGAGCCCCTCCTGGCTCGCATTGCTGAGGAGGAGACGGCGGTGGTGAGCCCAGACATCGTCACCATCGACCTGAACACTTTCGAGTTCTCCAAGCCCGTCCAAAGGGGCAGAGTCCACAGCCGTGGCAACTTTGACTGGAG
Source organism: Nasua narica (assembly GCA_028533885.1). Lineage (NCBI taxonomy): Eukaryota > Metazoa > Chordata > Mammalia > Carnivora > Procyonidae > Nasua > Nasua narica. The sequence goes on along the minus strand of CM052807.1, from coordinate 64,497,615 downwards.
CCTGACCTTTGGCTGGGAGGCTCTCCCCGCCCATGAGAAGCAGAGGCGCAAGGATGAGACCTACCCCATCAAGTAAGGACCATAGCCTGCTGAGCCCCCAGCTGGCTTCCAGGGATCCGGGCCATCTTGGGTCCTTGTGTATTCGGCACACCACGAAGCATGTGATACAGTGTCCTTACTCCTCATCCCCTCTGAGGCAGGTACAAGGATTAGCCTGTGTAACAGGGGAGAATCCAGCCTCCTAGGGATGGGCAGTCGGCCTCAGATGATGCAGCTAGCACCTGGTGGAATAAGGATCCAAAGCCCACGCCCCTAACCGCGGCCCTGCGCTGCCTCCCACTATGACCGACCGCTCTTCTTCACCGCTTTTTGTGTGCCGGGCACTGACCGAGGGCTTTACGTAGCTTGTTTATTCCTCCCCACGCGCAGAAGTTCCTGACGGGTGCATGCAGAGGTGCCGAGAGATGGGCGGTAGAGGCCACTGTTAAATCACCCTTGTAATAGGGGACCTGGTACTCCCAGGTCAGTGTCTTTGAAAGGACTGGAAACATAGTGAAGGAAATTAGACACGTGCTCAGCTGTTTGCAGTACGTTACTGAAGCCCTGAACTTTCCCCGTAGAAGGCCCGACAGCAAGCCGTTTGGGTCCTGCTGGCTACATACCGTCTGTTGCGTATTCTTCCTCATTGGCTTGTTTTCGTTTAACCACCAGTGAAAAGTGTAAAACTCATTCTTTGCCCAGCGCCTTATGACCTCAGACCAGCTTTGGCCCACAGGCCATGATAGTGTTCCCCCCCCACCCCGAGCTATGGGGCGAATACTTGAAAGTTTACCCACTGTTTTGTTTTGTTTTTTAAATATTTTATTTATTTATTTGACATAGAGAGACACAGGAAGAGAGGAAACACTGGCAGGGGGAGTGGGAGAGGGAGAAGCAGGCTTCCCGCTGAGCAGGGAGCCCGATGCAGGGCTCAATCCCAGGACCCCGGGATCATGACCTGAGTAGAAGGCAGACACTTAATCGACTAAGCCACCCAGGCCCCCCAGTTTAGCCACTGTTTAATGCCCAGCTGGGTCTGCCCCTCATTCACCCACCCTGTCCTTCCCTCTCCAGATTGCCCACTGGCTTCATTAGAGACCACAAGTTTATTTTAACAAGTGTCTCAGCCGACCGGAGTTGGGGAGTGACTTTTAGAGACCCTCTGGTTTGGGATCATCTGTGCCATTTTTTCCTATACTGACCAGGAAACTTAACTGAGTATACATCAGGGATGGAGGGAGCAGAGGTTGGGGATCAGTAAGCAAAGAGGTAAGAGGGAAGGCTTGAAAGGAGTAGAGGGTTGGAGTTCTTCCTTCTGCATGGGCCCAAATCCTAAGAAATGCTGCCCAGAGCCTCAGTGGACACTATGGATGCCACAGGGAGGGATCCCATGGATCCCGAACACCCACCTTGCTCTGTCTCCATTAAAAGGAGGAAAAGAAGCAACCACAGAGGGAAAGAAGAAAAGAGAAGGCAGGAGAGAGAAAAGAAATCAGAAGTCCCTATTGACTCTCTGCTTGTTTCATAGATGTCATTTGTTTGGTGTGCGTGGCAACAAAGCCCCCCTCCCGAACTGGGAGCCAGGCACACAGTGGCAGAGTCAGGGACAGGGCACCTGGGCCCTGCCCATCACTGCTGTCCCCTGCTCCAGTGTCTGAGGACCATGCAACTAGAAGACAAAGCTCCAGGTTTGAGGAATGGAATTGTTCCCTGGTGTAGGGGCCCTGACAGTGTGCATGGCCCGCCCCAGGCCTTTTGCGTGGTGGCCCACCAGGGGCCCTGCAGGCAGTAGCCTCCCATCCTCCGCTCTCAAAGCTGGCAGGTGCCTAAGACGAGAGGTGAAGGACCCAGGAAGTACAGGTGTGCCAGAGGTATGCTGGGTGTGGGTCTGCAGAAGTCCCCAGATAGGGTCTATCCTCAGACATAATTTGCCAGCACCTTCTTGCTCTGAGAGACCTCTCAAGGCCAAGAGACAGGCCCAGGTCAGGGGACCCTCAAGAAGAAGCAGATTAGCTCCGAAGTGCTCATCTGGAGTCCCAGGGCTCTCTGAGCCTTTCCAGGACTTATGGGGTGGTGGGGAGCTTAGAATGCCCAGGAGACGCCAGAACCAGGGACAGAAAGCCTGCCTGAGCGTGAGAGTCTTCTGAGTGAAATTCCTTCCAGAAAGTGACTCTGGGAGCCAACTCCTACTTCAGGAGCCACAAGCATAGCCACAGGGGAACGCCAAGGTCAGGCTCTTAGACCCATCGGTCCAGTCCCATGAGCACTGATGGAGCGCCTTGCCATGTGTAAAGCATGTTGATAGGTTCTGGAATTACCCAGAAGGTTTCAGTCGCTTTCTGCTTGAGTGTAGCACCAGGAGCCACCACCGAGGGCAGCAAAGCCCCATCCAAGCCAGGCTGGCCGCCAGCAGCTAATGATTCTGTAGAGACTCCTTGCCCTGTCTTCCTCAGCCTCCAACCCTGCACTCAACCCTTAGCCCAGCCTCTCTTATGAGCAACGTGGTGTGTGAGGTCTAGGAATGAGACTTTTTTTTTTGCCCATTTCGCTTACAGTGGATCTGTACCTCCCTGCCTTTGTCGGAAAGCCAGAAGCTCCTTGGAACCTCCAGATGCTCCCATCAGTCCAAATTGAGCTGAATTTCCCCTCACTTCCTCCTCTGCTTCCAGGAGCATTTCTTATCAGTTTCCTCGGCTCAAAGCAGCTGGCAGCTTTCCCCCAAAGCTAAAATTTCTCGTTCAGCAAGACTAGGCCCTCCTAACACTATGGCTTTCTAGTCCCTGGGAAAGGGACTAGAAACAGAATGGGGTCCTTCCAGGTCATAATATTCATTCATTCATGGTGTGCACCCTCTTTCTGAAGACAGCTTCACACAGCTTCTGATAACTGAGTATCCCTAATGCTCTAGGAACTTTGCTGCCAAAAAGCAAAGGATTCCGTGCCTCTCCCGTCGCCTGCTAGACTGAGCTCTCAGCCAATGAGAACTTTCTCTGCTGGGAGCCTCACATGCAGCGTGAGTCCTGGTGGCCCATGTTTGACATAACCTGCCGGGAGCGAACAAATGAGTGGCTTTTCAAAGAGAGGGATGATAATTACCTCTCTCCTTGGCCTGGTCCCAGAAGGTGGGACGAACCCTTATTGCTCCGTACACGTTTACTGAGTGAATAAGTTAGTGGAAGTGGGGCTGCACCTCCCTGGAGAGAAGAAAGCAGGCCAGGGGGTGGGAGGGGGGGTAATGGAGGTGGCAGGTGGTAGCCTAGCACCAAGGCCACAGTTTTCCACACCAGGCTTCTGCTCGTCTTCCCCCACAAAGATGCACATCCTTCTCCCTCTGTCTCCCCAGATCCCCGACGTTTGCCGGCGGCCTCTTCTCCATCTCCAAGTCCTACTTTGAGCACATCGGTACCTATGATAATCAGATGGAGATCTGGGGAGGGGAGAACGTGGAAATGTCCTTCCGGGTGAGAGTGAAGAGGGCTTCGTGGGGGAGCCACCGCGGCCCAGGGGACAACCTGAGCCCCTGTCTCTCAGGCCGTGGCAGCCTCAGGGGATATCACAGCTGGAACTGGACTTACAAGGGTGTTTGTGTCCCAGCGGCACCTTTCCTCTGTCTCACCCCCCGTCTGTGCCAGGAGGGCTTTGGGAATCAGACTGGACAACTCAGAACAAATTACTAGGCAGAGCTCCTCAGAGGGAAGGGATTAGAGTCTAAAGGAACCGGACATCTGGGGCCTGGTGACATCATTCGTGAGGTCTGTGGGAAAAGTGTTAGGGTGAAGGCGGAACAGGTCAGTCAGCAGTCACTGTCCTTCCTCAGGAAAAGTCGGGTTTCCCCTTCCAGGTTAGAGGACTCGGGCCCTGGTGGCCTTTGAAGTTTTCCTACCCTCTGCTCAGCGAGTTCTGCATCACTAAGATGGCGGCCCAAACTCTGAGGGATTCTGGGAATAAGGCCTATGAGGATTAGGTTAGGAAGAAAGAATGTCCTCTGCATGAAGTCCGCACACATCCCCCACCCTGAGGGGAGAGCTAATTAGCAAGTAGATGAGCTCGTGTGTGAGGTCGCCTCTCACGGCGCCTGGCACACACCGAGCATGTCCACCGAGGCCTGTGTTACTATGACTACGACCGTGTATCTCTGTCGCTGCCCTACTAAATGAATAACGACACGTCTACTGACATAAAACCTAAAAAAGAGAGGACCCGGGTGGGAGGGATGTCCTAAACCAGCCCCCTAGCCTAGAGAAGGGTCACCAGGTCAGTCCCTGTAACTCTGGGATTCGGGTTCTAGGCTCGTTCGTGGGCCTCTGACCTCTGTTCAGTCTCTCTCCTGGGAAGCTAGAGTGCTAAGGGTTCAGGTGACTAGCCCAGCGCACCTGGAGATGGACTGGCCTTGCTATAATTGATGCAGCAGTGTTCTAATTGGATCACAAGTGTATCTGGATTTGAGGGAGCGTGAGTTTCTGGTCACACCTGGGTGAGCTGATAAAATCGCATTTCCAGGTCAGCAAGCCAAGGGATCCAAGCTCGGCGTAGGTATACAGACACAAAGTCAGCCAACCGTCTTTTCTCTAAAGTTGGGCCCTGACAACCCTCAGGACCCTGCAAACCTCCATTTGCGTAAATCAGAGTTGCACTAACATCATAGAGCTGGGGATGGCATAGTCACGACCTAGGAAGACTCCTGGTCTGTGTCCTTCTTTCTAGGAGAGAGAGCAGCATTCCCCTGAGTTCGTAGACCTGGGTCCCTAGTGCCCTGGGGCTAGAACAGCTGCTTGGGGTGGGAGGACAATGACCCGCAACCCCCCTTGAAGGCCCTGTCTTGTGTCCTTTGTGGCAGGTGTGGCAATGCGGGGGCCAGCTGGAGATCATCCCTTGCTCTGTGGTGGGCCACGTGTTCCGTACCAAGAGCCCTCACACCTTCCCCAAGGGCATCAGCGTCATTGCTCGCAACCAAGTGCGCCTGGCCGAGGTCTGGATGGATAACTACAAGGAGATTTTCTATCGGAGAAATATGCAGGCAGCGAAGATGGCCCAAGAGGTGAGAGGAAATGGCGCTCAGGAGGGGCTTGGGGGAAGAGAAGTGTGGCAACCCAGACCCCAGTCAAGGGCTTAATGGTAGAGGCCCACCCATCTCTACCCCGTGGTGCCTCCCTTTACCCCTCAGACCCTGTGAGCTAGATCCCAGGGAGGCCAGAGTTTGAAGGCTAGTGATGAGGAAAGGAGCTTTCGTTGTCCCCACCTGGAGAGTCCTGGCATCTTCTAGGAGGAAGAGGAGGAAGAACTGATTGGAAGAACCTCTTATAGGAGGAGAGGCTCTGCTCTGAGAGGCTGAGAATTGAGGTCTGGGAGAAAACTGACAGGGAAGTCACAGGAGATGGAGGAGGGAGGAGGCTATGGGTGGGGGTGCAGAGCCAAAGCCGGGATGTGGAGGGCGGTTAGATGTGGGGCTAAGCCAGTAGTCCCCACTGGTTCTGAGCAGGAGACCCATTCTGGGAGAAGGTGGCCCCAGAAACTCTGGGCTACTTCAACCGTACAAGCAGGTAAAGGCCAGTGGGACTGACCCTTTGGGGGCTGGCTTGGTTGACAGAAATCCTTCGGGGACATTTCGGAACGACTGAAGCTGAGGGAACAACTACACTGTCACAACTTTTCCTGGTTCCTGCACAACATCTACCCAGAGATGTTTGTTCCTGACCTGAAGCCCACCTTCTACGGAGCTGTAAGTCTCCCAAGCCGGCTTGCCCACCCATCATCATAAGAACCCCACCCCCCACCCCCGCCCAGGAGTAGTTCAGAACCATTTACCCCACCCAGGGATAGCAAACAAGAATCCATTTTTACTCTCCACACTCCTTTATCCGAAGGAAAACTGCAGGCTTTGGGGCTTCTGGAGATAACTAAAACCTCGTAAGGGGGAAACAGCCCCTAAGCCGTGGTTCTCAAACATTGATGTGCGTCAGAATCGCCTGGAACACAGACTGCTAATTCAGCAGGACTGGACCAGGGTCTGAGAATTTCCATTTCTAACAAGTCCTCAGGGGTGGCTGACGGTCTGGGGATCACACTTGGAGAATCATTGCCCAGAAGGAAATTCCCATGTGCCGGGGGTTTCTCCCAGAGACCTGGCCGCCTGGGAGGTTCCCCGGCCTGCCCCGTGCCCAGCCTCTGGGCTCAGCACCTCACTGTATTATTATCTCCAGGGGTCACATTATTATTAAAGTGAGCAGAGGAGAAATCCAGCCGCGCAGATTTATTCCAGTTGAACCCCGCACCACAAACCACATCATTCCTAACCGTGTCATCCCGGTTCCCCTCTCTGCTCACCATTCTGCAGATCAGGAACCTTGGCACCAATCAGTGTCTGGATGTGGGTGAGAACAACCACGGGGGGAAGCCCCTCATCATGTACACCTGCCACGGCCTGGGCGGCAACCAGGTACCCGGCCCCACCGTACTGGGCAGGCCCGGAGAAGCCTGCTTCTGGGACAACTCCTCTCTCCACGAGCCTCTTTTCTCCACTCAGAGTAGTCCTTTCCTGGGGCGCCTGGGTGGCTCAGTCAGTTAAGCATCTGCCTTCGGCTCAGGTCATGATCCTGGGGTCCTGGGATCGAGCCCCGTATGACCGGGAGGAGGGAGGGGAGTTCCTGGCTCAGCAGGGAGCCTGCTTCTGCTGTTCCCCCTGCTTGTGCTTTCTCTCTCTCTCTCTCAAATAAGTCAGATAATTTTAAAAAATAAAAAAATATTAAGTAACTATTATTCCAGAAAAACCTAGCTATGGTAAAAATCCTGAAGGCAGCACATGAATTACTGAGGGCGTGGCGCCCCCTCGCTTGCTTCCCCCAGAAGCAGGATTCCTGGTTGGAATCTCAGGGCCCTCGGCTCTGGCAGGCAGCCGGCAAACTCTCTGCCTCCTCTTGTCTTGACTTCTAGTACTTTGAGTACACAACCCAGAGGGACCTTCGCCACAACATCGCGAAGCAGCTGTGTCTACACACCAGTGCTGGCACCCTGGGCCTCAGGAGCTGTCACTTCACTGGCAAAAACAGCCAAGTCCCCAAGGATGAGGAATGGGAACTGACCCAGGTGAGTCAGCTGCCCACAAAGCTCAGAATCGACAGCCCGCGGCCACAGCTGCCCCCCACCCCTTCCTTCTTTTCCGCATCTCCGGCCACGTGGTGGATCCAGACACTGTAGAGAGGGTGGGGAAAGTAGGCTTGGTCACGGGCAAGTTTCTGGGGGCGTAAGTACCGTCTGGCGAGCTCTGGCTCTGGCTGATAGGAAGTTGAGGTTGGGAATTAGGGTCCCTGGCCATCGCTGTCGTGGCTTGAGTACTTTTAGGCTGAAGCCAAGGAGATGAAGGTGAAGACTCAGCCACGGTTCCTGCCTGCCCTGTGTGTGCCGGGCACAAGCCTCACACTCACTACATTGGTTACTCGTTCAGAGGCTCTTCCTGAGGACGGAGTGCCCCGCCCCCGCCCCCCATGTGGAGATGACCCCGCTGAAGCTCAGCAAGTTCGTGACTGGCCCAGCCCTGTCACTAGTAAATGGCAGGCCTGGGGTTCAGACCTAGATCATTCTGACTTAAAAGCCTCGGTTCTTTCTGGTACACCACACTGCCTCAGGATACAGAATGTAAATTCTAGAATACTGGACCCGAACTAGCAGTGCCCATGGGCCTCCGCACCCAACCCTACCCCAATCTTCAAGGCAGATCGGGGCCATAGGAGGAGAAGAGTGTAAATATGATCAAAGGCAGAAAGTGGGAGGGAGCAGCAGAGGCTCAGGCCTTTGAGCCTGGCCAGCCAGAGAAGGGTCCCTGAAAGCATTAGCCCCACGGCCCCGCCTTCCTCTATGCCAGCTGCTCAGGCTAAAGCCGGAAGTGGGAAATTGACACTGAACCCACGTGGAAACTCAGGAATGCATCCTATCGGGGTAGCTGGCGTGCAAAGAAAGAAATTTAGAAGCATCCTCTTTGTGCCTTGTTGCATTTCCTTTGCTTTTTCCTTATTGTTCCCCATCTCATTGTCCCCTAATAGCACTGTTAGAGATCTGAAGCCCAGGTTGATCCTTCACTGTGTCATCTTTTAGGACCGGCTAATCAGGAACTTGGGATCTGGTACCTGCCTGACGTCTGAGGACAAAAAGCCAGCCATGGCCTTCTGCAATCCCAGTGACCCCCACCAGCACTGGCTCTTCAACTAAGTCCTCAGTCACCCCCATGGGGGTTCCCACAGGGATCCAAGCCTCTCAGGAAATAGAATTTTAGGGAACTTGACATTTGAAAACCTGATGATCAACTTCCCTATAGGTCTTAAAGATGGATTTCTAAACCCAGTGGATACCAAGGCAGGATCTTCCTACTCCTTGTAACAACACAGGGCTCATTTTCCTTCCTTGATGAAAGAAACCACTAGAACATATGATACTTGGTCTAGAGCTTGCCTCCTGTCCTTGAAACAGAGTTCCAAGCAGAGAAGGCAGCTTGGGTAGGGCCCAAGGCAGCAATGCTGAATTCAAAAAAAAATACCTCTGCAGCCACGTCCTGAGTCCCTGGTCATTTGGGCACCCCCAGAACTAGTGAGGTAGTACCTTCGAACAGAGACACTAGAGGTCTACAAGAGTCTCCCTGCTGATATTGCCCGAAATTTCTAGAGCCAATTAGTTTATAGAAAGCACCCTGACAGAAATCCTTTATCTTCTTTCGTCTACACAGTAACCCTGTGAGAAAGACAGGCCAGGAACCACCAGGCCCATTTTACAGATAAGAAAGCAGAAGCAGAGAGAGAGAAAGGGGCTTGTCTGTGGTCCCACAGCTAGTGGGCAGTGGGAGCCAAGACTGAGACTTGAATGCTGAGCCAGAGCTCCGCCGCACCGCAAGAACACTGACACCTAGCCATCAGCCTTCCCGCCCTCTGTTCCCTCCGTGCTGATCACTGCTGACTGGCCGGCCCCCGCAGAGCCTAGGACAGCAGCATCAGGTAGCCGTGAGGGAGACCACAGTAGGGAGACCACAGTTGGGGACCCTGGGATGTTAGTCTGAAAAAGCTCATGCGACCAATGAGTCTCAGGTCTCAGTCCCAGAAGCCTTTTTCCAATGCCCCTAATATAAAGCCTACTGGCAGTGGGCGAAGTTGAGGGCAGGTGAAGACCGTGCCCAACAGCCCCTGAACTCCTAAAGGTCTGTGAGCACCATTCGAAACTGTTGCTTTACCCCAACCCTCTTGTTTTCGTATCGTGAACTCAAGGCCAGATGACTCATTTGTCCAACACCACATGGCAAGGTACTGGCGACCTGGGACCAGAACCCAGATAAGACTAGCAAGAGCCCCAGGCAGCCTGAGGAGGCGGAGATAATGTGGAGAATTGAGCATGTCGGCGGAAATGGCCTCATCCTCTGTACCCGCATGGAGGCCCCACGTGGAGCAGACCCGAAACGCGTGTCAGCTCTTCTTCAGGCAAGATGGACCCCACCACGCCTGGCTGCTCTGCCTGAACTAGAAAGCCCAGCTGCCGGGAGGAGGAGTCATGTTCCTTCCAGAAGGGCTTCTGACTTTCGGTAGCAGGCTGTCATTTCGGGCATCACCACACGAGGGCGCCCTAGGACCACAGCCGCCTCTCCCAGCACGACTCCACACTGCTGAAGGTCTAAATGCTAGTGAGCCTTCAAGACCCCGTAGGGAAACATTCTGCGGTAGTCCAGCCAGAGGGAGAGAGAGGGGCACGGATACGGCCACCACCGGTGCGAAAAGGAAAAATTCTTCCCTGGGAAGAGAACTGGACCTGACATCCTGGTGAAAATAAAGGTCTTATGGCATTCGTAAAGGAAACTTGCCTTTGGTTCCTCTTCCCCCCGCCCTTGTCCCTCAGCCAATCCATTGGCGAATCTGTTGATTGAGGCTGTGGAGAGCCACACACATCTGGAAAGTTCTGTCACATCACTGTCTCTTGTCCCCAGACATCCTCTGGCCCCCGATCTAGCCCCCGTACTGTGTGTCAAGCCCACGTAGACATGAGATGTAAGACGAGACTCTTGCCCTGTGAAACTCACTCTCACTGGGGAAGCAAGTGGAAGCAAGTCAGGACAAGCCTGGAGGTGTTCAGAGCTGTGCTATGTGACATGGAAAGAATAATCCTTCCATCTTGGGGAATGGGGGGAGGCCTCACAAAAATGGTGACATTTGACCTTCGGCCTCAGGGATGAGTCGTGAGAGGGCATCTCACACAAGCACCGATCTAGAGTAAGAAAAGTCACAGAGAGACAACGCTGCAAGTGGCTCTGAGAAACCAAGGGGCTTGAGGGCGAAGGAGCAGTGGGTACCGAAGCTGGAGGGTTGGGGCCACATCATGACTTTCATGGCACCTAGGTCCTTCCGTCTTCACGAAAAAATGTCTTAAATTACGTTTTATAACTGCATTGGTATAAAGATGAAAATAATCCAAGATGATGGTATTCATTTGATTTCTTCTGGTTTTTAAAGAAACAAGAACTGTGGGCCCTTGGCGCTGTGCCTCCTGTGTAAGTCAACCCTGTAGAACATTGGGTCCGGCCCAGTTGAGAAGGCTTTGAAGGCCATGGCAATGTGGGTAACCACAGGGAGCCATAGTTCCTAACTCTGGTCCTAGCCCTACTCTTGGTTGCACTAAACAGCCAAACGTTTATCAGGTGTTGATCGTTTGCCATTTAGCCCAATATCTCTCCTACTCCCCATGGCATCACTCAACAGCCCTCCAGCCCGATCATAGGTTGTATACCCAACCAAGGTGCTCTTTTGTGGTGCCAAGATTCCTCCCCCTACACAAAACCAGCATAACGTCTCCCGGCGGGCAGTCAGCTAACAGTGACTCACAGGGAGTGAGAGGGGCAGGAAAAGAGAGGAAGAAACCACACACCACACCTCGAGAGTAGACCCAGATTTGCGAGTGAAAGGAGGACTAGGGAAGGTAGGTGATCAAGAGGAGGGACAGGGCACTGACGGCGTGGTAGAAGGCTTTGTGGCCCCCCCCTTAGCTGAGGCTGGGCTCACCCTAACCCAATATCTACACTATTGCTTAAAATTCACCCCTCTGACCATTCTTAGAGTTAACCTAGAACCTCAAAACCTTACTGACATCTTGCTTAAAACCTTGACGCTGGCCCTGTGCCACTATCTATCTCCAGAAGCCTCTCACCTTGGCATTGAATGGCTGGTCCCTCCTAGGGATCTGTTTCCCAGCTGAAGAGAATTGGCACCATTGCCAAAAATAGCTAATAGCTCCATATGTACTGATGCATTCTCTAGAAGTAATAACTTCTGTGTAGAAACCCTTCCATCCCCTTTTTCATACCCAGGACCATATTACCTGCAATTTGATGTCTTCATTTACTATCTCAAGGACATCTTTTCATGTCAGTTCCTTTAAGTCTAACTCGTTCTTTAAAAGCTGGAGAGTGGTCCATAATACGGTTAATCCCAAGTTCTTTAACCTTTCCCTGCCGATGAATACTTGGGTTTTTCCCAATTTTGCGACAACTTGGTGACAAAAAAGGCATAACCCACATCCTCGTACGTTTATTTTTGGGCCTGTGTTTATTTCAAAAGGATGCATTCCTAGAATTAGAATTGCAGAGTCAGAATGAACACAGTGCCTCGAAATGTAGACCCAAACCACCGTCTACGTCTAACCCCAAGAGTGAGAACAGAAGAGTCAGACCAGCAGGGGAGATGAGGCTGGGCGCACAGGTCAGGCGAGGCTGTGAGGGCCTTAAGTGCCATCCTAAAGAGTTTGGTTTTTATGCAAATACAGATTGCGCTCCTCTGAGCTGGGCCAAGGGTGTGCAGGTGGGTGGGACATCGGCCCTGCCTTCGAGCTCAGTGTGGAATATGTGAGTATGGAGTATGCTTTAGGTGGCCCTAAAGCCTCCTCTTGGGCTCTTGTCCTGGGGTGAGAGCTGTCACCTTAAGTCCAGAGCAGGCAGGAAGGTGGGGGGAAGATGGCCAAAGAGGCCCTGGTTCCCCAGCCAAGCTCAGTCTTCTTCCCCATCTACTTCCGTTAGAATGGTGGGGGTGGGACTGGAAAGGGGGTCCTCCACGTGACCTGGGCGCCATCATATGATTGCCCTGAACGCCTCAGTGACATACAGTACAGAACTCCTTCCAACAGCCTTTTCCAGGCCTCTCCTGCACCTGCAGGCACGAAACTTGAATTCTAGTGGTACCGGGGTGGCTCAGTCGGTTAAGCGTCTGACTCCTGATTTTGGCTCAGGTCATGATCTTAGGGTCGTAAGATCGAGCCTTACATCGGGCTCCAAGTTCAGCGTGAGTCTGCTTGGGATTCTCTCTCTCTCTCTCTTCCTCTGCCCCTCCCCCTGCTCATGTTCTCTCTCTCTCTCAACTAAATAAATAAAATCATAGAAAGGGAGGGAGGGAGGAAGAAGGAAGAAAAAAGAAAGAGAGAAAGAAAGAGAGAGAGAGGGAGGGAGGGAGGGAAAGAAAGAAGCTTGAATTCTGGAAAGCGGCTAGGCCACAAAGACCCCCAGGTGAACCAGGTGACTTTCCTGCCTCCCTGCAGGCTTCCTGGCTTCTCTGCCTAAGTCAGAACTCCACTCACGGTCTTCCTTCTGGGGCCTCCCAACCCAAAGTCCTCCCCCGCCCCACTCCTGCAGGGTGCCCTACACCACCTTCCTTCCTCCCCTTCTGACTTCAGTGGACGGAGCCTTTCCTCTCCTGCAGCATACACCTGTCCCTCACCTGTTCCCTCTGCCCTCTGTGCTCACAGCCCTCACACTGTCTCCCTATCCTGTGAGCCCCCCCCTTCTAACCTGTCTCCCGTTCCCCTTCTCTGGGAGCTCTCTTTGTGGTTCTCCACGGGAGTCTCCCCAAACCTGTTTCTTAGTATCTCCCTCCACCGGAACGCTCTCCAGGGGATCTACTCTGCTTTAGCTCCCTGCCTTCACGCCTCTGTCTGTGTCCTGGGGCCTGTCCTCTGCTTGGGCCAGAGGGAGCTTGCTAAACACGCTTCCCTCCTCCACCCCGACCCCTTGCCTCCACCTCCTCCTGCACAGAATGGATGTCTGCACTTACGGTGCCTAGTGCCTCCGAGGACAGGAAGGTGGAAGGCAGGGACAGACCCGGAGGGGAGCCCCCTGCGGGCAAGGCCGTTCCTCGCTCCCCCTCGGATTTCTGAAAAAGAGTTTATTGGATGCTTTTTAACTGAAGGCAGATGATTAAATCAGCCTTCAGCCGACCTTGTTTTGATCTTGTCTTTGAACAACAGACAAATTAGTTTACTTGCAAATCGATCTTTTCATTTGTATTTCCATGTCACCTGTGATTTTTCCCGCCTTCCAGCAGCAGCCTGGCCGGCTGGCAACAAGAAGGTCGGCAAAGCTGCTGATAAGAGGAATATTAAAGAGGGCTTGGCTCCTGGCAAGGGGGCAGTGGTCCACTCAGCCGGCGACATGCTCCGCTTCCTGGTGTTCACCAGCCTGGTCCTTTACGGTAAGTGGGTCACCTGAGTTCTAGAAGGACGAGGATTTGAGCAGGAGGGTCAAAAGCTGTCCTTAAGTCCAGGCCTGTTCTCTATCCCAGGGCGGAATGGGACACTCCGACTGTGAGTCTAGCAGAAACTTTCCCTCCAGGAGCCCGTGAGACAGGGACAGTCAGGGCCACTCGCCATGCAGAACCCTCCGGTTGTCCGGACCTTGAACCATGAAGCAGAGAAGCCCCTTTCGGAGGCCTGGGCTTTCTCACCACCCCCACTGACAGGAAGACATGCTGGCCAGGTGCCTGGCTGGGATGTTCACTGCTGTCCTTGCCGCCTGGAGAATGCTGCCAAAGCACTGTGTGTGTGGGTAGAGGTGGGAGGTCACCTCAGGCCATGGGATGACCCCAGGCAAGGCTGAGACCACAGGGAGCCTCTGGGCCCTAGCCTGGGGATGTGAGATTCGTCCTTCACAGCCTGCCAGAGTTCTGAGGACACCTGGGGAAGCAGAAGTCATTCTGATTCCCCCGTTTTCAAAAGGGGTTCCCATCACTCTCAGCGGGGGCCCCTCATTTGCTAGGGAAGAACTGTGAATTCGCAGACAAAGCAGACTGCCTCCCTGCCCCCCACCCTGAGCTGACCCCATGCTTAGTCATCACTCACTTTTCTTCTGCCCCACAAAGGACACAGCACCCAGGACTTTCCAGAAACCAATGCCCGGGTAGTTGGAGGGACTGAGGCCCGGAGGAATTCCTGGCCCTCCCAGGTGGGTGTTCCTTCACAGCCCCGGACCTCTAACAAAACAAGAGTGGCCTGTGGGCGGGTACGCAATGTCGCGTGTGTTTGCGGACATCCTTATCAACAAGCAACTCGCCAACTCCCTGGATTCGAGATTTGAAAGGTGAATGGGACCAGGCTTAGGCGGAGAAGGCAGGCAAAAGGTTCGGAGACGGGGGATGAACCCCAACCCCACTCACTTTCCCAGGCACGCACCCAAACATAAACCACATCTTTGTTCCCAAAGACATCACAGGCAGGACTCTGTGTGAGACCCCCGCCTCCAACTCCTCACACGCACGCGCACGCACACATGCACGCGCACGCACCCCATGCCACACTGTGCGCCTCTGCATTCAGGCACGCCCCACCCCCGAGGAGACCGTGTTGCTTATTTGGCTATTTAGAGTTTCTACTTTTTTTTTTTAAGATTTTATTTATTTATTTGACACAGAGAGAGAGAGAGATCACAAGTAGGCGGGGGGGGGGGGGGGAAGGAGGCTCCCTGCTGAGCAGAGAGCCCGATGCGGGGCTCAACCCCAGGACCCTGAGACCATGACGTGAGCCAAAGGCAGAGGCTTTAACCCACTGAGCCGCCCAGGCGCCCCATAGAGTTTCTACTTTTGTAACAGGGCATTGATTTAAGCAATTCTAAAAGTGTAAACCTGGCAAATTAACTGGGGAAAGGCCACACTTTCAGAGGAATCACAACACTTTGAATGAAATTCGGTTCGCAACAGTTTGCAGCCCAATTTTCAGAAGTAGGGTTGTTTTGAAATATGGGAGGTGCTGAGGACGATGTGAGTCTTCCAGCGTTCGTTCTGACTATTCCCTGAGGGACGGGGACAGGGTATGTCTGGGAGACTTTGGAGGGGTGCTCTGGAGACCTGAACCAGAGGGCTTAGATGATGGAGCAATTCCATGGCCACATTTCCTACCGTGGAGGAATGGAGGTAACAGGACCTGGGTTCATGGCCCTCTGCAATAACCCAGAGTAGGGATGTCAAGCATGTGGTTTGTGCGCCTCCCCCCACCCCCCCACGGACACAGCAAGCATCACCCAACAACGGGGCACTCTTTCCTGATCCCAGGACCATCTGCACACCCCTTCTCGCCACCATTCCAGGGAGCCTCCAGCAACCGATCAGTAGCAAACGACAGGTCCAGTGAAACCCACTGGCGAGCTCTAGCCCACAGAGTTGGAGAAGGTTCTGAAGGATGGCAGGAATTGAAGGAAGTGTAAGGTAGTTTGGGGCAAAGCCTTGTAAGAAACATCAACCTCTCCCTCTTTTCTCCTCTCCCCTTCTAGATTTCCCTCCAGTACCTGTCTGGGGGTCAATGGTATCACACCTGTGGAGGGACCCTCATCAAAGAGAACTGGGTGATGACAGCTGCTCACTGCGTGGACAGGTGAGAAAAACAAAAACCAGCCTTGCCGAGCCCCTGGAAAGGGAGAAGTCTGGCCTTTCTGGAGGAATGTGTATGTTTGAGCACTTGGGGCAAGACTCTAATGGAGTGTTGGGGGCCTGCAGGGAGGTAGTAGGATATCACGAAAAGTACAGTTTTGGCATCAGGCAAGCCTAGAGTTAAACCCCATTCCATCTTCTTCTACCTTTGTGACCTTGGATGGCTTACTTAGCTTCTATTCTCTTATCCCTTAGATGGGGTAAAAATACCTACTTCGTAGAGTTATTGGGAGGATTAAGTAGTTGAATATCTCAGTGCCTGGTCAATGCCTGGCTGGTAACCATTTTTTTCCCCCATATTTGTCTTGAGCCATTCATTGTTCTCAAATCTGAGCATGAATCAGAATCGCCCAGAAGGCACAGATTGCGGGGTCCCGCCCAGCGGAGCTTCTGCTTTGGTAGGTTCAGATCGAACCTGATGATCTGCATTTCTAACACGTTTCCAGGTTATACTGATGCTGCTGGTCCAGGGATCATGCTTTAAGAACTGTTGGTTTATAACCTCCCTCAAATCCCTGTGTGGGCTGAGAGCCATTATATCATCTGTGCCTACCACACCTCTCCCAGGTTATGAGATATTCAGTCTACAATGTTTAGCTTCATAAACTGGGCAGTGAAATTGTTGGTAGCTTTTGTCACTCCCCCAAGTTAGTAAATTAGAGGAGAGAGCTTGTTACTTCCTCCTCTTCTAGGGTCTTTCGTCTGCCCTCTGCCTGGGCCAGATAAGATGGCTTCCTGTCCTAAAGATAGGACGAGAGATGGTTTCCCAGCTTTTCTCTGAGGGGAAAGAGCCCCCGGATACCTCAGGGTTTCCTTCTCCTCTGTCACTCCAGAGTGATGACCTTCCGTGTGGTGGTTGGAGAACACAACCTGAGCCAGAATGACGGCACGGAGCAGGTTGTGAGTGTGCAGAAGATCGTGGTACATCCATACTGGAACAGCAATAACGTGGCTGCCGGGTAGGACCGAGGCTGGGCTGGCCTTGGGCTGGGAGGTCGAGGGCTGACTGGCCAGCAACAGGATCTGGGCGTCCCTCACGTTCATCCAAAAGGACTCTGAGAATTCGGATTTTGGAAGGCTTGGGAATTTTTTAAGGTCTTTTTTTTTTTTAAGATTTTATTTATTTATTTGACAGAAAGAGATCACAAGTAGGCAGAGAGGCAGGCAGAGAGAGGAGGAAGCAGGCTCGATCCCAGGACCCTGAGATCATGACCTGAGCCGAAGGCAGAGGCTTTAACCCACGGAGCCACCCAGGCGCCCCAATTTTTGAAGGTCTTTGGGATTTCTTTGATCGAGGCTGGTCTGCATGACTGGATCCCCTGAAACTCCTTCTCTGCAGAGTTTAATGTTTCCATTCGTGTTGTTATTTATTATTCATTTTCTGGAAGAGACTCCATCAGCAAAAGTAAGTTTCTTAAAATGAATCTTATATGAAAAAAAACTCCTGCAAGACTGAGCTGTAAACTTCTGGAAAGGAAGTAGTTTAAAAGGTGGTTGAGTCTCTGGAGGGGGGCAGTAGGGTGGGGTAGGAGGTACAGGTAACTGGGATATTCCTGCAGAACTTTCAGAACCACACAGCATTTTTTTATCTTTTTTAAAATTTATTTATTTATTTGTCTATTTGATAGAGAGAGAGAGACAGTGAGAGAGGGAACACAAGCAGGGGGAGTATGAGAGGGAGAAGCAGGTTTCTCACTGAGCAGGGATCCCTAGGCAGGGCTCCATCCCGGGACCCTGGGATCATGACCTGAGCCAAAGGCAGACACTTAACTGACTGAGGCACCCAGGCGCCCCTCATCTTTCTTCTTTGAGAATTCTTCTCTATTACCAAGATCATACCACTCTGCTCCTTTCTGATTCCCCCTTCATAACTGAAAGATGTAAGCCCCACTCCCCTGGGTTGCAGAGGTCCCAGCTAGATTACAATGCCAACACCTCACCAGCAGGTGCTGCTGTTAAACAAGGAATATCCTACTGTCCACCCGTGTCACGTTTGAGCCCCAGCAACTCGGTCCCTCTCCTTCAAAATCGTTAGTTTCTTTTTTTAATAATTTTTTCTTCTTTTCCTTTTTGTCCTTTAAAAAGTTATTTATTTAATTGATTTATTTGAGAGAGAGAGAGAGATCACGAGTAGGGGGAAGAGAGGGAGAGAAAGTCTCAAGCAGACTCCCCACTGAGCACAGAGCCCCATGTGGGGCTTGATCCCACAACCCTAAGCCAAAATCAAGAGTCGGACACTTAACTGACTGAGCCACCCAGGGCCCCTAAAGTTGTCTATTCTCTCTCTTTTTTAAAGATTTTATTTATTTACTTACTTATTTGAGAAAGAGAGAATAAGCACAGTGGGTGGGGGGCGGACAGAGGGAGAAGCAGACTCCTCACTGCTTGGGGCACCCGATGCGGGGCTCAATCCCAGGACCCTGAGATCATGACCTGAGCAGAAGGCAGATGCATAACCAACTGAGCTACCCAGGCGCCCCCAAAGCTGTTAGTTTCTGACTCTGTGGGGACACGAAGGCTTAGTGAGGGCCGGCCCCTATGCTGGCCTGAAGGAAGGCCTCAACCGGCTCCTTTCCTCCCACAGTTATGACATTGCCCTGCTGCGCCTGGCCCAGAAAGTTACCCTCAACAGCTATGTCCAGCTGGGTGTCCTGCCACAGGAAGGGACCATCCTGGCCAACAACAGTCCCTGCTACATCACAGGCTGGGGCAGAACCAAGAGTAAGTCACCTGCGCGGGCACCATCTACCTCATGGATCTTGAGTAGGTAGCGGAGCTTCTGGGCACATTTTTTGTGGTCCTAGATGTTCATAGCCAGAATCAAGGAACCAGATATAAAATAACTGGTCCATGAAATGAAGCTAAGAACGGGCCATGGAATGGTCAAGTCACATAGAATCTTAACTAAAAAACAACAACAACAACAACCTTACCTCAGAGAATATTTTGTACCCACCTCTCATTTAATTTTGTTTTATTTTAAAAGATTTATTTATTTATTAGAGAGAGAGAGAGAGAGCACACGCACGAGGGAGCATGGTGGGGAGGGGCAGAGGGAGAGCAAAAAAGTCTCAAGCAGACTCTCCGCTGAGCATGGAGCCCCCTGTGGGGCTCGATCCCAGGGTCCTGAGATCACAACCTGAGTGGAAATCAAGAGCTGGACGCTTAAACGACTGAGCCATTCCGCCTCTCATTTTATACATGAGGAAACTAAGGCCCAGCAAAAGTAAAGACCTTGTGTAAGGTCACATGACTAGTTAGCAACTAGTTACTACTAGTAACTAGTAGCTGGGGCCAGGACCCAGGTATCCTGGCTCCCACTTTGGTGGTCATCACACCATCATGCTACCACTGTAGATGGTCACAGGGCTGTGGGTTGGAGTCAGTAAACCAGGTAGCCCTAGGTCCACGGAAGTGAAACCAGGAGAGGCCTCCGCTCTCTTCTGATCTCCATGGGAAGATTTCTGGTCGGGAATGCCACCCAGACAGCATGGCAAGGCAGGAGGGCTATGAGCAGAGATAGTCAAGAAGGCCGAGACATGAGGCCTGACAGAAGTCTGTCAGCCATGAGCTCTGGAAGAGAGGTGAAGTCTTGCTGTGAGCAGCCAGTCTACTGGGAAAACCTGGAGCTGAGAGAGAGAGAGAGAGAGAGGCTTCTAATGCAGCTGCTCTTAGTCGACTTAATGTCCTCTTGGTTCAATCTCCTGACCTGTAACATGAAGGGGTTGCTGTAAGGATACAAAGAAATAGTGCATGTGCCAAGGCTTTGGAAAGTCCAAAGACTTTCCAGATAACGGAAGACTACACCAAGCTCTTATGAAATGAAAATAAGGGTGTATGGTTCCGGTTCTTCTCCATACGGTTGGCGGTGTAAGGTGAAAGCGGGAGAGTCATCCACGAATAAGACCATTTTGGTCCCTTTACATATTTTTATAGATTTTATTTAATTGGCAGAGAGAGACATAAGGAGAGAGGGAACACAAGCCATGGGAGTGGGAGAGGGAGAAGCAGGCCCCCCACCCAGCAGGGAGCCCAATGTGGGACTGGATCCCAGGACCCTGGGAGCTAAAAGCAGATTCTTAACCACTGAGCCACCCACACACTCCTTTTTTCCTCTTTCGAAGCAGGAGTAGGAGATTGGAGGTTGGTGGTCTGGAGCTGGAGAACAGTGATGCAGGATGACCCCTGCAGGAAGGGGCCTCGAGCCCATAGAAAAAGGGCAAGGGGGAGGAGCCATGGCCCCAGAGGCGCAGAGAGAAGGAGCTTGCCCTGAGCTCAGCTTTCACCAGAGCTTGGGGAGGCTGGGCGGGGTGTGGAAGGGTTCTCGCCCCTGTAGAGCATCTGGGGCTGACCTCCAACTCCGTGTGTCCTGTTCAGCCAACGGGCAGCTGGCCCAGAGCCTGCAGCAGGCTTACCTGCCCACCGTGGACTACGCCACCTGCTCCAGCTCCTCCTACTGGGGCTCCACCGTGAAGAATACCATGGTGTGCGCCGGAGGAGACGGCGTTCGCTCTGGATGCCAGGTGAACACGTGCGGGAAATGTCAGCAATCCCACGCGCGCGGTCCCTCCCCGCTCCGCCTCCCATCCCCCACCTTCTCCTCGCGCCCTTATCCACAGCCGCCCCCACCCCCACCTGCAGACCCGACTTGCCACTCTGGCATCCGAGGGAGAATGAGTCTGTGCCAGGAACTCTAGACTCACAGAATCTCAAAGTTGAAAGGAACCCTAAAATGCATGGTGCCCAATGCCCTGACCTTTCTGGAAGGTGGCCCAGCATCTGTGTGTTGGTGTATGTGTGTGGTCCTTAGAAGCCGTTAGCCACCTAGACTTTGTACAGCCCAGAGCGGTGATTGTAACTGTGTATGAGGAAGCTCTCTTCCCGTCCACCCCAGCTTTTCTTGAACTCCTCCACCAACATCCCTTTACCTCAGTAGTATTTCCAGGAGTATAGACAGGTGACTATGGCTGGAGAAAGTGCACAAAATAGTGTCATAATCATATATATATAATAAGTAGGATCTTCTATTTAGACAGGATCAATCAACAATATACCATATTACAGATTTCTTAATGCACTTCAACAAATGTTCTTAATCACCTACTAAATGTCAGGCACTGTAAGTGTGACCCAAACTGAGGGTTTAGTGGAGGAAGGGCAGGAACAGACATGTGATAGAACATTGTAATACAATGTGGGTAAATGTGATCATAAAAACATGCAGAGGGCAATGTAGGAGCCTCAGACATAGGCATTTACCTATACCCGTTGGGGTCAAAAAAGACGGGAGTCTGTAAGTGAGTCCTGATGCTTACGTAAGAGAAAGCCAGGCAAAAGGGGAAAAGCCATTCAGAAAGAACAACATGAATGAGGGCATGAGCCAAGAAACCATCAAGAACGCATAGAGAATTGCAGGGCATTCCCTACAGCTAGCTAGAGCAGAGATCGGAGCCCACGATCCAAATCCTGCCTGCTGCCTATTTCTCTATAATCTATGAGCTAAGAATGGTTTTCACATTTTTTAAGTTGTTGGTGTTTTGGTTTTTTTTTAAGATTTGTTTACTGATTTTTAGAGAGAAAGAGAGAGAGAGAGCGCGCTCAAGCAGGAGGGGCAGAGGAAGGAAAGAGAATCTCAAGCAGACTCTAAGCTCAGTGAGGAGCAGGAAGCGGAGCTCAATCTCACCACCCTGAGATCGTGACCTGAGCCCAAACCAAGAATTGTCTGCTTAACTGACGGAGCCACCCAGGCACCCTGGTTTTTACATTTTTAAATGGTTGAGAATAAATTTTAAAAAGAATAATGTCAGGGTGCTTGGGTGGCTCCATTGGTTAAGCGGCTGCCTTCAGTTCAGGTCATGATCCCAGGGTCCTGGGATCCAGTCCCGCATTGGGCTCCCTGCTCAGTGGGGAGCCTGCATCTCCCTTTCCCTCTGCCTGCCACTCTGCCTACTTGTGCTTTCTCTCTCTCTCTCTCTCTCTTTCAAATAAATAAAGTCTTAGAAAAAAAAAGTCACGACATATGAAAAATATAAAATTCCAATGTTCATATAAAAGCATTTCATTGAAATAAATATAGCCATACTTGTTTACTTGCATATTGACCCTGGCTACTTTCGTAGAGTTGAATGTTGCAACAGAGACGCTATAGTCTGTAAAATCTAAAATACTGATTCTTTGGCCCTTTATAGGAAAAGTTTGCTGACACCTGGGCTAGAGCATAAGCTATTAGCCTACCAGGGAAGTCAGGAGATGATACTAGAGGCCAGTAGGAGCCTCTTGACTTAGGGCTTCAAGGGCCATGTGCAGGGGAAGAAAATTTTTCCCTTCTTCCCTTCTAGGTTCTTTGGCTCATCTAATAATTAAATTGGTGTAAGACAGATTAATTGGAGAAAAACAGATTTAATTTCATATGTGCAGAAGCTCATAAACACATGAGACTTAAAGACAAAGGCCTTTTAGACAAAGAAATACTACATTTGTGAAGAACTGACAGGACAAAGAAGTTCAGGCTTGGGGTAAATGAGTGAAGAAGCAACAGGGTGAGGTAATAGGGTTTGTTATACAGTCCTAAATTCTCTATCTCCAGTGGGAAAGATGTCTCCTTATAACGAGAGTACCTTTCACATGGAAGATTTATTTTTTGCTTTCAGAGGAATAAAGTAGGGTTAAAATGTCCTTCTTACACTGTCTGTTCTTAAGTAACTTTAATTCAAAATAATCAATATTCCTAAGTGGTATATTTGGGGGCAGCCTGCTCTGAACCTCCATCATATGCTTAGGGACATGAACTTTATCTCTTAGCCAGGGAAACCGCTGAAGAGTTATAAACAGGAGACTAGCACGATCAGATTTGCCTTTTAGAGGCATTATATCATGACAAGGTAAGCAAGTCTTGGAAGAGGGTGAGGTTGACCAAGAGACAGGTTAGGAGACTATTGTAATTATCTAGGCAATAGATTTGAGGGAATGAACTAGGGCAGCACAGAGGAGGGAGAAAGAAGGAGGATCTGGAATGACTTTCACGAATCTGGTTAAGTGATCTGGGGAGGGGTTTGCTGCCTCCAATGAGAGAAGGTTTATGGAACTTGGGACATAAGGTGATGAATTTGGTTCTGAACAAGTTGAGTCTGAAATCCCCGTGGGACATTCAGGTACAGTTAGCCAGTAAGTAATTAGATATAAGGAAGTAGAACTTCCCGGGAGAGCCGGACTAGAGATACAGCAGGTGAGATCCACCCCCGGACCCCAACCCACCCCCATCCCACAGGGGAGAATTTGTAGAATGAGAAAAGAACAGTGAATTGAGGAAAGGACTGTGATAGCATGGATACTTGAGCACTTCAGGGATAGGTGGAGGACAGGGAACCCATAAAACTAGAAAGGGATTAGAGATCACAAGGGTTTTCCAGAATCTCAGGAAATACTGATGTGTCATACGCACAGTATACAGTGCGTCCGGCAGCCACAGGAGATAACCGGAAGTGCCCACTTGGGCAGTTGGTGGGTCACCAGTAACTGTGGCAAGAACAGTATCAGGAGAGGGGAGAAGCTTTACTGAAGCTAAGAGATGAAGAGGCAATGAGAAACTGAGGAATGGGGAATCCCCTTCCAGGAATCTTGGATGAAAGAAAGGGACCAAAAAAGTCCGGTAGCTTTGGGGACGATGAGAGGTCACAGAGGGGGTGAGTGTAGTACCATTGAGTGTGTTAACAGGGAGAGAAGAAAGGATCTTGTAGGGTCAGAGAGAGGAAGGAGTGGATGGCACAAGATCCCAGAGGAGAAGGAGAGATGGAACCAGGTGGGACTGGAACAGCAAGGGAGACAGCAAAATACCAAAATGTGCACGGATCTGAAAGTGTGCAGGCTGGGTGGCTGGAGGACGGCAGGTGTTTTGCGTTACTTGTCCCATTTACTTATAAACTAGGAGTCAGCTTGAACGCTGAGAATAAAGAAACAAGGGTTGTATGGTCTGGATTAATTAGAGCGAGTGGGACAACCATTGGCCTCCGAGATGGTCCTGAGAGGGAGAGGCTGGGGACCACGCGATGGCTGAGGATAGGATTCACTCCGTTTGACTCGAGACTCAGTTGCAGGGAGTGGGTTAATCTAGGGCTGGGATTTCCTGCCTTAACTGGAGCCAGAGGACAAGAGTGCAGACCAACGGCAAGGTCTGTGCTAGGTGGAAGAAGAGAAACCAGCAGGAGGCCGCCAGGCTGACTGAAACAGCAGAATCAAATGAGCAAAGATTTCTGGCGAGCACTTAGAACTGCAGAAGCAAGGTGACCGACTC
This sequence comes from Nasua narica, assembly GCA_028533885.1. Classification (NCBI taxonomy): domain Eukaryota; kingdom Metazoa; phylum Chordata; class Mammalia; order Carnivora; family Procyonidae; genus Nasua; species Nasua narica. Next base: position 64,473,582 of record CM052807.1, on the reverse strand, counting down.
CCCCAGTTTGCCCCGTCTCCTGCGTCCTGGGAGCCCTGCGCGCAAGCAGAGCCTGATACACAAGGTGGTCTCTGCCAGGTCCCCACGTGCTAGCTTCCCCTTTTACCCTAAGATTTAACCTTTCTGAATTAATTCACTTTCCCTCTGCTCCCTCAGGGACTCAAACTCGGAAAAAACGAAGTACTTTTCTTCAGACAGGGGTTCCAAGTTGATAATTCTCCGAGGCAGTTGGGTCTCTAAGGCCTTTCCTACTGCAGTTTCCCAAGACTGTGTGCTCTGGGTTTTCAGGCTGCTGGGCCCCAGCCCTTCACCTCAGACTGGATTCACTGAGCCCATCTTACCTCAAGTCAATCCACTCATTCCCACTGAGCTCTTTCCCAGCTCTTCCTTCTACCCTCAAATCTTCAGCCACACCTTCCTTCTCTCCAGGGCCTGTGTTTCTATTTAGTTCAATTAGCCTAAGACAATAGTATTATAGATAACTTCATTACCTTCCATTCCTCTAGTCCCAAAATATTCTCAAACCCCTATTAGAATTTGGGTGAAAGAGGGGTGCCTGGGTGGGACAGTCAGTTGGGCAACTTGATTTAGGCTCAGATCGTGATCTCGTGGTTGTGATCTCGAAGTCACTGGATCGAGCCCCTTCTGTGTCTGCTTGAGTTTTTCTCTCTCTCTGAAATAAGTAAATCTTAAAAAAAAAAAAAAAGCTTGCTTCTCCTTTAAAAAAAAACCCTCACTTTTTTTTTTAAAGGATTTTATTTATTTATTTGACAGAGAGAGATCACAAGTAGGCAGAGAGGCAGGCAGAGACAGAGGAGGAAGGAGGCTCCCTGCTGAGCAGAGAGCCCCATGCGAGGCTCGATCCCAGGACCCTAAGATCATGACCTGAGCCGAAGGCAGAGGCTTTAACCCACTGAGCTGCCCAGGCACCCCAAAAATCCCTCACTTTTGATCAGATTCTCAGCTTAACTGAGAGGTACGATGGAAACCTAAGGCATTAGTGCCGTTCTCAGCTCCCACTCTGCTGTTCCCACAGTTTCTTTTGTGAAATTCTGTTGATCCTTTGTGTGATAGTCACAGGTCAGGAGGGTTTTTTAGCTTAACTTCTATGATAGACAGGCCACGTGACGTCAGATTCACAGTCTTTGCTCATTCTCTTCATTCCTTTTTTTGGTGTTTCTGGTTTGGAGCGATCCTTTGCTAGGTGGTCAGTGGCTGTGAATGTGCATTTGGAGCTGTTGAGAGGATAACAACAGACTAGGGAGACTGTGATGATTACTATGGGCAGGATTAATTCCTGATGTTTGGAATGCACTTTGAAGCCACGGTCCCCATCAACCAAACCAATCAAAATCAAAGAAGTCCAAGAGAGACCCCATGGTAGGAGTCACCCTTTTAAGCCAGTGGCTTGCTCAGTGATCTTATGTGAGTTTCAGCTCCTCCAGAAGTGTTAATGCAGGTGCAGTGCAGCTGCCTTGGACATCGCCTGGCTCAGCTAAGGATAATTAAGGACTATCCTACCATCGAGAAAAGCTTTGGCCAGAGAGTCTAAGGGTCTTGGTGGGGCAGCTCTTGTTTTAGCAACAGATTCTACCATATCTTCGAGAGTTAAAGTGCGGTTTCTGCTCAGATGATGTACCTTTACTCTACCCCTAACCAGGGAGGGGTGGGCTCTACCGAAGGAAGTGAATCCCGAGTCATGAATAATCAATGATTCCTTTCTAACTCTGTTCTTCCTCCAACTCCATGATGTAAATCCGGGGGAGTTGTACAATAAACCGTCTTAGTTCATTTGTGGCAAGCTGTGGGCACACTTGGATAGCCTAAAAGGCACTTCCTGGCCGTGTGCCAGCCATCCAGTCCTATGTAGGCCCAGGGAGGGTGCTAACCACCATGGATGAAGACAGACCCTCTGGGGGCACAAACCGCTCCTTAAACAGGTGGCCTGCGAGGTAGAGTCATTCCCAGGGGTTGTTACGTTTGTCCATTCAAGCCAGGGGACAGTTAGGTCCTCTCTTAGCCTGAAATAAAAAGTTGTTCTAAGTTCCAGATGTTACCCCCCCGCCCCCCGCTTAGCCATGGCCCAGGAGATGTGGATGCTAATGGTGTTATCTTCCCAGGCCAGCACCAGAGGAAGGGAAAGGAAGGGAAGAAGAAAGGGCTTTATATTTAAAGTATGAAGACTTGATCTGGTGTCGGGAGGAAGCAGTCTACCGCAACGTCAGCTACTTCTCTCCCTGGTCACTTTGGGAGCTCCCGAGCATTTGTGTGGGACCTCCCCCAGCTGTGAGCTCCATAGCCCAGGTTTAAGTCCCTGGAGTCTCACTGCCCTCTGGGTGGTAAGGAGGACCTGGTGTCATCCCTTCCAAGGAGCTTCAAGGGCAGTCGTTGTTCTTACTGATTCTAAATCAGAAGGGCGAGAGAAAATTGGAAGTGTTAGTTTGAAGAGTCATAGCCAGATTTTTTAGGAAACTAGAAGAATTCAGGATCCAGTCCAGTTTACAGGCATATAATAGAACCTCAAAGACAATTAACAGTATTAGAATCTAACACACATGAAAGTGTAAACATAGTTTCTTCTCTCTACAATTACCTTCGTTTTTTTTTTAAGATTTTATTTACTTATTTGATGGAGAGAGAGAGAGATCACAAGCAGGCAGAGAGGCAGGCAGAGAGAGAAGCGGAAGCAGGCTCCCTGCTGAGCATAGAGCCTGATGCGGGACTCGATCCCAGGACCCTGAGATCATGACCTGAGCCACAGGCAGAGGCTTTAACCCACTGAGCCACCCAGGAGCCCCTACCTTCATTTTTCATTGTAAAACTAATTTATTTGCATTAAACTTTGCCTGATTATTTACATAAGTGCAGCAAGAAGAGTGATTGACCACATAAGCTCTTTTTAAAAAATCTTTATTTTAACTTTATTTAAATCCAATTAATTAACATACAGTGTATTGTTAGTTTTGATATAACGTCTTTTTAAGACTTCTTTGCTGGAACCTTGTAAGCAAAGTACCAGGTCAATTTTTGCATGGGGCTCTATTGGCCCTGTAACGTCAGCCTTAGTTCCTTAAAACTGTCTGGTCATATCCGAGTCTATGCACAACTTTCTCAAATATGATATTCTAATCAGAGCTTTGGTAACATAACCAATGTTTCCAATTGTGTCTTGTTACACAAGGAGATCAGATTCTCACTGAAGGGCTGTAACTACAGTTCCCCTGGAACATAGGTTTGAACTGTGTGGGTCCACTTATATGTGGATCTTTTTCAATAAATATAGAACAGTGAGAGTATTTTCTCTTCCTTATGATTTTTAAGTAACATTTTTTTTTAAGATTTTATTTATTTATTTGACAGAGATCACAAGTAGTCAGAGAGGCAGGCAGAGAGAGAGGGGGAAGAAGGCTCCCCGCTGAGCAGAGAGCCCGATGCGGGGCTCGATCCTGGGACGCTGAAATCATGACCTGAGCCGAAGGCAGAGGCTTTAACCTACTGAGCCACTCAGGTGCCCCTAAATAACATTTTCTTTTATCTAGGTTACTTTACTATAAGAAGACAATATAGAACATATATAACATAAAATATGTGTTAATTGTTTATATTATCAGTAAGGCTTTTAGTCAGTAGTAGGCTACTAATAGTTACATTTTCTCCTTTTTTTTAAAGATTTTATTTATTTATTTGTCGGAGAGAGAGAGAGAAGGCACAAACAGGGGGAGCAGCAGAGGGAGAGGGAGAAGCAGGCTCCCCGCTGAGCAAGGAGCCCCATGCAGGACTCAATCCCAGACCCTGGGATCAGGACCTGAGCCAAAGGCAGCCACTTAAGGACCGAGCCACCCTAGGCGCCCCTGTAGTTACATTTTTAAGGAGTAAAAAGTTATAAGGGCATTTTTAACTATGCAGGGAGGGGCTGTCAGTGTCCTAACCCCCATGTTGTTCAAGGGTCAACTGTATATTGTGACGAAAAGAATACTTGAGAGTTTTTGAATTCTGGAGAGATCAGGTAGGGAGAAAAAGGAAATGTTTCACCTTTGGTCACAAAGATATAGTTCACAAATCGTTGATAGCGAAAGGGAAAAGAAGAAAAGGTTTCCTAAAATCTGGAAAAGCAAAACATTAGAGAACCAGCCACGTCTTGAACAAGAAGTCAGACAATTGTAATTATCCTCCTCAATTCACGCAGGCCCATGAAATTAACATTCATCCTATTTGAATCCATTTTTTCCATCAGTCCTGGAAATTTTCAACCAGTTCAGTTGCTTGATCTGTAAGTATCAGAAACCTGTATTCTAGAGTACTTGCCAGATTCTTTTCCATGAATTTCTCTGAAGATAAAACATATCAGCCGGAGGCTTTTGTAAAATCATCTGAGTAAAATAGTAACTCTCCGTAAACGATAAGACTTAAAAATGCCCATTTTTAAAGATCTGATGAGAGTTCATTATAATGGAATTGACAAGGGGACTTACCCATGGCCCTTGGAAATGGTGAGAAGAACCATAAACTCCATGTTTGCAAAATGCCACCCACGCCTGTTTCTTGGTGTCCCCAGAGCTATCAGAAGTGTCCTTCGGTCTGGCCTCTGCCACCAAATCTGTTCAGTAACAAAATCTCAGCTGAATAAATCTAGAGATCGAAGTGGCTTCAATGATTCATGAATTAGATAGCATCCCATCTAGAAAATAGAGAGGAGCTTCATTAAGCTGTAGAAAAGAAAAGGGTTTTAAAGGCAAAGAGAGAATGGAAAAAGGAAATTATTAGCAAAGAATGCCATGTTTTAGGCAAGGTTGCCCTCCTAAGAGGTCTATCACATTACCTCCTAGTGGGGACTGAGAAATTCCGGGTTGGCTGGGTAAAGGTCACACTTGTGGGAGAAGCTGAAGCTACAGTTAGGTTAGGTACTAAGTCTCAGTTGAGCTTAGCATAAGTGACTTTATTTGGGGCCTGCTGTCATTTTTTAATAGTTGGAACATTTTGAAGCGTGCTTTGTGATCAAAAGCAGCTTATAAGTGAATTATATGTATATCTTCATGGAATCAGCAGCTGCTCTTAGCTGTCTCTATTCTTCCAGAAATGTGCTTGGCACACTTAAAGGGTGTATATGTTTTATTGTGGGTCCCTAGGAATGTCCCTCTATTTCTCTTTCTTAAACAATTTGATGTTGCAAATCCTTCAGTGAGTTCATGAGAAAGGGAAGCAGTTGGGGTTTTTTGGTTTCGTTTTTTGTTTGTTTGTTTGTTTTGTTTTGTTTGGCATTTCTTCCCCCACCCCCACCTCCCCACCTCTGGCAACCACCAATCTGTCCTCTGTATCTATGAGCTTGTTTTATGTTGTGTTTAGATTTCACATAGAAGAGAGATCACAATGTATCTTTCTCTGACTTGTTTCACTGAGCATACTGCCCTTGAGGTTCATCCATGTCCTCACAAAAGCAAAATTACCTCTTTTTTCATGCCTGATCTCTCATCCATATTATATTCTAAAATTACTTTTCATTTCCTGCAGAACTTGGTTTTCCCTGGAGTTAATAACTGTCTTTTTAATTTGCATAACATATACTCCACTTACCGCTAATTCAGCCCTACGCTGTCCACTAGTTTTGTAAGTGACTTATATTATCCTCTCTTGACCCCGGTGTTTTGTGCCTTGGTATGGGTTTATTTGCATTCATTGTGAAAGAGACTTGGTGGGTTTTCTTATTTTAGAAGCTCCAGAACTTTGGTTCTGAAAATGTTTATTGGTTGATGATTTCCTCCCCTCCATTTTTATATTCTCTCTAGAATTTCTGTTATTTACCTACTTACCTCCTAAGACAGTCCTCTCATTTTTCTAATCTATATTGTTTGTTAGTTCTTCTGTATCTTCCAAGCCTTCAGATCTTTCATTTCTATGATCACAGTCCTAATTTCCGAATCCTCTTTTTGTTTTCTGAATGTTCTGTTTAGTAGCATGCTCTTCTTGTATTATGGATGTAATATTAATCGTAGTTTTTTAATGCTTGTTTGCTTTTACCTGCAAATCTTGGTTGCCTTCATTTTTTTATTTCTCTGTCTCTGTATTTCGAACTTCATTGTTACATTGGAGGCTTTCTTCAGATGTTTAGTACTTCTTCACCATCTGCGCTTACTTCAGAGTAAGGGTAATAAAAAGCTGGTCAGTAGCTCTGAGACTTTGGTGGGATTCATCCGCCGTGAACTGGTCTGTTGGGTGATCTAGTGAGGCCACTGCAGCAGGGGACCTCCAATGGCAGTATCGTCTGGTCTTCCTTTTTCTGCTGGTCAGATTTTCCAGAGAAATCTCTTTCTATTTTCTGTCTGGAATTCTAGAACCGGCATCCTGGGAGCTAAATAAGGAGGAGAGTGTCAAGGTCATATTCTATCAACCCAGTTTCCTCTGATTCTAAGCCGGAGCATGTAACCACTACCCAATACATCACTTTCACTCCCCTTTACCCCAGTTGTTTTTTTCCTTACCCCAGTTTAGTTTAATGTGTTGACTACCCACCCAGCATCTAATCGTTAAGTCTAATGAGAACCGTTGGTCTAAATGCTGGGGATGAAAAAATCACTAGAACACACTAGTCCCTCTACTCCCAGGTTCAATGTAAGTCAATAAAAGCTATTAAGCTTTAGGTGTTCAAAGTTCTATGCTAGCATTGTGGAGAGGAAACGTGTCAGTAAGACACACTTCCTGTCTCAAGAAACTCATAGATAGGCGTGGCAGGTAGAAACAAATTATGAAACCAAAATATAAGGCAGAACATGATGTGAGGGCAGCAAAAGAAAGGAAGAGGTACCACGGTTGTTCCGAAAGGAAGAAGAGATTTCACCTGCATCATGGGGATACAAAGGAAGTGGGGATTTGAATCGGAACTTTAAAAATGCCCTGGATTTAATAAGCAGAAATGGGGAGGGGGGTATAAGCAAAAGCAAAGGTTCAGAGATTTAAAAATGGAGTTTTAGGCCCCTCCTTCTCCTCCCTGCAGGGTGATTCTGGGGGCCCCCTCCACTGCTTGGTGAGTGGCAAGTACGCTGTCCACGGAGTGACCAGCTTTGTGTCCAGCCTGGGCTGTAATGTCTCCAGGAAGCCCACAGTCTTCACACGGGTCTCTGCGTACATCTCCTGGATGAACAATGTGAGTCTTCGCACATGATGGGTTGAAACAGGGTCACCTGAAGACCTTGCCCTGGCTGGGTCGATAATTCTACCGTCCCGGGTTCCCCTCCGCATGCCCATTCAGGCTTCACCAAAGTGTTTACCGCTTAGGACAATACGGTGACAAGAGCAGACCTCAACCAGGCACGTATCAGTGCTGTCCTAGGTCAAAGCCAAGGGAAACATGGCTGCAGCAAAGTCCCCCATGCTACTGGGCAATGGAAGAATCACTAACATTTTCTCCCATGAGCCCTTTCTGAGTGCATCCTGAGAAGCTGCTCTACCCTTCAGCAAGGCATTTCACCACCCTAGACAATGCCTGAAGGGTAGGTGAGACTTTACCTACACACTGATCTCATGGTAGAGCTTCACCACCATCCCCTGTGCCCTCCAGCCTTCAAACACACTGTAGAGTCTCGTGGCACGGACCATGGACTTTCATTCACAACCATTTCCAGACCTGTCCTTGCCACTAAGTGCCGGGTATGTGCCGGTAACACTGAATTGTCCCAACACGGCTGAGATCTCCTTCCTGCGCCACCCCCCCCCAACTCCCCCAGAAACCTGGTGCAGGGCTACACTCAACCAGGAGTCCTGGAAGAAAACAGAAGGGAGGTGGGCAGAACTTACTGACTGTGGACATATCGGCCTTTCCTTCAGGTCATTGCCTCCAACTGAACATCTTCCTGAATCCAACGGCCTCCCCAGGATGACTCTTAGATCCACAGTAAGACTTGAGGCCATCAAGGAAAAAACATCTTGAGAGACCAGTGAGCCAGATACAGAAAAGTCAATAAAACTGAATATACATGATCATCCTGAGTCTTTTTGTCTGTAATGGACTCCTCTAAAGGAAATGCAGTTCTAGAACCCACAGTCAATGTCACCACATTTCTATGCTGCTTCTTCCATTTATCACCACCTCTCCCAGTTCCCAAACAAAGCCAAGTGAAAGTGGTTTTATATTATCCTTTTTGCATTATTTTCAGATCTACCCATCTATCCATCTGCCCCTCTGCTCTTCCTCCCAGATATAATTGCTATATTCAAAGGCACAGAGTGCTTTACAATGTTCTTGAGGGTCTAAATGTGCCCAGACTCTCCCAGGTAGACTGTGGGCTCATCCTTCTTTTGTTCCCCCCTTCAGTGCCTAGAACAGGTGCTCCAGGATACGCTAGAGATAGGACTACAGGATTCAGTGGTAGGCCAGATGCCAGCTGACAAAGAAAGGGACAAATTACAAAGGAGACGAGGGAGGCAAGAATAGAAACAAGGAGAAAAGGAGATACTGAACAAAGAGAGGAAAGGGTTGAGCAGAATAGGAAGGGAGAAGAGACAACAATGTAGGGCCTCCAACTTAGTGTGAGTCAGCATTTCAAGGCTGGGACTAAAATAGACAACCGGATCTGGGGTTCTATAAACCACAGAGAACTGGGAAGCTGATAATTCTGCCCGATCCTGGCCTGGGCTCAGTCTTTTGGAGTGGCCTACAACAGACTGAAGAGGGAACTGAAAGAAGGCGAAGAAGATGAGAAGCAGCTGTTCATAGTGATCCCCAAGGACCAGACAAGAGAGAATAGGTAGTTAATGTCATAACCGGAGAAACTGGCTAAGACCAGTCCTGGCTTTGTAGACTGCAATGTCAGCAGAAGCCTCTGGAACAGTGTACGCACTGTGAGAAGCTGGGTCAGGATGCCTGTATTCCCATCCCGGTTCCAACACTGAGGAACTGGGTAACCCTGGGCAAGTCACCAGCTTTTTCTGGGACTCAGTTTCCTCATCTAGTTAACGTCTAAAGATTGTCCCTGCTTTAAAACTACATGATTTGGTGATCACTGATTTCAGTTCCTAAGAGATTGGCACAGAAGAAGGTTTCTTGGGAGGCAGTGGCTGGCCTGCATTGCTAAGGACTCTGGCCTGCCAAGAGTGACACAGGTGTTGGCCCCCTTCTGCTAGTTACAGACCTATTAGCATGACCACCTCTCAGTGTTCCCACAGTACCCCATCCCCTGGGCTTCTCCCCTCTTCTCCCCATCCAAGCAAGTCCTTCCATTTTCTCCACTCTGCCCCTTCTAGACCATCCCCACAGCTCAGAATAAACCCCAATGACCTAGGACCTGACAATTTTGTATCCATCTCTATAAATGCCTTAAGCACATAATATAATTATCTGGTTACTAACCTCTCTCCACCTCCAGACTTTAAGTATCTTGAGGTCAGAGATCTCTCTTTCTCTCTCTCTCTCTGTTTCTCTTTTTTAAATTTATCCTGGGTTTCCCAGCACCGAGCATTGTCCCTCACACAGTTGACCTTGAGCGCAGTATGTCTGTTTCAGGGAATGCCCTGGGAAACCACAGTAGACAAGGGTCTCCAGCTTCCCTCTCCACTCCTCAGGAAGTCGTCTTGACCCTCTTCCCCTCTTGGAGGAAGGTTACAGCACTGTAAAAATCTGTGAGTAAATGATACCTCCAAACCCAGTGTCCTAATCTCCAGCTATCCCCTCAAAGCCGTCAGCTTCGGTTAGGAGACCTCAGTGGGAGCAACAGGTGTGTCTAGGCAGCCTCCTCCCCACTTTCCCAGCTGTGTCTGTTTTCACACTCTGCCTCCATCCAGTACACGCACAGTCCGTCCGACTAAAGAAGTGTGCCCCCCTCCCCAGCGCGGGTTTCCATTCTCTCCTCCTCAGTCGTTTTCCAGTAAGATCCTCTCCTTTCCTAAGGACCCCCATTTCTACCGCTGGCTCAGTTGTTCCTTTCAAATCCCGATGTGGAGTCCTGTCCCCTCCCGCACTCTGTCCCTACCAGTTCCAGGCTTACAGCAGAGGCTTTCCCTCTTTAAAAACAGTAACCTGGAGTAAGACAAGCATTCCACCCGGCAACCCAGAAGACATGCCCATTAAGTGAAACAACCCTTCCCAATACTCTTGCTAAGTGGAAATCGCAATCTTTTGACCCCATCGTTCCAGGTACTCTCCAGAGCTGATGTTGATGGCGAATTGGCCGCAGGCACGAATGAGTCTTGACCCTCATTAGAAAACTCTGTTCCTTGGGGCTGGTGCTCCCGTCCCTCCGGGAGGCTCAGCTCGGAGGCTGGTTGGGAGCGAGCACCACCTGAGGGCAGTCCCAAGTTTCCAGCCTCCTCCTCGGAACAGGTGCGGCCCCCAGCCTGAGCTCCAGAGGTCCCCCTTGGGGCCGGGGCTGAGCGGGGGTGGGCCTGGGGGCCTCAGGACCACCGCGGCCGCGCTGGGAGCCGGCCTCCGACGAGCCTGGGCGGCCCTGGGGGTCGCGAGCGGCGTGGGGCGGGGCGGCCACGGCCACGGCCGGATGCGAGGCATGCCGGGAACCGCACTTCCTCCTCGGGGGCCTCCAGAAAACCACAGGCCGCCGGGCCAGGCCGCCCGGAGCCGGCAGGATGGCGGAGGGCAAGGCGGGAGGCGCCGCCGGCTTGTTCGCCAAGCAGGTACAGAAGAAGTTCAGCAGGGCCCAGGAGAAGGTAGGTGGCCGGGCCCCCCACCCGCGGGTCCCGCCGGCCGGACGCGGTCAGAGGGGCGTCCGGGGTCCTCGGGGGGCCTGGGTCGAACCGAAGGGACCTCGGCTTCCCCTGCAGACCGGGTTTCCCTTAAAATAGAATGATTTGAGAGAACGGAGGAAATCACCCGAATCCTGAGCAAGGACAGGGACGCGGAGGGGACAACAGTCTCCCTCAGGAACCCTAAACAAGGCTCAGGCTGACCCAGGAAAGATGGGAGGAAGGATCCAACGTTGGCAGTTTTTGTCCTAGCAGTGCAGCGAGGATGGTATTTTACATATGATGAAATTGAAGGTTCAAAAGGGATAATCTCCCCAAAGTATAAGGCCGCCGTGACCGGGCTGTGCTACCAGCGAGGACCCGTAGGTCACAAGGACCAGGGTAATTCTGCAGGGTTCTCTCTGTACCCACCCCTGCCTGACCTCTGCGCGTTGTTGAAGCTGATGTAAGCAGTAGCTCATATCTGCCTTCTGTGCGGTCTCTTTGGTGTCGGAAAGTACCGGGCCCAGGGTGATGAAGGAGCATTTTCTAGACTGTGTCCTCGGGTTAGCTCTGGGTGGCCCTACTCCAGCACTAGCATTTAGGTAGGCTGTCCCCCTGTAACACTCTCTACACATTTTTTTTTTTTAAGATTTTATTTATTTATTTGACAGAGAGCAAGCGATCACAAGTAGGCAGAGAGGGGGAAGCAGGCTCCCTGCTGAGCAGAGAGCCCAATGCGGGGCTCAATCCCAGGACCCTGGGATCATGACCTGAGCCAAAGGCAGAGGCTTTAACCCACTGAGCCACCCAGGCGCCCCCACTCTCTACACATTTTAATGACATTCTTGTTTCTACCTGTCCAGAGTATGTCCTTCCCTTCTAAACTGAAGCTCTCAGCTCTTCACCTATCCACCTGGATAGATGAATGTCATTTTTCTATCTTTGAGGAAGCCAGTATCATTCATGTGAAAGAGGGGAGGAAAAAGAAAGATTTTGTGTGGCTAGACTTAGTACTTCACCTTACTCTAACTTCACCTTGATCGTGGTTTCAGCGTCTGGAAAAGCTGTCTAGTTAGAATCCGATAGCGATCAGAGCCTGTGGGCTGGTCTAGTTAGAAGCGGTGTGGAGGAACCGGAGGTACCAGCTATGCTATGGGTCGGAAAAACAAAGAAAACCCAGAAGACCAAAAACTCCTGGATAGTAGTTATTTTTAAAATACACAGCAATTGATTTTACCTCCCTCTTTCACCTCCTGTCCTCCTCCAGCCGATCTTCAACACTGTGCCCCTAGTTTGGGATTTCTCTCCTTGTTGAAGCATGGACTCCAAAGCCTTAGATAAATAATGTTCCTGCTCTGGGCTTCCAGGTTCCACATCTGTAAAACGACAGAGTCGATGCTCAGTGATTTGAGAGAAGGGGTGACGGTGCCTCGAAACTCAGAGGCAAATACTTCCCAAAGGGAGAGCTGGCCACCCAGGAATACCCTATTCTTCCTGGTCTGACCCCCGAGAAAACAGAGGAACCGCCTCACATCTGTCTGCCTTAGGGAACTTGCAGGTTAAGGCAGAAAACAGGAAGATGCTCTGCACCCAGACATAAACACCAAGGCAGGCAGACCCTGAACTTGGAGCAGTGCCTCTGCCCCCGTGGAGGTCGTGGATGCAGCTTGGATGGGGTGGGAATGACCTGGAATGTGGGGAGGAGCTCAACTCAGCCTGCCAGAGTCCTTGAGTCTTGGGAGGTTCTTGAAGGCAAGACAAAGAGAGAGAAAGTTACCGTCAAAAGAGAAGACTCCCTAGTACACTTTATAGGTTTTTTTAATAAGCAGTTGGCTGGAATCTTCTGAGTAATATGTAGGTACTCAGGTGTCACATAGTCAAAGGGGTCAAACATTAGGCGCCCACGATTGACAGGGCACGGGAAATTAAGAAAGACACCATCTCTCTCTTCATGGAGCCAACACTCTCATGATACGGTCTCACTTCATCTTTGCAGCACTTTGAGCATGTTATTAACAGCCCAATTTTAGAAATGAAGAAACGAGACTCCAAAAAGATTGGCAAACGTCAGAACTGTCACTGAAGGCCAGGTGTCCCGCCTTTGGATCCCAACCTCAGGCCGCTGTCTTTACAAGGCTCGGATAAACCATCCTGACATCTGTGCCCACCCACTTCCTGCTGCTCTCTCAGGAGCAAAAGTAGGAGGAGAAACTCCTTTTCCTCAGGCCTCCCCTGAGGAGCTAGGAGTGAAGGTCCGGTGACTGGCACACACAGTGGAGATGAAGCATTCTTCTTGTTTTCTTTTCCAGTTTCCACCCAGACTCAACGTGAGACTGAATTGTGTTTTTACAGCAAGATCCTCCTTCACATTTCAAATGAATGCTTTCACCATCTGTTTGTGATTTCTCTGTGGCAAACCTCTCGGTTCTCCCCTGAGAAGGGGCATTGTTTAGCGCTTCTTTGTTGGTCTTTTCCTCTACTGACTTTTACTCAACTTGTCTTCCAGAGGGTTCTGTCAACAGTCCTTACAGAAAAATTCCTTTGTCCGGGATCCTGGGCTGGACCCAGGAAGCAATTTAGAGATGAGTAAGAGACACTCCTCGCTTGCCAGAAGCTTACAGTCTAGTTTAAAAAAAAAAAAAAAAGGTGAAATGAGTCACCTGAGAGGTCTGCACTCTGGGAATTCAGAGGAGAGAAAGACTGAGAATCAAGGGAGGTTTTGTAGTAGAGATGGAATTTGAGATGGGAATTAGGGCTGATTAGTAGTTCCTCAGGCAAGTGGTGGAGGAGCATTCCAGCTGAGGAATGCCGGCATGAGCAAGGCCTGGAGTGTGGCAATCCTTTGAAGCCAAATAGCGAGAAATGCAGCTCAGCTGGGGCACAGGGAGTGGTGGCAGAAAAGGCTGGAAAGTATATTAAGACCATGTTCAGGAAGAGCCTACTTTAGCATATATCCTGAAAATGAGGATTTCTCACATAAACTACAGTATGGTTATCCCACCTAAGAAAAAAATTTTTAACAAAATTCCATAATATCTTACCCGGGCCCTATTCAAATTACCCCAATGGAGAGAGTTAACTACAATATAATAAATGATTATGGAGGAGTGTCCTGGAAAGGAACTGTAGTCACCAGACACATCTGCAATGATTTCTTTTTTTAAGCTTTATCCTCATACCCAATGTACAGAAACGTTACAATAGGTCAATAAACCCTGGAATGTTCTCGACCTTTTTCACCAAGCCTTAACATTTTGCCGCATGCACTTTGTTTCCTGTTCCTGTTCTTTCTCTCTAAATGTCTCCTAGTCTCCTGGGGGGCCGAATTCTTAGTGTAGAACTTTAGGGACCAGCTTTGGGTGGGCTTTCGTTGGGAAGTGACCCAAAGGCGTAATCTATTCATTCTTTCAGAGGTTTGTTGAGTACCTGTACCTTCTCTTCTGTCAGGGAACTCTGGCTGAGGAAGAATGTCTGCAGCATAGGTCAGGTGCCCTGATACACAGCCCTGTTGCTGATGGCAACAAGTTACTTCAGGCCCAGGGCACTGGGTGACGCTTTCAGGGTGATATCACACTCTTTTTTTTTTTCCATTTCTGAGTTAAAGGTAGAAATGTTCAGCACACACACTCACATCCCTTCGAAGCCCTTTTGCCTTGAACCCTGTGGGGGCTGGGGAGATCGGGTGTACCCCATTAACTTGAGACTAAGCTGACCATTCTTTCTGCCCCTTGCACCTAAGAAGAACCATGCCCCTGGGCAAAGGAAGGAAGGAGTAGCAGGAAGGAAGTGAGAGGCACTTGCCACTTAAGGTGGTTTTGCAACTTTCTGGTGGAGGACTGTGTTTTGTTGGCGGGGGAGGGAGGGTTGGGTCGGGGAAGCTGGTGGACTCCACGTACCCAGGGCCAGGTGTTGGGTGAGATGAAGGTAGACGCACAGACAGACCTGTGGCTAAAACTGAGAAGGAAATAGTGCTCCTGGGGAAGGGAGTGGAACTGGACAAACAGCAGTGGATTTGTGTTGAGCGCTCCCTGCAGGGCAGCACTGGAAAAGCACATCATTTAATCCTCCCAACTGGGACGCCTGGGTGGCTCAGGGGGTTAAAGCTTCTGCCTTTGGCTCAGTTTATGATCTCAGGGTCGTGGGATCGAGCCCCGCATCGGGCTCTCTGCTCAGCAGGGAGCCTGCTTCCCCCTCTCTCTCTGCCTGCCTCTCTGCCTACTTGTAATCTCTCTCTGTCAAATAAATAAATAAAATCTTAAAAATATATATATCCTCCCAACAACTCCAGGAGATGCACTTGTCTTCCTGGGGGAAGGGGGGTTCTGTATATGGAGGCTCGAGCAGTAAGAGCATAGGCCAAGGCGAGGCATATCTCTGTTTGACTCTGGAGGCCTTGATCATAACCACTTCAGAGAGAGCTCCAGAAGTGAGAAATGCTAACCCTAGGATTAAGAATGGGGACACATGGGTCCGAGGCTCTACATGGAGCCTCCCTCACCCCCAAGACCTGGGCACTTTTGCCTGTGGTTCAGAGCCCTTCACAGTGAGACCGCAGTCTCCCTTTCTAGCTCGCTTACCCAGCACTCCCCACAACACACCCTAAACCAGTCACAATGAGCTGTGTGAATATGGGTATTTCTCTGACTTCGTCCTCTTTCCATTCTATCCCTTTACACTCTATTCCAATCTAGCAAATTTTGGGGTGTTTTTTTTTAAAGATTTTATTTGAGAGAGAGCATGAGCGAAGGGAGGGGCAGAGTGAGAGGGAGAAGAAGGCTCCCCACTGAGCAGGGAGCCCAAGGCGGGGCTTAATTCCAGGACCTTGGGAATAAGACCTGAGCCAAAGGCAGACACTTAACCAACCCGGGTACCCAGGCGCCCTGTAGTTTGGCAGAATCTTAATTCAAGGCCCAGCCTGTTGATCCTCTCCTGTATCAGTCCCACTCTCCCTCCTGTTAGAAGTATTAAGTATCTCTTCACTGGATACTGAGAAATCTAGATGAGTCAAGCAAGTACCCGATTCTCAAGGAGCCCACAGTTTAGAAGGATGTGGAATAAAGGATGGATAAAGGATAGATAAAGAAGGATAGGATAAAGGATGTGGAATATGAATTGGGGTTTTTACATTTTTTTTAAGTTTATTTATTTGAGTCCTCTCTACAGCCAACCTGGGGCTCAAACTCACAACCCTGAGATCAAGAGTCGCGTGCTCTTCTGACTGAGCCAGTCAGGTACCCCTAAATGGTTTTTTTTTTCCGATAGTTGCCTGAGAGACGAGGAGGGGAAGAACATTCGAGAAAGAGGGCACAGCATCTACAACAAGCAACAGTATGGCTTATTCGGGAAACTAAAAAAGTGTTAGGGAGGGGGACCTGCAGGAAGGAGGACTGAAGGGAGGTGAGGCTTACTGAGGAGTCAGATCACTGAGACCTGTCTGCGTACTAGAGTTTGAACAGCTGATAGATCGTACGGGCATCTCATACAAATCCGTTGAGCAGACAAGTGGAGAATCATGAGAAGGTTTTAAGCAGCAGCACGAGAGGCCTGTTGACAGGCGAGAAACAACGAGTGCAGAGAACAAAGTCAACACCTTGAGACTCAAAGCCGTGGGATGCTTGTCAGAGACGGACACAACGAGGGATTCGATGAAGGAGGGGAGAGAGAAGTAGTTAAGGGCAACTCCTGACATTCTTCCTTGGACCTGGGGGTGAGGGGTGTTGGCGGTGCCTCCTTTCAGACTGGGGGCTCCAGGTAGTAGGGCCCAGGCTTGCTTGCTTGTTTATAGGGGAGCGTCCCCTGGAAGAACAGGCGCTGTATCTTTTTCATTTCCCTGTCCTTTGCTTTAACACCAAGACCAGGGTGATGGCTGGCTCTCAGGTTCCCAGGGGAGAGGAGATGGACAAGAGAGCCTTCATTTCGAACTAAGTTTTAAATGCATTTTATCCGTGCTCCTCACAGTTTTCCTAAGGGCCCTCCCAAGAAAAGTCTCCTGCCTGCCTCTCTTACCTCATCTATCTAGAGGAATCTGCGGCTGTAGCTGGAAGAGGGTCTCACAAGTGAAAAGCCTTCAAGGCTCATGTTTTACCTTTAGAATTAACCAATGCACATTTTACATTCTTCTTATTAATCCTTGTTTTAATGTAATACCCCCCCCCCAAAAAAGCCCACTGTAAATAACATTGTCATTCCTGGCATATATGCCCTATTTATTCCAGGCTTTATATATCCCCCCAGCACACTGCTATGTATCCCCAGGAGTACCCCAGTTTGAGAAGAACCACAAAATGTGATTTTTTCCCCCACGATGTGCTATGCTTTTTATTCCTTTGGGCTGATAGGAAGACAGCCCTTGAACTGCATCTGAGACTCTGAGAAGCCAGAGTCACATGAGGCCAATGGACGAGAGAGACTTGACTCTAACCTTATGGACCTTTCCAACTCACATTCCCAGGTACTGCAGAAGTTGGGGAAAACCGTGGAAACCAAAGATGAACGGTTTGAACAAAGTGCCAGCAACTTCTACCATCAACAGGTAATCTGGAGGGTGGGGAAGGGAGGCTTGGAGGAAGCAAGAAGACAGGAGGGCTGCGTGGCAGAAGAAACAGCAGGTTCTGTAAATCAGCAGGTGCCACTACTAAGCCATCCCCTCCTTCCCCGACCCGGGGTAAGGCCCACAGAGTGACCTGCTGCTCACCCTTTCCCTGGCAACCAGAGAAACTTCCCTTTCCCATCCCTGCTGACCCAGGTTTTGGGGAACAGACAAGTGCTCTTCTTTTCTCTTAATGGTCCCCCCCGCCCCGCCCCCGGCTATGGTGGCATCACCAGGTCCTTAGACAAAGTTGCAGCGAACCCCGGCCCCCCTCTGTCTGTGGCTTACCACTTCCCCAGGGTGCCTCTTTATCACCCTCTGGCTCTTCTCATTGGAGTAGCACCCTCTTTTCCTTGTTGCCTCTTTGTCCACTCCCTCTGCCTCACCTGAGCCCTCACTTCTAAAGAATCCCGCTGTCTTTCACCTGTCATTCTCCCCAACAAACCTCCTATTCTCCCTGTGCCTTCTGTCCTCGCTGGATACTACAGGTCATTTTATGTAGAAATTTCCATTCGAAGTGGATAATGGGTTTAACCTCCCCGGAGATATTTTACTTCCCGTCTCCACGCGCCAGGCACTGTGCTTGGTGCTCTTCCCACGTGATCTCATTTAACCCGTCACCTCAGCCCCGGAGGTTGCTGTCCCCTCTTTATCATAGAAGGGTGTCATGAACTTACATGAGTATGCAGTTGTCATGCCGTTTTACCACTAACTCCTCCGAGTGAGGTCACAGCTCAGGGGTTAGGGGCACGGTCACCCGCTAGACTGCTTCACCTCAGACACCAGTCGCAAGCTCCCGAGCTCCCAGGCCCCTTGCACTGCTGACCAGCGCTACAAATTTGGGGGTTCCTACCGGCCACTCAGCTTCCACAATCCCTGGGAACAACTCACAGAACTCAGGAAGGCGCTCTAGTTACAATCGCTGCTTTATTGCAAACGATACACATCAGGACTGGCCAAGTGAAGAGACACATAAGGTGAGGCCAGGGAGAGCTCCAAAGGAGAAGCTTCTGCGTTCTCGAGACATGTCACCTGCCTGGCACACTGATAGAGGATTACCCACTGGGGAAGCTCACCCAAGCGTCAGGTGTCTACAGCATTTTTATTGTGATTTCCTTACCTAGTAACTCCCTGGCCACATGATTAAATTTAATCTCTAGCTCCCATTCGCTCCTCTCCGCTGGAGGTCAGGCTGATATCACCTGTCTCAAAGCCCCAGCCCTCTAATCACAGGGTTCATCTTTCTAGCCTGACCAGCCACTGGCCTGAGTCATTTGTTTAGCATAAACTCACTGTGATCTGAGAGGCCCACCATGAATAACAAACACATTCCTACCGCTCAGGAAATTCCAAGGAGTTAGAAGTTACTTCTCAGGAACCGAGGGCAAAGGCCAGCCAAAGTCTTTATCGGATGGTATCAGTAAATTGAATTGAATTATATGGAAAATAATTCTCTAAAATTATATTGAAAGGATGTTCACTATAATCTAATTCAGCAGTTGATAGATGTTAGAATCATTTGGGAACCATGTATAATTTAGAGATTTTATTTATTTATTTGTGAGAGAGTGCATGAGCAGGGGGAGAGGAAGATGGAGAGGGAGAGCTGGGACCTTGTTGGGCAGGGAGCCTGATTTGGGGGAGTGGGGGGCTCAATCCTCGGAGCCTGGGATCATGACCTGAGCCGAAGACAGATACTTAACCAACTGAGCCACACAGGCGCCCTTTGGGAAATATTTTTACATGTGAGATCTCTGATAGTAGGGCTTGGGAATCTGTACTTTTAAACTTGTTTTAATGGAAGATTTCAAATGTATGCAAAGATAGGAAAACTTGTATAATTAATCCACGTGTACATACCCATCTCTCAGCTTTAATAATTAATCAACTCATTTCTGTCCCCACCTACTTTCCCTCATCCTTGATTACTGTGGAGCAAATTCTACATAGCCTATCATTTTATCCAGAAAAATTTAGTTATCAGTCTCTAAAGATAAGGACTCTTTTAAAATATAACCACAAAGCATTATCACACCTAAACATATTGTCTATGAGGTATTTACTCATTTCCAACAAACCAGAAAGGACAAGAAAAACATGAATTTAAAAACCCTGGTTTTGGGGCACCTGCATGGCTCCGTCAGGATCCTGGGCGAGCCCAGGCAAGCCCCCTTCTCAGCGGGGAGCCTGTTTCCTCCCTCTCTGTCTGCCCCTCCCCCACCTCATGGGTCTCTCTCAAATAAATGAATAAAATCGTTAAAAAAAAATCCTGATTTCACACCCTCCTATGCTACCACCACCGTTGTTTTATATCCTTATAATCACTCGGCTATGAATGTGTGGGATCTCTAAGTAAATCCACAATAAATAAATAGGTTTACAAACGTGAGATTATTCCGTTGATACTGGTTTTATAACTTGCCCTTTTCAGTTAACAATATAATACAAATATCCTTTCCGACGCTCCACTAAAATGTAAGATTAAACGATAGCTTCAAAAAGTAGCACTAATTATTTTTTTATTTCCTAAGTTTTCTTTTTTCTTTTTTTTTTTTTTTTAACATAGAATGTATTATTTACCCCAGGGTCTAATTTTTTTAATATAAAATATCCAGGCAATGTTCACACTCCCCTAATAATATCATTAATTTTTTTTGGTTTATTTAAATCAGCAACTTGTTGGCATGTTTAAGTCTCTTAGGTTTAAAGTTAAATCTCTTCATCTGTGGGTTTCTGATCCCTCCCTCTTTGCAGTTTATTTGTCGCTCACACTAGATTGTCCTTCTGAAGTTTCCTGCCGCCTCAACTTGACTGACTGGGTCCCCATGGTACTGTTTAGCATGCTGTTTTGGTTCTGGTACTTTCTGTAAATTAATAGTTAGGTTTAGAGGCTTGATGAGATTCAGATTGTTTTTATTTTTGTTTGGGCAGCAAGAATACTTGTTATTTTTGTAGGTGTGAGAGTTCTCCATCTGGAGGCACATGATGTGTGCCTGTCTCCTTGTTTTGGGTGACATTAACAGCCTTGGTTGATCATTAACTAGGGAGCCTGTGTTTTACATGAAGTTTCCAAGTAATGATGACGATGACGTAGTAGCGAGTCTGAGAACAGCATTTGGCAACCACTGATTGAGTCCAGCTGGTGGGGAAATAGGATCTGAGGAGGTGATTTAATCAAGGTAAAAGCCAAAGAGTTGCCAAGCTAGGATTCCAACTTAAACCCTGTGCTTTCCCCCTGCACCTCACCAGAAGGCCTCCGTGGGCCTCTGCTTGGTGGCGGCGAGTGCTTGGTCTGCTTCTACCGCAGCATGAAAAGAACAGGAATTAGTAAGTCAACACCCACATCGAAAGCTTTCTCACTCTTGACTCATTCTGTCCCTTGGTCTTTCCTCTTCCTCTCTGCTTCTGCCAATGGCAGGCGTGTGGGTAGAAAGGGTAGGAGATGAACGAAAGACCATCAAGAAGAAGATTGGATCTTGACAGTCCCCTCAGAATTTCCTGGGCCAGAATTGCCCAAATCTTTTTTTTTTTTTTAAAGCTTTTTTTTTTTATTTATTTATTAGAGAGAGAGAGACTGAGAATGAGAGAGAAGAAGGTCAGAGGGAGAAGCAGACTTCCCGCAGAGCTGGGAGTCCAATATGGGACTCGATCCCGGGACTCCGGGATCATGACCTGAGCCGAAGGCAGCTGCTCAACCAACTGAGCCACCCAGGCGCCCCAGAATTGCCCAAATCTTGAAGGGAGGAAGGAGATAGGTTTGAGAAACGAAATGGAGGTAGAATAGGAATAAGGGAAACTTTTCTCCCGAGACAAGGATTTTCCTCTAGTAACTGGTATCTGACCATGCGTGGAAAAGTCACTTCACAAGCATGTCACGGGAGCCTGCTACACGCCGGGCGCTGGGCTAGATTCTGGGACTCCAACGTGAATAAGACAACACAGCTGCCCTCAGACTCTCACAGTTTAAGGAGAAGGACAGCGACAATACAGTCCGGTCTAAGACTGGAGCTGAGGTGGCTAAGATGAACAAGAGGGGAAAAGACAAGGTCAAGAAGATTGAAAGTGAAGTATTCCAGAAGGTGGACCAGTTGGTCATGTGCCCAGGGCTTTCCCACAATCATCTTGTAGGTAAACTTTTCATTAACAAGTAAATATCACTCCCAAACTTCCCAGCCTGATTCCAAGACCTTGTCATTTGCCTGGGTTCCTAACCAAATTTCCATAGGCGAGTTTTCCTTGAGGGCTCTGCTTTGCTTCTTCTTCAGACTGTATTAAATAGGAAGAATTATTTTCCTCAAGCAGCATTTTAATCTCTTTATTTCTGGAAGTGACAGCTGCTTCTAACTCACTGCATTTAAAATCAAACCTAATGGGGCGCCTGGGTGGCTCAGTCGGTTAAGTCTCTGACTCTTGATTTTGGCTCAGGTCATGATCTCAGGGTCCTGGGATTAAGCCCCACATTGGGCTCCACTGTCAGTGGGAAGTCTGTTGGAGATTCTCTCTCTCCCTCTGCCCCTCTCCCCTGCATGTGCAAGCATGCGCACTATCTCTCTCAAATCAATCAATCAATCAAACCAGCTTCTTTTTTTTTTTTTTTAAAGATTTTATTTATTTATTTATTAGGAAAGAGAGAGATTGAGAGAGAGAAGGTCAGAGTGAGAAGCGGACTCCCCATGGAGCTGGGAGCCCGATGTGGGACTCGATCCCGGGACTCCGGGATCATGACCTGAGCCGAAGGCAGTCGCTCAACCAACTGCGCCACCCAGGGGCCCAATCAAACCAGCTTCTTATCTCCCTTCTGGACCTCCATCAAATCAAGCTCTTCCAGCACTCACTCAGGATTGATCATGCTGCTTGCCGTTTTGTGGAGCGTTTGGGTTTCTCTGAGTCCGTTTCTCTCCAGCAAGTAGGGAACCCCAGGCCAAGGACTTTTTCAGCACAAAGCTTTGTCTGCCTAAGCACTCGGGACAAGCTTCCAGAGTGAGTGGTCCTTTAACTGGGTGTCTGCATAAGGGAGAGGAAGACTCAACTCAGAGGGGCTTTATGGGGCTGCCAAGAATTTGGCAAGGATTCAGAGAGCCGAAGTGATAAAATCATAAGCTACAGGGCTGGACATGGTCTTATCCGACATTTATAGAGGAGCAAAATAAAGCCAGAAAAATGGAATAACTTGCAGGGTTTTGACTCCCAGACGAGTGGGAAGGTAAGACTGGGAGGGTCGTATCTGTCAAGAAAGAAGAGAGATGCTGGGGTTCTTCAGCCTGGAGCCATTTTGGGGCCCGGTGACAGGGACAGCCAGGCCAGCAAAATAAAAGGAAACCTAGTGGTGCCGCACTTCCGGCTCTCCCTACACACACACACACACACACACACACACACACACACACACTCATCTCCTCAGAGGAAAGAGCAAGAGCATAAAGAGCTTTAACCTAGAGGTTTGATCTGAAAACACAGAAGTGGAGTTGGGCTTTTGTGAGGTACAGGGGACGGCAGAAGGCATTCACATTCTATGGACGCTGGTGTTGATAGAACCCCTGGTGTTGCACAGCGGACACACAGCCTCTGTAGTCATGCACGGTAGCCTCAATTACTGATCCGATTGTTCAGGCCACATAATATCTAATGGGAGAAAAACAGTTTTGATTTCATTTGTAGAAATTACAAGAGACCGTTTAAGAGCTTTTGTTACTTAGATGTGTATTTTGGAGACCAAACTGTCATGGTGAAGTAAAGAGTTGAGCCCGCGTTTTCTTCCCAAAAAGCACTTGAAATCCTTGTTAATTTTCATAATCCTCAGAACTCTCTCAAAACTTTGGCTGCCACATTTTTAAAACTCTCAAACTTATACCCACCTACGAGATCCAGGTTTAAAAGATTTTGTGTACATTGAACATCTTAGCCCATTTAAACTTTTTTCCCATGAATGAAAAAGCAAAGAGGAAATGAAACATCCTTCCTGGCGAATGCTAAGTGTTTCTGAATTTTGGGAACTGACTGTCTCCATCGTGCTATTGAAAGCACTTCCTCACGGTCACCAGTGACCTCCAGTTACCACGTCCAGTGAGTGTGACTGGTTCTTCCTGCACTCTATCCTCTGTAGCATCTCGCCCCTCCTTGGTCATTTCTGCAACGCTCTCTGGGTCCCCACTTGCTGTGACACTGCACACGATGTCGGTTCTTCTCCCACCTTTCTGACGGTGTCTTCGACTCCCTTGAGACCGCCTAAGGGTTGGTGTCCCTTGAGCCCTGGCATTCAGCCCCAAGGACTTCTAACCCGAGATACAATCAAAACTTTGGACTGGCTCAGAAGAGAGATGGATGAAATAATTAGTCCAATTTTCTTTAACCGAGTTGACCTAGATTTACTGCAGCTAAATTTACATAATTAATGATCTTTCCTGCCAAGATTTCCACAGGAAAAAAAATACATATTTTTAAGATTTATTTATTTGAGGAGCGCCTGGGTGGCTCAGTGGGTTGGGCCTCTGCCTTCGGCTCAGGTCGTGATCTCAGGGTCCTGGGATCAAGCCCAGCATCGGGCTCTCTGCTCAGCAGGGAGCCTGCTTCCCCCCTCTCTCTCTGCCTGCCTCTCTGCCTACTTGTGATTTCTCTGTCAAATAAATAAATAAAATCTTTAAAAAAAAAGATTTATTTATTTGAAGGGCACCTGGGTGGCTCAGTAGTTAAGCGTCTGCCTTCGGCTCGGGTCGTGATCCCAGGGTCCTGGGATCAAGCTCCACATTGGGCTCCCTGCTTTGACGGGGAGTCTGCTTCTCCCTCTCTCTCTGCTCTTCCCCCTCCTTGTGCTCTCTTACTCTCTCTGTCAAATAAATAAATCAAATCTTAAAAAAAAGAGATATATTTATATGAGAGAGTTGCAGGGAGGGGCAGGGGCAGAGGGAGAGAGAGAACCCCAAGCAGACTCCCCACTGAGCATGGAGCCCAATGGGGGGCCAATCCCACGGCCTGTGAAATCCTGACCAGTCGCTTAACCGACTGGGCCACCCAGGTGCCCCCCTCAGATAAAAACAAAAAATCTTTAAGTTGTTAGATAGAATTTTCTGATTTTCAGTTTTTCTCCTAGAAATTTTTTTATATGGTTGGTATACTCACTGAACCTATCTAGGTGCCGAACACAAGCAAATAAAACTAATGAACAAGTTCACAAGTGATTTATGGTATATACATAATACATCTTAGCTTAAATACTCCTTCCCTGGAACCCACGTGAGGATCACTATTCTGGCCCATCAGCCGTGCCCTGTGGAATACCTTTAAGGGGGCTGCCCTTTTCAGACCAGGCCCACACTCCAGAAGTCAGGCTCCAAATGTCAATGGTCTGACCCCAAACTCCCTTCTCATACAACTCCTAGAAACTGGAGTCCACACAGAGGGAAAGAGACCAGAATCAGAAGAGGCTTTAAATAACGGTAGGAGCAACAGAGGGAGCCTATGAAAGACAGGACTCGGTGCAGAGTCTGGGAAAGATGTCTTCCAACATGTGTGAGAGATACCAGATCTGCTCTGAGTACAGAAGGCTAGCTCGAGAGCAGTGGGCCAGAGTTCTAGTAGAGCTGTTTAAAATTGAAGCACAGGGGGTACCTGGGTGGCTCAGTCGGTTAAGCGACTGCCTTTGGCTCAGGTCATGATCCCAGCCTTGTGGGATCGAGTCCCACATCGGGCTCCCTGCTCAGTGGGGAGCCTGCTTCTCCCTCTCCCTCTGCCTGCTGCTCTGCTTACTTCTGCTCTCTCTCTCTCTCTCTCTCTCTGTCAAAGAGATAAATAAAATCTTTAAAAAATAAATACATAAATAAATAAAATTAAAGCACAGGGGTGCCACCTGGGTGGCTCAGTGGGTTAAGCGTCTGCCTTCCACTCCGGTCATAATCCCAGGATCCTAGGATCAAGTCCTGCATCAGGCTCCTTACTCAGCAGGGAGCCCGATTCTCCCCCTACCTGTGTACTCGCTCGTGTGCACTCTCTCTCTCTCTCACACACACACAAACAAACAAACAAACAAATAAAATTGAAGCACAACCTTAACAAGAGGTCATGAGTTTCTGGGCACTAGAGGTATTCAAGAAGCAGAAGCTACATGAACATTTATTTGTCAGACTTAAAACAAAAGTACTTTATCTGTTGGGTTGAGATTTGAACTTCCAAAGTTCAATGATACCTTCCTCTCCTTTTCTCCCTTCTTCTTTGTTTTCCAGGGAGGAGACCTAATCTGTGCTTGGGAGGTCCAGCCTAAAAAAAAAAAAGAGAGAGAGAATCGAGACACAGGAGCGAAGATAGGATTGGGTCGACAGATAGAGCTATAGATGAGGCCATGAGAGTTGGAACAGGAGGAGAATCAGTGAGGAGCCATTTGGAAGAGAAGCATAAAGCACTTGACTGATGGAAGGGAAGGGTAAAGGGAGGCAAGGCAGAGAAGGACGTCGGGGGAGGAGAGGAATGACCTGTGTGGGGATTCATGGTGGCAGTTTACTTACTCCGAGAGGAAGGCATGAGCCAGAGGATCACGTACATAGGGTCACATAGGACCTAGGGTATATAGGCTTTTGTTCACCGGAAGGGAGAACAGAGGCAGGAAGGCCTGCCAGTGCCATGGGAACAATCTCCAAACAGAAACTGCCCCCAAAAGACAACCTACAACTTCTTGGTAAAGAGAACAGAAGCTAATTTATACCATTTGCAAATTCCAGGACTGATTTCTGCTTTTTTTTTTTTTTTTAAGATTTTATTTATTTACTTGACAGAGAGAGAGGGAACACAAGCAGGGGGAGAAGCAGGCTCCCCGCTGAGCTTGGAGCCCGATGTGGGGCTCGATCCCAGGAACCTGGGATCATGACCTGAGCCTAAGGAAGATGCTTAACAACTGAGCCACCCAGGCGCCACTGATTTCTGCTTTTAACCAACTTCTCTACCTTGACCTCTAAAGCATCTCTCCAAATGCATCTCTTTGGTCACCAACAGCACTTCTCCCTTTCAGGCAGAAGGCCAGAAGCTCTACAAGGACCTGAAGAACTTCCTCAGTGCCGTCAAAGGTGGGTAGTGTGTCCCACAGGAGAAGCGAGCTTCTGAGGGCTCTGGGGATGGAAAGAAAAACCATTCTCAGGCATTCTATTTCCTGTCTGCCCCCAATGCCCGGAACTCGTGGGCATAGGAAGAGTGGCCTTTCCTGTCCCAGCCCCCCCGACTTTCCTCACGGATCACCCAAACCTTCTGGGTGTGCGTCCTTCTACCGGGATGGTTACAGCAGCCTCCTTCGGGGGAAAGTCTGGTAGGACCGACTTCTGTCCTTTCAGTGATGCATGAGAGCTCGAAGAGAGTGTCAGAAACTCTGCAGGAGATCTACAGCAGCGAGTGGGACGGTCACGAGGAGCTGAAGGCCATTGCAGGGGTAAGAGCGTCCCGGCTTTAGAAGTCTTCAGCACTCACCCCTGCCCTCATCTCAGCCTTCTCTTAGCTTCTCCATCCAAGCAAATAGGAAAGCAGAGGAGCCAGTACACACCCCTCATGTGTGTAGCCTCAGTCATGGGTGGTCCCACAAAGCAACAACCACGAAGGTAAAGCCAAGTGTTCCCTGATCTGCACATGCCTCTGCAGTCGGCCATCTTCCCCTCCTTAAAACCTTACGGAAGTTGTACCTACATAAAATCCAACTGGCTGTCTTGGAAAACTAACTTCATGCAATTTTTTTTCCTCCCAAATGTCCCTGTCCTTCAGGCTCTGGAGTCCAAGGCTCTGACCATCTTCTCCTGTTCTTGATCCCTGAACGTGTGTCCAGGTTCCTACAGGGCAGTTCCTAGGGGCAGGGCTGGTTCTTCATCTGACCCTTTGCCAGAACCCAACGTGACATTCTAAACACAGCGCTCCAAAAGGCAGTTTGCTGCAGGAAGGATTTGGGTTTTTCCCTGGTATGCAGTTGTTGCCAAGAAGCGGGGCCCTCACCTCTGCCCTCTGCCCCACAGAATAATGATCTCCTTTGGGAGGACTATGAAGAGAAACTAGCTGACCAGGCGTTAAGGACCATGGAAAACTACGTATCCCAGTTCAGCGAGATTAAGGTAATCAGTTTCAGAGTCGAGGGTGGCCTCCAGAGGTTAGAAGACATATGGGGTCAACATCCTAAGTAGAGTTCAAGCCCACGGTTAGGAATGAAGCTTAGGAAAAAAGATTAAAAGTCAGGGGTTGGACAGAAGGTTTGGGTGGAGGGTTAGAGGTGTCAAGGGGATGTTTAGAATTAAGTTTCGGTGAACTAGATCCGAGCAGGTTTTGAGTTAGATCCAGGTCAAGGCATCCATTTTAGTGGTGAAAAGAAAAAAACAGCTGATAGGGACGCCTGGGTGGTTCAGTTGGTTAAGGGTCTGCCTTCAGCTCAGGTCATGATCCCAGGGTCCTAGGATTGAGTCCCATGTGGGGCTCCCTGCTCAGCGGGGAGCCTGTTTCTCCCTCTGCCTCTGACACTCCCCCTGCTCGAGCTCTCTCTCTCTCTGACAAATTAATAAATACAAATTTTTAAAACCCAGCTAATATGTTTACTGCAGAGAAGAGGAAACTTGGAGGAGTCATGAGTCATAATAATTATCTTCCAACACTGGGAGTTCCGTTAGGTGGAAGAGGGGTGCAGTCTGTTCTAAATGGTTTCAGAGAGCAGAGTTAGAATTCATTTATTCATTCAACTCAGATTTATGAAGCATCTACTCCATCAGGCACTGTGCTGCTCTCAGATTCACAGGGAGAAATTAGAGGGATCCTGACTTAAGTTTCTCATAGAGCTTTCAAACACTGAAATATGCTGTGAAGCTAGGAGTTGAAGTTCAACTTCGAGCAAAAGTTGAACTACTTATTTTGAATATTACAGAGAAGCTCCAGGTATGAAATAGGAAGTTGGACCAGAAGATCAGAGACGATCACTGAGATCCTTGCAAAATCTAGGATTGGATTTGTAGTTCGGATGAGATTGAGTAGACGCTCTCTCAGTGCACACCATAATTTACTATTTTTATTATGCTTTAGGGTTTTCAAAGCACTTTGTAGTCAGCGTTTGATCTTTGAAATAACCCTGTAGAGCAGATGAGGCTGGTGAAGTTCTAGAAGAGATGTGCCTTGCCCTCCAGCACAAGGCTCATAGGTGGCAGGCACTGGGAGTAAGACTCCAAACTCCTGACTTTGAATTCAGCTAGATCCTCAAGGCCATTTCTCCTAGAGGCTGAACCTGTCTTTAGTGGGTTCATGGAAATATTAACATTTAGTACAGGCTTCCACATGCTCTGTAGGATTTCCCTTTGCTCCTTTTATCTCCCTGCCCCCACCGCCACCCCCAAATTCGCATTCTTTCCAAATAGCAAGAGAAATCCCATGGGCACCAAGCTGTTAGAAAGTGAAATTTGGTAATCGGACCTGGTAGTCGTGCCTCTGTGTTTGCTACTTTGTTAACCTTCGTCCTGGCCGCTGAAAAGTGAGTATCAAGTTCCTCTCCCCTGACTCCGGGTTAGGAAAGAATTGCCAAGCGGGGTCGGAAACTCGTGGACTATGACAGTGCCCGACACCACCTGGAGGCAGTGCAGAATGCCAAGAAGAAAGATGAGGCCAAGACTGCCAAGGTAAAAAAAAAAAAAAAGCCTGGTGAAACCTTCCTGCCCTCCCTCCCCCCATAACCATGGCAAGTCGCTGGGCGAAGCCGGGTTTAGGAAATGATAAATTCAGCATCCAGCGTCCCGAAGGAAATCCTGTTTCCCTTGACACCGATGCTCGATGCTCGAAGGATAGTCAGAGACGCCAAGGCTGGGGAGGGCATGGGTCTGGGGAAGGAGAGGCGTGGTTCCAGGTAAGCCGAGACTCTGAAGGAATGCAGGGAGGAAAGGCAGCCACCTCAAGCCTTAGGTTCCGGATCAAGGGAAACTGCCCTCTTTTACCCTCCAGGCAGAGGAAGAGTTCAACAAGGCCCAGAGTGTGTTTGAAGACCTGAACCAGGAGCTGTTGGAGGAGCTGCCTGTTCTTTATCATAGGTAATGGTTGAAGTCAGGAAAGGCCTGGACTCCTGGGCTGTGGAGGCCCAGGTTATCTGGCAACGCAAGCATGTCGCCTCATGAAAAGAGCTGTTTCCAGGGTGGGATGTCGCCTCAGCTCTGCTACTGGCTGGCTGGTCGATATTAGGCAAATGGCCTTATCGTCCCAGACGCTGATTTCTTCATCTGCAATGCTGAGATAGCCATGCTTGGCCTGCCGGCTTTTCCAGTTTCAAGGCAAGGCGCTTCTCAGCTAGGAGCGCTCTTGGCAAGTCAATTACTGTCATCAGGGGAACTAGGAATATCTGGTTTCATGCTTCAGCGTGTATTGTTTTAAACGAGCTTGGTTCTTGAACATCCAGATTGACCTAGAAGATAAACTACAGGATGATTATTTCTATTAATGATGTTTTTGCTTCACAGAAGGCAAAAGTGTTTTAGACGTATCAGGGTAGAAATTCTGTTTGTATCCTGTTTTCGGTGTACACGATACACCGCAATGCAGTCGTAGTCAGTATTTTATGTTGCCACTTAATACTAGTCTATGTATGATGGAGCCTTTTTAATAACTAACATGTATACTAAAACACTAATTATGTGACTCCTGATCTAAATAGCACTGAAATTTAATACGGTTTCTTTAAATGTAAACTGCCTCAATTCATTTATAGTAGAATTCCACTAACGTGCATACCGCTCCATTAGCAGTCCCAGTCATGCATAACGAGAAAGAATAATTATTTGTTATAATAATTGTAATCACATGGCCTTATATTTATAGCGCACTTTGAAAAGGCCTCAGAGTACTTTCATTCAGACCTACGTTAGTACCTAAAGAGCCTGAATGGAGAGAGCTTCGTGCAGCTAGAGGTCTCTCCTGCTTTGGTGTCAGACTGGCTGGTCAGTGTCCCCTCTGACCTTCCCTCCCTTCCAAGAGTCAGGTGTGCTCCTGACCTGGCCCTGACGAATCCAGCTCCCAGGACGTCTTGAGTCTAGAAAGCACCCGTCTGCGGGGTGCTTTTCTCTCAGGAGTCTTGGTGTTGGCTGGTGTTGGCTTAAGCTCCCACCTTGTATTTCAAAGGTTTCCTTTACCAACCCTTACCTGTATGCGTTGTTGTGGGGTTTTTTTGTTATTGTTTTGTTTTTTGTTTTTTTGCCTCCCGATAGTCGTATTGGATGTTACGTGACCATCTTCCAAAACATTTCCAACCTGAGGGACGTCTTCTACAGGGAGATGAGCAAGGTGAGAAACCTCGAGCCAGGGTAGATACCCAGGTGGGTTTTTCTAGGAAATAGGAAAGTAGCCCTAATTTACATAATCACGTTAACTATTGATCGTGGCACCCCAAGTTTTAGCCCTCGATTGACCATGTTGAACTGTGTTAAAGCACGTGTATACACATCGGAGGGCCCTCCCTGTCTCCATGAACAACTGAATAATGGCATCCAGATTTGAGCTTCAGATAAATAAAGGAGGTTAGGTCTATAGAAGAAAGAGCTAAACTGAGGAACCATGCTGTGAAATCTTTATCTTTTGTTGCTAGGGAGCAAAGAGGGCGGTGTTTAAACACAGGTCAGTCTCTCAGGCAGCTGGGCGTGAATAGAGAAGGTGGGTTCTGTTCAGTGAGAGGCAGCCACAGAACATGACCTCATGGGGCCTTTTCCAGTCCTGGGATTCCAAGACTCTGTTCTGTCACAACATTAATTAAATCCATGCACACATCCACATATTCCTCTCCACAGTTGCTTTATAGCTAAGTTATGGTTTACCTCATTACTATTTTCTTCCCTGGATTACCTGAGAGAAGCTAGAACCTCACCTTAAACATCAAACATCAAGGACCCAGCCTTGAGAGAGCCACCTGTGTGATGGAAGAGGCAGAACTTACGACACAGTCAAGGAAGAAGGGGCAGCAGGACAGGGCCCTGGACGCTAGTGCAAAGAGATGAGGGGGAGTTTTATAGTTAAGGGTGGGGAGGTATTTTGGGAACCATGTGAAAGAACAGAAGGGATATGTCCGTCTCTGGTCCCCACTGGCTAGCAACCTGTCTCTCTTGCTGGCTCTAGCTGAACCACAGTCTCTACGAGGTGATGAGCAAACTGGAGAAGCAACATTCCAACAAAGTCTTTGTGGTGAAGGGAGTATCCAGGTGAGCAACTCCTGAGACTCCTCGCTCCTTCGCTTCTCCCATCAACATATGCACCACTCTTATCACCGTCCCCGATCCTGGCCTGGCCTTCCCTTCGTGTTCACGTCCATGCTATTGTTTGCTCTTTGCATTATGGCCCTACATAAATCTTTTCTGTGTGAACTATTTCAGCTATCACTGACGGCATAAAGAATAATGCACTAAAAAAGAATGCAATAAGTAGCCATAGAGCTACCACCAAATCTAAGAAATCAACTATTCTATGTATTATTGAAATGCCCAGTGTCCCCCTCCCCAGCCATCCTGCCCCCTCACCAAAGGTAACCACTGTCTTAAATTCAGTATCTGCTTTTCCCGTGCTTTTCTTTTTCCTTTTCTTATACACATACATACCCATAGAAAATACTGTTTGTGCATGCTTTTAAACTTTCCAGAATGGAATTATACCCTGTATGTACTTTTGCAACTCCTTTTGTTCTCTCTGTGCTCTTTGTGGGGTTCATGGATCCTATTGCTGCCTGTTGCTAGCTCCGGTCTTTCCTTTCCCTGTTACGGATGCTGTTGCATAGCTAGTCTACAATTTATTTATCTGTCCTCCTGCTGATAGACATTCGGGTGGTTTTCCAGTTTCCTGCTATTGCAAATAATGTCGCAATGGACACATTTCCCATGGCTCCTGTGACTGTTACCAAGAGTATCTTTAGGGTGTAGACCGGGAGTGGAGTTGCTGAGTCACAGGCTGTGCCCTTGGGCCGCTTCGGCCTTACAAGCCATTGACTGAAATGGCTCTCCAAAGTGACCTTTCCAACTTGCAACCCACCAGCAGTAAATACAAGCTCCCATTGCTCTGTATTGTTGTCACACGTGACATTGTCAGATTTACTAATTTTTCCAAACTAACGGGCATGAAATGGAATTTTTTGCAATTTTAATTCAATATCTCCACAACTGCTAGCTAGCTTGAACTTCTTTCCATGTTATTGGCCATTTAAGGTTCCTTCCTGTGGCTTTCCTGTTTATCCTTGTTTTCACATTTTTCATTTAGATTGTTTCCCTTTTTTTATTTTTTTAAAAGATTTTATTTATTTGTCAGAGAGAGCGAGCAGGCACAAGCAGGGGGAGAGGCAGGCAGAGGGAGAAGCAAGCTCCTCGCTGAGCAAGGAGCCCGATGAAGGACTCAATCCAAAGACCCTGGGATCATGACCTGAGCCGAAGGCAGAAGCTTAACTGATTGAGTAACCCAGGCATCTTTAGATTGTTTACCTTTTTTAAAAAATTGATTTATAGAAGGTATTTTTTGTATGTATTCTGGATATTAATCCTCTAATGATATGCACTGCATATATCTTCTCAACCTGCTATGGCTTGCTTTTCCATACACACTTTTCCAACACACTTTTACGTGTGTTATTCATATGTTCTTTATGCTGGTAAACATAAGCAATTCAGCCATCCTTTAAAATGTGATCACTTTCTCATTCTGACGCCCTTGCTTAGGAAGATTGAAGTTCCTACTACATACAGGCTTTTATGCTGAGAGTTAGGGATCCAAAGACATAGGAGACGTGTCCTTTGGGTGATTAAAGTTGGAAGGACAGAAAGTGTACCTAAGGAGACCAGAAACAATGTAAGCTTGCCCATACTAAGTACCTGGTGAGACCAGCAGGAATTTCAGAGAGTTAAGTACTTGCCATTGTATGGATGGTCAGGGAAGACTTTAAAAGGAGGTGGTGAAACTGACCTTGGGACTTGAAGGAAGAATCAGGCTCACATTTGTTATTTGTACTATTCATTTAGCAATTTGTTACAGACTATTTAAAATCATCACTTAAGGGTCCATATAGATTTCCTAGATGAATTCCCTTTTGCTCTAAAAAATTCTGTTTCTTCTCCTTTTCCCAGCATTAAAAACCAGAGTTCTTTCTAATTGTCCCTTCGTCTGAAACCTACTATCACTTAAACTAAGATGTCCCACAACCTTGTAGGGAAATCTGTTTTTTTTCTTGCTATGGCCCGGGCCTTCTATAGCTGCTGACCCCGGGAATGCTAGTGCTAGAAAGAACCTATGTCACTCAGCTTATCTCACGTCAGAAACTCCCACAAGGCAGGACCTAAGTTTCTGTTTCTCTCTTCCTATCCCTTTTCTCCCATCCTTGTGCCCACATGATTGGTACCTGTCAAGTAAATATTTGTGGGTTGCTTAATCAGCTTGTGGACGGTTCATAGGAGTCAAGCTGACCTTGGCTGTAGATGCACTCAGCACGGTATCCAGCATACTCGATAAACGTTATAGTCAATTTCATTATTCGTGGTGCTCATGTTCTATAAAGTCACGGTGAGCACCGGATTGGTGGATACTGAACCATTGCTACTAAGGGAAACACAGCGTTAGGTTCCTATGAGCCCCTGCTCCCAAAGTCTTCATCAGCCAATCAATACATAACCTTGTCTCCTGCGTGTTTCTATTTAAAGACACCTTATTTACTACATATTTCTGGGGCACCTGCATGGCTCAGTTAAGCACCTGACTCTTGATTTCAGCTCAGGTCATGATCTCAGGGTTGTGGGATCGAGCCCCAGAGGGCTCTGCACTCAGCGGGGAGTCAGCTAGAGATTCTCCGTCTGCCTCTGCTTCTCCCCCGTCTTGTGCTCACTCTCTAAATAAATAAATAATACATATCATTGATTCCTTCATATTGAACTCCTAGCCAACAGTACCATAACTCATGCTGGGGTGAAGCTTCTCTAACGTGTTCTTTTCTCTGTAAGGCACGTCACAGTTTTCTGGCTCTAAGCCAGAAACTCTAAGCTCTAAGCACTCTAAGCACTTTAGCGCTATACTTGGAGGCCATTTTAAACAGCAAAATCACCAACAAAAAGCCCAACAATGTGAAAAACATGGCCAAAAGGACACATTTGCAGTGTAAGAGCCGAAACAAGGTAGAAGGTTGCCTTCTTAGACCTCAGCTAGGAAAATGCTCGTCAGGTGCTCATCTTACCAAGCTCACATATGTCCACGGCTGGCTGCGAAAATATCATGAAAATTAATTTTGGAGTTGCAAATAAGTTTTAGGGAGCAGGTGAACTTACAAATACAGGATCCCCAAGGATCAACTGTGTATCACCCTGGGAATCTTTTCCACAGAGAAAATATTTTGTCGGTGTTTTGCTGTGTTTCTTTTTTTTTTTTTTTTTTAAAGATTTTATTCATTTATTTGACAGAGAGAGATCACAAGCGGGCAGAGAGGCAGGCAGAGGGAGAGGGGGAAACAGGCTCCCTGCTGAGTGGGGAGCCTGATGTGGGACTTGATCCCAGGACTCTGGGATCATGACCTGAGCTGAAGGCAGCTGCTTAAGCAACTGAGCCACCCAGGCATCCCTATAATCTTGTTTTCTTTATATATTTTTACATAATTGAGATCATAATATGGATAAAATTTTATAGCTTCTTTTTCACTTTATGAAGCATTATCGTGAAGTATACAGATTTTCTCAGACGTTGCTTTGTTGTGTTTTATTATTACGTGAGTGCCTCGTTATTTATTCAGGGGTGTTTGGGTTGTTTCCAGTTTTGAGCTCTTCTGAATCTGAACGTTCTTATTTTTTCAGCAGCAGCAGACGCTCTCTAGTCATCTCTTCCCCAGTTCGCACGTCTGCAGTCTCTAGCCCCCTGACCTCACCTACCAGTCCCTCTACACCTTCTCTGAAGAATGAGAGGGACTCTGTCTCAGCCCGTGAAGAAGAGCTGGCATCCGATCTGGCCCAGGGAGAAGAGGATTCTGAGATGAAAGACAAGGAGATAGAGGAGGAAGAGTCTGAAGCCAGCTCCTCTGAGGAGGAAGAGCCTCTGCCAACTTGCAACGGCCCCGCCCAGGCCCAGTCCTCTCCCCCCATTGAGAGCGGCAGGCCCCAGGAGGAAGTTGTCCCTTGCTCGCCTTCTCCGTCACCAGGCAGTGCCCTTATCCCCTCAGAGCAGCCCTCACCTCCCCCAGAAGTAGTCCTCCGAACCCGCACCTCAAGTGAAGGAGCTGAACAACCTAAGAAAAGAGCCTCTATCCAGAGAACCTCAGCACCTCCGAATAGGCCTCCTCCACCCAGAGCCACTCCCAGCCCCCGGCACTCCTCAGGGAACATACCCTCCAGCCCTCTAGCCTCTGAGCAGGGTTCACCTGCCAGTCCCAGGACCTCCTTGGGGGCTGGGACTCCAAGTCCTAGGGCCTCCTTAGAGGTTTCTCCTGACCCACAGCCACCAGAGAAGCCAGTAAGAACTTCTGAGGCCAGAGAAAAGGAAAGCGTCAACAATATGAACCCGGAAGAACTTTGTACTTCCCCTACCTTGATGATGTCTGAGGTGAGATTGGATCTCATTGAGTCCTTTTTTTTTTTTTTTTTTTTTTGAAGATTTTATTTATTCATTTGAGAGAGAGAGCACAAGAAAGGGGAGGGTCAGAGGGAGAAGCAGACTCCCCAGTGAGTGGGGAGCTCAATGCGGGCTCAATCCTGGGACCCTGGGAGCATAATCTGAGCCCAAGGCAGACACTTAACAACTGAGCCACCTAGGTGCCCCTAGGTTGAGTCTTTATTCCCTTTTAAAACCTGCATGTAGATCATCTTTACTATAGTCCGCTTGTCCCAGGTGATAAGATCTTATGTCATTAGACTACAGGTTTTTTAATTTAATTTAATTTTTTATTTTTTAAGAGATTTTTATTTTTTTAAGATTTTATTTATTTATTTGACAGAGAGAGAGATCATAAGTAGGCAGAGAGGCAGGCAGAGAGGGGAAGCAGGCTCACTGTTGAGCAAGGAGCCCGATGCGGGGCTTAATCCCAAGACCCTGAGATCATGACTTGAGCCAAAGGCAGAGGCTTTAACCCACTGAGCCACCCAGGCACCCCTAGATTACAGTTTTAAGGATATTCCTGGACACCTTTTTTGGTTCTGGGGATTGTTTCACATATTCATAGCAACTAATTCAGTGACCTGGACTTTTAGGGTAGTTGACTTCTTCAAAGGACTATCTCTAATATTATTATTATGAAGAGATTCTTGCTAATTTCTTTCTTTTGCTCCAAGTTCTGGGAGTTCCTACAGAAAGAATCTTACAGCTGGCATCCTGAGCTTTACCTTCTTTAGTGGGGGATAGGGAGGAGGGTCTCATTTCGGTTTGTCATATTTATAACTATGGTAAGAAAATGGCATCTGCAAATTTCCAAGGTCTATCTTCTTTGATGAGAGAGGCATCCTAGAAGAAGGAACTCACAGAGGGAAAGTAAACCAAAAGGGATGGTCTTTTGAAAGATGAGGATATGGATGAGAAAGGATTGTGTTAAAATAGAGACAGAGATCCCATGGAGAGCAACCAGTTCCGTGAAGGATCTGGAAATCAAGTTGTATTTTATTCAAATTACATGGAAAGGCTTATGTATAGGAGAGAGGTTAGACTTGTTCCATGAGATCCCTGAGGGCAGAACTATGTGTAAAGATTTTTTTTTCAAGTACATTTTTGTTTTTTTTGCTTTTTACCTTGTTTGTTTGTTTTTAAATATTTTATTTATTTATTTGACAGAGAGAAAGAGATCACAAGTAGGCAGAGAGGCAGGCAGAGAGAGAGGGGGAAGCAGGCTCCCTGCTGAGCAGAGAGCCCAACGTGGGGCTCGATCCCAGGACCCTGATATCATGACCTGAGCTGAAGGCAGAGGCTTAACCCACTGAGCCACCCAGACACCCCTCAAGTACATTTTGGATTGATATAAGAGGAACTTTCAGCAATCAGCTCTGTTAAAAAAAAAATGATATGGAAAACCAATGTGAGATATAGGGGAAAGGGGACACAGGGACTTTGAAAAATATAAATGGGATAGGGCACCTTGAGAAATAGCCCTCCTTCCTTGCTGTTGAAAGCTAAAGATGTATGATCACCGTCAGGTGCACTGTAGAGAAGATCATGGTGAGACATCTAACTAGATGGCACCAAGATTCATTCATTCATTCATTCATTCATTCATTCATTCCCTCCCTAATTATTTACTGGGCCCCTGCTATGTGCCAGGCACTTTTCTAGGAGGTAGGATATTAGAGTGAACAAAACATAACATTCTCTCTGCCTTCCTGCATCTTAAGTGGATGGGAGGAATAAGGGCAATAGGCAAGAAACAATAAGTAAAATGACAATTTAGTGATGACAGGAGATAGAAAAACTAAGTAGGGGAAAGTACAGGGAGTGAAGGCTAAATCGCAGTTTTAAGCAGAGTGGTCAGAGGACACAGTTGGGCACTGCAGGAGGCTAGGGCATAAGCCGTGCAGCTATCCGGGAGTCTTAGACTTCTGGTGCCCCTCAATTCACACCACCCAGTTCACACCACTGAAGGCTGACCAGGCTCCGTTGAGAGCCTCCTGTTCTCTGGACACCGGTCCCGTGCTGCTACCGTGGGTACCAGCTAGCATGCCCAAAGGGTCCAGGGCCGGCAGCCCTGGTGTGGGTGTGGAAGGGTGTGAAGGTGTGGGACTCTCTCCTATGTTGTCCACTTTGATCCACAGGTCTTTTCAGAGTCTGACACGGCAAAGAAGATGGAGGGCAAGGAAGAGAACAGTGAGCTCGCCTCTGCTGACTCCCCTGAGGTACTGACATCTGAGTCGTCTACATTATTATGCTCTCAGTCTAGAGGCACGTGAGGTGCGGAAAGTTCTAATGGTGCAAGATAGGAAACCTTTTGCCTCTGTCGGCTTCGAGGCTGAGGAAGCTCTACCAGTGGGGAGAGACGTGCAGGGCGTGAGACAGTGAAGAAGCAGAGAGTAAATGTGGGATTTTGAGTAGGTACAGTGTAGCCACTTCTCACTGCCCTGCACTAAAAAGAACAATTCAACAGCATGGAAAATTCAAAATTCAGTTAAATTTGACTTTGTAACGTATTATATGGTTTTAGTATGGGGTCAGCAAAAGAGTGAATAAAACACGTTTGCCTCTCGGGCATAATCTTTTTTGGGGGGGAGGTGTCATCTTATTAAAGGGGAGATGATAGGGGCCTAGATACTATTCCTGAGGAACAGGCCAGTAACACCGTCCTCTTTGGGAAGGAGATACAGGGTCCCACCTCCGTCCCCCTGAAGCTACCTCCCTATATTGGAGATTTAGAGGGTTTCCTTACTCCCAGCCCCTGCTCTCAGATTACTTGGTCATCAGCTAAGGAGACATGTTTTTCCTTCCGAATTAAGCAGCTACAGCATCTCAGATCCTAGCCTGTCAGAGTCATCAGTCTGCAGGGGCCTGTGTCCTGCAAGATCTGTTCCCTTCCCTTACAGACGTGCCATAAGTCACATTTTCCCTCAAGCAGAATTATGGACATACCACATATAAAAATGGGCAAATAAAAAGAAAACTGCGAGCAAATCTGTTCTTGCTCAGCATTTGAATCACCTGAGAGAGAATGAAGGTCCTCTGAAAGAATAGTAACTTTCTGGAAGGTGGTATTACCTTTGGGGCAGTTCATAGCCTGGAATTGGAGGAAGGAATAAGAAGAAGGAAAATTCCTTCGAGGAGAAAGAGGTTAGAGTGCCAAGGTCTTCTTCCCCTGGCTTCCACACCTCGGGTTCCCATCTCAGAACCCAAAACTTTTCCCAAAGAAGCCATCACACCTGCCTCTCCTAACCATCCCCACTGAGGGTCATCTCAGTGCGAGAGCTGCCGTGCACTCCCGAGGAGGGCTGGTCTAAAAGTGGTAGGTAGTGGTTTTAAGACCTACATTTATACCCTCACAGCCTCCCACATAGATTTATAAACAGATGCGTGTCACACAGATCACACAGTGGGTACAAGGGGAGTCCAAAGACCTGGTTTCCTGCCCCAGCAGGTCATTTGACCCTTGGAGTCTCGATCTGTGACAGAGAATGACAATAAAACCTTCCCTGATGCTCTCAGGCCATAGTAAAACAACATTGTATGTTTGCCCTTCGTAATGTCTGTGACCCTCGTAAACTGTAAGGCACAGAACACCCTTCTGAGCTGAGAGACTGGGGAGGTTGAGCCACCTCTCACCGGCAGAACTCTTCTTTTTCTAGAGCCAAGATCTTCAGCTTCATGTCTCTGCAGTTCCAGAAGAGAGCAATGTCATGCCTCAAGAAGAGGTAAGGAGGCCAGATAACACGGAGAATGGGGTGAGTGGTAAGACTGGCCATTGGGGGGCGCCTGGGTGGCTCAGTGGGTTAAAACCTCTGCCTTCAGCTCAGGTCATGATCTCTGGGTCCTGGGATGGAGCTCCGCATTGGGCTCTCTGCTCAGCGGGGAGCCTGCTTCCCCCTCTCTCTCTACCTGCCTCTCTGCCTATTTGTGATCTCTCTCTGTCAAATAAATAAATAAAATCTTTAAAAAAAGAAAAAAGACTGGCCATTGGGGGCGGACAGAGGTTTGGCTAGAGTCTAGAAACCTTACCATGGGCTACAAGGGGAACCCAACCGTGAACAACATCCTTGGGGCAAAGGCAAGCAGGCGGGAGCCAGAGGAACCAAGAGTAACCTGAGACTTTGTGGTTCCTGTGCCCATTTCCCAGCACTTTGCCTTGAACCTCTTGACCTGTCACCATAGCCTTATCTCCTAATTTTTTTAAAGATTTTATTTATTTTATTTTTTTTTAAGATTTTATTTATTTATTTGACAGAGAGAGATCACGAGTAGGCAGAGAGGCAGGCAGAGAGAGAGAGAGGGAAGCAGGCTCCCTGCTGAGCAGAGAGCCCAATGCGGGGCTCGATCCCAGAACCCTGAGATCATGACCTGAGCCGAAGGCAGAGGCTTTAACCCACTGAGCCACCCAGGTGCCCCAGATTTTATTTATTTATTTGACACAGAGAGAGGGAGAACAAGCAGGGGGAAGGGCAGGCAGAGGGAGAGAGAAAAGCAGGTTCCCCCCGGGGCAGGGACCCCGATGTGGGGCTCAATTCCAGGACCCTGGGATCATGACCTGCACCAAAGGCAGACACTTGACTGACTGAGCCACCCAGGTGCCCCTTAAATATTTTTATCTGAACTTATTTCGAAAAGGAGTTAAATGGGGTGCCTGGGTGGCTTAGTCACTTAAGCGCCTGACTTGATTTTGGCTCAGGTCATGATCTCAGGTTCATGAGATCAAGCCCCACATGGAGCTTCTTGCTGGGCATGGAACCTGCTTGAGATGCTTTCTCCCTCTCCCTCTCCCCCTTGCCTCCCCCACTTCCATGCGCACACACACACGCACTCTCTAAAAAAAAGTTAAGATATATAAAAAGCACACAAAAAGGTCTATACACAGACACAGAATATACTCAGAAGTAAATTAGTGGACGCCTAGGTGGCTAAGTTGGTTAAGCAACTGCCTTCGGCTCAGGTCATGATCCCAGAGTCCTGGGATCGAGTCCTACATCGGCTCCCAGCTGTGCGGGGAGTCTGCTTCTCCCTCTGACCTTCTCCCCCTCATACTGTCTCTCACACTCTCTCTCAAACAAATAAATAAAATCTTCAAAAAAAAAAAAAAGAGTGAATTAGTAACAGTGACATAAAATGGAGCCATGAGTTAGGCAAGTACCGAAACACATTCTATTTTATTTTATAATAAAATTACAGAGGAGGACCACAAAGTTAGTTCCACAGTTCCTAACATCTAAGAAGAGGCAAACCTGATCAGTTCACCCAGTTCATGAGCAACAGTTCTGGCTACTAAGATGAAAAAGAACTTTCTCCTGTGAACCCTCCTAAATAGACAACAAATGATACAGTGAACAAATCTTTACAGTAATTCCAACAACCAGTTTCACACCGCCTCCCTCCACAGAGGCCAGTGCCTTACAAGAAATACAATTCAATAGAAGCGAAATAGGTCTCTTCCCCGAGCCCACCCCGTGGTTGGTGGGAGGGCAGGTCAGCATCTAACCCAATCCTGTTTACTTTCTAGGTATCTACAGTTCAAACTGACTACCTCTGAAGTGGGACTACCGAGACCTCCAGACACACCTCCCCAGAGAAGCTGCTCAGCTAGAGGGTATATAGGTCAGAGGGACTTAAGATCTAGCATTCCTTTGTAGGTTCTCGAATCGTCTGAGTGCTGGTGGTCTCTAAAGATCTAGCATTAATGGAGGCTGAGGAGCAGACTTAGGGGAGGGAGGGCGGCAGGTTGAGGAGAAGAAACTCTTAGTTCCCGGGAATATTTAATTCAGGATTTTAGCATTGTTAGAATAAGAAGACTTCATATATTAAGTAAAGTGGGCCTAAAATGCCTATAAAAAGCGTAAGTGTCTGTGAACAGAGACACGTCCGCAAAGAGACACATTACCACACATACAGAATAGTGAATGAATCTTTGACTTACCGCTCATTTTGCAAGACTTAGAGCCAAAAGAACAGATTTTCAGATTGTTAAATAAAGGATTATTCTGACTGTGTATGGGTTGCTTTTTTTTTTGACACAGGGAGTTGCTCCAGCCCCGCACCGTTCTCCACTTAGGTAAGGTCATTGATTCTACCCCACGTTCAGAAAGCTTTAGTCCTATCCTTGAACCCCAGTTGGAATGACGCTAGGGGCCACAGGCTCCTTTCCTCAGTCTGGATGCCCTAAGGCAGGCTCTTTCAGGTAACAAGCAAATACCTGGGAAAGGGGTTACATTTTAGAGCTGTAGCTGGCGTTTACAGTCTGCTACTTGGTGTAACTGAGTATCTGAGCAGAGTGGAAGGAGACACAGAGCTCCCAAGTGAAGGGAAAGGATACAACATAGAATGATAGGGTGGAGACAGCGCGGAATTTGGAATCCGAAATCCTGGATTCAAGTCCTATCATTTACTTCCATGAAAACGTTAAA
The DNA here is from genome assembly GCA_028533885.1 of Nasua narica. Taxonomy (NCBI): domain Eukaryota; kingdom Metazoa; phylum Chordata; class Mammalia; order Carnivora; family Procyonidae; genus Nasua; species Nasua narica. The sequence goes on along the minus strand of CM052807.1, from coordinate 64,431,336 downwards.
AACACACTTTGACATCCTGCCACCCTCATAAACACACATATGTGGGTGCTTCTCCCTCTTTACTTCTGTTTCTGGGGTTATGGGCGACGTCCCAACTCATGCAGCCACCCGGCAAGCATTTACCAGCACCTGCTCTGTACCAAGCACCATACGAGGTACCAGAGAAATAACGACAAGGAAAAAAGTGACAACCTTATGGAGACAGAATATGGAGTAGGGAGCAGAATGGACAGGATTTAGGGATGGGTTAGAAGAGGAGACATGACCAAAGTTGTAAGGAATTACTCTGGTTAGGCTTGAGAGATTAGGATTTGGGGGTGCCATTCTTTGAAATGGTGACGACAGGAGGATGGACGTCACTACATGTGGGCTCTCTGCTCACAAACAACAAATTGCCCCGATCGAGCAATAAAGAATACGTTGGAAGGACATTAGGCAGCTCATAGAACTGAAAGAACGGGGAGGTCTGTCTCAGGAATGTGTTGGACTGCCCTCCAAGCAAGAGACTTCCACCACCTCCTGCCTCTGTGTCCTCTCCAGATCCAGATTCCCTGGAGAAAGAATGAGACTGACCCAGTTTTTAGAGAGGCATGGTAGCATCTACAGTGACAGGTAGACCAGTGGTGGTGGTGGGAGGGGTGCACAAGGAAGTTTTCAGAGAGGAGAATATTCATAAGGCTATAGCAATTGCTTAATGAGTACACTGTTTAATGATATATACATGTGTGTCAAAACCAATCACATTACACAGTTTCTGTATAATTGATTGGGTGTCCTGTACAAACACTGGATACAAGGAGCTTGAGAACTTGCAGGACTTTCCATATGTCCGTTAGGGAACTGGAAATAAATGTTTGTATTTAGAGTCATTCTTCTGAGATCTAATCCTGCTACTCTTACTTAAAAGCCTTCTTTTAAATCTTAAAAGATTTCTACTGCTGAAATGGAGAAGAGGTTTCATGCCTCCCTATGAAAGCCCTACTGCCTATATTTTAATACCTTTCTCATAAGGCAGCCCATTCCCTTGGCACTCAAAATCCTGGCTAAGAGTGATACTCCAAGGGTATTGGCAGGGTGGGTGAAATGCTGGGAATACGGGCCCCCAGCTGTTCAAGACTTTCCAGGACCTCCTTGGAATCACCCTTCCACATTCATCCAGCAAAATCCAATTCAAGCCTTTTTTTCTGCAGGGCTTTCCCTCCTAGGAAAGGAGTGTGCAGCAAGGACGAGGACTTCTAGGGACTTACAGTCTGATGGGGGGGGGGGAGACAAGCACCCAAGGTAACTGCTATGACAGAGGCACAACAAAAGTGGAAGCATTTACTAAATTGTGAGATTGATCCTTCATGTGCATATGGCCCTATGGGAGGTTCTGGGAAGGTAGGGAAAGGGGCCAGTATGCTGGGCATAACTATTAATTTTGCTTATTTAGGGTAGATAGCCTTGGCTAGGAACCAAGTTCCTTACCCTGATTTACAAAATGGTAAAGTTGGGGCTCCTTGGTGGCTCAGTCGGTTGACTCAGATCATAATCCTGGGGTCCTGGGATCCAGCCCCTATCAGGCTCCCCGCTCAGCAGGGAGTCTGCTCAGATTCTCTCTCTCCCTCCCTCTCTGCCCCCTCCCCTAAATAAATCAACCAAGTGCTCTGCTAAGTGGGGAGCCTGCTTCTCCCTCTGCTCCTTCTCTTGCTTGTGTTCTCCCTTTCTCTCTCAAATAAATAAATAAATAAATAAATTTTGTTTGTTTGTTTGTTTAATGGTAAAATTGTCCAGGGGAAAGGCTAGGATTTAGAAGACTGCCATCCTGGGGCTAGCACAAGAAAGGACTAGAAGCCAATAAATTGGGCAGAGATGAGTATGTCTTATAACCTGCCCTGAGGTTCCTGAGGTCTGTTGACAAAAGGATGGCTTCTAAACTCCAGTTTCTGAAGTTTAGCATTTAAACCTTGGAAAACATTGCTAGTTCACCACCAGTGAGGGTCCATTCATCATCTGTCTGTATGCATCTCCTTATAAAATTAATTGCAAGAACATCACCGAGTCCCTGCCTACTGGCCATTTGAAGGATAGATTGATAGCTAGAGAACACAGGAAACATGACACAGCCGGGATATATAGGATATACACCAGAGAACAGCATACACACACTGCTTACAATGCTCCCATTTTATGCTAAATTACATGCCGAGCACATGCATCCTGGATCTTACTTTTCTGCATATTTACACTTTTTAAATGAATGGTATGTGCCATCAGGGATAAAATCATTATACCAGCAAACCTTTTAAGGTTATGTTTTAAAGAGAAAAACGGTACTTGTGAGTGGTTCACCATCAAATTGTGAAAGTAACGTGACATTTCAGTAGTCAGTGGGGTTGGATGGCCTCAAAGAGTCTGCGGTGGGTTGGGACAATCATTAGTACATAATGGAATATGCTATGGGAGACATTAACCAGGTAACAAAAAATCTCAATCTTTCCTGGAATTTGTGATCTGCTTGTCAGTAAATGCAAGCATTTGTCCACCTTTGGAATTTAACCCTTAGGATTTGAATTTCCTTTTATCTTGGATATTCTTTTATCTGAGAACTGGCCAGCCTGACCTCTTTTCTTAATATACATACATCTTGCCTATATGTTACTTTCTTTGCCTTTCTTGGTTGGATTGGTAATTTTCCCACATATGGGCTTTCTTTTTCCTCATTGATAACCACTGTGCCTTTAAAAATATATTTAAAAAAATGAACTTCATCAACTTACTGTTTTTTCCTCTGGTTTTTTACCAACCAAATATCTTTTTGAATGAAAGCAACCACGCTTGCTTATTTTATTGATTGATTGATATTTATTTTTTTAAAAAAAGATTACTATATATGTCATATATATAACAGAGAGAGACAGTGAGAGGGAATACAAGCAGGGGGAGTGGGAGAGAGAGAAGCAGGCATCCCTCTAAGCAGGGAGCCTGATGAAGGGCTCCATGCCAGGACCCTGGGATCATGACCTGAGCAGAAAGCAGACGCTTAATGACTGAGCCACTCAGGCGCCCACACGCTTATTTTATTTATGTTTTCACTTTTTTTCTCACATTGTGCCTCTATTCTGAGATTTACTCTGTCAGTCTTTGTTCCCCAAATAAGTGTGCTCCAAGACCTGTCAGTCAATATAAAAATCAGTTTCCAAAACTAGAGAACTCCTCACAGGAATAAGTAAGCAAGGAAATCTCTATCACTGGCAGAATAACCACTCCTGCCCTAACCCTAAATAGGAAGCCAAGATAAAAACAGCTAGCATTTACTGAGCACTTACTATGTGCCAGGTAAGATTCTAAGGCTTTAGATGTATTAACTCATTCTCTCCCCCCAGTAACTTCATGAGACAGCTATTGCCCTAGATAGAGAAATGAAACCCAAGTCGCTTGTCTGAGATCACACAGCGGAGCGGATTCCAGAGTCTGTGTTTATAGTATTACATCCTTAGTCATTGAGTTCATTAATTTTGGAACACTTCCTGCCACAGAGAAGTGAGTCAGGATGGCTCAAGGATGGCATTGATTAACAGTTAAAACTGAGGTGCTCGCCATGTGCTAAACGTATGCCTGTGACATGTCTTCATTTCAGGGACGAGGGAACAAATTTTAGAGATGTTAAGTCATTTGCCCAAAGTCACACAGCTAACAAGCGGCGGGGCTGCGGCTGTTTGAATCCAAAGTCCATTCCGCTCGTAACCTCTATACTCCCCGGCCTCAGAAGAACATCAGACGAGGAAGATGCGGATGGGGCCCCGGTCCCCTCCCCGCCAACCTCCCGGCTTCCCGGCCGCGGTGCGCCTACCGAATTAGCTTACGCGCCAAGCTTCTGGACCCCGACCTATTTACGTAAATGATATGCAAACGCACGTAAATGTGACTTTCCACCTTTGCTGGAAATTCAAATTACGTCGATGGCGGGGCCAGCGGGCACATCCCAGTTATCCCAGTTCCGATCCCACGCCGTCTGGAGCCTCGGCGCGAGGGAGGAAGCGGCTCCGGATGGAGAGTAAAGTGACAATCGGACAAGGAAAAGCAGTCTTTCCTCCCGGGGGAGCAGAGGCGGCCGGGCGGGCAGAGGGAACCTGCAGAGGGCGGTTTCTCTCCTCTTTTCCTGTCCCACCCAGTCGGCCGGTCCCTCCACCCCCCTCCCGGCCGGCCTCCGCAGCTCGCTCCGCGCGTCCGTCCGCGGCTTCCTCCCGCTCCGTGTCCCCGGCGGCTCTCCGCGAATCTCCGCCGTTCCCGCCCCCGGCCAGTTCAAAAGGCCGCGCCGAGTGGCGCCGCCACCCCCCACCCCCCCGGCCGCCGGTCCGACTGGTAAGGTGAGCACGCGGAGGAGGGCACCTGGGGAGGGCGAGGCCCGCACGCTCACCGCAGTCGCCTCGGCCGCGAGAGCAACGCGAGCCCACAGCGGCCGGAGCCTCCCGTCGCGGCCGCTCGGAGCCGCCTGCCCCGGACGGACGGCCGCGCGCGCGCCGCGGGCTGCCCCGGGAGCCGGGTGCCGGTAAACGCGGGAGGGCCGGGGCCGGGGCGGGGCCGAGACCGGGTCGCCGGGTCCTCGCCACGCCAGCCCCGACGTCCGCGCCGGGCGCCGAGTCCCCGGCCGCGCCAAGTGGGGTCGGCGCTACTGGCCGGCCGGTGGGGTTCGGCAGGCGGTACGCGGGCGGCGCGGCGGACAGGGAAGGGAAGACTGGGGGGCTGGAGGGAGCGGGCCGGGGCCGGACAGCGGCTGGTCGGGGACGGGCCCGAAGGGGACGGAGGCCCCAGCCTCCCGGTTCCCGGGTCTGGCTCCCCGCCCCCAGGCCCCGGCCCTGCCCCCGCTCGGGCACCGGAGGCGGCGGGTCCTGCCCTCCCGGCCCTCTCCTGACCCCTAGTGGACGGCTGCGCGCAGACTCCGGCTCAGGAAGAGCGGGGTACCTGTGCCTGCGGCTGGGTGAAACTGGGTCCGCTGCTCATGCGCGTATCTTCCCCTAACTTTCTCGGGCCGGGAGAAATCCCTTAGGGAAATGGGGTGGCCAGGTGAAAGGACCTCGTGGTAGGACGTTCAAAGGCAACGCCCACCAAGCACCAGAGGTCTCGGCTCTGCTCTTGGCACCTGCAGCCTGAGGAGATACTGAGGGAAACCAAAAGAGAAGAGTTTAGGACCAGCCCCATGATTCTGGAAGGAATCCGGGAAAACCTGGTCCCAAAGGCCTTCCTGGGACTTGCAGTGGCTCCAGCCCCGGGTAGGGGCCCACCCACCTCACGCCTGTCTTTGTCCCTCTTCCTACAGATCTGCCTCTCCCTGGTGCCCTTCCACTTGCTGCAATGACTAGCCTGCTAACCACGTCTTCTCCAGAAGGTAAGTGAAGGCCTTTCCCAACAGGGACAGTAGAGACTTGTTAACATTCCCCCACCTCCAGCCCGGGCCTGGAATTCCCTGAGGCCTCAGTCCAGATGGGGTGACCCTCCCACTTCCCTGTGCCCGCCTCACACCAGAAAAGGTCCTGGGAAGCTGCAGAGGGCGACCAAAATGCATACTTTGGTGCAGCTTGAATCCAAAATCACACAGACCTTGGCCAGTTCCCGGTACTCGCACTTAAAGCTTTGTGACCTTGAGCAAGTGATCCTCTCTCTAAACTCCAGTTTTCTCATTTGTAAAATGGGGGAAATGGAACCTATCTTATGAGGTTATTCGTGAAGACTAAATAAGATAACCCCTATAAAACACCTAGCCCCAGTGTCTCATATCTAGTAAGCACTCAATAACATTGGTTATTATTATTAACGGGTGCTTTTTAGAGACCCACCTTTTCCTGGAAAGGAATTCTGCCTGCTTTTTAATTCCACTCCTCTGATGATACACTCTAGCATCAAAGCCCGTTGTTTCCTGGAGCTGTGGTCAGGCAGGGATCCACCTCTCACCCCACTGAGAAAGAATTGCCGCCTTTTGTTCAGTAACCAAGCTGAGCCAGACGAACCATCAGAGAGTCACGGACGGGTTTCGCTGTGTACTGTAGGGTGAGGGAGGAACAAAACCTTGGTTGGTCTATGCACCTGTGTTTCCATGTACATGGCCTCATTCGTCATTCATTAGGACACACGTTATCTACTATACTGATGGGGAAAGCGGTGAGTGACAACCCCAGGGAAGTTGAAGACACTGTCCTCTATGACCGCGATGCACATCATTCAGAATGGCCATTGTCCAGTGAGAGATGAGAAGACAGAGAAGCGGATAGAAATCTAGATTGGTCAGCAAAGGCTTCATGAGTGGGGAATGGAATGGGCTAGAGCACTTACCCTTGAAGAATAGGTGAACTTTATACAGAACACGAAGGGTACAGTGGCTCTTCCAGGTCAAGTTAGTGCCTTGCGTGAGATGACACACAGTGTCTTTTCTGGAAGGTGTTCTGGAGAAGGCAGAGGACCTCTAGAATAAACTTACCCATAGGGAAACGGAGGATGCTTTGGCAGCTAACTGAGAAGTTAGGACTTGGGCAATTTCTTTTCTTTTTTTTTTCTAATTTGTGGTGAAATATACATAATATAAACGTTATCATTTGAACCATGTTTTGGTAGTTCGGGGGCATGAATTATCAATTAACATTCACGCTGTTGTGCAACCAACATCACCATCCATCTCCAGAACCTCATCATCTTCCCAAATTGAAACTCTATGGATTATACAATTACTCCCCATTCCCCCTCCCTCCAGCTCCTAATGACCAGCATTTCACTTTCTATCTGTATAAATTTCACTGGGTACCTCATATAAGTGGAATCATACAGTATTTGTTATTTTGTGCCTGGCTTTTTTCGCTTAGCATCTCAAGTCCGTCCCTGTTGTAGCGTGTGTCGGAACGTCCTTCCTCTTTAGGGCTGGATAAGATCAGACACACATTGTTATTTATGCATATACTATATCATTTTGTTGATCTGTTCATCCACCAAGAGATTGCTTTGGCTTTTGTGAACAAGGCTGCCAGGAATATGGGTATACAAATTTCTTCTCGAGTACCTGCTTTCAGTTTTTTCGGGTATGTACCCAGAAATGGAATTGCTGGATCACATGGTCATTCTGTTTAATTTTTTGAGGACCTGCCACACTGTTTTCCTTGGCAGCTGCACCATGTTCCAGCCCCACCAGCAGTGCACAAGGGTTCTGATTTCTCCACATCCTCACCTTCTGATTTCTCTATCTCCTCGCCAACACTCTTTCTTTCTTTCTTTCTTTCTTTCTTTCTTTCTTTCTTTTTTATAGTAGCCATCCTCATCCTACTATAGTAGCCTATAGTAGCATGAGAAGTGCTATCTCTTTGTGGTATTGGTATTAATTTACATTTTCCTAATGATTAGTGATATTGAGCATCCTTTTATATGCCGTCTGAATTCCTCCTCCTCCTCCTTCTTTTTGTGTGTCTCCTTCAGAGAAATCTCTGGTCAAGTCCTTACCCACTTTTGAACTGTCTAGTTTTGTTGTTATTGTTTGTCATCTTACTTATTCCTTACCCCAACCTCATGAACAGATTTTATCCTCATTTTACAGAAGCAAAAACTGAGTTTCGGGGCAATTAAGAAATTTTCAGAAGTTAAATTTTCCCAAGGTCGTGTGGCTAATAAAGGCCAAGGCAGGATTTTGTGCCCCATCTTGATTTACTGCAAAGCCTGTGTTCTTTCTGTCGTGGCCCACCGCTCTCAGAGTCTCTCTGCAGCCCACTGGCCCAAGCACGTGAAAGAGAAGGAAAGAGAAAGGAAGTAGAACTCCAGGGCAGGTTCCCATGGAAAGGAGAATCGGGGGAGCTGCCCTTTGTTGGGCAGGTCCGAAAGCAAATAAGTAGGTTGGCAGACTCAGGTGGCAAAGGATCTGATGCCTCAATGATAAGAGATTTAGCCTGGAAACAAGGGCCACAAAGAAACCAACAGGTATCTGGGTTAACAACAACCAAAAAAGGGTACGTAAGCAAAAGAGATCTTGAAGTTCATTTGCTATTGGTTAGGATTTGGGTGGAGCCTCAAATCTTGTTGAGGTCCTCTACCCCAAGCCCCCCACCTGAAAGAAAACTGGAGTTACAGTCCTTCCAAGCCTGAGGAGAGGGAAGGAAGAGAGTAACATTAGTATTCCTTTGTTCGGACAGGGAGACAGGAGAGAAATGGTGTAGAAACAGCAGATAATGGGGGAGAGCTGTAAGCCATTCACCCCCGTTTATGCCAGGCTTTCTGAACTTGAGTTTACTTTGTTGTTTAGTTTTTCATTGAAAAGCTATTACCTGCCCCTAAAGGAATAGCCTTCTAGACTTTTTCTACATATATGCAGACATATATGTATGTATGCATGTGTTTATAGTTTCATTTTACTTTTTTCAAACATGTAATCTTACTACACATTACTGCCCTGGCAATTTGTTTTTTTCCTCTCACCATGTATCCCATGCCAGTCATTACAGATTTATGACATCCCTTTTGACAACTGTATAGTGTTTCCAGAATGAATGGCCTGTAATTTATTTAATCATTGCTCTGCTGATGGACATTCAGATATGTGTCACTCTTGCAAAAAGTACTATAGTGAACACCCTTTCCATTCTGCAGTAAAACTCAGGGAACCAAACCCAGTGGACACGGAAGCTAAAATGGTTAGCTGAGGCAGAGCAGAGATGTTTCCAGAACCTGGAGAGTTGATGGTGGGTAGTGGAAAAAACCTTGGAATGAGGAGCTAGATTTGCAGCCCAGCTCAGCCAACAGCTCAGTGACCCTGGGCCGACTGATGCAGTTTTCCGAGCTTGTACATAATGTACACAATGATAAAACCAACCCTGCTTACATCACCACGATGGAGTGAAGATAAAATAATGTATGTTTTGTAAACTGTAAGTAACAAATATAGATTACAGCTCTGGGTTTGGTTTTGTTTTTTTACTTTCGAATTTTAAGTAGGCTCCACGCCCAGCATGGGGCTTGAACTCATGACTTACAGACCTTTAGGGTAAGAGTCACGTGCTCTACGGAGTGAGCCAGCCAGGCGCCCCCACAGATTACAGTTCTGGCACTTGAAGCCTGAGGACCCGAGCTCATTAGCACCTAGGACACCCAGTGACCTTTAGTCTGAAACAGCTCTTTTAGGCAGAGTGGAGTTCAAAATTTTGATTTTTTTTTTTTAAGTACACATTTTATTTTGGAGTGACTTTAGATATATAGAAAAGTTGCAAAAATAATACAGAAAGTTCCCATATACCCTTCAGCCACTTTTCCCTAATGTCAATATCTTATACGACCATGGTGTGTTATGAAAACCAAGAAATTAACATTGGTATAATGCTGATAACTAAACTACAGCCTTCACTGAGATTTTACCTGGTCAGAAACTTGATTTTGAGGAGAATTCTGATAGAACACTTTCAGTTTATAAAAATTCTAAAGTTAAGGCTGAGAAAGGTCCTAAGGGTCAGCTAGTTGACAATTTACAAAAATTCCAAAACTAAAGCTGAGAAGGGTTCTGAGGGTCAGCTAGTCGAACCACCCATTCTGTCCTAGAATTCTCTCTCCAGTACCCCATGAAGCATTTGACCAGTTTTGCATTTCCTTCTCTGAGCGAGACCTCTCTCTCCCATTAGTTTCCGCCAGTGGTCCTTTTTTTTTTTTTTTTTTTTTTTTAGATTTTGTTTATTTATTTGACAGAGAGAGACACAGCAAGAGAAGGAACACAAGCAGGGGGAGTAGTGGGAGAAGGAGAAGCAGGCCTCCTGCTGAGCAGGGAGCCCGATGCAGGACTCGATCCCAGGACCCTGAGGTCATGACCTGAGCCCAAAGGCAGATGTTTAACGACTAAGCCACCCAGCGCTCCCCCACCCCACCCTGCCAGTGGTCCTCTTGTACCCATCACCCATCGGCATATTTGAAGATAACATTCAAGCTTCTAGTTTCCTCTCTGGGCTTTCTCTTGCTAGCTTTCCTTATCTGAGCAATTTCCAAGCCATTCACTATGTTGGCTGCTCACCACGAAATTGTCAGACCCAGAGGCAGCTCAGCAGTCTAAGAGTGGCACAAAGTAGGGCTGCACTCTTGCCTCCTTTATTAGAGACCATATTTATATTAATGGGGCCTAGAATAACAGCAAGTTTTAAATTTTTTAAGATTACAAAAGAACAGTCGATCCTTGAACACTAGGGGTTCTGACCCCCCACCCGGTCAAAAATCCATGTGTAACTTTTGACTCCCCCAAAACTTAACTACTAATAGCCTGCTCTTGACTGAAAGCCTTACCAGTAACAATTACCATGTATTTTACATGGTATACATACTGTATACTGTATTCTTGCAATAAAGGAAGCTAGAGAAAAGAAAATGTTATTAAGAAAATCATAAGAGAAAAATGCATTGGCAGTATGGTACTGTATTTATAGGGGGCAAGCCACTTTGTAAGAGGACCCATGCAGTTCAAACCATGTCCTTCAACTGTATTTATCATCGGAAGAGATTTGTAAGATAAAGGAAAGCATATGCAAGAAAATAAAAACCAGGGGCACCTGGATGGCTCAGTCCGTTAAGCTCAGGTCATGATCCCAGGGTCCTGGGATGGAGCCCTGCGTTAGCTTCCTGCTCCATGAGTCTGCTTCTCCGTTTCCCTCTGCCTGCTGCTCCCCCTGCTGTGCTCGCTCGCTCTCTCTTTCTCTCTCTCTCTGTCGAATAAATAAAATCTTAAGAAAGGAAGGAAGGAAGGAAGGAAGGAAGAAAATGAAAAGAAAAGCCATCGAAAATTCTGCAGCCTAGCCGTCACTCTTGTTGCCATTTGAGGGTATAGTCTCCCAGTACCCGCTGCTTTCTAGGGCTCTCATATGTGCTGCTGCCATTCTTTCTTCGTCCGTAGTTGAACAAGACCGAGGAAATCTTTCAAATTCTCGTCTTACTCACTTTGGCCCATTTCTCCAGTCGTTTGCAGTCTCTCCGTTCATCAACTTATTAGCTGCCCCTCATGTTTGGAGACTTGCACAAATTTGCCACACCTTTCCTGGGCCTGCAGGAGTCTGGATTTACCCAAAGGGCACAAACCACTTGCACACTCAGCTTATGTGCAAGGCACCACCAAAGTGGACCACCAAAACAAAGATCTTGCAAAGAATTTAATATGTGGTGGATTAGGAAAGTCAAGCGAAAAAGCCAGAGTTATTACCATCAGGGAGAATTGATACTGAGCTCTCTTAGGCCTGTCTGGTGATGTAATATTTTTATTTTGAATTACAGAAAGACCTTAACTTTGGTCCTGGCATGGCTTGACATAGTAGTATCCATTCAAAAAGAACTAAGGTTAATTCCCAGTGCAAGAGGCTGTGGTTAGACTTGCACCACTTCTTTCCTTGGTGCTCAGTTCCTGCTCCACTCGGTCCTGACAGCTAGGCTCTGTCACTCCGCAGGATATTATAAACAGTCTTTTTAAAAATATTTATTTATTTATTTATTTATTTATTTTGGAGAGTGAGCCCGAGCTGGAAGAGGGGCAAGGGAGAGGGAGAGAGGCACACTCCCCACTGAGCGGGGAGCCCAACACGGGGCTGGATCCCAGGACCCTGAGATCCTGACCTGCGCCAATACCAAGAGTCAGATGCTTAACTGACTGAGTCTCCCAGGCGCCCCTAGTAGAAGCAGCCTTATCCGTGCTCTGTGATAAGACACTGTCTACTCCTACAGCACCTTTTTGCTCTGCTTAAACTCCGACTCCCAACCCCACTGTCCATTGATGACCTTGCGCTCTATTTTCTTGAGCAAATTAAACTTCTCAGAAAGAACTGCTGAAGGCTCCCACTGCGCCCTCTCTCTGCCACCTGCCTCCGTGCCCCCGTGCATGTCCGTAGCAGGCGCTCTCCGCTGTGTCTGCAGCCGGCCCCTCTCTCCGGGCGCTGGATCCCCGCCCTGCAAGGACGTGGTTGCAGCCACTCTCCTCCCTCACGCATCCCCAGCTGTTCCCTCTCATCCAAGTTATTCCTATCCTTCCTATCCGGACATAATAAACATGCTGTCAGTTCTCCCATCCTTGAAAAAACAAACAAAAAGCTTGAACTCCCTTCCCCCTCCAACTACAGCCCCATTTCTCTGTTCACATTTACAGAAAAACGAGTTTTATCTATACTCTGCCTCCAGTTCTTCTTGCTTTTTTTTTTTTTTTCCTTGAATCCAGTGTCAGCCAGGGTCTCATACACAGCAGTTCACCAGAGCTTCTGTTTTCTGGGTCCCTCGTGAGCCCTGTGTGGTGAAACCCAGTAGTCCTTGAACTTGACCTGTTTGCTACTCCTCAGTCTCCTTTGCTCCTTCCTTTCTGGGCTCAGCCCTTGGGCCTCTTTATCGTACGTATTTCCTTGGTGATCTCACCCATCCTCAGGGGCTTAAATATGCTGACTTTTTGAAAATCTCCATTCCAGATCTCTTCCCAAAATTCCAGTCTTAAATATGCTGACTTTTTGAAAATCTCCATTCCAGATCTCTTCCCAAAATTCCAGTCTTAACAGTTGCCCTTGGGTATCTAATAATCAGTCACGTCCAAAATTGAACTCTGATCCTCCCTTCCAAATCTGTTCCTCCTGCAGGCTTCCCAGCTCAGGTAACACCATGCCTTCCTTCCCTCCAGTTACCCAAGCCCCAAACCTTGATGTCATCCTTGACTCCACCCCATACCCTGTCAGTCTTAGTGTCAGAATGTGTCCAGAATCCTACCGCTTTCACTGGGCTCCCTTGGGCTTCCTCCCAACATGGCGGTCTCAGTGTTTTAAAAGCACAGTCTTTGGAATTTGAGGCCCTACCCTAGACCCCCTGAATCATTTTAACAAGATCCCTAGGAGATTCTTATACACAACAGATGTCGAGAAGTACTGCTTTGGAATATAAATCCAATCTCTGCCCCAGAACCTCTAAGAGATTCTCATTTCAGTCACTGGAAAAGCCAAAGCCCTTCCATGGCCTGCAGCACCCATAGTTCACAGCCCCCTCGATTTCCTCTCTTGCTTCTCCCTTGCTCTGTTCAGCGACCTCTGTGCTGTGCCTTCAGCATGCCAAGCATGCATCCGCCTCGGTGCTTTCCAATATTGTGGCCAGCCCTCTCTCTCACTTGCTGTTCCCTCTGCCCGGATCTCTGCCGGGCTGCCTTTCTCACCTGCTAGAGGCCTTTACTCAAGTCTCCTCAACAGGGAGACGCCCTGACCACCCCATCCACGTACCAACCCCCTACCCCACTTCCTGCTCCTTTTTTCCTAGGGGCACTAATCGACACCTAATTCAGTATATCTTTTACTTATTTATTTATTGTCCATCTTCTCAGAATGTATTATATGCAACATAAAATTTACAATACTTAAGTGTACAATTCTGGGCCATTAAGCATATTCACACTGTTGTGCAACCATCAGCACCATCCATCTCCAGAACTTACTCATCTTTCCAAACTGAACTCCGTACCCATTAAACTACAACTCCCATCCCCAGGCCTCTGGCTGGCTGGGTCGGTAAAGCACACAACTCTTGATCTCGGGGTTGCACGTTCAAGCCCCACATTGGGTGGAGAGATTACTTAAAACTAAAATCTTAAACAAACACAACTGCCCATCCCCTCTCTCCCTGGTTCCTAACAACCACCACTCTACTTCCTGTGCCTCTGAATCTGACTATTCTAGGTACCTCATATAAGTGGCATCCATTTTGTAGCATATGTCAGAACTTCCTTTGTTATGCTATTCAGCCTTAAAAACAAAGGAAATTCTGACGCATCCTACAAAATGGATGGGCCTTTGTTCCTGAGGTGTGTGCTTCCTCCTTTTAGTAGATTCCAGAGAGCCTTTGCTTGCAACAGAGACCATTTTCATCAGAAGTAACAATCTGATGTAGGGGCCGCCTTCTTCATTAATCTGTTGAATTCATGTAGAGGTAAATTTCTTCATACCTTCTTCATTTGTACTTAACTGCTTCGCCAGATGGCTTCATGTAAGTAGAAACCAACCAATAACTGCATCCCAGAAGGGCATTTCTATTGAAGTGTATGTTTCTTTTTTTTAATCTTTTTTTTTTTAAGACTCTATTTATTTATTTGAGAGCAAGAGAGAGCGAGAGAGAGCATGAGCAGGAGCGGGGTGGGGAGCGGAGGGGGAGAAGCAGACTCCCCGCTGAGCAGGGAGCCCAACTCAGGACAGGACCCTGGGATCATGACCTGAGCCGAAGGCAGACGCTCAACAACTGAGCCACCCAGGCCCGCCAAGGACCCACACACTCTGTGGCACAACGGTGTATAGTTGATCATGGTCGTCAGGTGTTTCTCCCACCTTTACCCCAATTTTTTGTTTTTTTTTTACTTCGAAGCGATTGGTATAAGGATTAATGAGTATGTCTATAAAGCACCCAGCATGGAGCAGGGACTTAGTAAATGGCAGCTGTTATAATTGGGATCATTTGCAGAATTTCCCAGCTAGCAATCGTCGTCCGTCCTCTGGGAGTCATATGTATCTGTCCTCTGAACCCTCATTGTGATTGAGCTCCGTGGTCTGGTCCCTGGTTGGCGTCAGCACTGCCCCTTTCTCAACGTGTAGGGGCAAAGTAAATTGCTGTTGATTGACTGAATTGAATATTCTTAATCTTTATACTTAAGCTTCCATACATAAACTATTCTTCTCAGTGCTTTGTATATCTTACGTTTTCTTTCTTTTTTTTTTTTAAAGATTTTATTTATTTATTTGACAGAGAGAGACACAGTGAGAGAGGGTACACAAGCAGGAGGAGGGAGAGAGGGAGAAGCAGGCTTCCTGTGGAGCAGGGAGCCCGATGCGGGGCTCGATCCCAGTACGCCGGGATCATGACCCGAGCCAAAGGCAGACGTTCAACGACTGAGCCACCCAGGCGCCCCTATCTTACGTTTTCTAATGTTCAAGAAAGGCAAAACTAAGAGCATCTGTAGAGAATTCTAGATCAATGGTGGGAAGATGGAGTGCAGTCCATGGGAGATTTGGGGGAGGGAAGCGTGCGTGGTGGGGAGCTCTGCCTGCTGGAAGACTAGATCAGGCTTCTCTTTGACGAAAGTCACAGCGTAATCTCAGAAGTGACAGCCCATCACTTTTGCTGTGCTCTCTTTGAGAGAAGCAAGTCGCTGGGTCCAGCCCACACACAGGGAGAGGGGCTTACACAGGGTATAAATAAACACCAGGCAGCGGGGACCATCCTGAGCCCCCTCACCAGCTGCCCGCCACACTCCCGTTGTGCAGTTCGAGAAACGAAAGCTCAGAGAGGTTTAGTAACTTCCTTAAGGTCACCTAGTAATATGTGGGGGCCAGGCTCAAACCCAGAGTAGCTTCCCCTTTTAATCACTACACACATAAACAGCATCACTAGGATTGCTTCCTGCTCTCTGCTTCAGGCCTCCCTGGTACCCTGCAGAGTTGGCTAACGTTGCCCCCAGGGCATTCGGCTTGGCGTTGGGAGGGGAGGTGCTCTAGGCTACCCACCTCTGCTTTCTCTGTTGCAGGATGGGGTTCATCAGCCCTCTGCTTGGCCTGTGCGAAAAGACCCCTCAGCACCATTGGCCCCTTTCAGCACTGCTTCCAGGCTCCCAGGCCCGCCGCTGGTGACTTCATCTCCCTTGCCTAGCTGCGCTGGCTCTTGTCCCTTTTACCCTGCACACTCCTACCCCTGCTTCAGCTGCCGGCTCAGATCTCACTTCCTGGGGAGCTGTGCCCGCTGGAAGACTACATCAAGGCCCTCTGTCCCCTACTCTCCTGCGTGCCCGAGGTTTCCTGTCTCGTGCATTGCACTCATTAACTGTGAACCTTGGCATGGTGGAGGGTCAGCTCCCTGAAGGCGGGCCGTGTGCTTACCATTATAGGCCCGGTACGCCTAGCCCAGTACCTGGCGAAGGGGAGACAGTTAATGAGCGCTGCTATTATTTATTGAATGGATACTGAATAAGGCCTCCTGTGGGCGACATCAGGGTCAGCTGCTGTTTTCCCCGGGGATACCTCTGTCCTACAGTAATCTTAACTCGGTGCCTTTTCAAACCCCTATGCTAAAATGCTAACTAGGAACAGAGTAAAGGAGTCCCTGCCTGCCCATGTAAATACTTTCTTTTTTTTTTTAAGATTTTATTTATTTATTTGAGAGCAAGAAAGAGAACACAAGCAGGGTGAAGGGCAGAGGAAGAGGCAGACTCCCTGCTGACCAGGGAGCCCAACGTGGGATTTGATCCCAGGACGCCAGGATTATGACCTAAGCCGAAAGCAGATGCTTAACCAACTGAACCATCCAGGGGCCCCCATGTGTATACTTTTAAAAGGGACTCCTGGAGACCACTGGTTTTGAGTGTTGCGACCCTGGGTAGTGACTTTAGGGTGGGACTTTCAGACTATAAAGGATGGGTATACCAATAGCAGGAGGAGGTATGAGATATATTTTAGGGTAGGAGAGGCCTTGTTTCAGAACCTTTCAATTGCAGGGCCTACTCTGGTGGTGTAGAAAAGGGGTTTTAATAAGGGAGGAGCATTATTTTATTATTTAAAAATAATGTTGGGGTGTCTGGCTGGCGCCGTCAGCAGAACATGTGACTCTCAATCTCGACGTCGTGAGTTCAAGCCCCATGTTGAGCATGGAGCCTACTTGTAAAAAATACAATTTTAAAAAACAATAAAAATAATATTTACAGAGTTTATAAGAACATTAAAGAAATGCCTGTGCCAATATAATGTTAATATATATACATGTATATACGCTCATCATTGGATCTCATCTATGTAAAAGTATGCATTCCTAATAATAGCTTACCCTTATTGAGTTACTTTATTACCTGTCACGACAACCCTATAAAGTAGATACTGTTATCTCCACTTTGCCGATGAAGATGCTAACGCACAGAGAGGTTAGGTAATTTTCTGAAGGTAACACAGCCAGTAAAGGACAGAGCTCAGATTCAAATCTTATCAGTTAGGCTCCAAAGCTCTTACTCTTAACCACTATATAAGGCAGAGAAAAATCCATCAAAATGTTCATTGTCTTTGGATGGTAGTTTATTTTCTCTTTTGTTCTCCAGGTTTTTCCATACAGATTTACTGTAGGAGTTGAATGACAAATTCTTTATTAGTGAAGACGTTGAGTGGTGAAACTTGAAGGACAAATGTATGTCTTAGGACAAAAGAACTCACCCCATTTCCTCTTTCACTTTTCTAAATTTTCTAGAAGAACTGATGACCACCCCGATTCTGCAGGCCACCGAAGCCCTGTCCCCAGAAGCTGAGGCCAGCACAGCCCTCATTGCAGGTAACAAAGGCCCTGAGCCAAATCCAGAAGACTTCTTGAACTCAAGGGCTATCTCGCTCCATAGACTGGGAACCCAGTGTGGTGATCGAGGATTTTCCCTATGCGGCAAAAAAGCACAGATTGGAGGCCAAATCCGTTAACAGGCTCATTTTGGCATGTCGGTTTTCTTCTCCACATACACACAAGGCTACAAGACTTCGAGGCTTCACGCCTGAGACGCTGCCAGTAAATGTGGGAAGTGGCCACAAATAGATAGGAGTGTGTACGGGGCTGCGCTCCAGCGTGCGGGTAGTGATGGGGATACGTGTGGCTTATCAAGTGGGTGAGGACGAGGATAGGAGGGATCAGAGAAATCCCTGCAGGAGGCTGTGGCTTTCAAAATGCCTTCCTGTTGGGATAAGCTATTTCCTGTTTCCCTCCTTCCTGTTTCGATCAGAATCATCAGGAACTGGTTGAGAGGGGGTTGTTTTATTAGAAATCCAAAGCCGTGTGTGCTTAGCTTAAGCCCCAGGATACTCCAGATATCCTGCACAGTGGAAGCTGGGCTTGTGGGGGAATACGGATTTGGACGTGAACACCGGAGAACTAGAAATGGAGAACCCTTATACAAAGTGAGGGAATCGTTGAATTCAGGGGACCCCATGCATGACTGAGACATCCTCAATCCTGAAACATCTCTGCATTTTCCCTCTCCTTTCCAAGTTGTTATCACCGTGGTGTTCCTCACCCTGCTCTCAGTCGTGGTCTTGATCTTCTTTTACCTGTACAAGAACAAAGGCAGCTACGTCACCTACGAACCTGCAGAAGGCGAGCCCAGCGCCATCCTCCAAATGGAGAGTGACTCAGCCAAGGGCAGGGACAAGGAGGAATATTTCATCTAATGATTGCCGGGCCCCCAAGGAGCTTATCCAGGCTCCAGTGCTAACACACTATGTAATGTATTAGGTGAAAGTTTTATCTGAAACCAGTGAGAAGCATTGATTGATATGGGCAAACCTGAGCTCCTTCTAGGACACAGGCCCCAATGCCAACATCACTGATGCCAGGGACACGGAGAAAGCTGTTGGTGACGTATTTAGCCAGGCCTTTGTAGTATAGTTGGTTTTGGGGGCCGCCCAACAAGGTGGAGCGACGCCAGACCACGTGAGTACGTGCCCGGTCATCTCCACTTTTTTCAAGGTCAAAGGGCAGGAGAGTTAGGGTTGCTGGCTGCTCCTCTGTTCCCTACCTGGTCTACTAGTGACAGCTTGAACAGAGATAGTGTCGGTAGAAGTTCTTCCCAGGTGCTAGATACCATGGTGAAAGGCCAAGCGGGAAGAGGCGGGAGACTCTGGAGACCCCAGAGACCCCACCCCCAATGAAAGTGCTCCATCACCTCATCTGAGCCCGCCCTTTCCGTCTTCCCCAACCACCTTATACTGATGCTATTTTTATCACAATTAAAAATGTTCATTGATACAGAAATCTAATTCTCGTGTGCAAGAAATAACTACCTTTTATTTTGACTTACCCGTGCTTAAACTTTTTCGACAGTTTCTTTTGCTCATTTAACTCGTTTGCATATGTCCTCTCCCAAATAAAAAGAACCCTAGGGGAGTTTCACAAGTTCCCACAACAGTCTCAGGAGTTTGAAACAAAGATGGTCATGGGCAGCTTGTCCCAGGGGAGTGTCATTAGAAACATACCCTGGGAGATGAAATGGTTTTACCTTCCATCCTGGCAAGGGCAAGAATTTCTCAGACCCTTTTTTTTTTTTTTAAGATTTATTTGAGACTGTGCCTGAAAGCATGAGTGAGGAGGCGAGGGGCAGAGGGAGAGAATCAAGCTTCCCACTGAGTAGGGAACCCAACTCGAGACTCCATCCCAGGACCCTGGGATCATGACCTGAGCTGAAGGCAGATGCTCAACCAACTGAGCCACCCAGATGCCCCTTCCCAGACCATTGTGTGTACACAGAGGGAACCAGAACAATCTCCCTACCATTCTTCCCACCAGTGTCCTTGGACTCAAGCCCAGAGAAGCTTCTTGGATCTAACTTAGTCCCCAAATGATGTATATTTAAAAGACACAATGTTTTGATAGAAATCATAGCTCCTCAGATACTATTTTACTTTGGAATTAAGTTAACTCTCCTTTGAGGTCTTAACTGTATTGCTCCATTGTCCAACCTCAATTCCTCCCAAGACCCAAGAGTTGAAGAATCAATTTTGACAATCCTAGTTTTCAGTATTTCTCCACACAGAAATTTGGAGAAACTGAAGGTCACCTTGAACTTACACAGACTGTCATACTAAACCATTTTTCTCAAGTCAAATTCTAGAGCAAGTTAGGGGAATCAATCATCCCCTTATTTTTATGTTCTGAACACTTCTGGCATAATGGGCTTTAAGAATCTGAAAGGGCTTAGGAAGTAAAATGAAGAAAAGTAAAACATCTAGAATGGGACTCATGAAAATGGTCAAATCTTGGCCTTGTAGTCCTCAATTTATTCCAAAGGCTTCATTTAAAAAACAGAACAAAAACCCAGAATGACCCATCTGAATTCTGGGTGGGACAGGAGACATAGGTGGGGAAGAAATCTAAGAATGAGTTGAGTAAAGAATCCTTGAAGTGAGGTGTAATGCAACTTCATCACTTTATTCAAATCTTCAAAATAGTCTTTATTCTACATTTTTAGTATAAAAAATCCACAAGTTAAGTGCACCACAGTGTAGAGAGAGACATACGACGCTGAACTTCCATAACGGTCAATGGCACAGTCAAACATCACATGGACAGAACACAAAATTTAGATGAACTGAAATTATAAGATAAAATAAAATAAAATCCAATTTCAGAAAACAAAAATCAAAATACTAAGGATCCCTGAAATATTCTTAACCCTAATGAGATTTCACTGGACTCAAGTCATTTTGTAGTGAGGGATTCATAATATGACCCCATTAGACCAGCTGAGGAATTCTCGGGAGCCATGAGGGCCTACGTGAGATACTCCGACAATGAACGGTAACCAATTTTCGGATGGGAAAACTTCCCCTAATTTGGCTCTAACGTCATCAGGCTTTTGAAATGCCTCCTCCTCCTTGCCCCCACCTTTTAAACAAACCTGTTTACAGTACAGTTTACATTGATACCCTTTGTTCAAATAGAGCTCTGTTTTTCTGGCACCGAAGCAAATTGGGGTTTGGTTCATGGATGAAGAAACAACCTGTGAGGAGGGTCCCAGGGGCACCCCCCACTTTTGCCTGAGGAGATGCAAAAGTAAAAGTAATGGGGCCTGTGCTTGGAGCACAGAGGGGGTTTCAGAGGATCCTTGTGAAAGACTAGTTAAAAGATGGCAAGTGGAGACAAGTGCAAGGAGAGAAGGAAGTTAGTCCGACTGGCTTTCTGTCCTGCACCATTGAGTCAATGGAGATTGGCGGGAAGGAACTGGAAGACTAGGGCTGAGGGTGGGACGTGGGGCAAAGGAGGGAAAGGCAGACAACTAATGCGTTTCATTTATAACAAGTAATAGAAATCAAAGACTTAAAGGAGATTAAAGACCAATCAGAATAATTTGGCAACTTTAATTCTTAGGAAGATCAAAGTTCCCTCCAAACCTAATTTGATGTTTTATTACTAAGAGCAAAGACCAGTATGGTACAGTAGTACTCCAGAGGAATTAAAGGAAGATCCTTAGGGTTGCTTTACCCACATTCATTTTATGAATGGATGCCTCCCCTACCTCAAAATGCTTTAAGGAGGTACCGCTACCATAACATGGTTCCTTATTAAGTTTGAAAAGTGCCTGAAAGTTTGGGCACCAGAAAGACACCCCAACAACATGTGTCTAAACTGCAACTTCAGGTTAATATGACTAAAGCAGTTACATTGTGAGAAGTGCTGAAGGTATGTGATGTCTTTCCCGGCACAGAGGTGGCCTTGGTTCTTCACCAGATGGTGTAGCCACCATCTGAGCCACCCATGAAGAAGTTTCCCTTCCGCTGAGTTACGAGGACATTGGCTCCCTGCATGACTGCGAGCTGAGCAGCGTTGGGAGGGCATCCAGGGGGTGGAGGCTGAAAGGAAAAGACAAGGTTGACTGGGCACAGGGCAGCTGAGACAAGGGAAGTGGACACGGGGGCAACAGCATCCGTTAGGAAGAGGGAAGTGTGCTGACCAATCGTATCTTAGAGCTACTTCTGCCACCAATTTGGGTTGTAAAGCAGGTCCGTACTCTCTGTGAACCCAAAGATACAAACAGGGACGAGAGGACCTACCACTCAAAGGCGTTCTCTCCTCATTTCAGATACATGGTTTTGAGCAGATGGCCCTAGCAAGGACCCTTTGAGCTCTAATTCTTATACATGGAGGAACTAAGCAGGAAACAGAACTAAAATCTCTAGTATCTTTTTTTTTTTTTAAGATTTTATTTATATGACAGAGAGAAAGAGACATCAAGAGAGGAAATCAGGCAGAGGGAGTGGGAGAGGGAGAAGCAGGCTTCCCACAGAGCAGGGAGCCTGATGAGGGGCTCTATCCCAGGACCCTGGGACCATGACCTGAGCTGAAGGCAGACACTCAACAGACTGAGCCTCCCAGGGGCCCCTTCTAGTATCTTTCTAAAAGCTACTTCATAGGGATTATGCTTTCTCCATTTTTAATCATGTTTCCTGATGGAATGCCATACTGATGGCACATGTGAAGTCAATGCTTTAAATGCTCATGGGGTGAAAAAGGAGTATTCCTAGACCAGTACCAAACTGGCACTGAAAAGGCAGCAGGCAGGACTCCTAAGATAGGAAAACACAAAGGAATCTGGTTAACTCAGACCCCAGGGAATGTGCCAAATGCTACTGACTTGCCATAGATCTCCTGCACCCTCAACTTGTTTTCTGCCTGACTACTGGATATCAATGGTTACACAAAAACCACAGCTGTTACCCAGGGACAGTGAAAGGATGACTATGTAATCTCTTCAGGAAGTGAAAATACACAAGAGTGTTTCCGCTAAGGTCATACTCACAGGAATGTTGCCAGCAGTAGCCCCAGCTCCAAATCTGGCACCCGCATCATACCCTCCTTCCACCAGCACAGCTGAACCAGGTGGATAGATGGGACCAACTGGATAATAAGCCATAGGGATCGTGGAACCTAAAGGTCCAACAGCCACAGACTGGGCCATGGGAAGATACAGTGAGGCGCCAGGAAATGCAGCGGACATGGTGGGGACTGTGGCAGCCCCCGGGTGCACGAAGCTTGGACGATAGAGCTAGAAGAGGTAGAACAGAAGGGAACAGGTTACTTTAAGACATTCCAATTTTAGATCCCTTTCATGAGTCCATTCTTAATTCTCCTTGTGCAGATTACACGTGAGTTACACAAACTGCCTTTCCACCACCGCTCAATATTCTCCTGGGTCACTTCCTGCTATAGCTAATGTTAGGCTCAAGGAACGCAAACTCATCTTCTTCACCTCAGCCTGTGCCAGAAAACCTAAAATAATCAGAGAATGCATTCTCAACCCCAAGAGAAATTGCTGAAGTACACAGTGTTTCAGACTACTCATGTGAGCACTCTCTCCTCTTTGTGGAGAGTAAACAAACATGTGGAGTCAGGCTCAACTAAGGACTGAAAATGTGATCCAAGTTCAAGTCTAGTAAACTGGAAGCACCTCGGAGTAGGCAGGTGGAGCATCAGTATAGGGTGGAGCCTGAGGAAGATGCAAGGTCTGAGGGTACACTGGATTCCCAGGAGGCTGCACAGGGTAGGTTGGCTGCGTTGGATATTGACCTGGAAGACAAGACAAAAATGCACATCGCCTACCACACAGAGCCACCAAAATGGGGCGGAACATATTGGGTAGCTAACCTAGTGGCAGCAAGCCGATTTGGAAACAGACTGCTTTGGAAGGCCTGATTTCTGGGGCCAAGAAAATAAGCATTCTTTTTGCATCCTTACCCCCATTTATGCCCGAAGATGTTGGGTTCTAACTGGACAGAAAGGGCGCTCTTTCAATTAGCATACTGGTGTAAGGGAAACTCTAGCTTGGACCCAAGTTTCTCCATCGATGCAGGGCAAGTCTGGGCACCCGTTCCTGCCAATGTACCAACGGTAGGTACATCCTGCCTCTGCTCTGAGTGGTCTTCACCAGCCTGGATGTAACTGCCCAAGACCAGGTTGAGTCACAGTAGTTATGATTATTTGCCCCATGGATTCCTACTCAAGGTCGACTTCCAAATAAAATGAGTGGTGGAAGTGAACCTTCAGATTCGAGAGAAGATAAAGGGAAATGTCCTAAGAAACAGCTGAGACCCGTGTTCTGCCAGACACTAGTACAACCACAGGAACCGGGAGAACTTGGTGCCGCCATCAAGGGAAGGGGAGAGAGACCCTTCTGGCCCCCTGGCCAGCCCACCAGCGCCGGCACTTCACTAGTTAAGTGCGAGCTCCAGCCTCCGGTTCCGGAGCGCGGCGCCCCGCCTCCGCCGGCTCGCCATTGGCCTACCCGAATCCCTGCTCTAGCTCCCCATTTGCTCCTGCAAATGCCCATCATGACAAGCCTTTTCCAACACCCCCCCCACACCCCTCCACCCGAGCCCGCAGCTCCAAACTGCGCCACAGAGTTTAAGGAGAAAAGGGCCGGGAAGGAGCGAGTAGCCGTAGTTCGGGGATGACGAAGGCGTCTGGCGCAGCCCCCGGGACTGCAGCTGGCCCAGGAGCGAGGCGCGGCTCGCCCCAAGTCTGGCGCTTGGCGACCCTGGGCTCCGGGCCCACTCGCTCCAGGCTAGCACTATTCCCCCCGACGGCCCCAGCCGTCCCCCGTCCTTGCCTTTGCTGTTCATGGTGGCTGCTGGTCCGGTTCGGCTCGGCGTCGCGGACGGTTATTTTTTTCGTCCTCTTCCTGTTCGTAGTCACTTCCGTGTCACGTGACGACTCGTCCGCCTAGCGTCACCCGACGCCCAAGTGCCGCTACCACCGGAAACCCCGCCCCTTTGCCCGGCCTCCAGTAGCTAGAGGAAGGGCTCGCGTGGTTCCGCCTACTCGCGCGCGTTGGCCCCGCCCCTTGGGTCTTGGCTGCCAACCCCCACCCGCGTCCCACTACGGGAAGAAAACCAAATACAGGTATTGTCTCAAAACAGGATTTTTTTTTCCTCTCTTGGGCGCTCGGAGGCAGAACCATCCAACTATTCCCCGGAACCTTTTTCCACCTACGCGCCGCAACTCAAGGTCACCTCACCTTGACAGCCTTTCCCCAAGGGGCAGGGATTTCTAACTACTTCTCTAACTGCCTGAAATGCTCTCCTCAAACCTTGACCTGTAGCGCAGTTTCCCTCTTACGAGGCCCAATTTAAGCTTCAGGTCCGTCCAGATTTATTTTGCCAGTGTCCGGCTCTCCAGTGTCCTTTTCTGAGATAGACGATGGGTGGAACCTTCGCTGTCTTGTCCATTCCACCGATGGGCTGTCAGTGTTTACTTGTGTCGCTGTCTTCCTTCCCAAAAGGCAGAACATGCTGTGCTGTGTCCTCCAAGAGGCTAGCGCTGAAACCCGCACTCTCGCGGTACCCAGGGAGTGCTTGTGGCCCTGCCTTTCCTTTGGCCCTTGTTACAGGTGACCTGTATGGTGCCTTGTGTATATTTCCTCAGTTTTCGTTAAGCCCCTAACCTAATTGTCCTTAAGGGCAGAGATGCCATCCTTGGGGGCCTCAATTAAGGTTTTCCTTACATCCTTCATTTTAAAATATGCCTCCTGTGTGCAAGTACAGAGATGGAACTGAACAAGACAGTTTTAATATGGTTCAAACTAATACTAGTATTAAATACTAGTATTTACCTTTTCCTGTATGTGTGAGTAATTTTTTTTTTTTTTTAGTCTAATCTTCTTGAAGGCAGTATGGTGTTAAACATTCACTCATTCAGCTTATTTGTGAAACACAGATGCCACGCACTGTTCTAAAACATAACAAAGCCCTTGCTCTCTTAAAGCTCACTTTCTAGTTCAGGGGCTTGCCAACTTTTTTGACCACAGTCCACAGTGTTATGCTTTAAATCATGACCCAGCACATACGCACGTTTGTAACAAATTTTTTTGACTTAGTACTTGTCCTTCTATGTACAATGCACTAGTATTTCCTACTCTAGTTTTTTTTTTTTTTTCAAATCTGGTTGTGGTTTCTCATCTCACTAACAAGTTAGGACCCACAGCTTGAAAAACACATTTTTTTAGTAGATTTGTATCTCCAGAGCCCTGTACTTTTCTTAGCATGAAGTTTGCAATCAGTAATTGGTCAGTAAAGGAGTGAATAAATCCTCGAAGGTCAGATCAGACAAATCTTCCCTGTATCCTAACTTTTCCAAATCAGATTCTAAATTGATTGCATCCCAAAGCCTGAAACTGGAGAAGTCACTAATCTGTCCTAACCTGCACCCTATGCTCAAGGCTTCAGAAAATAAAGGGCTAAACCTAGGAAAAGTTCTTTCCTTATATCTCTCTATGGCCCTTGGGGACTCTAAAATTGTATTGACTAAAGCAGTCTGTGTCAATGAGAGTGTAAGAGGTGGCCCCTAAATCAGGGTACTAGTTCTTGTTCTCTCTCTGTCACCAACTGACTTTGGTCCTCATCTATTCAGCTCCTTCTTATCCATCGCAGATTGAGGAAACGTGCAGATCAGGAAGTTGTATTTCAGAGAAGTTAAGTTGTTGAACTAAGTCACACAGCTGCAAAGCCAGTATTCAGACTCAGGTTTGTGACTTTATAAGCATTGTTTTTAATTTGTTTACATTGTTTAATCTGTTTACATTGTTTTTAAATCTGTTGCCTCCCAAGAGTCTCAGTTTCATCATCTGCCAAAAAGCTCACACAATCTTTGTGTCACCTCCAACTCTAGGCTCTGTTCTAGGGAAGGAAAGGAGCAAAGGGAAGCCTGAGAGGACAGAGGGGAAGTGGGCAGAGCTGTTAATCAGGTTGTAAATTTTGGTCAGGCCCTACCAAAATGGCGTTAAAAATTCAGATACTTCTACTGGATGGTAAATAGCCACTGCCCCAAACTGTCTCCCCAAGTACACCTCTCTGCTCTGGCCCTCCCTCCACTGGAACCCACCCCCGACCCAGGACCTAGCTCTAGCTAAGGCAAGTTGCCCTCAGTTTGGTCAGTGCCTCCTCTACAGGATATTAGTTATTTTGCTTATCACTCTGGGACCTGGGCGTAGAACAAGTTAGGGCAGAGGCAAATGAGGTTACTAAGAGAAATGGAAGGATCACAAACCACTGTTTTCTCTGGCAAGTGGGATTAAGGAGCAACTAGCTACTTTCTTGGACAGGAGTCAAGAACCTTTCTGTTTTCTTCATTCTCCTGGGTTCCCCCACCAAGATGAGATGTTCATTTAGTAATTTATCAGGCATCTTTTCTTGAATTAATTTAGCAACTATTTATTGGGCACCTGTTACATGCCAGGCCCTGTGATCGGTACTAGGGAAACAGTAGTGAAGAAGCAGGCTTAGTCCCTACCCTCCCAGAACTTAGTCTACCTAATGGGAGAGATAGAGAAGTAAACAGATAATTATAATGTAATGTGACTAGTGCTGACGTAAGGACAGTACAGGGTGTTAGGAAAACACATAGATGAGGTGCCTAATCTCTTCCACTGGGCTCAGGGAGGGCTTCCTGCTGGCAGTGATGTTGGATAGGAAATCTGAAGGCTGAGTGGCAGTTTAGCAAGTGAAGGGAATTCCTCAAAGAAGGAACAGCTTATGCAAAGGCCTGGAAGTGAGAGAGCTTGTGGGAAGGGAGGACGTGAAAACAGTTCGGTATGGCAAGAGCATGGAATGGGAGGTGAAGTCTAGTAAGACATGACACTAGAGAGGGAAATAGGACCAGACCACACAGAAGACCCTGGAGCTCATGGAGGATCCAATCGTAAGACATTGAATTCTAAGGAAGGGGACTGGTTAGCCACTGAAGAGTTTTAAGCAGAAAAGTGACATGACCCTGTTTTTAGTTTAGAAATAGTTTTCTGGCTACAAAACATAGAAGAGATTAGAAGGGGACAAGAATGGAAATATGTCTGGGAGACCAGTTGGACTACTAAGTAGTAATTTTAGTGAGTGATGATGGCAGACTGGCCCAGGAAAATGGCAGAGGGTAGAAAGAAGGAGGGCAGCTTTCCAGAACTATTTAGGAGGCAGAAACAACTGGGCTAATACTCAGGATTAATGTGTCCAGAATTAATTAAGAGAATTAATGTCAAGGATGAAAACTACATAAAGTAAAAAGACAAATGACAAATTGGAGAAAAGATATTTGCAATTTGTATCACAAAGGGCTAATCTCCCTGTCCCAGAACTCTTAGATATCAGTAAGTCCATGACCAGCCATTAGAAAAACTAGCAAATGACATTGGTTCAGAGAAAAGGAAATACAAATGGCTTTGAAATTTTGATATTAAATGATGTTCGGCTTCACTCTTTTTTTTTTTTTTTTTTTCGGCTTCACTCTTAATGAGAAAAAGGCAAATTAAAACCACACAAACACCATCATCAGTTTGGTCAAATCCAAACATTTGCTAACTTCATTTGCCCTGCTGTGAATAAACACTCTAATTTATTATATTTTTTTTGTTTAAGTTTTTGTTTTAATTCCAGTTAGTTAACATACAATGTAGTATTAGTTTCAGGTGTACGTATAGTGATTCAGCACTTCCGCACAACACTGGGGGGGGGGGGGGACTCACCACCAGTGAGCTGTCAATCCCCATCACCTATTTCACCCGTCCCCCCACCCCGCTCCCTCTGGTGACCATCAGTTCTCTGTAATTAAGTCTACTTCTTGGTTTGTGTGTCTCTCCCTTAGTTTTTCCTTTTGCTTGTTTGTTTTGTTTCTTAAATTCTACCTATGAGCAAAATCATAAGGTATTTGTCTTTCTCTGATTACAATCTAATTTATTGATGGCGGGAGTATAAATTGGCACAACACAACTCCTATTGGGTTAATTTGGCAGTATCTATCAAAACTACACATTACCGGGGGCGCCTGGGTGGCTTAGTGGGTTAAAGCCTCTGCCTTTGGCTCAGGTCATGATCTCAGGGTCCTGGGATCGAGCCCCTCGTTGGGCTCTCTGCTCAGCAGGGAGCCTGCTTCTCTCTCTCTCTCTCTGTCTTTCTGGCTGCCTCTCTGCCTACTTGTGATTGCTCTCCTCTGTCACATAAATAAATAAAATCTTTAAAAAACAAAAAAACAAAAAAACCCCTACACATTACCGTTACCATCCCTACG